>OZ022256.1:58758060-59358060 GCA_963978905.1 Trichostrongylus colubriformis | reverse complement strand
GTCCAATTGCCTGCAGTAGAGATCGGCAGTGGCTGTCGTGTTGTGGTAACAGTTTTCTATTTTTTTGAAAATTTTCAAAAAAAAAAGTTTTTTTCCCAATGCAATTTTTTGAAATTTTTCTTGTCCCAATTTGAGCCGATCGAGCCATCGGGCTGCCGCCATATGAAAGACAGTACCTGGGTCCATCGACTGGTTAATTTTGTTAGTGGCCTCGCATGCTGAGGAACCGAGGCGGTGTTCGTGAATTTCGCACCTTTCGCGAAATTGCCGTAAATTCACTGCTAGTTGAAGCCGTAGAGAATATGAATGTGCTATTCAGAAGCCCTTTTCAGACGCTTCATATACCCCCCACTGCCAAATGCTCCCGAAGCTTCCACAGTTTTCCCCAAGGAAAACAAAAAGTGTGACAGAAATTATGTTCCAACCTAATACTTTACTTCTTCTACATACTCTATTAACTTACTAAGAAGATCGCTGATCAAAGTGTTTGAAATGGGCATAGATATTATGCTTACATTCAATGTAAAGACGTAGAAGGAGACGAATAACATCCGCATGCATGTGTGAAATAGAAGCTCGAAAACAACCATTATACCTGGCAGCTCTACTCATGCAGAGATAAGCTTTACATCATTTCTTTGGACACATTTATTAAGGGTAGACTGAACCAGGTTCATGTATGATAAATGTTCACATATAAACAAATAAATAAATGAACAAATAAATAGATAAATAAGTGAATAAATAGGATAATTAGATGAAATAAACATTTTCTTTTAGATAAAACTAGATAAAATAAACAATTTCATCATTTCTTTGAACACATTTAATGAGGGTAGACTGAACCAGGTTCATGGCTCTTTCTATGTCAAATGTTCACATATAAACAAATAAATAAATGAACAAATAAATAGATAAATAAGTGAATAAATAGGATAATTAGATGAAATAAACATTTTCTTTTAGATAAAACTAGATAAAATAAACAATTTCATCATTTCTTCGGACACATTAAATGAGGGTAGACTGAACCAGGCTCTTTCTATGATAAATGTTCACATACAAACAAATAAATAAATAAGTAAATAAATAAATAGGTGAATAAATAAGATAATAGATAAAATAAACAAGTAAGATAATTGTCAGACTTTGGAAAATCCCAGTATGTCAGAAACAACGATGGTTTCGAAAGAGTTACTACTTGCTTCAGAACGACTGTTAAACTCAGTGTTAAGAAAACTTATTATTATGTTGGGGTCCTTCCTCAAACAATCAGCTTAATCTCCGCTTCGCACGGGCCTTTAGATGGGAATCAAGCTTTAACTAGTAATTTGAGCTTATAATTTAACAAAAACTAATAGAAATGTCAAAACAAATCATGATGTGATGGGAGTCTCAGCTGGTTATCTTTTCCGGTGTTTTCGATTTTTGATGGTTACCCGTAGAAATTGAGAGTTTTGCTTCTTATTCTTTTTTTTATTTTTCATTATTTCTCAGTTGTTGTCTTCGCTCATCTGCAGTTAATGATGAGATGCTGATGCGTTAATAATGAGATGCTTTGCTTTTAAGTTTTTATATTGCTTCCACGCTGTTTTTGCCTATTGCTTACTAGTTACAAGCCACTGGAAAAGTCGTCCGGACTACCCGCTTCTTGACGGAATGGTCGTCCGCGCCAAAAAGCAATGGTGGGTAGGGGGTCCTATTTCTGGGGTTTCTAGCCATGTACTTCCGTTCTCTCTTCATCGACGTATTACCGACCTTCCGACCCTCATATTCACTACTATTTTCACATTTCATCCGAATTTCCCCCTCTTTAAGCGTGCTCTTTTCTCTTTGCGGCGCTGTCTCTTCATCACTCACGGCCTTGCGCTGCGAAGGGAAAATAGCACGCCCAAGTAAGAGCTGCGTACGCCGTTACAGCGCAATTCCCACGGTCAAGCAAATCGTGGTTTTGAATGAATAAGTTCACAACGGATGTACTCCTGAGAAAAATTCTGTACGGGCTATAGTACAATACGGTATGACGAAATAACACAAATGCAAATCCAGAGTAAATTCGAACGATGAAAAAAAGATGGATCACGGTCATTAGAAAAAAGAACAACGAAATGAATAGGCCGGAACGGGTGCAAAAATGTTCTCCCACGTCTTGTGGCTGAGGTGACACAATTGAAAGATCAAATCGATTCATGTGGAGTGGACGGACTCGCACAAGGGTAAGTGGTTCCCCAACGGGAGTCATATTCGCCCACCCTTCGAGGGAAGGGTCGTAATACGATGGGGGGCGGGGTGTCGGTAGTACATGGTGTAGCGACTGCACTGAAAGGACGAATGGAAAATTGGAATGAGAGCTGAAAAGCGGCAGCACTCCTTTTTGATAAATGCTTTGTCAGACTTTTTTGTAGGTCAGGATCAGCAGTACCAAGATCAAAGGATGCAGTTCACGAGTGTAGAGTCTTCTCCATCCGTCACCAAGCGAAACATAAAATTTGAAGGTTTTTCTTAGCTAGAGTGAAAGTTAGGATTACGATTTGTTATCGGTTAAACACAAACAAACAGAACGAAACAAGACAAGCCACTTACCAAGTAGCAAAAAACAACTGAAAGAGATGAGTAAGTCAGTGATTAGAATATAACAAAACGATGACGATGAAGTGAAGGAGGTTAGGGACCGAAAGCTGGTGAAAGGGTGAGTTGGGTACGTAAGTAGTAATGGAAATCTACGAACCTGACTTGGTCTGCATTCGCTTTTCATTATGGTGAGTCAGTCTGTTCAGAAAATAATAAAATAAACACTTATATAATTATCTGTACATAAATCCCTGGAAATTAATCTCTTCCTCATTCGTCACATTGCCTACTTCAATTTGTTAGCATCATGGTGGGGCTCGATTGGGAAGGGGGTTGCATTTCTCTAGAAAATATTTAAGTTCAAGGGTAGAGGTAATCTGACTGAGGTGTGTGCCAATACGACAAAATTCGCGTGGCCGCCGCGCGACGCGATGCTGCGACCTATGCCCCGCCGTATGAATCGTGTCCTAAATTGATTGCACCTGAAATAAGGCGTAGAACACCAGCATTGCTTGAGAAACTATCTGGTGGGGCGCGCACAGCGCGCATCTCCCGTCGCATGCCGGACGCTGCAACGCGAATTTTCTATCCTAATAGCATACACCATTGGACCAATGGGAACTCCCAAAGTGAGTCATCCAAATGAAAGCTACGGGGCTAAAAAGACTATATATGGCGAATTTCCGATGAGAAGTAGCGCCCGTGGGCTTCCCAGGAGCCATCTTCTTCAACAGTTGTCCCTTGTTCCAACGTGGCCCGCACCTTTCGATAACAGAGTCCGCCCTATCGTATATAATGGTGGAAAGGGGTCTATCTTCAAGATTTTGACCGTCATTCTATTTTCCTTCAGTTTCACCACTAGTAAACATCCGGATTTTCGTTATCGACAATCTTTTGATATTCAGAAATATCTCTTGATACTTAACTACACATATTACTGCCTTTAAGTATGTAGGTGCTATCGCAGGGGAGACATCCCACTATGGACATTGTTTTTATCTGAGCCTAGAAGGGGGGAGGAGCCCCTTCTTCTTTCCACTAAGGTTTAGGCAAAAACATACGCCTGAGGGTGCAGATTGACCACTCAAAGATCACTCGAAAATACTTAGATATACGATAACTTTCATAAGATGCCCCCTCCATAGCACCAGTGTGTATTTGGATTGAATGATGTTATGCAGCAGTACATGAAAACGTCTACGGTAAGAATATCGAGATTTTCCTCTACCCCCTAAACGGTGAAACGCACTATACTCCATCCTTCGATTTTCCCGAATTCTCAATACTAATTCGAAGATAATAGCTTATCACATAGTTACGGCCACATCGGGCTTGAACCAATCTTGTTTTGGGTCTATCTTTAATTTTTCTTTTTTAATGAACATCAAACACTCCTTAGGGAGAAGAAGCCCAAGTCAGTTATGTTAGTCTCACGAAAACCATTCTATACTAATCGTAAGAGCCATATCCGTAGGAGCGTAGTAGCCACCAAGTTTTTTTTTTTTAAATGGTTAGTCGAGTAGCAATGCTTCATCTTTGGAGCAAGATGCAATTAATGTCCTCTTGGAAAAAAAACAGCCGTTACTCCATTGGAGCAATCGGAAACAAGGAACGAGCCAACGGTGAAATGAGACAGGATGGCCCAGTAATCAATTACATTGGTGCTAATTGAGTCTCGTTGAAGAGCAGTGGAATACCCGTCTTTCATGCATGTAATAGTCGTATAATGTGATTTGCAGTGTTCCAACTGAGAGCTGAAATTGCTCATGAACAATCCTCCATTGCCTTGCATTTTCATCTTCTGTAACAAGGGGGAGAGGTGTTGATAGCAGGCGCAAAGGCACCGAGGGGAGCAAAAGAAAACTGCGAGCTGTGAATACATGTTCTCGAAAACAAACCTTCCACTTCGAAAAAGGTGATCTGTGGCAAAAATCGCATTGAAAAAGCGCGGCTTGGGATCTTATCACGATCCTACAGCACGACTTTCATTCTGCAGCTCATCAGTCGGGCGAGTTACCGGCGAAGGCGGGACCACGTTCGCAGCCGGCTGATTTATCCTCTCCGCCCGTCTGAAGTCTACCCCAGCAAGTGACGCAGAGTGTCACGAGGGAAGAGGGGGTTTCTGGTTCCTATTTCTCGGCTTCTTCGCCATTTTGTTTCGTTCTTTCTTTACTGTGACATTGCGGAGACCCCTACTTTAAATTTACCCCTTCTTGTGTCTTTATAAAACGGCTAGGGTCGATGCATCGTAGGTAGGGAGGTCCATAAATTTTGGAAAATATTATGGCCACCCCCATCTCTCTCCTGTCGACGCATCTGAAGAGCTGACGGAGTCGGCTGTAGGTGACCCTGTGCTCGACGGTCGCCTGAAAAGGGATCAAAACATTGATACGATCACCTTTTTGAAATCCACTCGTTGGCCTAAATCCTCCTCGATAGTGTGTAGGCGTCGAGAGCTCCCTGGAGAAAATTTCATAATACGGTTCCTTCACTTTCCAACCCAATATACCCACCCCAGTGGATGATTAGAGCTGTTACAGAAGTCATTTGAAATCAGTATCTTTATGCGATTTTTACATTTATTACAGGAGTTGACACATTGCTGTCCATTGTCGCTTCCACGGGAAGCAAAACTATAAACAGCTCAATATCAATATAAACAATAATACAAATAAATGTACAACATGAGAGAGAAGATCAACAATGACTAGAAGACGATTGGCGATCATTCGCATTTCTCACTCTCGCCTTGGACGACGATATCAAGTGTGGTGTAAGTCATATCATAGACACCACCGAGCAAGTTAGTTGGTACGTAGTAGTCACTGACACGCATGCATCCCTGCAATTATATCAGATTATCATTATTTTTATACTTTTCTATGGGATTTGAAAAGCAGGAACAGGGCAGTGGTTAAAGTCGCTGTATAACATATTTACGGTCCAAGGGATCGGATCCAATTTAGGCCCATGAGTCGTCGTACCCGTGGAACCAGTTGTTTGGTTTTGGAACTCCGACATGGGTGGTACTGGCAAGTTGGCAAGTTTGCTGTATGACGGCTCAGTAAAGGTATGTACCGGTCAGGCTTTTCCGGAGGAAAAGGTGATTCGAATCCCTGCATTCTGGATTTCTAATCGGGAGCCCAGAACACTCCACCAATCACCGTACTGATTGTTCAGAACTCAGTATCTGCTAGGACTTGCAGCTAGCTGTATGGGGGCTGAATTGAGGTACAAGACAGGCTTTTAAAAGGAAAAGGTATTCGAATTTCCGCATTCTCGATTTTTATTCGGAAGCCTAGATACAATTGACCTTTCATGGCAAAGGGTACCAGCCACCATGCAAATCCCTAAATTAATCCCCTTGCAAAAGTTTCAACAAATTCTAGTCGGCCCTGTGGAATAGGAGAAGAAGGCCCATGTTCATTAGGTGCCGCGCTGTGAAAAGCCAATGCTGAAAATTTGTTAAAATGGCTCACCGGCTTGGTCACATAGCAGTTGTGGGTGATACGAACGAAAGGCTCAATGGTACCGACCTGGAACGATTTAATTAACTCTAAAAACAAATTTGGTGGTGTTTCCAGGTTACCTCATCATGTTCTCCATACAATTGGAACTCTCCTTCAGAGTTTGTGCGAGTTTCGGCCAAAAGGTCATCGGGATCCACTACTAAAAAAATCAAATAGAAAATTTTTTATCATTCTTTATTTATTATTTTTTATATTTTTTTATTATTTTTCAAATTTCCTAGTGTCATCTACTGTAATTCGCAATTGTTCTGCGAAAATTATTCACATTATCCCAAATATTTTATTATGTTACATATAAGAAATTTATTCAGAAATTTGAGTAACTCACAGGCATCCTTCTCGAGCAGTTGAACATGGACGTTTCCCAGTCGCTTCTTGTTACATACAGCTACACCCTTGACGGTGATGTTCTGCACAGTGGCCAAAACAGAAAGACAGCACGTGGCCAGGATGGCGATGAAAACGACGGATTGCATATTTTATTCTGAAAAAGGCATAGTTAAATAAGTGGGGCTGATCATCAGAACGTGGAGGAAGAAGTGAAGTGAGAGAGGGGTCCTCAAAAAAGAAGAGATCCTCCGTCGGAAAGTCTACTACAAATTTTCAGAAGAAGCTGGAGATCATGAGCTGTTGGCGTGACGACCAGGGATAGCGGCTCTTTATATAGTCTCGGATGACGGTAACAGCTGCTATGTTGATCGGCGAAAATATCGCGATTTTAGCTCGTTTACCTCAAATCCATCGCTATCGTGGCGGACCCCACACAACAGCAACTTCGCAACAAAAACATAAACAACTCACGACGCTGTTCATCGGATATAAACGAGCTGGTCATTGATCTCTAACAGGCATCAGATGGGATCTGGATCCCGGCATGATCATTGAGCCGTTATCCACTGAAAATCATTGACCATTACACATCATCGTGTTTATCGACAACAGTTGCATCTGCTGCTATACACAAAGTTGTCAGTGAAGTTTGGAATAAAATGCCATTCAATCGGTTCACTCTCTGCTGTACCGTTGTCTAAATACTAGGTTGTCCGGAAAGCTTCAGGACACTTAAAGACTCCAGGAGGAAGCATTTTTGGTCTACGGTAGGAGCTACCGTAACGATTGTAGTTCGTGAGGTTGCACACATTGCATACACCACACCTTGCTAGGACTTCGAAGGTGAATCCAATAATTTCACCACGAACACCTTTTTTCTTTCCCTTTCGCTTATTTTAACATTCACTGTTTCACTTGATTGCTGCGCTTTGCTATTTCACTTATTTAACATCGTGAAGGCATGAAATACATCCTACGAGATAACAAATGACATTTTTACAGCGAGCAACTCGGAAAGGTGATGTTGCAGTTCGAAAAGATGTGCGGGAGATGGTATACAGACTACAGTGTCGCGCATTTGAACCCGGGTTTCCCTACCGATTATCACTTTTGACCTCGAATGTTCGTTTACTTTCTCCCGACCTCTCCCAGTCTCACCTTCAATGTGCTTTTTCTTCTGATAGCTCTTATTTGCCACCCATCAACTAATAGTGTATGTAGTGATTCTGTTCTGCGTCCTTAATGACCCTGGAACTCCATTCCATAAAACTCTCTGAGTTACGTAGCGAAAAATTCCGCCTGTATTCAACTGTCGACATCAAGATTTCCAAGCTTTGCTCCTCGCTGGCGATTGTGTGTGGCTATCGGAATGAAACCAGCGAGAGAAGTAGTGGGTAGGGCACCACAGTCCATCCTAACTCCCATTACTGGGTGGCGAGAGGAAGAAGTAAGTCGTAATCGATCGCTGTTTCGGAGGAGGGATAAGTTAATCTTTTTTACTTTTCTCTTCGAGTGACCACTGCAAGCACCACTCAAAGCAACTTGGCGTACTCTTCAACCAAGAAACCTATCCACCGTCCCCAGCCCTTGATAGAAAATGGTGAATGAAATCACTGACAGCAAAATCCTCCTGGAGCGCATATCTTGTGTGTATGCGCCGGGACTCCACTTGCTCGCTTGTCCTTCTTGTGGAAGAAAAACAAACGTTTCTCATCACTATTTCGTTAAATTACCACTTATGATTAGGGGCAAAAGAGAAGAATATCAAACACTCTGGTCGCGGCACGTTGGCTTTCCCAACATACGAGAAACCTCAAAACAAAATTTCCCTGCAATGCGACCAAAGAACCGCTGATAGGAGGTCGAACAAGCTTCATTTCCACGTATCATCTCAGAAGGATTATCGTCAGAAGCAGCGCAACAGCTACTCATTCTTGGATTCCATTTGCAGTTCAAATCGAATTCAGTTCTTCAAGCTGGTATCGTCAGTCAAGAAGGGCTTGCGCTGTAGAAAGTGCTTTCACCCACTGTAGCGCTAACAAGTAGCAGAACTGGCCAGTCCACAGCGTTACCTGCGGACTATCATGCTCTACTGCCTTCTCGATGGTCACAGTAGATTATAGCTCATAGCGAAAGACTATAGTAAGAAAACTGTTGACATCACGAGCTAGCGAATCTTCGTGGGTTGCTCTAAAAAGTCTTTAGAAGACCCTATCCCGTACCATAATCACAGTGCGTACTTGCCGCTTTCAATGGAGCAAAATGTAAAATGTACATCACACAAGAATTGTTCCGAAACCCGGGCGTCGAGATAGGGAGGGGGCGGGGTAAAACGAATAGTATATCAGGTTGTCCCAAAAGTCTTGTCGTATTTTTTTCGATCATCACTTTTTATTTTTTTCGTCCAACAAATAACAATTAGGCAACAACGTAGCGGCCATTGTTATCGGCAACCCTCTGCTACTTTATAGGGAAATCGTTGATTCCCTCCTCCCAGAACTCTGGGTTCTGAGAGTCGAAGAAGTCAGCGATCACCTTCGCAAGCAAGTCATAATCAAGGAATTTTCTCTTGGCCAGGAAGGATTCGAGAGGATGGTAAGGTGTTGGTCAGAAAGGGCAATGTCTGGAGAGTATGGCGGATGGGGCAGGATATCCCAGCCGAGCTCCTGTAGCTTGGCCTGGGCACTTTTCGCGAAATCGGAGGAAATTGGAGCGGGCGTCGTCATGTAGGAGGGTGACCGCGGACCTTTTTCGGCGCTTTTCTCGAACAGCGACGGCGAGCTGCTGGAGCTGGTGGGTGCACACAGCAGCGGTGACTGTCTCGCCTCGTACCAGCACCTCGCGGAAAAGCATTCCTTCCTCGTCCCAGAACCAGCACAGTCCCAAGCGTGGTTTGTCTTTCATGTCAATCTCGCCGTTGCTGAAGCTGATGAACCAGCGGCGCACGGTCTCCTAGCTCACACATCCCTTGCCCAATGCAGCGCTGATGGAGTGGCAAGCTTCCGTCGTTTTGGTGCCGCAAGACCGCTCATAATAGATGACACCGCGAGTTGGGTGGGTATCGACAACGGGCATTGTAGCTCTCTCCTGAAAGCTTAGGGAACCTACCATATTTCTGAACCGCCTGGACCTGCCTCGAAGTGAACAAGAGTTACTGATTTTTTTTTGAAAAATACGACAAGACTTTTGGGACAACCTAATAGGATAACTGTCAGTTAAGAGAGACCCGCATTTAGTGGTAATCAACGAGATCGTGTCCACTCACGGAAAACTATACCTGCTCTCCAGAGCGGTCTAGGCACCAGGTAAAAGCTGAGGTAACATGTAACAGCTAACGTGACAAAAATTTCTCAACTCTCCTTTCTCAACTCCACCAACGAGGCAGCGCTGGCAATTACGTATCACAAATACTTGCTTCCGACTACCTATTTTTGTGGACTGTGAGCTCATCAAAGCCGAAGTTTGAAATGACCTTATTCCATGGTTTATAAAAGACTTCCATGATTCTCCCTCCACCAGTGTGTTTCTTGGCATCCCCAAAATCTTTACTCAGCGCTATAACCCACGAAAATTATGGCTTCAAACGCTTATGGACATAAGAATAGGTGAACAGGAAAACCACTCACTTTGTGTGTCGATTGTATGTCGGGCTACATATATGTCTACGTCGCGAACGAGTAGTTAAACGAGGGAAACGTTAGGGAAATCGACTGCTCGGTATGGTTTGCAAGGGCACGGTTAGCCGAGTGGTTAAGGGTGTAGGGTCACGCTTGCACTCAACATCCACTGGGTTTGATCCCTGCCGTGACAAAAACCATGTCTTGGAAAGATAGTGACGTTACCAGCGCCACGCCCGTGTTGTTCTTTTTTCAGTACTATTTGGTGGTGGACTATCGATCAAAAAATAAGCCCATGTCGTTGTTCTGATAGCACCTCCTACTTATTCAAACACCTATTTTGTACACTCCTGGTCACTCTGGGTGTGCTGACGTCGTACTGGGTGCATTACATACACTGAGGGATTATGCAGGTATGTTGGATTGTCGGCGGAGTAGGGTCGCTTGGAGAAGACCGATCAAAGAGTGGGTAATTGCGTAAATGAAAATGGTTGCAGTCCTTTTAGGCAGCGTTCATACTTTTGGAATTTGCGTTTTTGCGTTTTTGTGGAAAGAAGAATAGATACGTATCGATTTGCGTTTTTGCGTTTTTGTGGAAATGCGGAATTGTGGAAATGCGGATAAAGCATTAGATACGTATCGATTTCCATGCCACGAAGAGACGAGAGAATTAGAGAAAGGAGAGTGTGGAATTTGCGTTTTTGCGTTTTTGTGGAAATGCGGAATTGTGGAAATGCGGATAAAGCATTAGATACGTATCGATTTCCATGCCACGAAGAGACGAGAGAATTAGAGAAAGGAGAGTGTGGAATTTGCGTTTTTGTGGAAATGCGGAATCGTGGAATTTGCGTTTTTGTGGAAAGAAGATTAGATACGTATCGATTTGCGGAATTTGCGTTTTTGCGTTTTTGTGGAAAGAAGATTAGATACGTATCGATTTGTGAAATTTGCGTTTTTGCGTTTTTGTGGAAATGGGGAAATGGATAAGATACGTGTCGATTTCGTCAGCGAACGTGGATGATAAGACAAAGCACTTTCTACACTGAAAGAACAGATTGATCTAATACATTGCTTTTTCAAGTTTTTTCCCTTCTCGTTCACTCTTTCGTGCTCTGGATCATTTGTTTTTTGTGACTTTCGTCTGCTGTCACACTGTAGTGGGTCTTTGGGTGGCGTGCAAGTGTTCCGAACAGCGTACCTGGAATTCATGTCAGCAGTGTTGTGTGGAGAGTAATAACGACGAAATCAATACTCTTGAGACTCAAACGATGTAATACGGGCTGTCACAGACTAGCCCCCCCCCCCCCTTCATCATAAATCGTTTCTGCTTTAAGTGAGAATTTGTATCTAGTTGAAGATGCCCTAACTTAATTATTTCAATAACAAGTTTTCCATCTTTATTACATATTTGCCTTAACAAGTATCTGCCTTTATTCTTTGACGCTTATCCGTGACATGAGTGGACCAGCTACGTAGCCAAGATCTTGAATAGGTAGTAAATCAATCCTCTCGTGAAGTAACCCCACTCATGGGTGTCCTGACCCCACAGTAGTCATCGGAACTCTTGCAACACACCCGTGCTAAGATGAATTTTCAATAACGAACTTGAACAGATTTCAAATATGTCTTTTGTGTAAGAAATCCTCTTAGAATGAAGAGAGAATGAAGTGGCAGACTTCTTCTGAATCGGTTCTAGATCGTAATTGACAATCCACCTTAGCACAACCGTGTGACATTTGATGGAGAGAAACTGTACTTCTCACAAAATTATGTCTGTATCCCTGCACGAAAATGGCAGTTTCTCTTCAAAGTAGACTTAAACCATCTATCAAATGTATATAAGCTCTTATCCTTTTATCCTTATTTATATAAGCTCTTTCCGAACTCAAGAAAATGAGAACAAATAGCTCATCATCATCCGTTCGACCGTTCGCGAATGATGAGCTGCGTGGAATGACACGCACCGCACACGTGGCTTCCACGCTTTCCACAATTCCATATTTCCACAAAAACGCAAAAACGCAAATTCCACAATTCCGCATTTCCACAAAAACGCAAAAACGCAAATTCCGCAAATCGATACGTATCTACTCTTCTTTCCACAAAAACGCAAAAACGCAGTTTTTCCAATCGATACGTATCTATTCTTCTTTCCACAAAAACGCAAAAACGCAAATTCCAAAAGTATGAACGCTGCCTTACTAAGTCCTAGACGATTCAGGAAGCTGTCATGATATCACAGGCAGCGAGGCACAATGGCACGGGAGAGGTGCAGAGACGAAGAAGGTAAAGAGATAGGGTGCTGCGGGCGGACGCAGAGATCCACATCTACGCACTGCCGCTGGCAAAGCAAAGTATGAACGAGGCTAATATACCGCTGAAGGCGTGTATTCTCATCAGTTGTAGCCCGGTTGAGGTCACCGAGCATAGCGACTGGCTGCGATGAGAAACTTCCAGAATGCTTGGTTTCATCATTTTGGAGAAATGAATACCCTCTTTCTTCTTTCCATCTGATTTCTTATTATGGACCTGCCTGACTTCCATCACAGCTTCCGGTAACAATTTTTGAAATAATTTTGCCGGGGCAAATGTCTGATTTGGTAAGAGTTTTTTTCCAGTGATTCAACTTTATTCTGTTTTACTTTCTAAGTTCCTTAGCAGTGATATAAGAGCTGAAGGAGATTGCATTGGTTTTCGAATCTTTTCACTATTTTCAAGTGGATAAGATCCGGAAAAGGCTATCGCATGATGCGTCGCGCCCGACACGATCTTGTAGGCTAAAGAATCGCACGCCTCTCATCAGTCAAAATCAGAACATATGAATTGCCTGACACGACTCAGGTGTACATCATTGCAGATTAAACTGACGCGAGTTTGCAGACAGTGTCGCAGCATTGCATAAGGTGGGGTGTGTGCACTTATGACGGAAAATCGCGCGGCCGCCCGCGGCGAGCGGCGAGTGCCAGTGGCAGAGCATGGCAGCCTTGAAGCTAGGCAATGTGGCACGGGTGGAGGAGGCAGTGTGGCATGAGTGGAAGTGCAGAGGTGACACAGCCACGCTCTGCTGGGCTTCCAAAGACAAATTCGGTAAGTCGTGCTGATGGGGCAGCGAGTGCGACGACCGCGAACCGATTTTCCGTCATAAGTGCACACACCCCATCAGGTGGGCTGTGACTGTGACACAGGACGGTCCCGCGACGGAATCTTGTCCCCTGAGTATCTGACGCTGCCGTAAGGGCGGGAAGAAGGAATTGTGTAGAAGGAGGGGCCGGGGGATGAGTCTTGTCTCGGTTCAATCCTGGTGAGGATTCCGTCGTCTGGTGCACCCCCGTTCATCGCTGGGACCGTCAACCTCATTTCTTGCTGTCGTCAAGTCTGATAACAAGATTGTGCTCCAGGCGTTCGCGACCAGAGGGCCGGTCATCACTGATACTTACCATTTGCTACTACGACAATCGGGCGCAACAACCTCGGTTACTTGTTCATCGTTACTGTTATTTGTAGTTATCTGCGTATTTACCTGTCTCTCCTTCAAAATTTTTTCGACGTCGGATGCGGCGACCACCACATCTACGGCAGGTTAGCAGCATTGAAACTTGTGGATAATAATAACCTCTCTTATACAGCGTACTTTTTCAATATACCACCGAACTTATACTCCAGTGGGAAGGGTTTACACATTCAGCTAGATCTTCTTGTCACAGCAACGGCACTCCTTAGAGCACGGCAGAATTCCGGATCAGTTTCGCACAATGGTGGTCAAAGCAAATGTACTGGGCGAGTGACGATGCGTACTGTTTTCCAAAAGTGTTCATTCAGAAGATAGCATCATACAGGATCTCATAGTATTATTGAGTAATAAAGGCAATTATTCCAAAGTCAGATATACTTTGAGTAACAAAATCAATAACCACACGACTAACTGTCGATACGAATTCAATATGCGATATTAACATTTCTCCTTCTCGCCTTGGACAACGATATCGAGCGTCACGTAGGTCATGTCGTAGAGTCCACCAATCTTATCGTGTGGTACAACATAATCACCAATGCGCACGCAACCCTGCAAAAATAAGATATTAAGAATAGTTCAAGTAATATTCAAATTGTCTCAACCTGTTTTTTTTATGTAACTTCTAGACAACCTTAATTTTCGTTTCTCCATACAGTTATGTTATAGCTCCTCACTACGGGCCATGGAAAGTTTTAATCAAAAATTTGAAATCAGTAGCACTATATCGCCGCAAAGCTTCGTCCACATTGGTACAGTAGGCGGGGCCACAAGGGCTACGAGTTAAAATATTCAGACTGCCTCAGTTTTTTCGAAGAAACCGTTCACAAAAAAAAATTGAATTTTTTTCCACTTTAGCGATTTTGTATTTTCTCACTACGGGCAGAAAGTCTCAGGCAGAAAAATCTACAAAATACATTGCCCCAAAATTTCGCCCACGTGGGGTAGAAGAGGCCATATGGTTACGAGGTGAAGCAGGGGTGGTCTGATTTCCTTTAACAGCACTTATCTCAGTTTCCTTCCCAAATCGCGTCCCGAACACGTATGCGCTCCATTCTTCTCCACAGCCCTCGCGACCCCGCCACATTACCAGCGTGGACGAAACTCCGAAATGATGTGTCTCTGCAGGGTTTCGGTTTTTCGCTTGAAACTTTGCAGTTGGCTCGTAGCGAAACAGAGCAATATAAGTGTACAGGAATAACAAAGTCTTAAAATTGCGTGGGCGGTTCCTATGAGAGACGGCTGCTCGCTATGCTCCAATGGATCCAGCCACCTGAGCCCGATCGAATCATCTCTGCGCCAATGAGTATGATTTTTTTTCCACACATTTCACTTCACCTCAAACAAGGTCTGACAAACTCAACAGCTTTTCCTGTACCCCCTTCGAAAATTGTGTTTACGCAACACACTCATACAATGGTAGCTCTAACTCACTGGCTTTGACACTTGACAGTTGTGATGAAGGCGAATAAAGGGCTCGATGCTGCCGACCTGAATCAATCTCCTTTAGATTCGAAACATATGGTGTGAACATAGGCTCATCCGAGCGCTTGAGTAAATCGTCACCTCGTCTTCCTGTCCGAATAGTTCAAATTCGCCTTCAGAGTTGGTGTGGGTCTCGGCCAGAAGATCGTTGGGGTCCACTAAGAAGCATCGAGTTAATTCGATCAGTGACTATGCCATTACATGCAGGGTGCGCAATAAATACTGTTACGCTGTAGTAAAAGCCGAATATCCCTGGCAAGGGTACAGCAAACGAAACTACAGTCTGATGATAAATAAACGATTCTGAACAATATGTTTGCTATAATCACTTTTCGATTCGACCTCCTGGATTTCGGATGGCGACGTGTAGATGTTCGGGGTACGAGTCTATGACAGGACGCCGAGTCTTGCTCACTCCCGTACGAGCAGCCTTGAGGAACTCTTAGTTTCGATGAGTTGTTGCGGAGTCCCTTAGCAGATATCCTCAAATAGCGTACTACAGAGGGTTGAGATCGGGCGAGGAGCTCTTCGTTCAAGAAGACTGTCCTCAAGTGCTCGTCAGTTAACCTCCTGTCATAGACCTATCCCAAGTGCCGTCATCCGAAATCGATGCGGTCGAATGACAAATGGTGATAGTACATTTTTCGGAATCGTTATGAATATTTATCATCCAATTTTCGTTCCTTTCGCTGCTTTCTCACCAGAGGGATCCGGTTTTTTACAGTGTTCTTTCACAGTAACAGTATTTATTGTGCGCTCTGTACATATCGAATCCTTCATCACAATGTGATAAATTCTGAAACGTGAAAAAGGAACTCACAGGTATCCCTATCATACAGCTCGACATGAACGTTGGCCAAACGTTTCTTATTGCATACGGTAATACCTTTCACGGTAACGTTCTGCATTTTAGCCATGACAGACAGGTAGCATGTGGCCAGAATGGCGAGAAGTACTAGGGATCTCATCTGAACTATTCATTATTGAACAGTAGGACTTCAGCAAAAATGGGAACGAGCCGGAAACTAATCAGAGAGGTGTGTGCTATTGGAACAAAAAACAACGACTACTCAGAGGCTCCTTTCACAAAATATACAGAACAGAGGGTAAAAAAAGAAATAAAAGTATTTGATATTTTTAATTTTTGATAACTGCTGTTTATCGCCGCAGCTCGCTATGCGAAAGTTAGAAAAAAAGTATGTGGGTAAAATATTCCTGGAATATTTCTCTAGAGCAGAGGCAAGCTGAGTTACACTTCCACCGTCATGAAAAATATGGATTCTTCAGTCGGCATAGTCGACGTTGAAAGCACCCACGACAGCGCAGCCCGCTTCAAAAGCAGAGCCAGCGTCCGTAATGGATTGTGGGGAGCTTCCTATAGACTGAACCTTCGTTTCATAGAAGTCACAGAACTCTCGCTGATTGGACAACGCTGTTATGATCCGAAGTGTCATTTTTCATGCTTCAAACCCGTCTCCGAGGGGTGTCAACGGTAATGGCACGTTCTGAGACTTGGTAATGACGAGCGTTGGGAGCGAGGAACAGTATGTTCGCCACCCTAAATGAAGCCCCTCAGGTACCCAAAGAGAACAGACCATAGAAAGCTTGTGAACGAAATCGAGGAAGTCGTTGGATACCGCCGAATTGGGGTGAAGCATCATGTCGGTATTAGAGAAGCTTCCGATTCTTTTCATGCGGAAGATTATTGCGAAATGTAGTGAAATTTTGGTACGTTCCTGAATTTTGGGATGAAAATACCTCTTCACCCCTAAGTTCAGGAACGCACTTCAAAAGGCTTGTCTAATATAATGTTGAAAGTGGAACACTAAAAGTGACTACCTTTTTGCGCCCACCCTTCCCCTCTGTAGACGCATAAAACTGACTTATAACGAACGATCCACAACTGTCACCATGTCACCATGTGAATGCTGTTGTCGGGACTGAGAAATTCACAACAACAAAAGTCTGCCACTTGGAAAACATGAGAGTACTGCTATATTTCGAAGGAACCCACCGTAGTCTACGAACTGTAATCAAATAAAAAACACCAGGGCTTGCTCATAAGCTGAGTTACACTTGGTGCTGTAACAGACGAAAGATCGATGTGTTTTTCTCTTTTTTCAACAACAAATGGAGGAGTGTAGGCGAGTGGAAATTTACAAATTGCATTTTGTCATACTGTCCTTCAGAAATCTGACAATGATCGACTGCATATAAGACCTGTAGATCGGTTTGAAAAATAAAAAGCATTGTATTGGGCGCCTTTGCTCTGATGGATCTGAGCTCCGACATACTTGGCACAAAGCCATTTTGAAAATAAATGAAAATTCGTAATAATTGCAATGTGATTCTACTCTTGAACCATGCAATTATCCCACATGTCGGCTCTACGCTTCTCGAAAGACCGAGTTCTCAAATCTCTCAAAGTTGGGAGGAGGCCTATTCAGCAAGTGACTGAAAACCACTCGCAAAAGAACGACTTCAGTCACACAGATTACGCATTAGTGCTGGTATTGAATGCGTGATTGAAGGTTTTTCAGGAGAAAGTACAAGTCTTACAGATGCTAACGAGGCAAGAGGAAATGATGAAGATACTGGTCTATCGACCGATCTATCGGACATCGCTTTTTATACGTCTGAGAGATGGTGGCAGCTGCCGTGCCAATCGGTGAAAACATTCTGCTACGAAGCTCACAGCTTCTCAGCTCAACCGAATCTTATTAAAATTACGAGAAAGAATCACAACATGATCATCGTAGTAAAGGCTTACTCCACATATGTATATTCACCCGTCCAAATCTCAAAAAAGGAAAGAATGCACTGCGATCTCCCAACGAAGAGTAGAGACTATCTGCCACAACCAATAGGTATCTGAAAATGGAGAATTCCCACTCTCAATCCATGCAACAGGAAAGGGTGTGAGAGTGGTGTACTGGTATGTGGATCGCTCCCAGTAGCACAGAAGGATTGATGGCTGCTTCGGCGGACCTACTCTTCAAAGATCAGATTTGATAAGATACTTGCCTGGGAGATTTGAATCACCTTCTTGAATATCAGTTGACCTCCACATCACTCTATACAAGCTAAGTCGTTTTCAAACGCCAGTACAATCCTGAATGGAAGTGGTATGCATGGCGCTTCCCGAAAGGGATCATAGAAGCTAAAGTCCTTATTCTTTGTGCGTCGATGGGAAAAGAAAGCACATCGGCCGAGGTAGGTTTTAGAACCGTTCCTTCCCCAATAGCTGATCAAAATCAGTAAGTCTTTTATTCAAAATCGGTATATTTACATTTTCTTTAGGACAAAAATGCAGGTGATATGGAGCAGGAATAATCTTTTGAATGTGACGAGCGGGATGACGAATGGCGATGTGGATTTAGCATTTTTCTTTCTCACCGTGGACGACAATGTCCAAAGTCACATACGTCATATCGTAGAGACCACCGATTTTGCTCTTCGGCACTTCATAATCACCGATACGAGTGCAACCCTGGAATCATAAGAAATAGTAGCTAGAAAAATTCCAGATTCAATAATTAATTTAATTAAAACTGACAATAAGGTGATATACTACATATGTGGCATATTCCGAGCAACTTGGCGCTCCTATGGATTGCATTTCAGCATGGGCAAACAGGACCTCAGTTTCTGGGGACGGTATCAGCAGGAATCAGGGAACCCAGATGGCGAGGAAAATGACCGCTTCGGTACGTCCCCCTCACTCAGCAACCGGCGCACAACCCTCTTTTGAATCCACATAACCTCTACATTTTCAGCAATTATTGCCGATTGCAAATCATTTCTAGGTAACTGGTTACCGTAACTTTTGTTCTGATCACTCAAATTCAATCATATTTTCATACATATCCAGGTCAGCTGATGGCACGTTCCGCTTATCATCCAGCCTGGGACCATTGCTGACCTCTGCCATTACGAACTCCCCCATTCCCGTCCGTGAATACGACTCCCCCCCCCCTTGTCGAGGTTCTTTGATGCCCGGTGTACCCTGGCAGGAATGAAGGAATAAAGTCGATCTAATCGTGGGCTGGTAAATTTTCGTTTATTTATTTATTGGTCATTTGACTTATTAATTTCATGTTTCATTTGTTTTGTTTATTGTTTATTTTATTTCATTTGTTCTTTATTTATTTATTAACTCTATTAATACTACTCAATTCATGACTAATTGATTTCATCTAATTCAATTTATTTTATAAGCCTGCTGTGCGCTTGTGAATGTTTTGTAGAAGTATTCGGATTTATTGGTCATCTGAAACTCGGCAAGGAACATCGCTGGTAGCACCAACTCTGATGTACTCGTATCGAAAACTGAAGATAAGCCGTTGTGGTGACTGCATTAGAGCCCAACAACCGGTCTATCAGAGGGGGAATCAGATATCGAAAAGATCAAAGTTTTCCGTAGGGGTCGAAAGCGGGTATCAAGAGACACGCAACTATACCCTTTTTCTTTACCACAACCTACTCAGAGGAGCTTCACCGAATTCCAAAAGCAATTTAAAATGATGTTTATCGTCGTATTTCGTGGATACGATTGAGGCTAAAGTTTCCGTTCGAATGCAGCAGCACTCAATTTGAGTAATGACCGCCAACTGTTGACTGGATGTTTGTGCGTTGTGTATTTGTGTGTTTGACAGAAAGTTTAATCGGACTTTACAACGAAACGTTTATCACCTCGAATCTATCACAGCAGTCTGTGTTAGCATTCCATACACACCATTGACTCATCTGGCCGTTGTTCTATTAGATCTGATGGAAACAACAAGACAGGGTTCAACGACCATGAGTCTGGATAGCGCTATGAGCAATAAGTACTATAGGAGGGCTACCACAAGCCTCGCCAGAGTGCCTGGAGCCCCGTCAACTCGCTGCTAAATCCGATGTATCACGATGAACACAGTGATGCGGTGTGAACAGGTACATCGAGAGTCGAGGAATCTTCGAGAGGGTCGTACTTGGCCGGACAGAAGAGTAGGGGGGGGGGGGTAGTAAATGCAGAGCTACATAGCGATAAGCAATAGTCTAAAGTTTCAATGAAAGTGGGGTCAAAAATAGAATATATTAAGGATTGAATAAATAGATAAATAAGTAAATATACTGGAATTATACAGTCCAGCAACAGTTACTGGTAGAGGTCAAGCTTGTGAAGGTCAAAAAAAAGGGGGGGTGGTTGCATTTGGTCCTCCATAGAAAGGGAGGTCCTACTGAGGAGCCTATTTTTCTCGACACCTGGGAGTGCCCTGGGTGGGAAGCTCCTTCCGTTGGTTAGTTACCGTCAGGAGAAAGGTATACGACCAGGAGGGTGCTGAAGTGGATCATTTAACGCCGTAAAGTCGCCAGCATACTCCGCGGTTCTGCGGCGATTTTGCGATTCTCACGTGTTAGCGATTTTACGAATTTGCGGTTCTGCTGAGTCGCACATTTGCTAAGACCTTGAGATCTTGCATTGGAGCTTCGCGTTCGGAGTCGTGACACTGCAAAACCGGTGTGGCGACGGCTGTAGGGGGTCAGTATGAAACCTCCATCTCCTATTTTGCTCTTTGGCAGAATGAAGATGCAAAAAGGCGATCGTAGAGTTAATACTGCGTGAATGTGGTTCGTTCGAGGAGGTTAAAGAAGAAGGGGCTATGGCAATGGGGGGGGGGGGGGGGGTGGGGCATTCTAAGCACACTATTTTTAACTGAGCTTAGAAGGAGAAAGAGCTTCTTCCGACAAGTGCAAAAATATACGATTGAGTATGCAGATTGACCCCTCAAGCCCCTACAAGATCCCTCAGAGATACTTAGGCGTGTACCATTTTTATAAAAGACTTTTTTAAAAATATTTCACCATTATATAATATTTTTCTTATTTTTGTGAGTGACCCATTTTTATAAGATGCCCCTTCTCCGAATCGACGGAGCTCTATCACGGTCACACCAGACTTTCATTTAGGAAGCTTTCACAACACCACGTCGAAAGGATTCTCGTGCAGAAGCTAGTCGCTGCATAAGCAGTTTCCGCGCTGTTCATTGGTTCATCCACCCATAGGAGAAGGAGGAATCACCACGACACATAGTTAAGCTCTTATAAGTAGATGATGTGCATTAGCTTCCATTTTTTAAATATTGCCCCTTTATTTTTGAAAAGAATCCTTCACGAACATACCGGCTTTGAGTTGCAGTTGTGATGGATACGGACGAATGGCTCGATGCTGCCGACCTGGAGAATTGATTAATGCAGTTAAATACTATACAATTAATCAATACAATTTCACAATAATCAATGCATTTTAGATAGTTTATTCACCAATGCTCCCACTATCCTTAGTTTCCCCTTGAAGTGACACAAAAGCCTGTGAATTTTCATACAATAAAAAGTGATCACCTCGTTCTCTTCTCCGTATAGCTGGAATTCGCCTTCCTTGTTTGTATGAACTTCAGCGAGCAGGTCATTAGGATCCACTAGAATACGTAAATGGGTTACGATGAATATAGCACTCACGTCCCATTCTACTTTTATGAATTTTCGTATTCAAAAAAGAGGCCTAAATCATTTGTTTGCTATATTTATCGATAGAACAAGCACACTTTCACATTTTATTTATTTCTTCAGTATATTATTATCGAGATCTGAAAACAGCGTTGTTAGACTTCCCATCACTTCACCGTGACAGCTCGCAACTGTGGTGCACGGGGGGCACACGCGACGTCGCGCCGATCCATTCTCAGCTTCGATTTTGACCGCGCTTTTCTTGAAACTGCCCTGCGCTCGTCGTGGTTTCAGGTTTCGTAACGCCGCATGGGCTCATTCTCTGCTTTGGTAGGTGGCGCTGATTGTTTATGAGTTTTATTTTCCTTTTCAAGAGGGAATCATTCTCAGATATCAGCGTGGGGTGCGGATTTTTGGTTAATGATCTCCAAATCTACTAGGCGTATACCTTGACGCTTTATAAGTCGGCGACTTACATGTATCACGGTCAAACAGTTGTACTCGTTGATTTGCCATTCGTCTCTTTTGGCATACAGCTATTCCTTTGACGGTGACATTCTGAAGAGTGGCCGACACGGACAACGCACAAAAGGCGACAAGCAGGCAAACGATAAGACACTTCATCTGCAAGCGGAATCTTTTTTAGAACAAAAGTGAATCAAGCAATTAAAGGGATAGAGCGATTACAAGCTTAAATGCAAGGGAGCATCCTCAGCGATAACCATTCAAGCGGTAGAGTCGCTAAAATGGCAACGAAAAACGGGAAAATATGCTCTCGCCATATTGCAGTACTGTGGTGGTACAGAAAACGAAGCAGTGACACTCCCTTGAGAAGATTCTTTCTTCTTTCCGGCTTCTAACAATTTACAAATTTTAATTTTGAGTATATTTTTAACAATTTTTTCCTCTTATTCTATTTATTGTCTAATCTAGTAAAAGGTGGAGACGATCAAAGAGAAGCCGGTGAGGGCAAAGAATCATCCCAAAAAGACAAATCCGACCAGGGTCATTATCATCCAGGTCTGTCTTCGATGGTGTTACTATCATTGGACTTTTTACCAGTTGACTATTCAGAGGCAGCACTGGTTTCAGCTGGTAATGAAAACCCAGAGGTACAAGTGCTCAGCTGTGGGGTACGGTGCTGCTATACATCTCATGTGATACGCTGTTCTACATTTTGAATATCTTCTAAGGGAAAAAGATAGAACAACTATATGAAAAGACCACAGCATCTGAGAAAAGTTCTATTGGTGGATAAGTAATGCGGTTTTTTATCGTTACGTTTTTCTCGCAACCTAGATGACTATGACCCTGGGTGGGGCCATAATTCAAAGTCATACTTTGACGACTAAAGTGGGAAGCAGTCCTTGGTTGCGCTAGTGAAAATGCGTCCAAGTAATCATTTAAACACATTTTTGCTAAATTTTATAGTTGCTTCTATTGAATAAAATTGTTGAAAAAAGTCGCATTGATCATGCACCAACCCAATACATAAAGTTACCATGCTATCTGGAAGATGGAAACCTTCTGCTCCGTTCGATCTCATAAAGGAAATTGCTTAAAATTAAGTGAAGTTAATTTTGGTGAAGAGGCAGGTGTTCGGCTTATATGGAAGCGGTAAGTTCTAAAACATCAATAGGGAATATGTATAGGTTCTACATATATACAAATAATAGTTATATGTAAATTATTGAATCGAAGCCGACCTAATCATCATATAGTAACTCTTAACTGTACATACATATTTAGAACCTATACCCTACACAGTTCCAATTAATGGTTTCCTTAGGAAGGCTTTCTAGATCGATGGATGATGTTCTGTTTAGCCTGTCGGACTATGGGAAGGTCATATGTTATTGAGAATGACTCAACGCCCGAGCACACGGATGCTGAAGCAGCGCGATGACGACGTAACGGATGTCCTAAACGCAACGAGAAGAGGCTTCGCTCCCAGTGTGAGTGTTAGAGATGAATCAGAAACCGCTGCATGTGAAGCGATTCAAAAGGAGGCAAGAGGGCGTTGAACTTCTAAAAGTTCGTCTTTTATGCGCACTCAGAGCCGCCTCATTATGTGGGCGGGTCACAATCCACACGATTAATGTGGTGTGTGTCATGCGAATTGTAACAGTTGCACACAATCCTCCTCGTGATATGAGGGGGTGGGCGTTCGTTCGTATCGGCTGGCTGACTCAGTTATCACTGATCAAAGCGTTTCCGGGTATAAAGGCCACAGAGCATCTGAGCTACAACTATAAAAAACGAAAAAGTAGCTGCGTTTGGTCCACGAAAGTGATCCGCTCTTTCATGAAACGTCAGAAATATAATACCAAAATAGAGAAATAAATTCCAGCAGACATTCAAATTTAAGCAAAATAAATTATAACAAACTTATAAACAAATTAAAATGTAACAGACATTTTCCATTATTTCCATCAAGTATCGATGAAGTCGTCAACTGTGGAACGGCAAACATATTTACATATAAATTACCGGGGTGGGGTCGATTAGTCCAATTTTCGCGCCGCCGCCCGCAGCGTGTACGAATTGTTAGTAGTATTTTTCGTCGAAACAGCAACAACCACAACATATATGAACTTTCGAAGCTTTCAACCTGCAATCTTCCAAGGCTAAGCAGAATTCCAACCGCGTGCAGCAAGCCGTGCTGACTGCTCCGCGAGTGCAACGCCACGAAGCGAAAATTCGACCAATCGGTCCTTACCCGATTTCCCGCAATCGTATATATGAATTCTATGATCTGTAGAATAGAATGTTGAAGTTCTTCACAGGTCCTTACGATACGGCAGGACGATATAGCATTCGTTTTTTCAGTACTCTTGTCATGAGGTGTTCCGGTGGAATCTTCATCACGGCCAACGGTCATTAGAGCCCAAACATGGCTTAGTCCTTTGGAAGCACATTCCAGGATTACCTTGAATGGTTTGAAGCGCTGGATTTTGGAAATGGAGGTGCTGAGAAATAACCAACAAAGGAAAATCTGAAAAGCCCAGAAAATGGTATAAACAAGGCCTTCTGGCATCTGACCATGTACGAGATTACCGCGTGAAAGTGAGCCATTGAGTCAGCTTCCGTTGGATGGTATCAAGGAATCCTGAGATGTCACCTGTTTCCCCTTATCATCGCTTCCTTCACTAATGGGATTTCATCTTTATTTTATCTTATCGCATGAATCACAGGCCATTTGCCACGTTGTTGCCACCGCTGCCGACGTCATTGCCAGCAATTACGTCTAGAGTGAGCCGGCCTGGGCTGCATAATGGAGTCGCGCTATCTTTTTTGGCTCTCAACGCTCCAGAAACTCATACCCACGTCTCGCTAAAGGTACAGCCTACGTGGCTTGGGTCGATCAATCTGCCACGGAAGGAGCTGCAATACTGTAACGATGCTGGAATGTGCTTTTAAAAGGACCCATTATTCCACCAAGGGTTCAATCTAAAATATAAAGTTTTTTTGGGTCGAACAATTCCTTTCGTAGGATGCGTCGCACATTTTAGTTCCATCAAGAATCGTGGTGGCAGGTGTCTTGCCCTGTAAAATAACTTGCGGGGGTGGTACCGATTAACCTACCCTAAAGGGATAAAAGGCTTGGCTGAACTGGGCGGACGTTGATGGGGGATTTGATCCCCGCACCATGAGAGTTGGAGTGCGCCACCTGTCACTACGCCACCTGCATCAGCAAAGATTAGCGCTCCTAGGGTTACACCTTTAGAGTGTAGCAACGCTAATTTGTATCTGTATCTGTACATGAGGCCTTATATAGAGGGCGAATGTGATATCCGAATTAGTGAAAACACAGCAATGATATTTAATATGTAGTAGCGGAGCAGCATTCCGGTCCGGTACTACATATCAACAGCCTAACCATTTATATTACATAGATCTGGGTTTATTACACATTTAACTTCACAAATAACTGTCTTTATTCACTGGCCTTTATCCTGGACTCAAGTAAGGCCCTCCGTAAAAAAAAACACTGCAACTTGCCTTCATCCCTACGCATTCAACAGGGGTCATGAGTGACGTGCAAGTGTTTCGACGAATATTCCGAGAGGTCAAGTCACCAGCGTTGCGTGATGGGCAATTCACTATGGAGAATTCTGAAATAACATCCTCATCAGAATTTGTGAAGAACAATGTGGGGCTTCGAAATTTATTTTTTGTCAAATAACGTTCTTCACACATTCTGATGATTTAAAAAATAAAATTTGGAGCCTCAGATTGTACTTCACACATTCAGGTCGGCATGAGGCTTCGGGACAGAACAATACTATTAATAAGAGACCATCAGACTAAAACTTTTTAATACATGCTGTCACAATGCTAGCTTCCACCTTTTCTACAGATCCTTCCTGCTTTCAGTCGGAATTCATATATTATGGAAAATGTCGCATCATAACCATTTATATTACATAGATCTGATTTATTACACATTTACCTTCACAAATAATTGCCTTTATTCACTGGCCTTTATCCTGGACTCAAGTAGACCAGCTACGTAACCAAGATCTCGAAATCAATAGTAAAACAATTGCCTCGTGAAGCAGACCCACTCAGGAGTGAACTGACCCCGCTTTGATCATCGGAACACTTGCAAAGCACAGCAAAAGTCATGCTATCATTGTCTGCCGTCAATCGGTCTCCATTGGTAAAGTTTTGCTTGCTCCCTATTAGCTCTTCCAATGAATTTCGATGGAGGGTTGCGCAAGTCTTTCCTCCAAATGTCCCCAAACGGCGTTGTCCAAAATGCGGAGATCGTGCGAGGTGCTTCTCCTTTGTGGAGACCGTCCTCAGGTGCTCGCTGGTTCATGTCCTGTCATCGCCTTCTTACCCAAGCGCCGTCATCCGGAATCGGAGGTTCAATCGTGAAGTGTTGATAGTATATTGTACAGAATGGTTATGAATATTTATCATCCAACTTAGGTTTTATTTCTTGTACTATCGCCAGAAATATCTGTTTTTCACCGCGTAGCAGTATTTATTGTGCACAATATATAATAATTATATTATATAAAATATATACTGTGAGTGGTCCCGCGGCACCAAAACGACGGAAGGTTGCCACTCCATCAACGCTGCATTGGACAAGGGATGTGTGAGCTACGAGACAATGCGCCACTGGTTCAGCAGTCTCAGCAATGGCGAGATTGGCATGGAAGCGGTACCACGCTTGGGACTGTGCTGCTTCTGGGACGCGGTAAGAATGCCTTTCCACGAGGTGCTGGTACAAGGCGAGACAGTCACTGCTACCGTATACACCCGCCAGCTTAAGCAGCTTTCCATCGCTGTTCGAGAAAAGAGCCGGAGAAGGTCCGCGGTCAACCTCCTTCATGACGCCACCCGCTCCCACGTCGCGGAGAGTACCCAGGCTGGGCTACAGGAGCTTGGCGGAGATGTCCCACCTCACCCGCCATACTCCCCAGACCCTGCCCATTCTGACTATAACCTACCCATCCTCTCGAATCCATCCCGGCCAAGAGGAAATTCGTTGATTATGAATTGCTCGCGAAGGTGATCGCTGACTTCTTCGACTCTTAGAACTCAGAGATCTGGGAGGAGGGAATCAACGATCTGCCTGTAAGGTGGCTAAGTGTTGTCGATAACATTGTTGGAAATGTTCAAAAAAGTGTGATCGAAAAAAATCTTGCAAGACTTTTGGGACAACCTAATATTGTAATAATTTCGACCCGCTCTTGGATGAACCGCTGCCTTTTGAAAATTGTTGTGTAGGAACAACGTTGAAACATTGGGAAAATTTAGTGCAGACTCGGACACCGGGAAGCCACACTCCTTTACAAAGAGGTTTACACACATAGAAAAATAGGCACACGTACATCACCGCGTATTCCATCGCTTCTAGGTACCTTATAACGGCATCAATTTGTAGTGAATATGTTATAGTACGCTCAGCCCAATGTAATGAAGAGGGCGCAGCGAGCCATGTAGCACCACCGCTCTCGTAACGGATCCCAATTCACATAATTGCTTTATCTATCCTATGGCTCTTTTTCCTGTGCTCATTGTCAAGCCGCATTCATACTCTGCGGTGTCGGTGGCAGGACGTGGTTGCCTGCCTCAGCCTCCGCCTATGCCACCTCGCTTCGTTGCTTGCGCCGTCCCTGCACATCCCCAGTGCCACTCAGCGTCGCAGCCTGTGAGCGCACGAAAGTCCACAAACGCTGGGGCAGAGTATGAAGTCAACCTCTTGAGTGCCGAATTGAGTCCCTGGCATAGGGCAAGGGTTTCCCTTTCAAAAATAGATTACGGTTTCAACCCTTTCATCAAAGATATGTTTCCCTTTTAAAAATAGATAACTGTTTTATTTTCCTGTTTTTTCGCCTTGTTGTTTACTTGACTAGTGCAGCTTCATGAGTAACACCATAATTACTATGTTTTGATCCTAATTAAGGTTCTTTCGCACTCTCATCATTGAGTGCGAAAACCAATTGAAGCGCGAAGAAATGTAATTAATCGCGAGAAAAATCGCCGCATCAGTAACCTTGTGCCTGGTTTGCAGGACGTCTTCGCCTGATTTGCAGAGCGCCGGCGGTTCTGAGGATAGCCTACTTTATGGCCCACGTAGCACTAAACCAGACAATCATTGACCCTGATACTAGCAGTACCACTGTTATTGAACGATAGTTATTGAACGTTTATGTTGTCTTGCCAAATGGTGATGTCAAGCTTTATGATCTACGTAAAGCTCTTCATATGGATTGCTAGATCTCATTTTCACTTACATACCATTCGCGTGCTCAACTTTACCCCTTATTTGTGTTCCATATCATCTTAGTGATGCTCTTCTTGGTTTCCGAAGTCGACTGTAATGATGAAACCTTTTGTGATACTAGTCCAATAAGATCCTATAATGATAATAATAATAATAATAATAATAATAATAATAATAATTATTATTATTATTATTATTATTATTATTATAAATAATAATAATAAATAATAATATATAATAATATAATTATTATTATTGTCATTAATATTAATAACAATAATAATAATAATAATAATAATAATAATAATAATAATAATAATAGTAATAATAATAATAATAATAATAATGATAATAATGTAATAATAATAATAATAATAATGTAATAATAATGAATAATGATAATAATGATGTATAATGTAATAATGATGAATAATGATAATGTAATGATGTAATAATGATAATAATGTAATAATAATAATAATGATAATAATAATAATAATAATAATAATAATAATAATAATAATAATAATAATAATAATAATAATAATAATAATAATAATAATGATAATAATAATAATAATAAAATAATAAAATAATAATAATATATTAATAATAATAATAATAATAATAATAATAATAATAATAATAATAATAATAATAATAGCAATAATAATAATAATAATAATAATAATAATAATAATAATAATAATAATAATAATAATAATAATAGTAATAATAATTATAAACAACATTTTTCCATATCCAGTAATAATAATGCTTAAAACATTGATCCGATAATTCAAAACCAATGACACCAAGTATACTGTAGCAGAAGATCTTGCATAGCTCCGTTCCTGGAAAAGCTATTGTGCTCCATCTTTGACTACGTTGAAATGGACGAGGTCACAACTTGTAACTTCTTTTCGACGCCTGTAAAATTCCCGAAGTCTCCACGCTACTATGGATATGGAAGGCGTAATTTACAAGAATACATCTGAATACTGACACAACTAAAACTAACAAAATGTGGAGAATATAAAGCAATGAATGTGTGCCAAGGTGAATGTGGATGTTATGATCCTATGTAACAAAAAAAGAGCTCCGCAGTGGACGTACCATTTAGTTAGCCTCATGTCTACGTAATAGTGAGAAACGGAGGTCAAACCAGTTCTGATTCTTTGTCCAATCCCGTTAATCTTTTGAACACTACCTTGATAGTTTGATTTTTCACAGCTGCTGATTTTCGGCGCAGCCCGCGATACGAAAGTCGTTCTAAGTATACTGAGTTATGGGCAAAAGATTTGACAAAAGCAACTTCAGAAGCTGAATTAAGGTGAAAGGGGTATCGGTAGTGTAATGGATTAGCATACATGACCGGAAAGCATGGAGTGCGGGCTCGAGTCCCGTCCGAGAACGAAATTTTGTCCACAACTCAGCATACTTGTAATAACTTTCGCATCGCGCGCTGCGGCGAAAATTAGCAGCTATAAAAAATCAAAGATATCAAAATCATCATTCATTAGAACCATTCCCCTTGAGCTGTGGCGGATGCGGCCTCGTCAGGACAAGCTGCCTTGGTTTAGGACAGCCCGCCTCCAGGCGACGTGATTAGTGGTTGGTCACGGTGAGGTTGGTCAAGGAGATCGGCAGGATTGAAAGTATCGCAGCGCGCTTTCTCACTTTTAGCTTGAAGCTCACTGAAAAAATAGATGCTGTCGCATTTCCAAACATTCCCTTGTGTTTACTTGGCAACATGCCAATGGAAGACTAGATCAGACTACGCGCCTTGACCGACAGGTCGTCCGCGTCGAGAATCAACAGTGAAAAGGGGGGTCCTATTTCTCGGATTGTGGCCATTTCCATCCGTTTTTCTCCACTGTCCTGTTATTAGGCATCTCGGCTTTCATACTCACTACTTCTTTTACTTTTCGTCCGAATTTCCCCTAAAGCTCTGCCTTTGAAACAACTTTTGAACACGATCTCTTGATCCATATTTTAACTATTACCACTTCATATAGACACTGTGCTGAAATCAACCAGTTTTTATCCCTTGCATCCTAGTACCTGATTCGCCTTTATCTAGCAAGCACATTTCCTAGTCTTTCAAACATCAAAGCGCATCGGGCAGCTGATAGCGAAAAGCCTAACGTTTGTGGTGAGATATCTCAAAAACTAATGAGAGCAAACATCTTGATAGGTGACGATTCAAATAATCGTGCGCGGAAGTTTCGTAATCCCGTTTCTCCCCAAAATAAGAATATTAAGCAGAGTACTTCAACAGTGATGATGACACAGAAATAATGAGAAAATTTTTCGAAATATTCGAGAACTTGAAAAAACCACATCACGTTTGAATTCCCGCCGAACAATGATGCTTTCAAACATCGCTTATGAGCGACAACTTTTGAAAATGTTGTCGGCGAATGATGCGCTGTCCGGAATTTGGTGCGTATTTGACTGCTTCCCACATCTAGTCATAGAACTGCTCGCTGCCGCTTTACTCCACAGTCTCGCATCTCCGCCCACGTTACCTGCGTTCCCGAAAACTGTGAAGACTCTGGGAGGCATATCGCTGCCGGATTTCAACCTAATTCTGCTTGAAACTTTACAAATGGCCCGTAGCAAACAAACACAGCATAACCTTATGGTGGGAAGAAAAATCAAATTTTCGTGGACGATTTTTTCAACTCAAAATGGTTCAACATCATCTAGGATATCCACTATGTAGAAGACGATAAAAGCTGCCAGACAGACCCATAGTAGCCCCCATCACAGCTGTGTCTCTTCGTAAATAATTTTTTAAAGCAAGTTCATTCCTATGAACCTAAAAAGTACCGCAATCCTTCACCTTATTGAATTGTCGTTGCTTTGCGGGAAATTGTGTGACTAGCTTTGAATCATGGATGGTTTGATCTCAATTGCCCACGGCGATTTTTACTCTTTGTACCATGCAAATCATGGTCCCATTCGCCTTTTAAAAGGACCCCTCAATGGCTCTGGTTCTCTGTGTGCTATCCTTGACCTTGCAGCTATTCACTGTTTTATCAAACAAAAATGATAAGCATATGGTAAGCGCGAGAGAGCAAAGGTCGCCGCTGCGTGAATCGATCTCGGTCAGACCACCAGGGCGGGAGGGGAGGTGGCCTGAGTGGTGTGGTTAGTCGATTGGATTCGTTCCCCGTGCTCATGACGGTCCACACACGAACAACAACAACTCAGCTTAAGGAGAAGACGGATCGACGCAATGTGCATGTTGTGAGTTGTTTACGACACAAAGCTCCTCGCATCTTCGCTTCATAGCATTTTTGCAAATTTGAATAAAAATTACATCCAACCAATCACCGCGCATCCATTGTTCTTTTAAGGAAGATAGAAACATACAAAGTCCATTTAGGCTTGAAGAGATCTTTAAATGCACGTTAAATTTTCTATTTATTATATTTTGTATTAAACCCTATTTATATTCTATAAACTATATTTATTTATATATTCTATGTATAATTCCCAATCTACATTATAATTATAGTTATTTTACTTATATTATGCTATCTGAAGAAATGCCAGACTTTCTATACATTATAAGGGTATTTCAAGAGAATCAGTAGAGTTTTGGATGAATGGCCTTGGATATTTTATAAGCATCTATGCGATCTCCTAAAGGACTAAATTTCTGAGCGAAAGGGGAGTTAAACTACTCCTTTGCTTCTTACCCCCTAAAATCTTTTTGATTATGGTTTTATTTGTTTGCAATTGTTAATTTCTTTGGAATGAATAGATATTTCAGTGTAGCTATCGATTTTTTACGAGCTCTAGGTCCAAAGGAAAAATAAAAAATCCGGAAACTTACATTTTTGTCCCTATTTCCACCACTAAGAAGCATTTTCTGCCTTTGCTTTGTTTGTTTACTATCACGTTCTATGTGAGCGGTTTACAGTTTGATGTCGAACTTGAACTTGTTGGCCTTCAAGGTTTTCTATCGGTGCAGCTCCGTAACCTTTATGATAGAGCATCGCCTACTATAATTTCCGAACTTACATTAAGTGAAAAAATTGTTTTAAAAAATACTCGAAACTAAAACTTGTAAATGGTTCGTTTTACAAGCCTTGACTCTCAAAAAGCCACCATCTTGAGGCCTTCAATTTCTTGTCTTGTGCTTGACATCGGACCCTTCTAATAATGCAATAGTGGTTGCCTTACTGGGACCTGCTCATGATCATTTTCTCACTGGGAATTTTATTGAAATTCTACTGCTGCTGCTTAGGCACGGGTGTTTGAAAGCATCGTTGTGGGGTATTAATACGGTGATGACGTTGTGAAAATGTAGAGACGACGCGATTTTGAAGAATTGTTTGTGCAATCATGGCACAGGGGTTAGAAAAGAGCTCAGTGAAACTCTAGAAGCTGATCTCTGGTATTGTCGCGACCCAGGCCCTCTCCACTTCAGGTCCATAGCTCTAGTTTTGGCCCTAGTATCGATTTAACCTGCAGGCACATCGTGACAAATTGCCATTGAAATACCGGCACCACGTTCCTCACATCCATTGTTTTCATGATAACCGATTAATTATTTTAATTCATTTATTTATTTATTTACTACACAGTCGAAAAATATATGGGTGGACAATGATATATAAATCATCAGATTCACATTGGAATGTTTTGGTTCTCTTTTTCCGAGAGTCTTCTTACATATGGATGGATACATTGTGGTGTTCCTCCATCTACATATCCACCTATAGTTTTGTGTTCTGATGGCTCGCCACAGCACGATAAATAAAAAAATAAATAATTAAATAAATTCTAGTAATATGCATCAATTGCCAAAATTGTCAAAAAAAAAGTTGAGTAAAAAGGTAGAATAAATTGTAAGAGCGTGTTGGAACGGTCTGCTCCACAAGTTGAAGGAGCCTGGAAACCATGTGGATCTAGCCATCCACATTAGATGAGAAAGAAGGAATTTCAGTGAGTTTTGGGTTCAATCCATACCCCTCCGAACTGGTATACTTCGCTTCTCACCATTGCGCTATACCACCTCCGGAGCCGCTTTAGGCTAGGAGTTAGCGGGGGGCAGAACGTGCCTCGTATGATTCCCACGTTATGAAAGAACTGCTCTCGCAGGTTCACCTTACATGCCCATACTACCGTGTCATAGCACGATGTCTGCTGAGCAAAACTGAACATTGATGGCGCCGTAAAAAACCGCGAATTTATCGCGTTTGCAGCTGGTTGCGAAGTGATTGATCTTTGTTCATCGGGGGACGCGAGAGTACCCGCAGCGAGAGTAGAGGGCGGCACGATCTCACCACCTTGTCGATCATGCCATACGTGAGCAGACTTAGACTTTGTTATCAAAATTGAGAAAAAAAATTTGAAATATTTTCACGTTCAAATACTTTTTGTGCTATTAGTGGGGAACGTACGCGTTAGAGCGTCATACCAAAAAAGAGAAAATAGTTTCATCGGAACATAGGAGTTCATTTTTGAATGCCACTATCTGCTGGAGGATATTGCGAGAGACGGTCATGCACAGGGAAAGAAGGAGCTCTGTTGCCTCGCCGATTGGCAAGAACGCCATACATTTGATTATTATTATTTTTATTATTATTTTAGTTGTATTTACCATTCAGAAGCTGAGTAGAAGGGGTATTGGTAGTGTAATGGATTAGCAAATAAGGCCCAGAAAGCATGGAGTGCAAGTCCGAAGCTTTTGCCCATAACTCAGCACTCTTGTAACAATTGTCGTTTTCATTTTTTGAATGTTCTCATTTTCGAGGTCAATCTGTTGAATAATTTTTTTGAAAGAAAAATTGAGCCGCATTTTTCTCTCACTTTTGCGATGGCCCCATTGCATGTGTACCGTTCAGATGTCAGATGTTCTTTAAGGTTTATCCAGCTAGGAGTAAGGCATTCATTATTCTCAGGGGTGGTAAGTTCATGCAGGTGAAGCTTAGCGGGATGAGTTCAATAAAGAATTCGACGACTCGTCGGCGGCATTTTCGATCGCTGCACAATTTTCGCTGTTCGATCTTTATTTCATATTTTATTTATTTTATTTTGTTTAAGATGTAAACATTTGTGCGAAACAACATCTAAATCAAATGAGTCGGGAAGATGTCGAGAAGGATTACTTAACCTTAGCGATTTCATAACCTTCGCATTCCATCAGTACAGAGTCTAGCAGCGTTTCGGTTGAAGTCTCAACTTTTTCCGATGATTTTTCACCGTCTGAGAAAGGCTTAGGCTTTTTGTGAGCTCTGAGATGACAGTAGCTGCACTTTACTGCCGATTGGATTCGAATGCCATTAGTGATAAGATAGGAAGTACGTCCTCTGGATGCGAGCAATTGTAAAGTATTTCGTGGTTTTTTATTGGAAACTTTTAATGCTTTATGCAACTTCATGAGGAACATAGTAAAATGGTGTGTAAGACATTAGTAAAGTGAGTGAAATGGTGAAAAAAGTAAAAGGAGCAAATATTACCTAGCGCTAGTGAAATGAGCAAAGAATAATTCAAACAGGTCCTTCATTTATTTGTCTGTTTGCTGAGTATGTTTACAAAGAGGTGGTAGCCTCTATCACGGTAAAGTATTGCGATGAGTAAAATTTTCGGAAAATATCACCCCACAGGAAACCCATCCCGACGGGTGGGGTCCACGAGGTCGAATTTCCGCTTCGCGGCGTTTCACTCGCGGCGCCCCCGTACGACTCGCTGTATCGATTGCCCTTGGTCGTCCGGCCGAGCGTGATTGCGTCACGTCTGCGCTTTCCACTCATGCCACACTGCCTCGCTTGAAGCTGCCATGCCCTGCCACTTGCACTCGCACCCGCCGTGCCGCTCATCGCGCGCGGCCGCGCGGAAATTCGACCTCGTGGACCCCACCCCATCCCGACCAACCTCTTCCCTCCTCCCACGAATACTGTCACGGCATACTAAAATGTTGGCGCTGAAAAGGACCATTACAGATCATACAATCGATAGTTGAAGCATGGAGTGCGGGTACGGGTCCCGTCCGAGACCGAAGCTTTTGCCCGTAACAACATACTTGTAACAACATTCGCATGGCGAGCTGCGGCGAAAATCAGCAGCTATCAAGTTTCAAAAATATCAAAATTAATTATAGTATTATACTATTACACAACGAAGCACAACTATAGGTTGACCATATATTGTTAGAAATCACCTCATCAGCCCGAAAAATCGTTAAAGTGCTTGAAATGTGGGCTATTCGAGAATTACAGAAAAGATGAATTCTCATGTTTTCCAGTACAATAGGGAAATCGCTCAGCTGAGAATTTCCCATCCCATGCTTGACCTTGCTTACCACCCCTCACCCTATGGACTTGTTACGGCTCGGCGTGACCATAATTGATATGATAGCAGCTAATTGAAGTGGCCGGAGGTGTTGTGTAGCGGACACACTCTCAGGATCGATTCACACTCCAAGTCAAATGAGGAATACCTTTGGTTACATAGGTTAATTGCTCTTATTCGTGGTATGAGAACATCAAGGACCATTCTAACCCGTGATTATCTGAAATGCATCATTGTCTCTGAACATTTGTTCTCAAGAGATCACCTCGGTTTAATAAGTTTCACAGTTTCAGTTCAGTTTTTCACAATTGCTAACTCGTCGTTCGCACATTTTTGCATCATTTCCGCGATTTTTTGTATTCCCAGCTTTCAAGAGAAGGCTCCGACCTGAGAAAAAGTTTAATTTTGGAATTTAATCTACAAGTTCGAAATTTGAGTTTCAATTTGTGGAAATAAGCAGAAGCTAGAATGCCTTCCTCATCTGAACTGTATGGTTCTGGTGAGGAATGAGGATTCATATAAAGTTGTGCTGTAGTTTATGGCTACGCGGAATGTTATTGTTTTTCACAAATTGTGGCGTACATATTGTTGTGGCGCAGCGGGTCAAAGTCTGCCCGGATGGAATGCAGTTGAGTGCGCTTTGCCTTACTCTCTCTCTTTTGCACAAAAACCAGTGTGACCAACCCAAGCACGTGAATACCATGTGAACAACGCATAATCGATCTTGTGGACGCTTCGCGACCGCACACTGCCCTTCTACATTCTATGACCAGGAGTAATCACATGCTATTTTAAAAAAAAGAATGCAAATGCGTGTATGATTAGGATCAAACGAAGATGAATATTCAACTCTACCGAATGTCGTGAGAAATGTCGTGCTTGAAAAAACTCTGAAGTTAGTATGATAATTATAGCCTCCACCGATGCTTCCCACAGTCGATGAGGTACGAAAAGCGATTCCGCCACATTGCTTCGAGAAAAATCTCCTGACATCCGTCAGCTACCTAGTCATGGTGAGTTGAGCAAGATTCACATTTTTACATATTTTTTTGAGTTTTTTTAATGAGATTTAGCTACATTGAGTGAATTATCTGATTTAGGATCTCGCTATACTCGCAGGATTGTATTTAATTCTACCCTACGTGGAACATTACCTTGGCTGGATCGGATATTTAGCGTGGTAAGTGCTGTATGACATCGCTAAGTGAGCCTGGATGCTTGACATTCAGTTCTTGCTGTAGTTTTATAAATAATCAATAAATTGCTTTTTTGCTCGAAGGTATATTCTATCGGAAGATCACGATTTTTCTTCGATTTTTTTCTGCAAAAAAATCTGCTATCATAATTATAGCAGTTGGCTGGCCCACACTACTGTGCGCGAAACACTGTCCATCATGATCCTTTTTCTTGAAGACAGAGTATTTCAGTGCACGCCCCCCACACCGTGGGCGGAGCTTATCCTATTCCATGTGTCCTTCCAGCTTATCTTATTCCATGTGTCCTTACTTCTTGCTCTATGCCTTACCCATCCCAAACTTGTTCCATCTCCACAGGTCGTTTTTCATGTGACGTCGCTCCGCCCACCGTGTCCAAGCCTCCATGACTTTAGAAATTTCGCTGACCTAAATTCATCTTCTTCCCACGGTTGGGGCACATTTGAACCCGGGAACGGAACATTTCAGTGCCCGCCCCGCCCACGGTGGGCGGAGCTTAACTTGGTCCATAAGTGACCTTTACTTGTTGTCCCATGCCCTACCCATGCCACACTTGTCCCCATCTCAACAGGTTGTTTTTCATCTAATACCTAATTTCGTGAGACGGACGGACCGACGGACAAAGAGACGGTTGTACAGACAGACGAAGCGTTTGGCATATAGTAAAGATAATTGCAACAAGGGATTTTTCACTAGGAATAAAAACTCAAAAATGACTCATTTGTTTCGAATGAGCAGACCGACTAGTGACTCCCCCCCCCCCACTGGTTGGACGTCTGTGGCCAGCCTCAACAAACCAATCACCCCGACCACCATGCCTTTTATCTTGTTCTGTAGTAGGGAATATTATCAACCAAATGACAGTGAAGCGATTACCAAAATAACAAGGAACTCCTTTTTTCGAATAAGTAAATCCGCCAATGGGTTGAACGCGTAATATTCGTAGGTCAAGCGTGCGTACGCGAAGCGTATGCGAGTGTGCGACCACTCTGCGAGAGCAGCGGGGTGAGGCTACTTTCTCCGGAAAATCGCTTCGCAGCGCGCACTCACGGCGCCACTGGTACGACTTGCAAATCGATTGCTCTTGGGATTGCCTGGCAGAGCGTAGCTGCGTCACCTTCCTCCAACCATGCTACACTGCCTCGCATGAAGGCTGCGATGCCCTGCCACTGGCACTCGCACCCGCCGCGCCCTTGCCGCGAGCGGCCCCGCGATTTTCCGCAGAAAGTAGCCTCACCCGAGCAGCGGCTATCTTATAGAATTTTTACACCTTTCCTGTTTTACATCGTTCTTGAACCCCTCACGGATTTCTTGCTTAGGTGTTGGGCCTTCGGTATTTGCGGTTCTGCACTGTTCGTCGTTGGACATGACTGTGGACATGGAACGTTCTCGGAGTACGAATGGGTGAATGATTTGTGTGGTCATATCGCCCATGCTCCCATTCTTGCACCATTTTGGCCTTGGCAAAAGAGTCATCGTCAACACCATCAGGTATGTTTATTCTAAAAAAAACGAAAAAAATGCCCTTCGAAAATAGCCTACTCTTTGGAGGAAACCCAGTAACAACGTTCCAAGAACGCCTATTTTCAGTACACGTCACACCTCGAAAAAGACAAAGGGCATCCGTGGGTGACTGAACAAGAATTTCGAGAGCGATCTACATTCGAGAAATATTTCGCGTGTTTCCCACTGTCTGGATGGGTCAGGTAATTTTTGAAAATGGATATTTTAAAGTGTTGGGAAAGACCTTATTAAATTATTGCGGGTGTGTGCAGATATGACAGCGAATCGCGCAACCGCCCGCGGCGGGCAGCACGGCAAGTACGAGTTGTTTGGAATTCCGCTCAAGACGCAATGAGCTGGTACCGTGAGGGACCTTTAAAGGTAGCCGAGCTCCCGAAGCATTCAACTTGCAATCTTTAAAGGTCCCTCACGGTTCCAGCCCATTACATCTTGAGCAGAATTCTCAACGGCTCGTACTGACGGCGCCGCGAGCGGGACGCCGCGAAGCGATTCACTGTCATATCTGCACACACCCAATTATCGCTAGTAATGTTGCATATGTACTGATTATCATGGAAACTTCATAAATTAACTCAGAAAGATTGTAGAGTGTACGTAAGACATAGAGAACGTGAATAACACGAAAAGTCGATATGATCATACTTGCGGTAGTGCAAGTAGTAAAGGGTTTGTAGCACGAACACAGAAATCCCGCGTGGTCGCGTGTGGTGAGCGGAGCGATGCGTGCGGGCGAGAGGCAGGGTACACCGGATGTGTACCCTTATGTCCGGATTTCGCACCGTGGCGTTTCGCAAGCGAAGCAATGCGGATGAGCTGAAGGCGCCGTCTTATTGGCTCCCTAAGCGATTACAAGTCAAATGTGTACGGCGCCCCTAGTTTTACCGTGTAATCGCTCTAACGATAGACCTCTCTATCTCTAAGACCCAACTGTAGTGGCGCACATAGTTCGAACACACCGCGTTGCACACCGCTCATTGTGGTGCGAATTCCTGACATAAGGGTACACACGCGGGTGCATCGGGGTCGAGGAATCTTTGTCAAGAGGTCCGCAAATCCTATTAGGTTGTAAGGAATGTTTTGGCCGGTTTTCGCAATTTCAACATCGATAGATCATAACTCGGCTCAGACTGCATATTTTCTTACAGAATGAACACCATTTGATTCGCTACACTTTTGGCAATATCATGGATATTTGCATATCTCATTTTGATGAAGGGCCGATGATTTATATAGCGCAAAATCAAAAAAGTGTCGACTTCAAATTACCACTCTTTCTGAACGTTCTGCTGCGAATATGATGGACGAGTTAGGGCTTTGGCCTGACACTGTTTCAATTACTGGAAGAGGATATGTGGAAAATGCGCTTGCTCATATATGCTCCGAGGGGTCGCGCGGCATCCATTTTTTGGGGTTTTCCACTTTTGGACATCCCCTGCAAGTATGGGCCCTCATCGCTTTCTGCCGTTTTAGTTCAAGCGATTTGATCAGTAGAAAATTTGAGCAACTCGTTCTCATTTCTGCGCTTCTGAAACCAAGATGAAAGTGTGCAATCCAATGCTTCACCCTCTCCCCTTGCATTACTCACATTTGCGGTTGCCTTCGCTGGGATTCGATCAAACAAGAACTCGTGATAGAACTCATCTGAAAAATGCCATTTTCGCAGTACTTTGAAATTTCCCTAATGATTCGAAATCCTTGTGGCATTCCAAATAAAACATATATTTAGAAAGAGCAACATTTTGTCTATCTAAGGGGCACAATATGTCAGCTGATTCATGTAGACACGCTCTGATATCTGAATTTATCTTGTGAACGCGAAAGACCACCCAGAACTTCCTTTACAACCTGATAGTTCAATGTTCAATGAGCGTGCACCAAACATTATCTATGACTGCTATAGAAAGGAGTGGTCCGCTTAAACGATGCTTGTGGTTGGGATGATAAAGTGAATTGAGCGAAATCCCCCACACAGCTAGCTACCTTTACCCAGTCGCTATGGATGAACACCTTGTCCTGCTCGTAGTTCTAATGAATGGCTTAGTCTCTTTGTTAATATCTGGAAAATTTTTGAAAAAAAAAATGAAAGTATTTGATGGTAAGACTTGATGTGCAAGCTCACAGCGTCCTTTTGAAGCTCTGTTTTTGAGGGCATGCGTCAGGACTTTCGAACTGGGCCACTGCGCGCGACCACTTTCTTATTTTTGCATTGATCCTATTCGCAGCGAGTCCATGCTAACTTACAAGGCAGTTGTCGCTCATGGTGACCTAGGTCACGCGACTTGAGTCACCGCGAGCGACATTCGACAAGCGACAAAGTCACGTGAACTGGTGACCCATTTGGACAGTTCTGACGCACAGTTTGGACAGTTCCCTATTTTCTCCATGATCCTTCTTTTTCAAAAGAAACGTCACTAGAGAAATTCGCTCGCTCGTCTAATCCCCGCTTGACGGCAATGCTGCTCAGCGCGCCTGGGCGCTTAGTTGCGACAAGTGCTTAATATTTGTTTGACGTTCAAAAGATTATCTGTCGTTGAGAAGCCGGTAGCTTAACACCTGGTGCAAACGGCACCATCATGACTTCACTTCGGACATTCGTCATCAGCGAAACGTGTTTTTTTGTTTCAGATGGAATCCTGTCTATACAGTCATTGGTCTTCCTGATGGTTCCCATTTTTGGCCATGGTCTCGACTTTTCACCAACAACACTGACCGCATCAAATGCGTTGTTTCTGGGCTGGCATGTTTGTTCTGCGCTTCAGTACGTATTCTGAAGATCTTCCTCAAAGGAATTGCCATGGAAAATTAGTTCCTTTGTTGCCCTTATATTCATGTTGTATTTGCCTTTTTTTCTTTTTTCGCATGCAATATTTCACGCGAAAAAAGAAAAAAAAAATTCGGCTGAGACACAGCTCCCCAATTTCTTGGCCGGGTGGGCGGGGCCTCCGAATAAAAGTCCCGCCCGTCATTCGCCGCTGTTGGAAACGGAGAGTAAGGCTGTTTACGTAACTTTCTGCCCCTACAATGAGTTTCCTACCGCGACGGACGAGGGGGTGGGCACTTGCTCGGAGGCCTCGCCCACTCGGCCAAGACTTTGTGGTGCTGTATCTTGGCTGGATTCACATTTTTTCGCGTGAAACGTAGCATGCAGCCTACATTAGGCAAATACAACATAAATACATATGGGTAACATAAGAACTCATTTTTCCGTGGACGATTCCTACAAAGGACCGAAAGTAACGTGATTTTTTCAGGTGGTGTTTTGGATGTGTGACTATTCCATCTACAAATGGTTGAAGTACTACTATGTGCCATTGATGTTCCAGGGTCTTATATTGGTCATTATCACATATTTACAACATCAGAATGAGGAGATTGAGGTGTGTTATGGCAATCGGGCTCGATATCACAGCCAGTTGAAGTGGCCCGCTTGTTTGCGGGAAAACACAGGACTATTGCTGGGAATGTGAGGAACGTTGCGGTCCTTGAAACCCCCATGGTTTCAGGTTTATGAACCTGATGAATGGTCATTTGTCCGTGGTCAGCTGCAAACCATCGATAGAGTGTATGGTTTTGGACTCGACACCATCATGCATCACATAACTGATGGTGAGCTTCTTCAGTTCGAATCATAATTTCAGTTGAAACACAATTTAAGGATACAGTGTGTCCCAAAAGTATAGGTCCACCCTATTTTTTATCCATATCTCCAGAATGGATAAGCGATTCCTTTCCAAATTTTTATGTGTGGTACCTGATCACTGTAGCAATCAAGCGCCTCAGTAAAATTGAAGACATAAAATTGCAAAATTTTATTTGATTTTTTTTTCAAAAATAAGGGTGTCCCAAAAGTATAGGTCCACTCAGCTTTTCCGCCTTGCTTCCATCGAAAGGTAAGTTGTGAAGAAGATGTGTTGACGCATCCTTCTGAGATTTACTCTACAGTGAAATGCCAAGCGGTACGCACTTTTCCGAGTACGAAAATGGGCAAATTCTGGCCCACAAGGACGTGGGACTCAGCAATCGCAAAATTTCTGAAAAGATGGGCCTATCCCAAAGCTTGATCAACAGCTTCTGTCGTACCATGGACCTGTACGGAACGAAAAAGGGAAGTGGAAGGCCGTAGGAGCTTTCTGAGAAGCAGAAGCGACGGATCCTCAACGCTGCGTCCGATTCCAGAAAGGGTGTTGGTCGGCTGTGCACCCAATGTTTTTATGTACTGCTGTTTATATGGTAGTAAATTACTTTCTAGAACGTCCTGCAAAGCCCTGGAATCTATATGATGCGTGATGAATAGTATCCTGCTCTAACCAAAGCGAGAGAAGGCGGTCCCTACCATACCACTACCACCAGCAAATCCGCGCCTCAAGAAGTAGCATGGCTCCTTCCCCAAATCCCTCCAGTAACTAGCTAAGCCGTCCGAGCCGTCCAAATTGAACTTCTTCTCATCAGAAAAGATCACCTGCAACACCATTACTAATGCTGTGTGAACTACTACGTCAATAATGTAACCCTGCAGACTACCTCATCCTATTGATGGGTCCAGCTGACATTCTACTTGGCAAAATGGATTCGAGCCTCTTCGTGCGCCCTCGTGAGGTATGGCAAGGACGAAAACCATCTTCGCTCGATGTGAGGAGACGACTTGAGCAGACGGTGCACAGTGTTTTTCGATACAGCAGGTGCCAGTTCCCTGCACCGTCGACAAGCACCCTTTCTGGAATTGGACGCAGCTTTGAGGATCCGACGCTCCTGCTTCTCAGAAATCTCCTACGGCCTTCTACTTCCCTTTTTCGTTCCGTACAGGTCCATGGTACGACAGAAGCTGTTGATCGAGCTTTGGAATAGGCCCATCTTTTCAGAAATTTTGCGATTGCTGAGTCTCACGTCCTTGTGGGCCAGAATTTGCCCATTTTCGTACTCGGAAAAGTGCGTACCGCTTGGCATGGCACTGTAGAGTAAATCTCAGAAGGATGCGTCAACACACCTACCTCACAACTTACCTTTCGATGGAAGCAAGGCGGAAAAGCTGAGTGGACCTATACTTTTTGGACACCCTTATTTTTGAAAAAAAAATCAAATAAAATTTTGCATTTTTATGTCTTCAATTTTACTGAGGCGCTTGATTGCTACAGTGATCAGGTACTACATATAAAAATTTGGAAAGGAATCGCTTATCCATTCTGGAGATATGGATGAAAAATAAGGTGGACCTATACTTTTGGGACACACTGTATGTGCATTTTAAAAGTGAATCCAGTGCATTTATTTCCCCTTGAAATAACTTTAGATAGAATATTTGAAGAAAATAGGGAACATAAAAAATTCCTTCTGTTTCAACGCAAAATTTGAATATTCAGAAACCGCACCCGTTTGAATTTCCCGCCACAAATTTTGAACTGTTGCCTGGTGAGATGATTTGGCCCCCTATGTTGCTTTGCTTCCTACACAACGACACCCATCATGCAACCAGTACCGCTTTGCTCCCAGAGCCCGGAACTTCGGGGTGAAACTGCGGGTGACCCGAAGTGAAGATGTGCGACATAATTGTTTGAAAGGAAGAAAAGCACAAGTTCCCATTGACAACTCCCTAAATTACTGCATGAGATGTATTAATAATAGTTGAAGATTAACCTAAAAATTAAAATAATTCAAATCGATCGTTTGGCCTCATGTCCTCATACGAACCATTGTCTTTACCAACCCCTGAGGCTCCTGACTGAAGGCGTGAAGGGGATAGCCAAAACCGCATGATATATTTAATTCAATAGTAAAATTGATTTATTAATTTTTTAAATTCAAATTTAAAATTAAATTTGTTTATTTTGTTTTGATTCAGTTTTAATTATGATTTAATAATCACCCAATTTTAGGCCATGTTGCTCATCACTTCTTCTTCACTAAAATACCTCACTACCATTTGATGGAGGCGACACAGGCGATCAAAAAGGTGTGCTTGTCCAGCTGACCACTTTTTTCACCTTTCTTGGCTCCTTTTAAGTATTCAAGTTCCAGATGTTGTACCCTCATTTAGCTAGTCTCTATTCCATCATCGTGCTCACTCCGACTATGGACTCCTAGGTCGTCGTCGGACTTCGCGATTTTGCAATTTTGCGATTGTGCTGTTTTGCGATTCTACGGTTCCCGATTTTGCGACATCGCACTTTCGCACGTGATACTACGGTCTTCAGATTGTTCAATGCCGCAACTTCGCGTGCGGAGCCGCGACATCGCAAAAATCGCAAAATCACAGTCTGACGGCGGCCTTCTTTCATGCTACACCAGTGCCTTTCTATTTTTCTCTTCCTCATCCGTATCTAATACTCAAGAGATGTGCGTCAGGACTGTCCATTTAGGTCATAGCTACACGCGAATTGCGTCACAGCCCCCGCCAAGTGCCATTCTGGTCCCGTTGTGAAATAGCCACGTTGGGTCGGACGCGCGAGCTTTCTCGCGTGGTTTGACCTGAGTGGACAGTCCTGACGCACAACCATGCTAAGGCATCATCCCATCTTGTTCATCCTCGCTTTCATCCCCATCACTCTCATAAATAAGTGGTTGCATAAGTCAGAATGTCGCACCGCGGCTACGGCGCAGTACGTGCGAACTAAGGGCGACGAGTGTAATTGGGTCCTAGAGCGATTACCATGTCTGGCGCTATAGGAGCCCGTTCTGGGCGGAAGACATGGAATCTTTTCAGGACCCAATTATTCACATAGGCACCCCACGCTCACACGTATCGCGTTGCGAACTTTTGTCCTAACAATGGCATATATTCTATTTAAACTACCGTCACTCTCGTTCAGTGGTCTATTCTGCTCGAACGTTCACCTCTGCATTCCTTCAGCTTAATCTAAACTTTTCAAGTTTTGTCCCCCCCCCCCTTCTCATCCTCAAGAGTATCACCATCCACACCTTAGCTCTATATACGTCCCCTATCCCGATTCTCCATTTTCTGTCCTTTTTCACTTTTATACCCAATTTTTGTTTATTTTTATGAAGCGTTTATGGACCATTTTAGGTGTTGGAACCACTAAAAGACACTCCGTACGGGTACAAATCGGAGACGAACTACGATTTCTTCTTCCGGTATATCTGGTCAAATATTCGACTGGACTATCTAACCCATAAAAGCAAAGGAATACTGCAATATCGAATTGGAGTTGAAAAAGCCGCCTCCAAAAAGAAGCTGTAAACGAGAACTGGTGAACTGTGTCGCACTGCGGCACAACTGTCTCCCCCCCTCACCCCCAGGATCCCCGTGCAACCACCACATTTGTAGTTGTTCTTCTTGTTCGGTGATGAGCAAGGCTCAGAGCCGTGGTTTATTTACTCAACGCGCCAGCAACTGGCGACTTGTTTCCTTGTGTCCAATTGTTCGTCATCGTTAAGCCACTCGTGTGTCTGTGTCGTCTGTCTGTATGTGAGTGGTCGATTTCACTCCTGTACAATGCTATTTGACAAAGTTGTGATGTCATCAATTGTTCTCTGTACACACGCAGAAGCACATGAAAAAATTCACTCTTCGATAGTCCCTGTTGACGAAGAAAAATTTAGTTGCAAAATTACAGTAATATCAGAAAGGAGATAGGATTACTATTGAACGGTGAGGGCAGACACAACAAATGACGTCAATGCATCAGCTCAGAAAAGTAAATAAATATGGGTCACAAAAAGGAAATAAACATCAATAGCAACTAGTATTAACTATAAAATTCTACTTTGTAGAACACCCATAAGTTTTATTACCAGTTTATTAAAGGGAATACCCAGTGTTAGAGAAGAAGGTACAATTACAAAGTAAGAAAAAGGAGAAGAAAAAGAAGAATTGGTAAGGCGCATAGTGATTGTAAATCAATTACAATGGCAAGATGTACGATAAATGCTGATTTGAGTCAGTTTAGGAAAAGAAAGTCGGGAGGGACGTTTACGTAGATGCAGTCGAAATAAAATGAAGTGAAAATGAGATCACATATTGCCTGACAAATCTGAAAAGTGAGTGATAACAGTCGGTACGAGAAGGACGGCACAAGGGTGGCGAGATTTTTTTGCGAAGTCTATTATAACTTTTTTGCATGGTTTCTACATTTTTTGCTATATTAACGAGGTAGGGTGGGGGAGGAAGGGGGGGGGGCAAGTCGTTAACTGTTGACCTGCTGGATCTTCTAAAATGTATTGAAAAATGTGAGACTTGCAAAATTTATTCCAGAAGACCCAAAAAAACCTTCGCAAAGTCGATTGCAAAAAATCGTTGCAAAGGAATCTTCGAGCTTTACAGGCAAGCTTCGGCACCCAGCGCCTTCCTTAAGCTTAAAATGGTACAAATTAAATCCTAACAGACTCTATTATTGTAGAACCGCTCTGATTTATTTGTAGGGGATCCTTGGTAGTGGAGCAGAATTCACTTTTAAAATGTTGTTATTTTAAGACCATTGCGGTCTAGAAAAACTGATAAAACTGGCAACTAAGTGCAAAATTTAAAGGATTCATCCAGGGATTTGCCTCATTCCCCTTTCATAGACTCTTCGAACACCTCACTATTGTTTCAGCAAGATGGTTTGTAATATCTCCTTGCCTAAATTCGAAGCAGTTGTAAGGAGCCATAAGATTGGATTCTAACGTAAAAAAACCAACTCGAGGCGAAAAAATGGTGACATTCATTGATTGGCAGAAATATATAAACACAACAAACATCTATGCATTGTACTTACACGTCAGTTATGTAGACCAGGAGACTGTCCAGAATTCAACTAGTTGCCCCCCCCCCCTCCGCTCCGATATCAGTATAGAACCGATTTTTACACCGCTCAATTTCGACTGACCAGTTTTCTTGTAACGTACCCAGTACCACACAGCAAATAAGCGAAGGACGGATAACGTACATTGTACTGGGTTTTTTAACCCGAGCAAACGAAGCCCCTTGTCGACTCGGATGTTACGTGAAATCATGGCCACACCCGAATCGTCATCGTGTTGTCGTTTAGAAAAACCCCATAGTCGATGACTGTGTTGCTCGACAAGCTCGCTGATCCAAGTACTTTAAGGAGGAGCGGTTGTCCAGACAGCTACGTAAAAAGGCAGATGCACTTGAAGATTTTAAACAGTTTTTCCTGGTTTTCGTCGCACTCAGAAGAAACCTGGCGATCGCGTTGTTGCACTTTGCAGTTTGGCCATGTAACAGCTTTGTGAAACAAGTTCTCAACGGCAACATAGACAACGTGAAAAGCGAAATCAAGGAATGGCAATCCCATGATTCTAGCTCTTTTTAAAACACTATTAGATTCAGTACATGAACAGATACACGAAATGAAAAGAACCAAAAAGCTCCTTTATTTCAAAGCAGAAATCGAAAAATAGAAAGAAGAGCAAGTCATTTGAATTCCCGCCATATTTCCCGATACAACATTTGAACAGCCGCCGGCGGCCAGCGGCGCAGTTCAAATTTTTCGCGCCCAGTGTTGATTTGCTTCTCACTCTGCGTTTCAGACTACGTGTCTGTTGCCTCTTTGTTCCTCAGCTCCCTAGCGTCCAAACCCACTCGGTCGCCGCACCTCATCGTCAGTCACTATGGGGAGCACTCTCTCTCTTAATGGGATTCTTGTATTAGGTTGATCGGAAAGTTTTGATAGGGTTGAGATATTTTTTTATTACTCAGCATGTAGTGCAGGCTAATCAACAATATAATAACCATCGTTAGTTATAACATTGTCCCACCTAAAGAGCAGGTCAGCGATTTTCTTCTCCCAGAATTAGGACGATTAGGAGTCAAAGAAGTCACCGACCACTTGTTCAAGGTGACGAATTTTTTTTGCTAGGAAAGCCTTAGGGGGCCGGAACAAGTGGTAATCTGAGAGGGCAGTATCAGGTGAATAGGGTGCATGTGGAACTGGGTCCCAACCTAGCTCCTCCAATTTTGCACAGCTCTCTTTACCCATATGAGGGACCCGTGCAAAATTGGAAGAGCTTGACTGGGACAAGGTTCCACATCCGTCCTATTCCCCTGATGTTATCCCTTAAGATTACCACTTGCTCCGGCCCCCTGAGGCTTTCTTAGCAAAGAAAAAATTCGTCAACAATGACCACCTTGGACAAGTGGTCGGTGACTTCTTTGACCCTAATCCTCCTAATTCTGGGAGAAGAGAATCGCCGACCTGCCCGTTGGGTGGGACAATGTTATAACTAACTATGTTTATTATATTGTTGATTAGCCTGCATTACTTGCTGAGTTGTAAAATAAAATAGAGAAAAATCTCAACCCTATCAAAACTTTCCGATCAACCTAATATATGCGCCTAAAAATTTGCATGCGGCTTTCAGTAAGCAAATATAATATAAATACAGTAGCGGTCAAAAATATATGCGGTTTGGGATTTTGACCATAACTTGGTTCGATGTTTGCATATCTCGCTCAATTTTTTTTGTGTTCTGAAGGCAACTGTTACTCAATGAATTAAAGTATCTCAGCCGAGTAGGATGCAGTGTGAAGGTTGAAAAAATTATTTAACTGAAACCACTGAAAATGGTCAACTCCGTGCCTCAGTGCTGTTAGGATTTGAAATAGCGTGCAACAAAGTCCCAGCCTCATTCCGTATTATTTTCTGCCCACCTGCCCGTTTCGATGAGTTATAAGCTTTTTATGGCCAATTGAATTTTTGGAAAGGTTTGGCTATTTTTAGAGTTTTAGTTAAACAAATTTTCCAATCTCAACACTACACCCTACTTTGCTTCACTGAGTACCAGTTGCCTTCAAAAAACAAAAAAAAAAATTGGATAAGAAATGTAAACTTCGACCGAAGTTATGGTTAGAATCCATAACCGCATATATTTTTGACCGCTACTGTATGTGGGTAACAGAAGGACCTCAAATTCCTCCGAACTGCATTTCAAAATTTTGCAAAGGTTGTGGTACATGCGAAAAGCTTCGGAAATTTGGGTCTCTGCAATATATCACGAAAATGCAGGAGCATAAGTGCAGTTACGATGCGACTGGGGACCTTATTCGCTCTTGTACATCACCAAGCCTCAAACTCAATACTTTTAATGATTATGCTAACAGATACGATATAATATTTTCTAGTCGACGTGGTATAACCAATATCTCAAGCCTTAAATTATCGTTCAAAACATTTCTGACCAATCCTATTCAATGGTGACAACACATAAATACGTACGTTAATCGATGCAGTGGTCTCAAGTAACAAAAAGGTGGTGATCGAAGTTCATCATTCAGCTCTGGAGAGGGCGCCTGAGTAGTGTGGCCATAGTGTTTCGTCGCATTCCAGCTGCCACGTCACAGGCATACGCTCTTTGAGCTGCTTATCGCCGGTGGCTGGACAGGACATTCCGGGTGTGTGCAGATATGACAGCGAATCGCTTCGCGGCGCCACCAGTACGACTTGCAAATCGATTGCTCTCGGTGGCTCGGTGGAGCGTGGCTGCGTTACTTCTGCGCTTCCACCCATGCCACACTGCCTTGCTCGAAGGCTGCCATGCCCTGCCATTGGCACTCGCACCCGCCGTGAAGCTCGCCGCGGGCGGCCACGTCATATCTACACGCACCCGGACATTTCAGTTCCCCAGACGTATGGATCATTGGGGTGGCTACGGGAAAGGACTGCTATGGGCGGGAACATTCCAATCCTCTAACTTTGCACCCTTTCCCAGAAATTCATAATATAATGTGAATTCATAAGTGGGGGATATCGAAGGCGCTGTATGGATGTGGAAGCCGGACCTGTACAATCATTAGCTCCAAGAACGCCTAGGCCGCCGTCAGACTTTGCGGTTTTACGGTATCGCGGTTCCGCACGCGAAGTTGCGGGATGTGTGCAGCGAATAGCTTCGCGGCGTCCCGCTCGCGGCGCTATCAGTACGAGCCGTTGGGCCGCTCAAGACGCAATGGGCTGGCATCGTGGAGGACTTTTGAAGATTGCACGTCGAATGCTTTGGGAGTTCGCCTACCTTTAAAGATCCCTCACGGTACCAACTCACTGCGTCTTGAGCGGAATTCCGAACGACTCGTACTTGCAGCGGGCGGTCGCGCGATTCGCTGTCATATCTGCACACACCCGAGGTTGCGGCATCGCACAACCTCAAGATTGTAGTATCGCGTGCGAAAGTGCGACGTCGCAGAATCGTACTCTGACGGCGGCCTCAGAGGACGGCACGCAAGAATCAGTGTCTTAAGGAGAGAAGCAGCAGCTCAACCACCGATGAACACTTCATCTCCACCCAGTTAGTATAACAACAAATATTGAAACCGGAAAATTCAAGGAATAGAAAAGGTTGAGTGAGCAACAAAAATGTGTGAAGTAAAAGATGAGTTATGGTGAAAATAGATAGCGTCCAGAAGGCACTGACATTGCCATTGTTTAGACCTCAGATTTTAGACGATGTCGAGGTCTTCTCAAGCATTTTACATTTTAAATTTTCCAAATATTTTTTGAGCTCAAAATTTTGTCAGTCATAGAATCACGTTTATCATTGACAGTAGTGAAACATGAAGGCGATCCATATACTAAATCCCTTCATAGGGGAGGTTAAGGCTGCGTTCATATCCAACAGAATGGATTTTTAGCGTCGAGAAAAAGATACGTATCGATTGTGAAAATGAGAGCATTTGAATGTACGCGATTCGAGATTTTCGGCAGATCGGCGGATCTGCCATATTGGACATTTGCCATAAATGTAGACTGAAATCTCCGAAAATCTCAATTGCGGATGCTCTCACATGCTCGATCGTTATAGGAACCGGAAGGGGGTCCGAAACAAGAGGAAGATGCAAAGAAATGAGCATTTTGTAACGAACACTGAAGGTTAGAAGCGATAATCGGCAATGAAACCCGGACTCAAAAGCGCGACGCTACGGTGGGTATTCGCATCCCCCTGACTTTCCGAGTTGTCCGCTGTAGGAGACGGGCCGCGGGCCAACCTTAGTTGTAGCACCTGACTCCCAGCGCAGTGGAGTGTCCATTCCCAACCACATTAGCATTCATGTAGGTACAACTAGAAACAATATAAGAAAGAACAAAGGAAAAAGTAAAAGGAAAAAACAACTTTGTAATAAAAACATTTCCTCTTGGCACCATGTCAAGGCGTCAAATGGCGAGTTTGTGCAATGGCGGCCACTTAAACTCGTCCGAACTACGTCTGTTCTACCGTAGACCAAAATTACCCCCTTCTGGTGTCTTTAGGTATTTTTTTATTGAAGCTTAAAAAATCTAAAAATCTCATTTGGTTAGGTATGAATGCAGCCTTATCAAAGACCCAGATTTGAAAGGATTTGTGGTTGATGGATATGGGAGGGGCGGAAAAGCTCTTTCATCAAAATTCATATGAAATTCATCCTCCTTCAATATCGTCGCTCCCTTTCCCCTTTTGTGAGCATGTTTAGATCATGCCAGGATACGAATTTAGTGTAAGATGCATTGACCCCATAGGAATCGTCCATGGAAATTCTATGATTCTATACCTTTTAAAAATCAGCAGGCTAGATACAGTACATGAATAGGAACACGAAACGAGAAGAACCGAAAAATTTCCCTCATCCCATAGCAGAAATCGAAGGACAGAAAGAAGAGCAACTCTTTGAATTCCCGCCTTAATTCTGATACAACATTTGTACAGCCACCGGCGGCTAAAGCGCAGTTCAAATTTTCGCGCCCAATATTTATTTGCTAACTCGCTCTGCGTCCCTGATCACGTGACTGTAGCTCCTCTCTCTTTGCTCCTCAGCTCTTAAACGTCCAAACCCACTCTGACGCCCACCCCATCGTCCGTCATTTTGGGGAGCTCTATCTCAATTGGATTCTTGTATATGCACGTGTAACTTTGGATATGTTATTTAGTGCCCAAGATCCAAATAGCGCCCAACATGGACTAATGAGGGATGACATATGAATATATTTAATTTTCTTTCATTTTTGATTTATAACGAACCACTGGAGTAAGGAAAAAGCTGAGGTGGTACTGTTGAAGCAGTCGAACTTCCTGTACATATGTCCAACACAAAAAGATTGACGATCCGGAAGTGTGAAGTTTTTGAGTTGTAGTTTCCGGTGATAGCGGAGACAGTGCAGTGAACAAGCTATACGTTGCGATTTGAAAACGTAAACATAAAGGTAAACATCAACGATGGATAGCAGCGAATCACTACGTATAACAGGTTGGCAGAAAACCACCACGCAAATCAGAATTGAGATCATGATATAATGACCTCACGTGATGACTGCTCTCGCATCGGCACTCCCTCTGTCGTTCCCCTTCATAATAACAAATGATTTTCATGTTACCTTACTTGTTACACACTAAGTTAATATCAATCCTAATCACTGAAGAGCCTCGGGATTGATGTTATCGTTGACTCGTCTGATGAAGAGGCGAAACGGGTCAATGTTCTTGTCTTCCTCTTCCACTCCCCCTCTTCTTACCTTTATTTTCACCATTTTCCATTCCCTCTTCTATTCCTTTATTTACACCCTTTTCCATTTTCTCTTCTATTCCTTCTCTTTCATCTCTACTTCTCTGTTTCTGTTCTTTTATGAAATAGATTATAGAAGAACTAAATTAATTCAGTCCTGACAATCCACAATCTCCTTTGGAGATTAGCTATAACTATTTTATTCTTTTATTTGGGAACTACCGTAGCTTTCCCTATCTCATAATCGCATACAATTTGTGATTTATACAAGTATGTCATTCCTGTCCTTCCAAATTTTCAATAATAGGCACTGGTCAATGAAAGCCTTCGCACCATGAGCATCGATGTCAAGTATAGGCTAGGGCTGAGGGATTCTCGAGGGGGTCGTATTCCGCGTGGCAAAAGGAGACAATGCTTTTGAGAACACTGGCTGAGCACTTTAATTTTATGTTTTGGATGGGGATACTCCAGAGTGGAGCTAGTGAAATCGTCATCATCCGGGTTTTACGGAAGCAAAACTTCAGCATGGATGGTTTGAAAGAGCGAGAGATTGCTCGGGACCCAGTTCGCCCTTTCATCTACTCAAGATCGAAACCCTAAAAAGTCGCCAGCCTACTGGTGAATGAATGCTCGGTAGGGTCACCTGTTGTAATCCTTTGAAATTTTCGAAAAAATGACCGCACTCCTTTCCATGACTGATGTAGTCGTTATACTAATGATCTCCCTAAATTGATGAAACTCTTAAAAAAGTTATGGATCATCGATTGACGACCTCATCTGCGCACCGCCACAGGTCACTTCAAAAGATATGACCCCTTCCGCCACTCGGAATACGACTCTCGAGAATCCCTCAGCCTTAGCCCATACTTGACTTCGACGCTCATAGTGTGAAGGCTCTCATTGACCACTGCCTATTAATGAAAATTTGGAAGGACAGGGATGTCATACTTGTAGAATTCACAAATTGTATGCGGTAATTCCCAAAAAAGGGAAAGGCAAAGGGAAAGGTACGGTAATTCCCAAAAAAGAATAAAAAAGTTATAATTAACCTACAAGAGATGGTGGATTTTTGGTACTGAATTAATTCAGTACTTCTATAATCAACTTTATAAATGTGCTTGGCGCCTGCGCGAATGTTTCGAACGTTTCTTTCTACGAGTGCTCGGGGCTTGGACGGGGTGGGTTGCGCTGAAACGGGGATGGAGGATGAGTAAGCGAGAGAATCTTTGGTTACTTGTCCTCAGCTGGGTGGTGTCTAGACGATGTGGGGCGGGCGACGGAAGTCCGCGGCCAGTCGCCACCGCAATCGGGGGCGTTCGCTTCGCGACGAATCGCAACGGTGGCAGCGAAAAAGGACGGATGATCCGGTTGAAGCGAGAGGGCGGAGTGAGGTATATAACGGTCCTGTGGCTATCGTCACCATGACTGTCCCCCCCTCCACCCTGAGGCACATGCATCGACTAGTACTTGTCATTTCCTGCCTAACAGGTAATATATAAAGAGAGAGCAGGGTTTAATAGCTGTATGTTATGTTACACTATTCCACTTGTTTCAAGTACTGTTTACATTTTACTCTTTTATTATTTTAAACACATTTTGAAATAGAATTTTTTGTTTTGAATTTGCTGTATTACTCCAGGAGTAATTGGAGCCGATTTGAAATCTGGTGAAGAGACTCCACAGTATTGGCAAGCGATTCTTGGTGATATTTGTCAGCTGCCTTCATTTCCACGAGCCACAGGGGATCCTCATCGATATGTGGAATGTGTTCGACAAAGCTCTCTGGCAGCTGATCGGTAAGCGCTTTTCATGCTGCATCCTCGTGCCTAACCTGTTCTTTGTTGCTGCTGTTTCGCCCGCGAATTCGCTCTTCATTTTCCCACTTCTGAGCGTCATCGTCTCGAGTGTCCGCCGTCGGACACACTTGAAGATCATCCACACAGGATGTGGTGACACTTTTTGAATGCTGGGATGAAACACAGCTGGCTCCTTCTCGCTTACGCCCCCCTTTCCAACCCCTGGTTGAGCTGAAGGCGGTCTTACCGGCAAGGGAGAAGGAGGGTTATTTCGAGCTGGCGGCCCTACGAAGGAAGATTCCACCTTCATCCCCTCCACCCACCCACCTCCCCCAATCCACCACCTGCAATTGTTTGCACTTGTTTCCAGCAGCTCACCCAAAGAACACCGAATAAACAGCACTGGTTTTGCCCGCGTTTTTTGAGACAAAGCCGAGGGGAACGTCTGCTTGTCAGACTCAACCGAATTGTATCAAAGAGCAGGGTTTTTGTCTCTTTGCAGGAAAGATCTCGGTATTTGGCTGCTTCGAGAGTGTCTTCCTGGCTTTGAATTTGTCGCTTCGGCTCGACGATGTAAAACGATTCGTTCGGTGAAACGACAACAGGAATTGTGCTCATCAGCTAACTCTTCGATGTATCAGTTCTGCCCTTCGAAATTCAGCAGTACAGAGGTGAGCGCGGTCGAAGAGTATTGCTTGAAATTCTTTCACAGTCATTGACTACAGTATTTGACTGGATAAGGAAAAAAGGGAGAAATCTGAGAGAAGGAAATCATAAAAAGCAAAGTTATGGTCAGAAAACTGTAGTTGTAATCTTTGCACTGGACAAAGTATGGCACCAGAAAATAAAAAACCCGCATCTCGGGGAATAAAAGCCTTCCAAAAATTAGAAGGGCAAAGGCTCGCTACAGGTATTCCCGCTGATAATTTTATTTGTTTCTTATTTTCATAGAGTTTCTTTTTTTGTAGACTGCACTATGTACCAGAAAGTGGACTTCATCTTAGGAAAGGCGACGCTCACTTCGGTTTCGCTATATCATAATATTTTTAACAGCAGAAATGTATATGATGGAAGAACAAATATGCAGTACTATCGAATGAAAGCAGTGACCAAAAAAATTGTTACAGTCTACGATTCAATTGATAAGATCGTTTTTGCATGCCCCAACTTCCTCCTAAGGCCTCCGTCAGACTTTGGTGATTTTGCGACTCAGCAATTCTGCAATTTCGCGACGTCACTCTTTCGCATGCGAAGTTGCGACATTGCCCTATCTTGAGGTTGTAGTATCGCGTGTGAAAGTGCGACGCTGCACTGCAAAATGGCGAAATTGCAGAATTGCAAATTGCAGAATTGCAAAATCGCAGAATTGTAAAATCGCAAAATCGCAAAGTCTGACGGCGGTCTAAGGCGGTCAAATCGAGACCCAGCGGAACTGCGGCAGCTTCCAGCATTTTAGTTTGCTAATAATATAGTATAATAGATCAACGACATGCAAAAAGATTTATTGTTGGCGCATGAAATAACTAATGAAGGAAATAACGATTAGTTCATTAAAAATGCAAGAGAATAAGTACTAGACCATAAAGTTTCCGCCGTTTTGCATGATGATTACATTTTCGTGATTTTCCAGTAACATTTCAGTCGATTTTTCGGATTGTCAGGCACCACTTTGTAAGGAAAATGTGTCCAAATAACACAATGACGCTACCACGCTAGATTTGTTTAACATGGAGGATGAAGTTGGAGAACTCAAGAGGTGTACCGTTACGTGCACCATCGAGTTTATAATTACTTTTAAATGTTTTTTGTTTCTTACAAAAAGTAAGTGATCTTGAAAGGGTTGCTGTCGAGATGTGGACAATACGACAGCAGCTTTTCATGTTCGCATATAAGAAGACGAAGGTATTAATGATTTATCATTTGGTCACTCATAGACAGGGCACTTCCATGTGTCGAGGAAAATAGCCGCTTCAATACGCCCCTCCCCACTCTACGAGGACCAAATACGACCCCTCCTCCGTTTTGACCTCTACAGTAACAGTAACTTCTACCGGATTGTGTAGTTGCGATGTGTTCTATGGCTATGTATTCTAACATTAGGCAAAATGATATCTTACACTTCTGCTCACGGATTGGCTGTGAAATACTATTTCCTTCTCATCCGCTCATTAGAAGTTCAGATTCTGGTGGTACAACCCCCCTTCTATCCGGTACAATACGACCCCTCTGTCGAGAAATCCTCGACTCCCGGCATCCCCTGCCCGTAGATGGTCGAGTCTTGTACGAACACTACAAACTCTACGAACCAGTTCTTTACATAGCAGTGGAACCTTACGAGTAAAACTGGCCATAGCTCGCCAGAAATGTGCTCTCCTTCAGTGCACAGGTAAAGTTGGATCAATGCCCGCGAGAACGCCGACCTCCACATTGATAGACGAGCTTTCCTAAAATAGTAAAAACTGTACAAAATCATGTGCAAAAATCTGCTCTTTCCTACGTGAATTATGAATTTTCTCTAGACATACCGCCATTTTTCTTCCATTTTAAAGCAGGAGATATAGCGTCCTAATTAAAAGGAGGATGTCAAAATCGCCTCTCATTTCCGTATTTTGGACTTGAAGGGAATAAAATTAAGTAAAGACCTATATTTACGTGAATCTGATAGTTTTCGCTAGCTCCAAACAATTGTGTTCAAGCAAGTTTATGAACTTTCAATGAGCTACCAAACCGAATTAAAATTTGACTATCGGCCTATTAGTACTTTAGATTGATATTTATTCATTTATTCATATACTTACCTATTCTTTATTTATTTATTTATGTGTGCATGAGACGCGCCAGAACAATGACTAGGAAATTAAACAAACAATCCCTGTAGTTAGTCAAGAGGACGATGTCAAGAGGAACTCCTTACAAAAGTGATAAAATCATGGATGGAAGGGTATCACCAACCGTCTACTAGATAAGTTTACAAAACATACAACCTCAAGTAATTATTGAAAAACAAGCAGTATAATCAACTTGTCCTCCAGAGCCACAAGAAACCGCCAATATGGCTAGAAATACGGTAATTTTTTGCGAGTATGACGCCACTTCCTACTTCGTCCCGCTTTCCCATCCGAGACTGCCTGTCTGAATTTTTCACTTCTTTGAAATCAATCGAAGATGATGCATGATTTCTTCATTTCTCAAATACAACAACGGAACCTGGACCGAAGAAGCTTGAGAGAGCATTTCGAAGAGAGGTCTCTCACTCATGTCTGGCAAGTCTGGCAATCAGGCAACCGCACTCAGGCGTTCGCTTGCCGTTCGGAAAAAATCCAGTTTGGTGACACAGCTCTGTTCCATCAACTGGCGCGTTGAATTACATGATCGACGACAAGGCTACCTGATCCTTGACACCTTACGGGAGCGCTTCTGCTCAATGATCGTCCGAAGAGATCAGAATAGTCCACATGATTTTTGCCCACATGTTCAGCATGAACGAAAAGTGGTTGATTTTTGTAACAAACTCCGATCGAAAGTATGGGGAAATCCATAGAACCAGCTTTCGTGCGGAGCCCTCCGTTCACGAGACACGTTCAACGCCAGCTGAGTCAGCGATGCGAGCACTTACAGGATGTTGTCCAGGAGCATTCTTCATGTGGTGGTTTACGGGGGTAGTTTGCCCAACACGGAAAGTCAATGCATGACGTCAGATGAGGGTTAGAGGGGCTCAAATCCGCCTCATTCGGGAAGGTCTCTAATTACTCTGGAAACGTCATGTCATTTTAGAAATGATTTATCCAGAAAGTTTAGAAGGAGGATTCTGCTAATTGTTTGCTTTCCGTGTAAGGCCCGTGCGAAACGGAAATCAAACTGACTCCATGTCACAAGGCCCCCAGAAATGATTTATCCAAAAAATATTCTCCTAACTTTTAGTTTAATAACCATATAGGAACAAATAATAACTCAATGAGTCTATTCCTTTCAAAATTCGGCTTTGAAAAAATATTGAAAATCAAGACTTTGAAAATCTTTTTTCCAAAATCCTCAAAATCCAAAACTTCGAGAAATCTTTTCATAATTTTAGACTTCAAAACTATAGACTACTTTATTTATCTATTCTAAGCCTTTTTCCTTAACGCGAGCCGTTGTGGCTCAGCCATGGCACTAAATGTCGCAGTCTATTCTTTTTTGAGTACTCTCCTTTGTGTGTTTCCTGTTTATCGTTGTTTATTTTTCAGTTTCTTGTGGAAGAAGTACGTGAAGCCCCACGTCAATGTGCTTGTCCAAATGGCGAAGAGAATTGTGTATGTCCAAGTCCGGAAATACTTAAGCCGGTAGTCATCCCGATTAACTCGAACAAGTCTCGACGTTCACCCATGCTCAATAACGCGGTAACCAGATCTTTTATGCCTTTAGCCAGTTTTATATGGCGCTGGTGTCGTGCTCATCGCACGACACAATACTTACTATGTACTCTTAGCCGTTCTTACAGCCGCTCCAGTTCTCACAATACCAGCCGTGTCCATGTCCACCTGCTCAACCTGCTTGTACATGTGTGACGACAAACAATCAGAATGAAAAGGTGATCGCATTCAGATATCGTGTGGATGGATTCGAAGAATTTCTAGATGTTTCTAGATTCTGATGTCACTCACATGCTGCCCGCAACCTTCTCAAACACCATGCCAATGTTTACCTATTACTGCTTCTCTTCAAGTGGTCAGTAGTCCGACTTTTATTTCAGTTTCAATTCTATAGATCGGTTCACCGAAAATGACTGTTGGCCTCGACCTGTCACCGGCTCATCGAGAGTTTCGAGCGGACGCCAGCAAAGTCTTGGGTGTGTGCACTTATGACGGAAAATCGCGTGGCCGCCCGCGGCGAGCGGCTCGACGGATGCGAGTACCAGTGGCACGGCATGGCAGCCTTAAAATGACGCAGTGTGGCATGGGTGGAGGAGGCAAGGTGGCATGGGTGGAAGTGCAGAGGTGGCGCAGCAAAACTCTGGCGGGCTCTCAAGAGCAATCGATTCGGCAATTCATACTGCTGATGCCGCGATTGCGACGCCGCAAAACGATTTTTCGTCATAAGTGCATACACCCCAAAGTCTTCATTAGTCCGTGTCACGAGCCATAGTCCAGTGTAGGGAGAGGGCAGAATAAGTCGCTTGGCTTAAGCAGAACTTACAGTAAGTGACTCACCCTCAAATAATACCCTATCCGTGTTGTTTTATAAAAAATCATTTGAATTTTTGATCTGGCTCCATCGTCGCGCAATCTCTCGTTTCCTTTGCGCAGAGTTTCCGTGAAGAAGCCTGACCATGGGGTCGACGGTCAACCAGGTGGGGCGTGTGCACTTATGACGGAAAATTGCGTGGTCGTGGTCGCCCGCGGCGAGCGGCTCGGCGGGGGCGAGTACCAGCGGCAGGGCATGGCAGCCTTCAAACGAGGCACTGTGGCATGGGTGCAGGAGGCAGTGTGGCATGGATGGAAATGCAGAGATAACGCAGCCACGCTCTGCCGGGCTCCCAAGGGCAATCGATTCGGCAAGTCGTGCTGATGACGCCGCGAGTGCGACGCCGTGAAACGATTTGTGTTAAATGCACACACCCAACCAGGTGTTCGTTTGACGTTTCGCGTGATCTAGTCGGTAACTTCTTGGACTGGCGACATATGCTGCAAAAATAGGGTGTGTGCCCTTATGTCAAAATTGTGCACTGCGGCGTGTTGCACAACGGGTTGGTAAAGCCGCTGTAGATGGGTCATGAAGCGATATACAACAGCATACGGCGCCCTTGACATGACCGTGTAATCGCTTCTTCACTACCCAACAACCACAAAAACTTTACCTCGCGCGCATAGCTTTGAAACCGCTCGTCGCGGTGCGAAATCCTTGCGTAAAGGTACACACCCAAAAAAACAAGAATCACCATTTATCCCGGGCCCTGCTCAACTAACACCACTCCTTAAATCGTAGGATCGCAGAAAAAATTTTTTTCGCTAAAAACTTCTGCTACAATGGTTGTCCAGGAAGCTGACCACGAATATGACAGTGGTTTTTGGCGCTGGCACCTAACTTGCGCCTTTTGCATTAGAGTGGAAACAACTTTTCTTTATCAGATGCAAACGTTCACAGCTGTCTCGTTTAGTTGCTCTCGCTGTCTGCATCACTCAGTATAGTGATGTAGAAGGTACGAAAGCACGTCCTTCGTAGTGAAAGGGATAGGGATGCTACTTCTCGGGGTTTCGGCAACTTTTTTTTCACATTAAGCGCCGTTGATAAAAGTAAGGGCTTATAACGTATCTTTGCTTTCTTTCTATTCTCGATATGAGCCATATCTACATTTTGCTATCAGTTTTCCTCTCTTTCCTTCCTGGCTGAGCCATTGTTACTGTTGCCACGTAGCAGTAACAATAGCTCAGCCAGGAAGGAAAAAGACTACTGAAGTAGCATCCCATACCCTTTTACTACGAAGGACGTGCTTTCGTACCCTCTGCCTCACTATAGGGAGTGATGCAGACGGCGAGAGCAACTAAACGAGACAGCTGCGAACGTTTGTATCTAGCGAGAGTGGCATCGGAGAAGGCAGAATGAGTCACTTGGCTGGGACAAGCAGAACGTACATTAATAGACTCATCTTCAAATATCACCTTATCCGTGTTGTTTCTGAAAATTCATTTGTATTTTTCAGAACTGTCAAACAACAACCACTCAACAGCAGTATTGCCCACAGCAACAGCCCGCTATCGTACAGCCTCAGGCCTGTCCTCTCGGTTAGTAATTTCTAGCTTTTTATTTGGAATATTGCACCTTTTTTTCGAACGAGGTCTGATGTAAGGAATTCTAGCTTTAGAAGTTTAATAGTAATGAGAGAAAGAAGTTGAGAACATTGGCAGGGGTATTTTGGACAAAGTGTGGTGTGAAATATGATAGTCGAAGTGATCAGTAGTGTAACAGTGAAGAAAGATAGGATTAAAATGATCAAAAACCCAAGAAACGGGAACCTGAGACTTTTCTTCCATTTTGCCCCATCTGCATCTCTAGGCAGTGAGAGTAGATGGATGCGAGAGGTCGAGTCAGCCAGCCAGCACGTTGTCCCGCCCACGCAGCAACTCGCCTAGCGGACGTGAGATAGTGCGATCGGGATTGCTGCGTGCTCGACACAGATCGTAATATATACCCTAGGACGCACCTTTCCAATGGAAGTTCCCCCATGGATGATCTCCTGAGCACTGGAATCTTCATCCACAGAGAATATTATTATTATTATTTATTATCGGTTTCACATGGCAAAAAAAAAAATAGCATGTTAAATACTGTAACTAGACACTGCCGATAGAGGAAAAGGAAAAAAAAAACATTAGGAAGACAGAAACATGAACAGAACTCGAACTCGAACATCGGATAGTATGCGTGGATCAATGACAGTAGGGTGGGAAACTTGGTGGTGAAGAGCAGTGGCCCGCCAACACTGCAAGTCGCTCGAGCATTACACGACTCCGGATACCATCTTAGTTGGTCCGCCAACCCCACCAAGGGCCACCTACCGACGTAATGGGAATTACAAAAGCATCTAATATGAACACAAGCAAGGGTCAGCTTATAAGTAAAATAAACGCACTAGTACTAGAAATACAATGACCGAAGAAAAAACACAGCAAGGACCATTATGACAAAAGCATCGCTTCCGAACTCAGAGATAAAACTTTAGCTTCTGTTCTTATTCCGTTTCTTATTCGAGTCAATGAACCGAATACTCTTTTGATTCCTGTTGTATGCGGCTAGAACCACCCTTGTGCAATCATGATTTTCTTTAGCTTGCTTCGAAACGAAATAACAGAATTTGAGTTCACCACTGAGATGGGCAAGTCATTCCAGACAGAAATGATCCTCTGGGTAAAGGAGTTACGAAATTCCGTTGTTTTCGTTTTTTCTCTCAGTATTCTAAAGTTATGACCACGTGTGCGTCCAATAGTTACCGATCTGTTGAAAAGCATGTCAAAGTCTGCATCTACTAAATTCCAGGACACCTTAAAGACAAATTCGTAATCGGCCATTTTTCTCCTCATTTCTAATGTGTTGGCATTAAGTAGCGATAATCTGTGCTTGTAAGACAGATGGAACATCCCTACGCGAGCAAAAATTCTTTCAGTAAACTTCGCCTGAACTTTCTCAATGCGCTCGACCAAGAGTCTACTTGAAGGACTCCATACCATTGGGCAATATTCCAGTAAAGGACGAACATAACTTGCAAAAAGCGAAAATAATGTTTCCGTATTCCTGGTCGAAAAGGCGCGGAGAATATAGTTAGCCCTGCAATTGGCTAGATAAACAACTTTGTCAATGTAATCATCGAAGGAAAGAGAACAAGAGTATGATATTCCTAAGTCGCGTGCTGTTTCCGATTTTTTAAGCTCTGTGCCGTTGATCGAAAAGTCAAAATTTGTTAAACGAGATGGGCCTAACTGTAGGATTATCGTCTTTTCTCGAGAAATAGTAAGCTCAGACTTTTGCGACCACTTAGCTATGGAATCAAGCGCTTCCTGTAGTAGGTAAGACTGATCAAAGCACCAGATTTTAACGTCATCTGCGTACAGCGAACAATGCACGTCTGGTGGGAGACATTGTGGCATATCGTTAATGTAGAGTGTAAACATCAAAGGACCAAGGCAGGTGCCCTGTGGAACTCCACTTTCTGTTCTGTAGATTCGGGAGCGCAAACCATTGAGAATTACTGACTGTTTCCTGTTCAAGAGAAATGACTTCAGAAAATTAAGGAGGCAGCCGGATATGCCAAACTGCCTTAGCTTCACAAATAGAAGAGGAAGAGGTATGGAATCAAAGGCTTTTGAGAAATCGATATATGCCACAGAGACCGCTTTCTTCTTATCTATAGCCTTCTGCCACATTGGGATTGACGAAAGAAGTGCTGTGGAAGTTGACCTTTTTGGAAGGAACCCATGCTGATATGGGCTAATGAGTTTGTTAGAAATAAGGAACCTTCTAAGTTGGCAACAAACAATTCGTTCCATCACTTTGCTCAGAGATGCGGTGAGGCATACAGGTCTATAATTTCTGACATCACACTTGTCACCCTTTTTATGTATGGGACGTACCAGTCCAAGATGCCACAAAGCCGGTGTGTCACCTTTCAATAGTATGCGGTTGAACAGACATGTCAAGGCGGGGGTAAGGCCTAAAGCTGCTTTTTTGAGAAATATGTAAGGAAGCCCATCCGGAGAGGTAGAGCAGCGCATCGGAAGTCTTTCCAAAGTACGGAATACATTTTCATTGTTGATGTCAATCCAGTCCAGAAAACAAGCAGATGTAGCGCCAGAAGTTTTATGTGATACTGAAGAAAAGCTTTTGTAGAAGGTTTCAAAGTATGTAGCGAAGGCCTCGGCTTTATCACGGTCAGAAACACAATGCTCCCCTGCGGAAGAGATAATTGTACCAATATTTGTGGAGGATTTCAATCTCGTGTTGCAATAACCCCAGAATCTCTTAACATTTCTTGAACGAGCAATTTTCTCTTCGCGTAAGAGACTCAGTTTTGCCAGTTTCCTTTTCAGTAGTCGCGAAAGCTGAGTATACTTACGCCTATGTGATGGGTTCTCACTTCTATACAGTTTTTCTACTCTGGACTGCAGTATGCGCTGTAATATGTATTCCTCTCGTTTTCTCTCCACCTTTAGTCGGGCCTTTGAATAGATGTTGATACAGTCCATTTCCGAGCGCTTAGTAGGGCGTGGCCTACGGACTTGGGAGAGTGGCGAGAGTGAGGGTACGTGGCGAGAGTGGGAGCACGTGGCGAGATTGGGAGTGTGTAGCGGAGTGGGAGAGTATGCTACACTCTCATCCAAGTCCGTAGGCCACGCCCTATCAGGCGCTCCGAAATGGACTGCACGTCTTTTTGAATGCATCACTCTCCCTTACATTGAACGCACTCTGCCTCCGAAGTCTCAGTTTAAAAGCGTTCTGAAAGGCACTAAGGCACCTGAGCCTTGTAGGCGAGCTTTCGCGGGCCTAGCGCTTTGATCAGGCCTGAAATGGTACTAATCAGATCTTATGAAGAGACCAGTCTCGCGATAAGATTAATTTTTTGCAATCTATTTTTGCAACCAATTTTGTGGAAGACTTTTGAGTCTTTTGGAACAAATTTTGAAAGCCTCACTCTATTTTATGCTTTATTTTTCGGATCAACATGAGGCTCCTGGACAAGGTAGTGCTCAAAAACACCTCATGACTGTATTTACTGGTTTTGAGTCGTATCATTTAGTACAAGGAGGAATTCAAACGGCTCAGTACCAGGGCATCTGTTCGTGGATGGTTGATCCGCTAGCCACCGATCCTCAGTCACGATCCCATTACTTACAATGTCAACCAGCTCCCAACAATCTGTTCTGTGGACGATGGCAACGTATGCCATGTGCTCCATCTACTGTATTCGACGTACAATCTCAGGTACTTTTGTTTATTTGTTTATTTTTGAAGAGCATGTTGATTCATGATCATGTTGCTTAGATCTGTGTTTGGGACACTGCGGCGACCCCAGGTGGTCTACCAGTGAAATCCCCATACGTGCAGACTCAGGCTCCAATGGCTCAGTGTTCATGTGTGGGTGGAGTACAGATCGGCTCATGCAATCAGAATTATCAATGTCCTGGACAATCTGTGTGCCAAGTCGGACAGAGTGCTGGAAGTCAGGTGAGCAGGGTTTTAACGGGGAATGGTGGATGGGAAGGGCCAAGCTGGATGGGAGTCGATTGGTCGAATTTTCGCTTTGCGGCGTCGCACTCGCGGTGCCGTCAGCGCGACTTGCTGCGGTCGGTTGGAATTTCGCTCATTGTCAGTATGCAGTGGGCTGGTAACGTGACGGACCTTCAAAGATTGCCAGTTGGGAGCTTCGGAAGTTTTTACATGTTGTGGTTGCTGCTGTTTCCACGGATAAAACTACAAACAGCTCGCACTCGCCGCGTCACTTGCCGCGGGCGGTCGTGCGAAAATACGACTAGTCGGTCCCCACCCGGACCAGCTTAGTGTTGCGGAAGTCTTTTGGAAGGAAAAACGACCCTGGTACTCGAGCTGCATACGCTTCCGACGCTACCTATTACGACAATTAGGCGTATCCCTAACAAAGGTGGTCAGTAGATGACCACAGCAATGCTATCTAATACAAAGTGTGATTATCGATTGATGACCATATTTTGGAGAACACCTCATCGGCCCAAAATTTATTCAAAAAGAGGTCAGGAAATACTGGAAAGTAAAAAAGTACGATCCATATCTCCCCCCCCCCCCGAAATAAGACCCCCCGAGAATTCGCCGGCCCGTGCAGGTCCTGCTCGTCATGAGAGCTTGGAATCCATTTACAATTCCGCGTAAGGATCTTAGTTCGCGTACATAGTCTGCAATGCCGGCGGCAGAGCGTGTCGCGTTTCCGCCAGTGCCCCCCCCCTCTCGTTGCCTTCGTCTTCTCTGCACCTCCCCCGTACCACCCGGTCTCGCTGCCTGTGAACGCAGCCACGACCTGCTGGCGCAAAGTATGAACGCGGCCTTACCAACGCTCATGACACCATTTCTTACATCTGCGATGGTCCTTCGCTCAGGATTTATTGAACTTGAACCTTTTTTGAAATTCATTTTATAATGAAGAAATTGGAATTTCAGTGCATGGTGTGCTGCTACTTCCGTAGAAAAGCCCGTCGCACCTGAATGAAGTTATCATCATCGCCGTTCAATCGTCGTCGCGATATCATCGTTGAATGTTGTGATCGCCGACTGTCTGTATATACAGTGCTGACTTTTTACTAAGTATTTTGTGATGTGACCTAATAATACTATAGGAAAGTTGAAATGGATTTGAAAAGACGTTATGCCTTCGCCATAAGGTTCGGTTTTACGTGATTTGGTCATTGTGCCCGGCTGGCACCAGTATGCGCATATTTTGCAACATTGTGATTCGCATTAATAAAAGATTTATTTGTTTTGTAAGCGAATTCTGCGCATTTGCAGGTCTTTATTTTGATTTGACACTGCAGGTGCAATAGTCAAAGTTAATATTATGATACTATTTTATAGAAATATTAAAAAACTGCACGAACGGCTGTTCCTTCAAAAACTTGTAAAGTTGCACAAATCATAAAATTTCTGTAAATATACCAATTAATCATGTGTTGTTTGTTAGTGTTTTTGAAACTATTGTTAGGAAAGTCCAAAATTCTAAACATGAGCTTGTTGCTCGAATACAAGAGCTAAGGGATCGTTCAGAGTTCGCAATACAGGTGATTGTGCCGTCAGAAGTCAAGCAAGCGATACGTATCCATTAGGCGAACAGGCGATTGCCTAGTGGCCTGAAACGCCTGTGCAATCGCTTACTCTGAGCACTACCTATTATTTTCTAGAAACATAAAAAATCGTATTTCAATCAATTCCATAAAAGAAAAATCAGGCAAAGATGAAAACTATTCCTTTCAATGTGTCGAACTAAAGCTTCGAATTATCACACCTATTCGAATTTCTCTCCAAAATGTGAGCCTTGGAATGTGTACCACAGGTATAATAGGAATCTGTGAAACTTTGTAACATTGGATTCATCAAGCTTTTGGGATGCCTTCTACCGGGTGATACTTACGCCAGGAAATTGCGTGGTCGCTCGCGGCGAGCGGCGCGGCAGGTGCGAGCGCCAGTGGCATGGCATGGCAGCTTTCAAGGGAGGCAGTGTGGCATGGGTGGAGGAGGCAGGGCGGCATGGGTGCAGGAGGCAGTGTGACATGGGTGTAAGCGCAGAGGTGACGCAGTCACGCTCTACCGGGCTCCTAAGGGCAATCGACTCGCAAGTCGTACCGGTGGCGCCGCGAGTGCGACGCCGCGAAGCGATTTTCTGGCGTAAGTAGCCTCATCCCTTCCACCCATTCCACACTTCCAAGTTCGAAATTTTCGCACAATATGAATGTCATTAGGTTGATCAAAAAGTTTTGATAGGGTTAACATTTTTTTGCCTTATTTTACAACTCAGCAAACAATGCTAACTAATCAACAATATAATAACTATCGTTGATTATGACAGTGTCCCACCTAATGCAGGTCAGTGATTCCCTTTCTCCAGAACTGGAAAGATTGAGAATCAAAAAAGTCACCGATCACTTGTTCAAGGTGGTCATAGCTGACGCATTGTTTTTTGCTAGGAAAGCCTCAAGATGAATAGAGTGGTTGTGGACTGTGGGTATTTGACCGATGCAATAGTCTGCGGAATCTAACAAATGTGAAATTCATTTCTATTCTTCCAATCTCGTCTGAAACTTACGCGAGGGAAGGCTTGGGTAACCAGGGTAGTAATTGACCTAGGATTTGATCCCTCATGCCACTGGGAGCTGCTGCCACTTATCAATGACCTCCTTCACTTCCGTTCAATTAAAGAGGTTTTTAAAGGCAATATAAAGGCGTCAGAAGTGGGCAAGAAAGGATAGCGCATTTTAGAACACTGCCTTTTGTGAACGAGCATTTGCACTCAAGGAGGGTAGTGGCAGAGAAAGTCGCGTTGAAAAAAAGGCTCCTCCGGAAGACTACTGCGATTTTAGCGCGCTTCACCTCTTACTTCACGCTTCATCTCGAACTGTACGCTTCTGGCAGCCGACGCCACTGCCATTTGGTGTCACGTAGGTCGATTCGATTCCACTCATGATGATGGATCAAATAAGTGAAACAGTACACTCTTGAATCCACATTTGACGTGTTGGTCGGGCGTCGTGTGGAAAATCGCGAGTCGCAGGCTATCATTAACCCATACCATAAGCCGAAAGGGTCTCCTCTCGGTGTTTTCGAAATGGTAGTCACACTTTTGCTTCAAGCTGAAACGTGACTGTGTAGTTGTTGCGTCTATAGTGGTTGCGAAAATTCTACTTGAGGTTGAACTTATTTGCCCAGTTGTTTCTGAAGCTGTGCACACCAATTTTGCACGGATCCTACCTCAATCTACTTACATCGTTAAAGACACCATTATCGGTTATTTTTTCCAAATTGCGGAATGAAAGTTAGGGTGATTGATGTGTAGAGGAAGAAAGGAAGAACGGTATTATTGGTCAAAAATCCGTGAAATAGGAAACCAAAAACCTTCCTTTCCTCTCGCATTTTCTACACCACTAGCCGGTGGAGATAGATGCAGACGGATGAGGGGTTGACGATGAGTCAATCGGCCGCGAACGTTGCGCAGCAACTCGCCCAGCGCATGCGAGGCAGCATGACTGACAGCTCTGCGAGATCGCGATAAGCCCCAAGCCGCGCTTTTTCTATGGGAGTTTGGCCTGACCATATATTCTTCATGGGAATGTTCGTTCACAGAGAGTATAGAGGGTGTAGCCTTATGTCTGGAGTTAGCATCACAACGAGCTGCGTGCGACGTGGTGTGTGCGAGCTAGGCGCGACGCTAGCTTGGGTCTCAGAACGATTACTTGATAATGCTGATGGCGCCATACACAAATGGCACGTAATCGCTTCGGGACCCATCAACACGGCGCCTATAGCTCGCCCGCATCACTTCGCCTGCGACACTCCGCGCTGCGAAGTTCTGACATAAGGGTAGACGCACGGGAATATATCTTTCCAAATCTCATTTTCTTCTTACCACTAGCGGTGCCTCTAAATGACCGCGAAAGCGTGTTGCGTCCTCTCTCGGAAAGAAAACAAGAACGAAACCTCGCAGAATTTTAACAAAAGTGCAGTAACGCCTGTTTTGGCGCCTATCCGAACCCCCCTCCTCCCCCCCCCCCTAAAGATATGTTTTTGATGGATATGCCTTAGAAATCGGAGGTTGATAGCGAACTTTCATATCCACCTATGAAACTATAAATCGAAAATCGTGCGTTAAGAACTGTTCTGAATATCTAATAGTCTTTGAGATTATAAAATAAGGTGCGAAACCAGTTAAAAGTCCCATTGCGCTTACGAAATACATTCCCCAAATACTTCGCTTTCATAGAGCCAAGAGATTGGATCAATGATTCTGATGAAGCTGGATTTTCATGATTGAAACTGGCAACGGACAGATTCAGACGGTGGCAAAAAGCGCCAATGGACAACGACTGAATGAATGTATCGGAGGATTCATAGCGTAAATAAAATCACCGATCTCCGCCGCAGATTAAATCGCTCTACGCGATCGCTCGTTCGATCTGTCGACTAGCGAATTTCTTTCTTGCCGAGGTTTCCTATCCGAAAGCATAATTTCTAGGCGGCTGTCTCAACAATCTCCCCCCTTCTCAGCAAAATTTGCTAACCCTTTTTCCGAATATCATGGACCAAGCCATTATGCCGGCTCAGCTTATTCGTGGCTAATTTCGCCGTTTTTTTTTCAGAAACACCCTTCATACGGTGAAGAACGTCGGCATGAGATGGACGCGAACTCACGACCGTGCAATGGTGGTATTCATTTTTTGTGCATGCTGTATGTCACTGAATGTGTTGTTCGCAAAAATTAGACGAATGTTGGAAATCCGAGAGCTTGAACGGACATCGGAACGAGAAGCACAAATCGCATCCATCATCTACTACAATTCAACATTGGCAGGGTTTGTGTTCAAGCGATATAATACTTGCTATTGCCCCATTCGGCACTTTTCCTCATTCTGTTGACATTTCCTTGTTTAGTACTTTTTGTTGACACAAGTAAAACGTCAGGTCGGTGTGAGCAGGGTACACTGCGAGTCGAGTTTCCCCGACAGGGGGGTCGTATTCGACCGAATAGAGGGGTGGGTGGTCGTACTTTCAGAGGTCAGCGACAAGCTCTAAAATCTAAACTTTCATTGAGTGGGTAATCAGGAAAGGGTATTTCAACACAACACATTGCAATATACATTTCGGCAACAGTTACTGGTATTGTAGAGGTCTGAAAAGGGTGGGGGGGGGTCGTTTGGTAACCGTAGAGGGGTATTACCAAAGCGGCTATTTTCCTCAACACCTGGAAGTGCCCTGGGTGTGAGTCCAAGAACCTTGCCAGGCGGTGAGATAAATGAGTGATATGCTGGTTAAGGGAGAGGTCAGCGTATCGTGTGGGGCAACGCAAAACAATGAGAATTGTAAAAGTTTTTTTTTGTGGAGAAGAATAAGTCCTCACCCCTGAGTATGCTCACCCTGCGTTATCTCCGACAAAGCGCTCATGGCATGAATCGCAGTAGGTGAAATTGAAGGAAAGTCTTTTTCCGCGTTAATCAATCCCTTCCTGGGATGTGCCGCGCATTCTAGTTCCATTCAGATTCGTTGCGGCAGATGAATGCGATTGAGCCTATACAATGACTTGCGGGGACCAGTCGACACACAAGTCAGCGCTTTTATCCTCCCAGACCGTAACTCCTAAGTATCAGCTGACTTTTGGCATATTCTTTGTGCCTCTTTCCTTATGCAGATTTTTGTTCTATTTTTTGTCCTGTTTCTATTTTCATTTATTTTATTTCATTTTTCATTTGGTCCCATTACTTCTTTTCCATATCCATACTCCTATTTTTAGTAGACAGCTCATTAATAACACAATTATCGATTTGGAGAACCGTACTGAGAATCATTAGAAAGTGATTTTAGGCATTACTTTGTTCAACAGGAAAGCTACTCTACTGGTCTGTACTAATCGATTAATGATAAATCCCAGAGCTGAGCTGGTTCTCGTTAGAACAGAAAGTTTGTTCGACCGCAAAGAGCGCTGTAGGCTATAGTGCGATTACTGTGTTCCAAGCCTAAGATATGTTAGACATGGCAATCGCTTCAGTGCCTCATTACATATAACGCCTCGGCTCGCACGCCGCAACGCCAATTTTCTTTCTTAATGACCCACACCCGTTGAGCTTGCAAGATGCAAAAGCAGTACAGCCTGTCGGGGTACACCAGGAGTCGAGAACTTCTTGACAAAGGGAGAGTCGTACCTGAAGAGGTGCAGAGATAAGCACTAGAACTTAAATTTTCATTAAAGAGATGAGAAGCGAAATGAGAATCAAAGGGTATTTCGTAACGAACTGTGCGAGGAAAGGGGAAATAAATATATTTTTTTGCTTCAAGCAAGAATACATAGCAGTAAAACATATGGAAATTATACAGTCCGTCTACAGTTATTGATATTGTAGAGATCGATGAAGGAAGGGGGTCGTAATCAGTCCCTTTCGAGGAGGTGAGGATCGTACTGAAGCTGCTTTTTTTTCTCGACACCTGGGAGTGCCCTGAGGACAGCAGTTTGAGGAGGGGTGCATTATCGAAAAGGCTGTCATGGCTCAACTGTACACTTGCCATTAGTGTGTATAATTCAGTGTTTTCTGTTTAAGGGACACATCATCTTTATATCTTCTTATTCACTCTGAAGATGGATCGTTACCGGCTGAAACGATTTGTGAAACTCGTAATCGCTCTCATAATTTCAGAAACAGGATCAGGTGGGAGTTTTCCGTATTGCAGATCAAGTCCGAAGACAGGCTTTGAATACATCATTTATTGTAGAACGATCCGTCTCACTTCTCCCAACATTTTTTACGGAATCTGCGATTCAGTGACTGAACCAACTCAGGTTTCCATGCATATCGATGATTTTCATGTGGCGGTAAGTGACCACAACCACGTTTCAATTGAAATAACGCGTTACAAACAGCGATGGATCACATCATGTCATGGAAAGCAATATTCACAATTTTCTCAGAAATATGTTGTTTTTAATAATGGGTGTGTAGCCTTATGTCGAAAATTCGCTTTGAGGCGTCGCACTCGCGACGCCATTAGGAGGACTTGCCGCGATCGTTTGAAATTCGGCTCAGGACGCTAGGGGCTGGTACCACGGAGGTCCTTTGAAGAAATAGCTGGTCATCTCATTAATGTCCGAATACAATAACTTTTGTACTCTGAAAAAGCAAAATAATAAAACAAAAGGTAAAAGAAACAATAACATCACACGATAACAATTCAAATCAAGAAAGAAATAGTTCGGGCGTGGAACTTAAAAAAAGGGTGTACGCAATGTACGCAACAACACGCAATGAAATCCTCCGCGCCCTCCTCGCACGTGGCCACGCGAAAATTAGACATATAGCTGCACTCCCTTCATTAAAGCTCTCTGTAAGGTCCTGGACTCCGAGTGTTTCCACTATATAAATCCAGAGGAAGGACGCAGATGAATAATGCATGAGCTACCACATACGCGATCAATATAGTCACTTTTTTATAATGTTTGAGGAATAAGTTGATTAACAACGGTCTATTCACCCGTCTGCTGCTTTGCCAAACGAGGTTTTGGGGTGTCCGAACTGCGTTCGTGTTTCCAGTCTCAGAACAGATCAGTTGGGATTGATTCTATAGTTCGCGGTGGTACATCACGGGAGGAATATTCTAGTTCTCTTCACCTTTCGAAAAATCTTTTTATGTGATTGAAAGAGCTTTTTGTGCTCCACAGTAAGATCTCATTCTTTGGATTGTTTCATTATTTGTTATATTTAGGTCTCAGAAGTAAAGTAGTAATTTGTAGGAAAAAATTTGCACTTTTGCACTTATCGAGGTCCAAAAAAGCTGGAATTTTCCACGTCAGCTGAAATCAAATGAGGAGAAAAAGACATTGTTGATCATTTCACTGTATGATTGAGGGTTTTCTCTTTTTATAATAGTATATTAGTATAATAGAAAGTATAATAGTATAATAGAAAAAGACATTGTTGATCAATTCACTGTTATGATTGAGGGTTTTCTCGTTTAGTATATTAGTATAATAGAAAGTATAATAGTATAAAAGAAAAAGACATTGTTGATCAATTCACTGTTATGATTGAGGGTTTACCCGTTTTATAATAGGTTTCGGCACTATTTACCCAAAGCTACCCCACTGCCTCTTTAAGCGATGAGGTCAAAGAGGAGGTTTTTAGAAAACCTTTCGATTTAGCTGCAAACTTCTACTCGGGGGTATTTTGACCCGCAGAGCACGAATATAACATTCATTTGGTGCGAAACCGCTTGGCGCCTGCGCCATAGGCGCCGGCGCCAAAATGGGGTGAATCACCAAACTCGCTCAGAATTTGTCCCAAAGGGTATTTCGACCCGTAGAACACGACTATGACATTTGTTTGGTGCGAAATCGCTTGGCGCCTGCGCCATAAGCGCTCGCGCCAAAATGGCGCCTATGGCGCAGGCGCCAAGCAGTTTCGCGCCAAACGAGTGTCATATTTGTGTTCTACGGGTCAAATTACCCCTGGGTACAAGTTTGCAGCCAAATCGAAAAGTTTTCCAAACATCACCCTCTTCGACCACATCGGTTGGAGAGGCAGTGGGGTAGCTTTGGGTAAATAGTGCCTAGGTTTCGTTTGATCTTAATTTTTGCGGAAAAAGTGCGGGTGGTTTTTCCTTACCACATTTAATCGCGTCATGAAAGCGATTCTTGCCTTCGCCCACAGAAAAAAAAAGTCACGCAGGATGTTTGTCTCAATGCTCACATACATTCGAAAAAAAATTGTCGTAATTAACTGACTTGGCGATAGAAAGTTCTGTTAGCTTCATGTGCATAGTGATTTTTCGGATATCACCATAAAATATAATATAAAACTTTGCGGAGATATTTAGCCCTTTTACTAGATGCGCCAAGCATTCTATTTCTAAGCAGAATCGTGAATAGACAAGCGTGTACTCCTATACTTTCAAAAAAAAAAATTTGTGGTAATTAACTGACTTAGCGATATGAAAATTTTCTGAGCCCTATGTGTAAAGTGATTTTTCAGATATCACCATAAAATATGAAACTTTGTGGAGATATAGTGAAAGTGAGGGAGTTTTCCGGTCTCGTATTCATGTTGCCGACCCCTTCCTAAAACTAACTGATGTGTTTTGTAGAAGTAATGTGTAGCCACGTCTTTGTAGAGGCTTGTGTAAGTAGTCGTAGACATACCGTCATTCTCAACGCTACGAGCAATAAACTTTAATCAATGCCATAAAACGGCTGGTATCGCCTTATGATTACATCTGGGAGTTTGCGAAGTGCTTCAGTGAAAACGCTCATAGATGGTGGAAGAAAAGTGCGACTCCAGTTTATATAAACGGTATTCATTCTTTGGTCAGTGAGGCAGTCTCCATAATGTGGAGACGTGAAATTGTGCAATTGTAAAAAGCTACAAGATTCGTTCCAATCGAGAGAATTGTAGAAATGCCGATTTAATTTTTCGTGAATAGGTAGAATCGTGGAATCTCCGTTTCGCTGATTCTTTTAAGTAGGCGTGGCCTTGAGATTAATACGTATTATGCGTATCATTTCTAGTCCCCCACGGGTTCACAATATATTTTTTTCACAAATACATTAGAAAATCCATGATTTCTCTGTCCATTCGCATTGTGCCATTTTTGACCAGTGAAAAACACAAAGAAGATTGGAGCACATGGTTGATTAAAAAATACTTTTTAAGTGGCTCGTTTCGCCTCCTCACTCAGACGAACCACTAATTTCACAATTCTGCATTTCTACTAACTCCACCACTGGGAATCAGGCTCACGCCTACGACCTCGATGGTCCCGTCTTTTTCAAAGAAAATTTTGGACGAATGAGCCGCGAAAAGATCTCTAAGAAGCTAAAAAAGGATATTAGTGGGATTGAGAAAGGAGGAGAAGATAAAGAGGCCGCTTCCATCCACTATTTTCTCGAGAACAACGGAAAGACCTGATCGAATCCGCTCGTGTATTAGCCAAAAACCCTTGAATAGGTGTGACACTCCTCGAATCGTGAAAGATTTAGCAGCGATGAGTGCAAATTGTCACGCGATCATCGCGAGATCTCGAAGAATCCAGTTCCTCGGGAACCATCAAAAAACTTCATGAAGTCCCTGTAAAGGGTCCAACGTCTCTGCTGCTTCTGTGAACAATATCTGAATACCTAGGTCGAACCTCAATCACTTTCACCACCGCTCAAGGATGTGGTCTGCCTCAGTTACGTTCTTCTGTACGAAGATATCAGTACATTTAGAGCACTCCTGCAATATTACAGGTAATAATAATTCAGGATTGATTAAAAATATAATTGTTATGGGATAATTTTATTGGAATGCGTCAGGCATACGAACTCTGTAAGGCCGCGGTCATACTCAGTGCCGGCAGGGCGTGGCTGCATTCACAGGCAGGGAGGCAGAGTGGCACGGATTACGTGCACAGATAACGCAGGCAACGAGGCATAGGCGGAGACGCAGAGACACGCAGCCACGCCCTGCCGCCGGCACCGCAAAGTATGACCACGGCCTAAGACACCGATATTGAAGGTGTGTTCTCCACTAGACAAAAATGCGGCTCATCAGAAACCAATCGAACAGGGGGTGCCAGAAAAAAGTAATTTTGCTTACGGCTCACATCCGCCAGGTCTACAAAACATAGGGAAATGAAAGCGATAAAAGCATTGGAGCAAAATATTTCTGAAATATCCCACTAGAAGCAGGAGCAAGCTGTGGCTCACTACTTTCACCTTCATCAAAATACAGATCCTTCAATCGGAGCAGTCGGGCTTCAAAGCACCTAGGGTGTAAAGGTCCGCTTAAAACAGTGGAGCCAGGTCTCCTGGGGAAAGTTTCCTGAGGATTGACCCTCCGGTTCATGAAAGTCGCAGACCCCTTGCTGCTCAACTCTGCTATTATCCGAAGTGTCATTTTTCATGCCTCCAACCCCCTCCGGAGGGTTTTTAGTGGCAATGGTATTTTTTGGTTACTGGAAAAGAATTACTTTGAGAGCCTAGAAAAAACGGCTTACTTAAGAGCACCACTCAATATGAATCTCCTCAGGTACCCAGGTGAGCGGACCTTAGCAAGCTGTGGCTCACTACTTTCACCCTCATCAAAATACAGATACAGATCTTGAATTTTGCCGTATTGGGGTGACACATCATGTTCAATCGGAACAATCGGAATAAGCTCCCGATCCTGTTCGTGCAGAAAGCTGCCACGGAGTTTAGTGATGGTATGGGGTGTGCTCTTGGATTTTGTGCACGATACCTTGCAAGGATTTGCTGAAGTTGAAAAAATCACTTTTTTGGTACCCTCTGTATGATATATCCTTTGCTGAAGTTGAAAAAATCACTTTTTTGGTACCCTCTGTATGATATATCCTTTGCTGAAGTTGAAAAAATCACTTTTTTGGTACCCTCTGTATGATATATCCTTTGCTGAAGTTGAAAAATCACTTTTTTGGTACCCTCTGTATGATATATCCTATCGAGGAATGCGGACCTGATTGATCTGAGGAGGCAAATTCAACGGACAAAATTGGCTTTTAGTAGACCATTTATTTGTTGTTTCTTTTCTTCCATTGGGACGATCAGCTGCATACCAGATCTAGTTGCCACGAGTCCATATCAGCCTGGTGGCAAGGAAAAGATTGAATCTTGTATGGTTCGCGAGTTAAAGTAATCGTCCACGGAAAAATGAGTTTCTTTTGTTACCCATATATTTATGCTGTATTTGCCTAATAAAAGCCGCATGCAAACCACTCTGGCCAAGATGAAGCTCCCCAAATACTCGGGGGGCGGGCCTCCGAGTAAAAGCCTCGTCCCGTGGTCTGCGGCGATTGGAAAAGGAGAGTGGGAGTGCTCACGTAACTTTCTGTTCTTACAGTGCGTCTCTGACCACGGCGGACGGCGGGGTGGGCACTTGCTCGGAGGCCCCGCCCACCTGGCCAAGAATTTGTGGTGCTAAATCTTAGTCGGATCACATTTTTCGCGTGAAACTTTGCATTTGGCCCGCATTAGGCAAATATTGGGTCATTCCATAAGTAGTGTCGTTTTCTCTCGAGCATAAATTTGTCCTATGAAATTACAGGTTTTTGCAGCATGTCATATATCATTTGAAAGAGGTTTTCCTGCTCTACAAAATTTCATGTTTAGTTTCTGAGTTTGTTAGAATGGGGCAGACATTTAGGCTGGAGAAGAGATAGGTCCAGCCGACAGAAATTGGCCAAACCGGCAATCAAATGAAACATTACATTTCACTTTAGAAAAATCAACCAGTCATGTGTCGCGTACTTAGTCGTGACCTCTTCTACGATTTCCAGTATTTAGTTGATCAAGAAGTTGTGTCGTTCTTTTTCTAAAATCTTTTTTCGAAAGCACTCACACTTATTCAAAATGAAATTTTTTCTTTCAAACTCCTTGCTTAGAGTTGTTTTATGAACCACTTCGGAGAACTTTTTCTGCTGTATCGAAAACATCTTTCTAGCTTGTTTTGGCTGCGATTCAGATTGAGTTCTAATACCACGTGATAGGGGTCCAGTGGCCATTTTTCACGATTTATTTTTTCCATGAGAATGTTAAGGAATCCGGTCAATGGTATTTTCCTGCTCCTACCCACCACCTGTTCTTAACAATTCACCACTCAATCCCTTGATTAGTTGAAAAAATTTTCTTGCCTTTGTTCGAAGAAATTGTCTGAAATCACCGAGTTGTGGCGGAAAAACTAAATGTGGAAAAAGAGCGACGTGACTTCTTGAGCAACTCACTGGTGGAACTTGCAGGAGAGGTCGGGGCTAAGTACGGAATACATGATTGGTTAATTTCCCTCAAGTAAAATATAGCGTTTTAATTGATTGCCGGTTTGGCCAATTTTCGACTGCTGGACCTACCTCTTTGCCAGCCTGAATGTCGGCGCCATTCTAGGATCCTGAAAAACTAAACAATAATTTCTGTAGAGCAGAAAATTGTCTTCCGAATGATATATGACATGTTGCAAAAACTTGTAACTTCATAGGAAAAAATTATGCTTGAAAAAAACGACACTACTTATGGAATGACCCAATACAACACAAATATATGGATAACAGAAAAACCCAATTTCCGTGGACGATTCCTCTGAGAACCAATGCACTGATCCGAACTTGAACAGATTTAACGAAAAATCCTCTCGACTCTGATTTCGGTTCAGTGAATTCAGAGCCCGATTAGCCTTCAGTATCAGATGATTAAAAAAACTTGTTTTAGCCAGCGAAGTGATTTGATGGTGCTCTATGTGGGCAGCATGAGTGAAGAAGTGTTTGCCGAGACTGCTCCTTACAAATGGAAGATCGAACTAGTCGCATGGCCGGTTTTCTCGAAAAGGTTGGTGACTCTTGGAACCGTTGGACCTCGGGACCGCAGCCAGTATGATTGTGCTGCTCCTGTTGACATTCAAGTTGTTTCAAAGGCACATCGCGTCACACTCAGATTGGTTGGCTTACGTACCTAGAGCAATAGATCCTTGGGTAAATATCTAGGTAATTAGAACTCTCGTCCAGCCTTGGCGGTTCAGCGGCACAGTCTACACCCTGAATGGCGTCATCGCGCATAGTGGCCCAGACTTATCTCGAACTTTGCGAAATTTCACCTTTCAGGCTAAAACTCACACCGGACGTGTTGCCACTCTCAAATGACTTGCATCATATATCACAAACGGCTGCATTCGCTGACTGTTGGTTACGATACGCACCTACATCGCAAAGGATCACCATGGCTGATGTCGCTGCCATCAGATTTCCATCAGCCGACGCTGACAACACCGATGGGTAACGAACTTGTTATATCATTTTGTATGATTTAGGTTTCCACCACTAATTCAGCCATCCATACTTTCGGGTTTACAGCAGTTCGTTTCCGAGAAAAGTAAAAAAGTGCGTACGGGAGTTTCCCATTCCCTGTTATGGCTTGTGTCGCTGCCATTGTTTCATTTTAGAGTTTTTATGATTTTCCGTCTCCGCTAAAAGTGCTGATAACCGTCAGTCAAACGCAACGTTACACATTGCTCAGTAAACAAGACTTTCCCGAAAATTCGCGCTGATAAACCAACTGCGTAGATCGTCGCTGACCTCACTTTCACTGTGATCATCTGCATTCACAAAAACATAAAAGAGATCCAAAATGCAAGTAAATAATACAATACCTGATACTTACGAAAATAATTATGCAATAATAATACAATAATAATAATACACTAATAATAGTACAATACATAATACATACTTAATACAGGTATATGATAGATTATACAATACTTATACTTGCACCGCTCGACTCAACTTACGTGCGAGTGTAAGGCCGCTTCCATACTTTGCGCACCGACGCCGTCACGCGCGTGACGCCGGCACGCGCGTGACGCCGGCACGCGCGTGACGCAGGCACGCGCGTGACGCAGGCACGCGCGTGACGGCGTCGGTGCGCAAAGTATGGAAGCGGCCTAAGCAATACTTCCTGTGCTTTTGTTCGTTGATAATACAGTACAATACAATACAAATAAATGAGGGCTTTCACCAAATACTGTAACTTTTCTTAATTGAGAGATGGATTAACATTCGATATCATTATCACCAAGAATCAAAAAGGATTGTTAAGTAAGTGGAACAATTTCTGTGATTTAGTGAAAACGAAAAAAACAAGGATAAATGTTGAAAAGGACAAGTGCCAATCGCTTTACCTTTATTCACTAGTAAAGAGTTTTCACTTCTTTCCCATGGAACTTTTGAAAAGAGACCTAATTGGGACGATAGAGTTGCGGATGCTGATTACAATATGATGACCAAAACTACAAAGCGCTGCTACGAAGCGAGTAAGGCTTCCTTAGACTTCGCGTTTTTGCGATTTCGCGGTGTAGCGGCTCTGCACGCCAAGTTGCGGCACAATCTCAAAGTCGTAGTATCGCATGCGAAAGTGCGACGCAAAATCGCGAAATCACAAAATCGCGTTTGATGGAGGCCTTAGGGGTTGGGGGGGATGGGGTCAAACATGCTTGCGATGACTCACTGACCATTGGTTACATGTTTCAATGGGCGTGTGACTGCTCAATGTGGTGTGGATATGCCGAGGTTTATTCCCATTATCAAACAAATTAAAATATAAATATGTTTACATCTTCTATTGTTTTTCTCCCTTGCACAGAGGAAGAATATTCTTCTCTGTTTGGTTTCCGTCTAAGGGCCCGTGCGAAACGGAAACCAAACTAACTCTTTGTTAAAGACAAGTAAATAATTGTTAAATAGTTATAACAAATAATTATCTCCTTGGACAATTACTTAACAAACATAATTGAAAGTGATTGTTTAAATATAAACCTTCATTGTTTTGAAAAAACCTTCGCAACTACTTCATTTGCTGGGTGTGACTCATCGAAAGGTGTAATCGAGGAAACAATACCTCCGTTCACTAACTTTAGTGCTGAGAGCGTTACCACTGAGCCATGGAGACCGTTGTTGCTTGCATGGTTAACCTCTCTGATGTATTGAAATTTTGACCCCTCTTAGCTCGTTTCGAAGTGGATTTTGCAATTTTCATTTTCATAGTTGTAATGAACATTCAAGACCTTATTGATCTAGAGTGTGTGCAGATATGACAGCGAATCGCTTCGCGGCGTTTCACTCGCGGCGCCACCCGTACGACTCGCCGTATCGATTGCCCTTGGGAGCCGGCTGAGCGTGACTGTGTCACGTCTGCGCTTCCACTCATGCCACACTGCCTCGCTTGAAGGCTGCCATGCCCTGCCACTGGCACTCGCACCCGCCGCGCCGCTCGCGGGCGGCCACGCAATTCGCTGTCATATCTGCACACATCCATTGATCTGCAAGGGTGTCATTTCAAGGTTCCGTGGAAAGTGAAAACCCTTTTCTGGTCGGACGAATCCTATGACTTTGTTTAGCTTCAGGCATTTCTATATACGGCAAGCTGATCGACATATGGTTACCATCTCAGTGACGGTCTTACCTTTTCTTTCACCACCACCATCACACCTTTTTGAATTTTGCCCTTAATACGATGTCGAAATGATACGTAACAGTTCATGAAGCCAAGTGTTAAGAAATTTGTTCTCTAACGACTAGCTCAACACCTTATCAACCCATGTCTTACGAATGGGAACATCAAGTAAGGGAACGTTATTCCTGCATCCCAAAAGTACAACTGGGAAAATTTGGAGAACACAACAAAATATGACCATAATGGCGATATGGAACAAGTGGATACATAGCACGTTAAAATTATTACAATGGGAGTGATGCTTTTCGAGGTGGTTAGTGGTTAGTGACATTTCTAATAAACAACAGTCAATGACACCAACGTCAACAACAGTCCTCCTACCAAGCCCTACAAACAAGGTGCCCTTGTTAAAGCTCCCTTAGTCAGAACATTTATTTATTTATTTATTGAGCATCGAAGAATATTCAAAAATACGACTCTTCCCCACTTTCCAACCTAAAATACTACCCCTCTTGCGAAAATTCGTAAATCCATACTTGATCCCGCCTCGAACTTGTTCACTATATTGCAAGGCTCGTCGGATTCTATTCGATGAATACAAGTCACCAAGTCATAGGTTCCCGAGCTAGCGAAACTACAGTGCTCTGCAAAATGATACAGCCACCTATAAATTGCCCAAAAACTCTGTTTGCAGTGTGATCCAAAAAAAGTCTCTAATCAAAAGATGTAGCCAGTGTGGACGTGCATTCGCCCATCAACATCAAATTGTAGCCGAAAAAAACAAAAATTTTCTCTTCATTTGTTTAGAAAATGTCGCTTTTCCCATTCTGCAAAATGATATAGCCACTGAACAGATTGACGCATTCGTCAACCGAGAAACAACGAAGAAGAGATAAATGCTGATTTTGCGATCATATGGTCCTCTATTGCTTCGAATTTTGATTATATAGGTCCACATAAAGATTTTCAGAATGTTTTTAGACCACATGCTGCCACGCTTCGATGACAGCGTCTTTTAATTCCCTGAATCCTTCCAATCGGTCTGAATTCTTTTCCCCATGAATTCCCACATAATCTTCATTCAGGTAATGATCGGAGCCGTTCGTTATCCGGGTCAGAAGGTTCATTCGGTGACGGGCTCACCATGATCGAGTGTTCCAGTTGACATGGGATGGTGCCTTAACTTACATGTAAACAAAATTTTGGTGAAGATTTCGAGACGCATGACAAGAGAAGGGTAGGACGCAAAAAGTCGGTAATCGGATGGTTCATCCTTTCAAGAACGAAAGAACGAAACAAAAATCCCGAAGATTTCTGGTCCCCACACCATGACACCTCCTTCTTTGAAGTTCTTGTTGAAAACATAAGTTTGTCCCTCTTTCGATATTGCCGGTAGCCGTCGGAGACGTCATAGCTGAACGCTTTTTTCATCAAACAGAGCAATCTGGAGAAAAAAAAGGAAAGGTGTACAAACTTGAGGGAATCTTCGGACAATTTCCCATGCTGTGAGATCAAATAGTCATTCAAATTTTTGTTTCGTTCTTGAAAGGATGAACCATCCGATTACCGAGCCTTTTTGCGCCGTACCCTGCTCTTGTCATGCGTTTCGAAATCTTCACCAAAATCTTGTTTACATGTAAGTTAATGGACCATCCCATGTCAACTGGAACACTCGATCATGGTGAGCCCGTCACCGAATGGACCTTCTGACCCGGATGACAAACGGCTCCGATCTTTACCTGATGGAAGATTATGTGAGCATTCATGGGGAAAAGAATTCAGACCGATTGGAAGGATATAGGGAGTTAAAAGACGCTGTCATCGAAGCGTGGCAGCATAAGGTCTAAAAACATTCTGAAAATCTTTATATGGACCTATATCATCAAAATTTGTGGCTGTTCGAAGCAACAGAGGACCATATGATCGCAAAATCAGCATTTATCTCTTCTTCGTTGTTTCTCGGTTGACGAATGCGTCAATCTGTTCAGTGGCTGTATCATTTTGCAGAATGGGAAAAGCGACATTTTCTAAACAAATGAAGAGAAAATTTTTGTTTTTTTCGGCTACAATTTGATGTTGATGCGCGAGTGCGCGTCGACACTGGCTACATCTTTTACTTAGAGACTTTTTTGAATCACACTGCAAACAGAGTTCTTGGGTAATTTATAGGTGGCTGTATCATTTTGCAGAGCACTGTATTAAAAGCACATTTCTTGTCTTGGTTTTATTTGTTTTTACAGCCGGGTGATGATGTTCCCTGCCTTTGCGATCCCACGTGCAAGTTTTTTAAAGTTCGCTGATATTTCTTTGATATGTCACGAAGGGCTGTGTAAAATGTGACGTTGCGTCACGTTCACCAGCTAATGTTGTCCTGCCTCGTACTGTCCGGTCAGATGACATTTACAATCTGTGATGATTGATTATCCGTGTTTAGCCACTTTATCAACCTTTTCGATTTAAGCGATTCGATTTTCAAACACCTGCAGTCATCATGGGCTATCGCGCAACTGCTCAGTCATCGGATCGTTGAGAATCGCTGTGAGTTATCGGACAATATCTTGAAACTCGGAAGAACCCATCCTATCTATTGGACCGCCGCCATTGACCTATTACATGCAATATACCTTGTAAAAAGAACTTCTGAAGCTTATAAATGCCAGAGCATTTATCGATTCGGTCCTACTGAGTAAGAAAAGCCTAGACAAAAGCTGTGTGGCGTTAGGGCAGGTTTTTGCAACGCGACGTTCGAGGCGATGCGTGCGTGCAATAAAGGCGCCGTATGTACTTCGGTCTTAAGGCGATTCCCGTACTTGACGTCTCGCATTAGGTGTATCGTCAGGCCATAAATTATGGTTACGAGCCTAGGTACATCTACAAATTTTCCATCTCATGCAGTTTGTATTTCTCCGTGCCTTACTACTTGGTCTCCATTTCGAAGGTACACCACGCGATAATCAGTTTGATGATTTACTTTCTTGGGGCAGGTAGATCTCCGGATTACTGCCTTGAATAACTGCTCAGACTGCATCTTTGTTGCGCCTGCACGGTGCACCCTCACGGTGTTGTGCCTGCTTGAACACAACCGAATCACGCCCACTCAACCGAATCACACCTCCTGTCTTAACGGTACACATTCCTGGTCATGTTGAAACGCAGCTTTCCCATGAATTCTTTCCGCTGGGAGTGGGAGCCACTTTGACGGTATAATTTCTAGCGGAGCACGAATATACTGCGCAATTCAAGACGAATTTAAAATCTCGATTTCACTGATTCTTTCTATGCCTATAATTCAAACGATGAACTCCGTAGAAGGAAAAAGACATAAAAAGATCCATGCATCTCAGGAAATTACCCGATCTTTAATTTTTTGCGAGTTTAACTATTGAAACAATAATTTTATACAGATGATGAACTCGTGATTGCTGAACGTTGTTATGCACGAACCGAAGTGTTCAGTTGGAGATCGGATTGTGAAGAAATGGTTCCCGGTGTGAAACAGGTACGGTTATCGAGCATGACAGGTGTTTAGAGAAATATATACAAATGTGTATATATTGGGTAGTCTAAAAAGTCTTTTCGTATTTTTAAATACCGCTTTCTACCTCCAAACTGCTTTCCAGCAATCTCTTTTGCACATACACATGTAGTACAAGTCCACACGCATCCATAGGTATTATTGTCTTCCATCTCCCGGATAACCCTTTTCGGCAAAATAAACATATCAACGGTCAACCTCATTTTCAATACAAAAATTTTAAAAAAATTGTTCTTTGAATGGCGTTAGACAGAGAAAGGAAAAGGTTAATCCGATGGAGCAAGATCAGGGCTATAAGGTGGATGGGGCAGCAATTTTTATCCAAGCTCGAGAATTTTTTAGCGAGTCATTTTTTCACAAGTGGTAAAAATTTTTTAGATTTTTTTCTTTTAAAAAATTCTCGAGCTTGGATAAAAATTGCTGCCTTATAGCCCTGATCTTGCTCCATCGGATTATCACCTCTTCCTTTCCCTGTCTAACGCCATTCAAAGAAAAAAAATTGGAATTGAAAATGAGATGACTTCTGATATTTTTATTTTGCCGAAAAGGGTTATCCGGAAGATGGAAGACAACAATACCTATAGATGCGTGTGGACTTGTACTACATATATATGTACAGAAGAAATTTTGTGGAAAGCAGTTTTGAGGGAAAAAGCGGTTTTTAAAAATACGAAAAGACTTTTTAGACTACCTAATATTTCTCTCGCTGAAGCGTTATCTACGCTATCTGCAAATGTGTATGTATGTATGGATATCCAATGTATATCAGTATCAATCATCAGTATCAATGCACATCAATCAATTGTAGATCAGATATGCACAGGGTGGTCCACATGAGGTGTGTGGAAAGTGTGGAAAAAACTACCCACAAGTTTGCACCAATCGAGCCAAATACGGAAATTTTTTATTTATTCAAACCGTCAAAAACTTATACATGAGATATTACATATCTCATTCAAAATGTCCGCCACTTAAATATTAGGTTGATTCATAATAAATCGGACAATTGGTAGTGATGATTTCTAGAGATCATAACTCAGTAACGAATTAACGAAAATGGACGCGCGAGGCATCGTTGGAATGAGTATGAAAAGCTCTTCAAAGTACCGCAAAATAATCACTCCAAAGTAAATTCATTCCGCCACAATGCCGCACGTTCAAGCGGTCCAGAGACCACATCCGCAACGTCATACTATTTATATCGCTATCTGGCCAGGAACCCGCGGATATCGACAGACGTCTGATAGAAGTTCACAAGGAGCATGCCCCCGGCAGAAGTACACTGTAGTTGTAGCATTCGAAGTTTACGTCAGGCGACTATTCCATCGAAGACGAAAACCGCGGTTGGTGGAGCGTACACGGCGTAGAGTACTGGGAACTGCTCGATGAAGGTACCACAGTATCCGCCGACGTCTACGTTCGTCAATTACGAGAATTGAAGGCCAATGTCCAAAGTTCGCTACGGCGGCGGTCACATGTCTACTTCCAGCACGACAACGTGTCTACTTCCACAGACCGCACTTCGCAAGATCGACCAAGGCCGAGCTGCTGTCGTACAGTTGGACCGTACTTCTATACCCACCGTACTCCCCAGACCTGGCCCCTTCAGATTTCCACCTTTTCTCCAACAGCCAACGCCACCTGGACGGCCAAGACTTCAAAACTCGCGACGAGGTCAAGGCGGCACTCGGCAACTTCTTCGAGCTCCAGCTTCCGGCCTTCTGGAGCAAGGGCATCCATGATCTGCCTATACCGTGGCAGAAGGTCATCGATAAAGATGGAGTATATTTTAAGTGAATCCCTTTTGTCGTAAAAAAGTTGTACGACAATGATTAAAATTGGTCAATTTGTCCGATTTATTATGAATCAACCTAATACAAGCATCCAATCTCTTCCTGAAATTCTTCAGGATACAGGCAGTCATTTCCGGCGAGATTTCGACCCATGCTTTTTCCAGAGAAAGCTTCAAAATAAATAAAAAACAACTAGAAGGCTACCTCTGCTCCAACAAAAATCCGAAAAAAACCTTGAGAACAGCTAAATATAAAGTTAAGTTTGAGTGCCTTTGTAATCTCCCTAACTGAGAAGCCGCGCTTGTGCATAGCAACTACTGCTGAACGATCGGTTATATGATACTATTGTGACCTATAAAAATTGAGACTCCGCAACTTAGTAGGACACAGAAAATACGAGAAAAACGAATAACAGCGCAAAAAGCAAAAAAATTTGATGTGGACCACCCTGCATATCAAATTTTACAATAAAAGTTGCTTTCATTCTCCGATTGCCAACCCGGGTTTTACGGGCGACTGTCAACAGTGTCTGTGGGAATGACGACAGATGACGAAGGTAGCATGGTCACGTAAAAATCGTTGTCAACTGTCGCATTTGTTGGTTCAAGCGCTGTTATGTCTGGTGGAATTGCAAAAAGCGTATCCGTATTACACAAGCGTTCATGCGCTATCAGTTTTGTCAGTGTTAGACAACTATTGATAAAATATAATACTGGTCAGTTTAAGTTGTGGATATTCGTTAGGACATTTTCTATCGAAATATTCTGGGAGGCTCTAGAAGATCCTGTGGAGAAAAGGAAGGTACAGAAAGAGGACATCCAGTAATATTGGACAGTTCATTTGGGTCGTTTCAACATCCAGTACGTCTGTAATAAAAATGACGATTCGAGGTCGAAATGGGCTTCCGTTACTGTTTATTCACGGTTACCGTCTGCGCTCCAAGGCGAACGGGGTGCCGAAGCAGTTACTCTAGTTATACGGGTTCCAGAATTATTTTTAATATTTTTTTCCAAATTTATTCACATTTTTCCCAGTCATCTGAAAACTTACTTTTTCCAAATTTTCAGCCCCAACATTTGACTGGAACATCCAGCTTTGAGTGAAAATTTTGAACCTATTTTTCGGTGTTTGATGCACCTTTACATACTCGGGTTTTTGGTGCACCTTTAATATGCGTGTGAATATTTGAATAATAACGTTCTCAAGAATCAAGATCTAATTTTGTCTAAAGTAAATATAGAAAAGGAAAATATAAAGATATCGCAGAAATTTCCCCTTCAGCCTATAGTATCAGTACGATGCCTCATAACGGAATTTAGGCGTAGTTCGGCTATATCGGGCAATCACCCGATATTTTCAGGCAATCGCCTGATAACCATGTCGGCTTGTTAATGAGCACTGATTTGACAGATTGCCTTTCGCAGTGATATAAAGGGCTGCGTGCCTGATAAAAGGTTGAGAAATGGTGACTGCAAGGAATAGAATCGCAGGTCGAACAAATAAAATAAAAAATATAGAATTGGAGAGGTCGCAGAAGCTGACCTAGCCACTAAACAGGCTACTCTGATAGGGCGCGTGGATAGAAAATTAAATTGAAACATTCAAAGATGTTGACAAGTGCGAGAATGTAAACAAAAGGGATTGATTAGAATGCTGGTGAATCCGTTCTGGATTGATTTTGAGGTATTTGCTGCAGAAAATGGAAAAGAAAACAGTAATAGAAGGAGGAAAAAAGGAGAGGGGGTAATAAATAGCGAGGAAATACAAAGTAAGGTAGAAAGTTTGTAAATGTATCGGCCTCATAGCCATAAGGAGTAGGCAGCCCTCAGTGTTCTTGGGCGGACTTCAATCTTCACATCCCTATATTTGGGCAATTGTTTATTGAAGGTACAGAATAATCAAATTTTTTGGAAATGCATCAGCGAAATAACAAACATTCCAGCACTTCATATTTATATTTATTCTTCCACAACCAACATGAAGCAGATGCGTGGTAAGCAATAATGAAACAATGGGAACGTGGCAAAGTATGAAGAAATTGGAGCGGATCAGAGCAGTTTTTGTTTGTTTTTATGCGCAACAAGGCTCTTTGCAGTGTCTTAAGACTTAAGGGAGCTTTTTCGCTTCTGTTAATTGCTGTTTATAGTCGTAGCCCCTGAATGCGAAAATCGTAACAGGGATGCTGAGTTATGGGCAAAAGCTGGTCTAAAGTATGGGGTAAAGGGTTCGAGTCCCATGCAAGACCAAAACCTTTTTTCCCATCTGATAATAGATACCATGAGCAGCTTGGAAATGGCATTAAATCCATGTTGATGGCCTGCAATGCAACAAGTGACATTTTCTCAATGCAATCGAGACATCTAGTCCATTTTCACATTCAGAACTCGAGTGTGGAGACGATCTCTCTGCGTAAAGCCAGTGCCCATCCAAGTGCCGTTAATGCTTACCAGGGTGATATCCAAAGGTATACTCGTTTCATTTGCTTCAAATATTTATTTGTTTGTTGTTTACTGCACCAAATACCATGCAGTAGTAGCTTTCAATTATTGTGAACTATGGGTGAACCTAACTATAATCATCTCTGGAATTCCTATGCAGAGTTTCCTCACTGAAAAGAAATTTTCAAGATTGGGATAGCACTCTTCTGTTAAGAGGCATACCTCACAACGATCAGATTAGTTGTTGCCTTCTAGACAGTAGATTCCAGGTAGCTATCCAGGTTGCGCTTTTTTTACGTCCCCATGATGTGCCATGGCCACCTGAACCCACCCTGACCACGCCCTTTCAGCTCAGCTTTCTAATAAATAGCCCAAATGGCGTGGTTTGCGTGACTTTGAACGGATGTAGCGCCGTAAAAGAGGTGCAAAAATGGTGCAATCTGCAAGTGCGTTTTTTCGGCGACTTTCATGCTGTGATGTTTTCACGAATCGCTACTTCTCGGTCCTTTTATGGCATAGCCTTATGCATACGTTAACTTCATTTTCAAAGCTTGCACAACGTCTCGCGAACTTTTGTTCCATGAAATTGAAAGCTTTTTCACAACACTGATGTGCCAGCACTGATGTGCAGAACATCTCAAAGGGGCACAGAGACACCCATAGGGTAGTCTGGACTGACATTCACGAGAGGGCATCCCCAATGTCAACAAACGGTTTCGTTCCGTATCAGATTGCAGCTGGCAAAAATCAGTATACTAATACTCATTGACGCCAGCATTTTCCCAAGCTGCATGTGCAATCTCTTGAGTTCGTCGCAATGGAATTAATTTACCTTGGAAAGTCATAACACTACGTAAACCGGGGCAGACATACAGTGGTGCTTAAAAGATCGAAATAAAGTGCATTCAGGCATCTCCCATATCAATAGCAGGATAGACAGGACTCTTAGGGCCGCCTCACCGGCACCGAATAATCCACTACTATCTGCACCTAAATTGTCCTTTTTAAAGCTTTTCTAAGCTTATATCGAGTTCAATACATTCAGCATCGCAGATAGTACATCCAAGATTCAAGTAATCACCGTCAATAGATCTTAGATTATAAAAGCAAATGTGGAGTATAGTGAAGATAATGAGAGTCCTTGAACTTAGGTGGTTTTCGAGATTCGCGATCGCTTCCGAGCTTCAGGCGTTCAGGAGATCAGGCGGAATGAATAAGATACGTATCGATAAGGTGATGAAGCGACATGGCGATTGGGCAATCAGACGATTGAGCCATTAGCCTATGTTAGTCAATCAGGTGGAAAGAATAAGACATTTATATTAGGTTGGTGAAAAAGTCCTGGGACACCAATTTCAAAAAAAAGTTAAAATTCGAAAAAAGGATCCGTGGGCCGATCGAAGTTATAGATCAATAGCCACACGATCGTAGATAACACTGAACTAACGATCAATTTTGCCGAGGTCTAAATAAGCAGTATCGATCCAGTTGAAGAGCACTAATGCTCCTCGATTGGATCGATACTGCTTATATAGACCTCGGCAAAATTCCGGATCAAGGACTTTCTGGGAAGGGTCGTTACAGGGGATGAACCCTGGGTCTTCTACGCGAATCATAGCAGGAAAGCTCAGTGGCTTCCCCAAGGAGAAACGGCTCCGACTTAATCGAAGACAGACACCCATCAAAAAAGGGTGATGCTGTGCTGTTGGTGGGACTCACAAGGAATGCTCTACCACGAATTCCTCGAAAGTGGTACCACAGTAACCGCAAGCATCTAGTCTAATCAGCTGCAGAAGTTGAGCGAGGCAATGCAACAAAAGCGGCCAGGACGGAACAAAGTTTACTTTCTTCATGACAACGCACGCCTTCATGTTGCAAGAATGTCTCGGGAGAAGTTGGAACAGCTTGGATGGGAAGTACTGCCTCACCCTCCGTATTCGCCCGACCTTGCCCCTTCCGATTATCACCTATTTAGGGCCCTCAAACAAAATCTCAGAGATAAGGAATTTAATGATCAAGCTCAACTTGAATCGGAGGTGACGCGCTTCTTCGACTCACAGCCAGCTTCCTTCTGGAGAAAAGGTATTCGTGATCTGCCCAAAAAATGGCAAAGTGTTATCGAGCCAGAAGGTGATTATTTTGTGATTTGAAATGACGAAGAAATAAAGCTTTTAAAATTTGAAAGAAAAGTTCTCAGTGTCCCAGGACTTTTTCACCAACCTAATAGATTAGGCGAATGATACGCCTGATTCAACAGCGAACTATAAACAATGCTTTCGGAACCTAGAGGATAGCTGGGAACCTTTCGAACTTCAGGAGGTTTTACCATTCCCAGCGATCTGAACTGGATCCAATTTTCCCACTTACCCTGATAGGAAAGCTAACAATCACTACCAGGCTATTTAGGTGCTGACACCCACAACAGGATCAAAATATAAAAAAGGAAGGTGTGCCCGTAGATCGATAGCTATATAAAAGGCCCTGGATACACAGACAATGTCTTCATTCGCTATCATTACTATCAGACATTTCCACTAATTCATTCCATGCGCGAAATGTCTCAGCTTAATCCCGCGTTAATAATATGAATGCACATTGCTCGGTGTTGATGGACCTCCAGCTTTTGGCTCAGCTGACTAGTGAGGACCCCAAGTGGGCGTTTTTATCGTGGATGTACCACCGTGAGCACTGAGGAGATGCAAAAATCACACAGACATCTACTGCCCTTAATGTTGTTCAAATTTCGAAATAGGCGATCAGGTGGAAAGGAAAAAATAGGTATCGATTGGGCGATAGGCGGTCATTTGAATAATCGATACGTATGTTTTCTTTCCAATTGATCTCCTAATCGCCTAAATCACGAACTCCAAACAATGGCACAGATCACTCGTATACGTTTCGGTAATACTGTGTTCCATCCTTATATGTATGGTATCTCCTTCACGAACTCAAAAACACTGGTAGAGGGTAGTTCTGGCCCACGGTACACGCTTTCACTTCGCTATTTGTCGCGGTTGCACACGCAACACCTTGCCTAGACGTCCACTCAATGAATTAATGTATGAACTCAATGAATTTTTATTATAAACGCAATATTTTCGTAGTCTTTGGATTATTCTCCCTTGCATTACTCGACTTGTTTGTTCTTGCTTGTTGTTTCACTTCGTTTTTGTCATCTGTGTCCTTGTCATGAATGAAAATAAATTTGCCCTACGCGACACCGGTTGACAGGCGTTAGCCTTTCCTGCCCGTTACCTACAGGCAACTCGGCCACGGAGCGTGCAGCTCGAGGTGAAGCGCACTAAAACCGCAAGAGCTCCTCAAGGGCCCGTTTTTTAACGCGAGTTTCGCTACGCATTATTTCTTCTTGGGTCGAATATTCGTTTACAGAGAATACGTCTCCAGATACGCTATCCTTCCATGACCCCCCCCCCCCCTCTTTAAAGCTTTTAACGACTTCCTGTTCAAATTGAATCGACAACGGCAAATAGTTATCGATAAAATTCTTCTGTTGAATTTTGTTGAGGAGCTCTTCATTTCAGATGCGTTTCTCATAAACCCACAGTGGATGAGCCACGAACAGTGATGAAATTGGAATTCGATCTTGACAAACGACGACAAAAACTCGATCCATGTGAGCTACGACTTCGACGCGATAAGCTGAAATGTCGCGTGGCCGTCGATTACAGCAGTCTGATGTTTCGTGCACGCATGAAAATTAGTATTGTGAAGAAACGGAGCTTGCTATTGTTCTTGGACGGGTGTCACCTATAAACGACTGGTACTGATATCATTGTCGCCTTCAGAAAAGTGGTACAGATAAGATCGTGTCATAAATTCTCTACAAAATCTACAATTCAAATACATATATTTGGCAGAAATATCAGAAAATTTCTTCACGATGGATCTTTCGTACAGCTCGTCATCGAAGCGCTTCCAGAAATCGGAGTTTTTACTGCGGCTGCCGTAGTCGAACTGCAACTGCTGCGGCTTTTTAATAACACTTTCTGGTTTATTCAAGCATGTTGCATTCGTAGCACAGGTGAATACTATTCGCGCGCTTCAGACGGAAGGAAAAAGATACATATTGATCACGCGATACAAAAGATCGCGTGACTTGTGCTATATAAGCGGACGAAAGAAACTGCATATCAAGCGTGAGGCGATCAGGCTATTCAGGCGGATAGGACAAGATACGTATCGATTAGATGAATGATACGCCTGAATCGCGAACTTTGAACAGTGCTTAAGGTAGCTTGAAGGCACAGTTCACGAAAATTTTCGTGCGTCGTCTCGCTCCATAAGGACTATGGAGGTGCTCAAGAACACAAAAGTGAAGAAAGAGCCGGACAATCCTTTCAAAAAACATGGTAATTAGGTGCCCCTGACCTTTGGCTTCGACGAGCCTTCAGACCAGAGGCAAACATTTCGACATGTTTTTTGCGTGATAATATCATCCGATAAGATTGCTGTTCCTATAGGAATTTTCCCAATCTTTTCTTATCGTAATCGATATCATGCCTCTTATACACGTATATCCACCACCTCCCTGGTGGCAAATCGTAAGATGGGTGTGGGTTATCTTAAGACGGTGGCCGCCATCTCATTTAATGGTTCTTCACGCGTTTAGCAATCACCCTCGCGCCGCGGTGATGGCACACATGTTGCTCTTGTGGAAGAGGCTATCTACTCGGGGATGGAATCAAGGTAATCATATTATCGTGAACTGTGCCTTTGAGCAATTGCGAACATGCTCTCATTCTCAGCGGCGAGGGTGGGGGAGCATATTTTGAGCTCAGAAGTGGGAGAAAGAGGGTCCTATTCTGAAAATTCGGTCGACTATTCCTCAACGACCAAGCACTGCCGAGGAAATTATTGACTGATGAGTCGATTTCCGGGTGTGTGGCAATTAGTTGAATTTTGGCGGCGCGGCGAGTCGAGTTGTTTATCATTTTATGTGTTGAAACAGCAATAACCACAACAGGCAAACTTCCGAAGCTTCCCACCTGCAATCTTCAAGGATCCCCATGGTACTAGCCCATTGCGTCTTGAGCGGAATTCCAAACGACTGCGTCGTCGTACTGACGACGCCGCGAAACGAAAATTTGACCAATTACCACACACCCACCGACTTCCACAGGTCGTCAGTCCACAATCGATAGCAACACTTCGCAACAAACGACCACTCTGGCCTAATCTTCGATGGTCAATGGGTGAATGGATTTCTTTCCTGTTTTTACATATAATAGGTGCAACGAACGACCGCTAAGGCAACTAGGCTTGCAATCAGTAATGACCTTTCGTAGAGGTAATAAATAACCCAATTATCAACCACTACTGTGTAACACGAAGTGAGTGTTCAGTGTACTCCGACATCTGCATTGCAACAACGTGTTTCGATCGCTGTATTCCATGAGCCTCCTGAGAGAGGTAGGTGTTTATAGTGACGATAGTTTTGCTAGCGCACAATACTGCACGTACCACGTCATCGATGCCTCGATGAGACAGTATCGGCTTTCATAATTGCATGGATTTACCGTGCGCGGCGCGCAGTACTGTGCAATAGCAAAACTGGTTACCGTATACGTGCTATCGCAATGAGGGGGGGGGCATCTTGTAAAAAGTTGTTTATCTAAGCATTCTGCAAAAATCCTTTAGAGGTCAATCTGCACATTCAGACGTATACTTTTGCCTAAGCCTTAATGGAGGAAAGAAGAGGTTCCCTCCTCCTCTCAGGTTCAGGTTAAAATGATGTCCGTAGTGGGATGCCCCCCCCCCCTATTGCGATGGCACTCAAGACCACATATTAACAGCGCAAATTTCACTATAATACTTCCACTTCCGTTCAAAATACTGTTCCGTACCTGACCGTCAAAATTTCTCAAAAAAGTTGCGAAGGTCGTCGGTAGGTGGTGTGGTGGCGCGTCAATGCGATATGGTAACAGATTTCTCACTTTGATAAGGTAAAATGCTGTCTGCGGCGGTGTCTGTCAAAGAAAGACTTATGGTTAGTGAAGCGCTCCCCACTAGGCAAGGCAGGTCAGAGGCAGGCAGGCAGACCACTTTCAGGTGTCAAGAAAATAGCCGCTTTAGTACAACCCCTCCCCCCCTCCCCCATCCACGGGAACCGGATACGGCCCCTCCCCTTTTTTGAATTCTATGCTTTATGCTTGGTATTCTTACCTGGACAAAAAGATATTTTTACACATTTCCTTACGCGAATTCGATGTGAAATACCCTTCGTTTCTCATCAGCTCACTGACAGTTTAACGGGCTTATCGCTGACCTCTGCAGGTACCCCCTCCTGTCCGGTCAAATACAAGCCCCCTGTCGAGGAATCCTCGATTCTCGGTGTACCCTGCTGGTAGCTGGCTGCTCTGAAGGGGTCCTCGATGGCATGAGAGCCTCCATTGTGACCATCACAGAATGTGGCCAGATTTTGATGTGGACAGGATCCTAATATGGGCAATGGCAGGGGCTCAAGTTATTCCGAAAGAGGACGCATGAAACATATCAAATAGCAGATTACATGTGACATCAATCATTCCTGCAAGATGGGCCACGCTTCCAAATTTATATATTCAGGTTGTTAGCCTTGCTTGAATGTGTGTTACCCCTTTGCAATGACGTCTGGGAAAGGATAGTAAAAGTGTTACCGCAAAAGGGAAGCTTTGTACTAATTAATCGATTCCCCTGCAAGGAAGCTTGTTTGGGAAAAAACAGGACCTCCCATCTAACAATTGTTATACGTCGAAATTCTCAATAGTTGAGGGATCATCTGTTACCGTCTCTTCTCATTCATCATTCTACATCAATTACAACGCACCGCTCTCAGAAAAGGACTACCATGCAATCGATTTTGTGAATGTTATCCATTGCACCACAATTCATGATTCAGACGGTTCCGTCATTTATTCATGAAAAACTCAATTAATTTGAATTGTCATAGAAGGGTGCCACTTTGAGCCAAATTTCTCTTTCACAGATGACTGTAGATAACCTGCAAATTGAGCCTAATAACTTCTTCCCCTTCAGTTTCTAACTACATGAGAGGCTATCCATTGCTCGCTACCCAATATACATATTTGCTATGCTTTAGACCTTACTGTTATTACATATAAATTGTTGATGAACAAAATGCCAACGGGCATTTCAAGAGACTGAACTGATATAAGCACCTTTGCATGCATCCATAGTAGTGCGATGCAAAAGATAGGGCAGTGGAGGATGGGGAAGTCGTTGTGTGACGCTATGAAACCCAAAAATTATCGCTTCTCTGGTTACGGCGACCCATAGTATTTTTACGAGAAGTTCAAAGGTTTCCCAGGGCTCAGCCACTGGCCCGATACAAGCGGTATTGTGACACGAGGCATATTTAAGGCATTGTACATAGTTTGCGATTCACACGATCGCGCGAGGCAGAAAGATACATCGATCAAGTGATTTAGGCGATCGGGCGAGTCGCGCGATTTGAGTGGAAAGCACAAGGTACGTGCCGATTGTTGAATGGAGTGATGAGGCTACTTACGCCAGAAAATCGCTTCAACGACGTCGCACTTGCGGCGCCACCAGTACGACTTGCGACATGGATTGCCCTCGGGAGCCCGGTAGAGCGTGGCTGCGTCACCCCTGCGCTTCCACCCCTGCCACCCTGCCTCCTCCATCCATGCCACACTGCCTCGCTTGAAGGCTGCCATGCGCTGCCAGTGGCACTCGCACCGGCCGCGCCACTCGCCGCGGGCGGTCACGCGGTTTTCTGGCGTAAGGAGCTTCACTCAGTTGAATGACACGCCTGAATCGCGCGACTTGCGCGATCGCTTTGATCGCGAGCTCTGAACAGTGCCCAAAGCATACTCAGCTCTTCTATGGTCAAGTTCCGAGCTTTTCTCCAATTGTTCCAGTTAGAGATTACGGTGTATTATAGATTTAACTTTTCGATTTCAAATTCTCAACCCGATCTAGTCACTAGTGAAGGTCTCCAGCTTAGTCAGCTAGAGTGGATGGCTGTTACTATATAACAAAGAGAAATTAGCGGCAGGTGTCGTAGGTGCCCTGTCGTAGCGTCTCCGACCCTAACTATCAGACCACTTGTAGGGAGAAACACTGTCGCATTCCTTTCAGCCAGTTTTTTTTATTATCTATGGGAATATCAGGGAAAATCACAAAGCCATCGATCACACTGGCATTGTACACCCTCGGCATTGGTTGAAATCGATGAATGAGGCGATCTTCCATCGCCGCTCCAAACACAGCAGTGACATGATAAAGTAAAGGGCACAAAACCCTTTTGGAATAGCTTTGCTGAATCAGCCATTACTAAAATCGGCATTGGTATTGTGTTATTTCATCTGAACACGTAACGATTGCCATCTATTGATTATTGAATTTTTTGTTCATTGCTCATATCCGAAACGAGACGGAGAAAAAACGAATTATTGACTTTCACGATTGATTTTTCTCGCACAAAAATACCATGCAATTTATACCTCTTTAACCTCGACGTACCCCAGCTAAGGATCCCAAGCTTGAATCCTCCGGTAACCTCACACACCCTCCCATGACTTTCCCATGCTCAAATCTTTGGGAAAGATCACACACCTTACTACGATCACTAGAAATTAAGAGCAGCTTGATGTATATTGCAAAGAGAGTTTTTTTCAAACTTTGCACTGCTGGTAATGAATCGAGTATTCGAGGCCCAGCCATTTTACCCACCTCTCTACCTCTTATTTGTTTTTAGAGCCCGCCCGGGTGGTTCACATCAAGGACAAGGTACACATGCTATTGCTGAAGTTTAATCGACGTTAAATTTATCAATAGATCGTATGTACCAGGAGGTGGGGCTGCCCCCAAGGAGAAAAGGCACAACAAGAAAGGACACCTCACCCTAACCAGCAGTCTGTGAGTAACGATGGGTAACCAGTGGGTAACAACGTTACTGCCTATGAGCTGAACCATCTGCTGGATAAAATAGCCTCATTGATCCCGTGACCACTCAAATAGCAAACGAGTTCAATCGATGGGGTCCTGATCTCTGACCCCGTGCCGTCACCCTATGCGCTGACGTGCACTCGTGGCTATCTCTTTCTCTCTCATTTCTCGCGGGGGAGGAGCCGTGCGATGCCGATTGGCAATTCTGCTCGCACTTCACCACGTGCATATCGTTCGGCGCCGGGAATTCCCGTCCCCAACGAATTTCACCGACCTTTTTTCTTCTCAGAAACGTATTTTCAATAGTATTGCACTGCTTCACGTGCATATTGCTTTCTATCTCGAGCATAGAGAAAGTTTCTTTCTTCCATTTTCCTTCACAATCTCCTTTCCTTCTGGAAATTGGGAGGTGCTCAGTTTTGGGGTAGAAACGCACCTCCACAGCCCAGTCTGAATCCGTCCGCGCGCTGTTGGCCAGTACCTTCCATATCTTCATGATCCCCAATGTTGTCTTTACTCAGCATCATTGGTTGGTACCTCTACTCATTCACTGGTGATGAACTTGGTGGGTTGATGTGAGGAAGGAGGGGCATATAGTATTGCATCAGGATAAGAGCACGCGAATTTTCGTTCAAGCATAGAGGTGAGTGGGTGCTCCGAGAAAAAAGCAACTCCCTCAGGCAATAAAGAGGGTTTTACGTGAGAAATGGCGCCACATTACACCATGCCCCTTCTTTACCACATTGACCAGAGTTACGTTAACTGTGTTATCTTTGATCGGCTTCATGACGTTGACTGCTTTTTAAAAAATCGCAGTCAGCTTACGATATGACCACAAGTTCGTAGTATCTTTTTTAGAAGGTTTTAAAGGGAGGGCGGGTCAAATAAAGTCGGAGGGGGGGGGGGGGGGGGGGAGACGCGACTCTTCGTCGACATCGAAGCACCTTTCCCTCTCTAGGATTAGGCTAGGATCGTATGCCCTCCTCCTACATAAAAAAGCTTCTACCAAAGCATCTGTCTCATCAGCTTCAGCCTAGATAGGAAAAGGAGCTTCGACGCCGGTGGAAATTTGCGTCTCTCCCCCCCCCCCCCCCCCAGTTTATTTGTCCCGGAAAAGTTGTTAAAATCTTTGGAATGATCTGATTTTCTGCTGATCCAGTCTTTTTGACTGTTACTATAGTACTAACGGTTCGTGAGAGATGTGCTTTCCTCCACTCGAACACATTTGATCCTTTAAGAATCGAATAATTTACAAAATCTTAATGCTTTATAGGTAATGCTGAGCATCTTGGCACGTACTACGGGCCGTATGGCCTTCATACGGAGCCTATCGTCCGCTCAAATGGACGCTCATGCTCAAGTCATCGACGACCAGAAGCCAATGGATGAACAAAGCAATCCGTCGTTCTTCAAGGTTATCTCCCTGCAGCAGTGTTTCATCACGAGATACGCCACCAACAAGTGAAAGATAAGCGCGCTATCGTTTGCAGATGGTCGACTACTATTTCGATAAGGGAGCGACAGTGATTGAGCCGAAATTGGTTGAGGAAATGAAATCAAACTCGATGAGTAATGTGGACAAAAAAAATCTCGTGAGCGGAATTCTGAAAGCCATCAAGCCCGTGAACAAGGTATATTTTCTCATCAGTTCTTAAGGGGATCTTCGACTCATTTCTCGCTAAATTAGATAGTCAAGGAAGGGGCTTTGGGGCCCCTTATGGTCGGGTGTACGGTATTAGCTGAATCAGAACACACGTGCGTATTTCTCGGAATTTTAATTGGTCTTCCCCAGAAGCGGAAAATCGATTGATGCGGGGCTTGTATTGAAATTGTGGAAGACGGTGTTAAATGGCCTCGTAACATGAATAGTGGGAAGAATTTTTTCAACATACTTCATTTATAAAACGGTCTGCGTGGGAGCTATTATAGGATTGAAGAAACTATCGTAATTAGTGAGGCATCCCACTATGGAAATTACTTTGACCTGAGCTCAAAAGGAGAAAAGATTCCCTTTTTTCTCCACTAGATTTTAAGCAAAGATATACTCCTGAATATGCAGATTGACCCCTCAAAGATCCTTCCAAGATGCTTAGGTGTGCAACCTTTGCCGATGCCCTCGTTGCTATAGCAACGAATTAAATTTAAAAATTCGATTTTTCATGCCATACAAGTATTTATGACGTGCGAAATCATTTTACCTCGTATAGTTTTCCGACATATATTAAAGTATCAAATTTGCGGAGTTGACCTCATCTGTGGGGGGATGCGCAGCGCATTCTACTTCCATTCAGAATCGTGATGGCAGGTGCATATGATTTGGCTATCCAGTGACTTGCAGGGCCCACCTGATTGATGTGCAATTCAGTGTTGCTATCCTCCCAGACGAGTCTTGTACCAATTCACCTACCCTGGAGGGATAGAAGACATGGTTGGCCCAAGCGAGCATTGATGCAGGATTTGATCCCTACACTATCTAAGTGAGACTGTGCGCCATCTATCACTCCACCACCTTTGCCCAGACATGGTTCTGACTTGAAATAATTTTTCGAATGCGATGATCAATGGAATGGTGGAAAGGGGCAGTCATACGAGCTTTGGTCAAGTTCGCAATGAAAAAACAGTCGCTTGGCGTTGATCACCTCTTTGAAAGCGCCGCACTTTGGAACTCATCTGACTGAACCACCAGGAGACGTATTTATGCAGTGTTCCCAGGGATCAAACCTAATGTGTAGCTCAATATTTTATTATCACCGACAACCAAGGTATCAAGTGACCGAATTATGAGAAGTACAAGTTTTTCGCGCTGTCGTCGATCCACTGATGATGCTAATGATAGCAGCTTTCTATGCCACGTCGCTATTTACGCTGCAGAGGAACATTGTACTTTGCAACACATTTTGGACCACTAAAAATTGCTTTTTTCTGCATTTTCATTCACATGTCCTCGTGGCAATATATCTCCAGAATATTGCCGATGTATGTGAATATTAATAAGCACAATCAATAGTGACCAGCAATATTTATTGCACTAATGTTATTCGATATCGCCAGTGCATTAAATCACGTTTTACGCAACAATTAGAATGGTGGAATCGTAAGAACAAAAAAAAACTATTGGTTCTAAAATTTGCTTGTGGAAGATTTCAGTAGTACACTGGGGAACTCGACATTCTGGGAGTTACTGGCGATGAAGTGACAAATAGTCGATGATAATTCTTTTGGATACGCCAAGACCATGTCATCCGATCCACATAGTGGATGCTTTAATTCAATTATTTTAATAGTTTGACTTTTGATAGCTTGGTCATCGCCGCAGCCCGCGATGCGAAAGTTACTACTAGGATGCTGAGTTATGGGCAAAAGCTTCGGTTTCGGACGGGACTCGAACCCGCGCTCGACACCGAAGCTTTTGCCCATAACTCAGCATCCTAGTAGTAACTTATTTATCTTATTTATTTATTATACGAGCAAATTCGTTGGATACAAATTAATGAACCTATTTTAATGCACTCTCAGCATTTACAACGATAAGGGACAATTAATCATGTTGATTGAAATTACGCTGCTCTCCGATGTGTCCAGAGTACGCGATTTTTGGGATTAGGCGATTAGGCGATCAATGAATGATCGATACGTATTTTTTCCTTTCAGCCTGGTCACTCGAATCCTTCATGGTCGTATCGCCTGATCGATACGTATCTTTTTCTTTCCGACTGATAGCCTAATCCGAATAATGCTTTCTTCTCACTGATCTCTATGACACAATATTTGGTTCTAACGTTGCCTCGATTCACAAAGGCGTGGACACTGTGCTTACTCGAAAATTAGCAGAATAACATTTTAATTAATGGCGCCGAAAGAACTGGTCTGATTTGCTTGCCTAAGAACTCTGGCATGTACTGCGTCACGCCGCCGTCAGACTTTGCGATTCCGCGATTTTGCATTTCGATAATCTGGGATTTGCGGCGTCGCACATTCGCACGCGATGCTACTACCTTGAGATCTTGCAATACCGCTCGCAACTTCGCATGCGGAGCCACGACATCAAAAAATCGCAAAATCGCAGAGTCTTACGAGGGCCTAATGGATGATGAGAGCACTAACTGCTGCACTCAGGGGAACTCTCCAACTGCACAATTGCTATGACAACATAATTGCTGACAGCGATCTGGCAACTGCTGCTTCGTTCAAACACCAGTTTTTTCGTAGTTCAAGTGTGCTGTGTTGGATGTGACCAGTCGTTACAACAAGGAGCTTGCAACTTTCAGCTCGGGAACTTGTGCAAAATATCGCCCGCTTCATTCAATGGATAAAGAATAAAGTTATAGGCATTAATCAATCCTTCAGCGGGTTGCGCCGCGCATTCTAGTTTCATTTGGAGTTGTGGTAGCAGGTGAATGTGATTTGGTGTATACAATGACTTGCGACGGTCAGCCAATGTACAAGTCGGTGGTTGAATCCTCCAAGACGAGTCTGATATCAATTTATACTTCATTTCGGAGCGCTTGATAATCCGTGGCCAACGGACATGAGTGAGTGGCGCGAGTGAGAGTGCGTGGCAAGAGTGAGAGTGTGTGGCGGAGTGAGAGAGTTTGATACACTCTCACTCAACACCGTAGGCCACGCCCTATCAGGCGCTCCGAAATGGAGTGTACCTACCCCGAATGGGGATTGCTTGACTGGCCTGAGTTGGCACTGATGCGGAATTCGTCCCCCGTATCATGAGAGTGGGAGTGCACGCCATTAGTCATTGCACCATCTCCGCCCATAATTCAATGGAACGCAATATGTTTTCATTGCAAAAAATCCCTGGACTGCTGGAGAAGAAGTTTGGCATCAAATTTGCGCAACTTTTAAAAGATTTTCTGAATTTTTCGGTTAATTTTTGTTTCGCACTTGCCCTTGAGTGGAACCCAAACAGTTATTGTATACTCCCGTCGCGCTCGATTCTAAGCTTCTCTGAAGAGCAGATGATGAGTGATGGGTAACCTTACTATTTCGCCTGTTTGTTTGGTAGACTGTGTCAGAAAGGATTAGTTTGCCGTTTATTTTCGAACTATGGCGAGAGCAGTGAAAACCGGTTCTATCGACCATGATCAGAAAGTTCGTTGACGTGGGGTAACTTTGATTTCTCTTTCTGCCAATTACCTGAAACGATCGACAGCGTTGTAAGTTTCAGGACAGGAGAGTGCACTTCAGCTCCTTTGGCCAACACCAATGTTACAGATGTCGCGTCCATTTTTTCGGGGTGGGGGTGGGGGCCACTGCTAAGGGGGTGTGTGCAGATATGATAGCGAATCGCTTTGCGGCGTTCCGCTCGCGGAGCCACCAGTACGACTCGCCGTATCGATTGCCCTTGGGAGCCGGCCGAGCGTGACTGCGTCACGTCTGCGCTTCCACTCATGCCACACTGCCTCGCTTGAAGGCTGCCATGCCCTGCCACTGGCACTCGCACCCGCCGCTCCGCTCGCCGCGGGCGGCCACGCGATTCGCTGTCATATCTGCACACACCCCTGCTAAGGCAGTGGGCTGGCTTCATGTAAAACCGTGTGGGATGCGCCGCGCACTTGGACACCCATCAAACTTCTAATCGTATACTCATCGCAATATTCAAATGACCATGTTATGACCTCATTTCACGCGATATGTCTGTAACCAGTACCATGGTATCGACCAGAGGAAAGGAAAGTTGGGCTAATTTGTGGACGATTATGCTCGCGGGCAAGCTGGCGGTTTCATTACCATTCCCTAAAGGTTAACTGATCACGGAGACTGAGACAACTAATGCCCTTCATTCTACAGACTCACCGATTGGGTAGAGGTATAGAACAGCGGCTTGGTGTTCTGGTAACCAACATCGAGCGTAGGATGAAATATGAATTCCCGTGGGGTAGTATTTCGGGTTAGAGAAGTCCTACCATTTTTCTGAAAATTCCGCGATTACGATTACTTCTTTTCTAGTGATTTTTCACCTGACGAGGAGGTCTTAGAAATCAATTCGAACAATAGTCATTCTGTGTTGATTATCGGTCTATCGGTTGACGCCCCTTTTTGGAAATACATCTTCGGTTTACGACAACATCAGTCATGTAAGGAATGGGGTCGTATAGTTGGGATCTGTTTGGGTAACTGCTTTCAACAGCTGAAAAACGTTTCGCAGATCGAAAAAACATTCATCAATATTGCAAAGTTCGTTTGAATGAACACCAAGCAGTGCTAGCGAGAACTGAGTCGATGTTTTCCGAAGTGCGGGCGTTCTCGATCCGTTTTGATGATGTAAGGACGCCTTCATACTTTGCGGTGCCGGCGGCAAGGCCTGGCTGCGTCGTGTCTGCGTCTCTGCGAGCCGTGCCACCGGCAGGCACGGCGTCACTACCGCATAGTATGAAGGATGTCTAATGGATCCACATGATGAATCTGAATCTCTCCTTTTCAGATTCTGTACATCACTTTCCCGATTCGTCGTGAAAATGGTGAATTCGAAGTGATTGAAGCGTGGCGTGCTCAGCATTCTGAGCATCGAACCCCCACCAAGGGTGGTATTCGTTACTCAATGGATGTTTGCGAAGATGAGGTAACATATTCCAATTCATCTATTCAATTGCAGTGGAAAGTTCAAAGGAATCGTTCATGGAATAAATTAGTTTTTCTGTTATCCATATATTTATGTTGTATTTGCCCGATGTGGGCCGCATGCGAACTTTCACGCGAAAAAAAATGTGAATCACGGCTGAGATACAGCATCACAAAGTCTCGGTTGGGTGGGTAGGCCTCCGAGAAAGTGCCCACCCTGACGTCCGCCGCGGTCGGAGACGTATTGCAGGAACAGGAAGTGAGATGAACACTCTTTGTTCCCAACCGAGACGGACCAAGGGAGGGTATTCTACCCAGAGGCCCCGACCACCCGATCGGTAATTCGAGGAGCTGTATCTCAGCCGAACCTCACTTTTTCGCGTGGAACTTTGCATGCGGCCCTTATTAAGCAAATACAACATAAATATATGGGTCACAGAAAAACTCTTTTTCCGTTGACAATTCCTTTAAAATTAGGAAATCGCTACCACCTACACTGTTGAACTATGAAGTAGCCGACTGGCTACATTTCTGCTGGTTAAACTATGATTTTTCTACAGAACTATGTAATTCTGCGCTGTATGTATCTTAATATCAACAGGTAAAAGCCTTGGCAGCTTTGATGACATACAAATGTGCCGCTGTCGATGTTCCATTTGGTGGAGCAAAAGGAGGTGTGAAGATCAATCCTAAACAATACACCGACTACGAAATCGAGAAGATCACTCGTCGTATCGCTATTGAATTTGCGAAAAAGGTCAGTGCTGATTACACTTCTATGTCCAACACAAAGGCATTTTATGCATTCTAGATGAACTTTAGTCGATAATGACGGAGTCGTTTATCAATGCGACTTTTTTCATATTATGTAGAATGTTGTGCTGTGTACGGGGGTGTGGGCAGATATAACGGCGAATCGCGTGGCTGCCCGCGGCGAGCGGCGCGGCGGGTGAGAATGCCAGTGAGGGCATGGCAGCCTTCAAGCGAGGCAGTGTGGCATGAGTGGAAGCGCAGACGTGACGCAGTCACGCTCGGCCGGCTCCCAAGGGCAATTGATACGGCGAGTCGTACTCGTGGCGCCGCGAGTGAAACCCCGCAAGCGATTCGCTGTCATATCTGCACACACCCGTGTACGGGGAGGGGTTAGTGTTTCACGTAAAGGAACGAGAGTTGAAGGATCAGAGACTGGAATACTTGTAGCAGTCCTGGAACAGTAGGGTTCGACAGGGCTTACGTTGCTTTCATATCTTGCAGCGCAATCCGCGACGCTTCTTGCGACGGGCTCTATTCATAACATGTGACCCATTCGCGTTTCTTTTCATTTCATTGAATATCCCGAACACCGCTATGATATGAGGAAGAAGACACCGAAAAGGCTTATAGATTGATCAGTACTATTTTGTAAGACGAGAAAAGTTTTAAAAAAGGACTTTAAAGAAAAGACTGACAAAAAATCGCCAGATCACTGTGTCACTTTTGTGACGCGCATCATTCATAAAATGTGACCCAGTGCGATTGGGTCACATTTTGTAAACAGAGCGCGCTACAGCAGGCATCGCCAGCATCGCCACAGAGTATGAAAGCAACTTTACGTCTATATTTTGTATGCTCCACAACAGATAGATACTATCTGGCTGCTATATGAGCCATAGGTGCAATTCGATTTCATATTGATTTCTTCAATTTTTTTTTTCTCAGTAATGTAGTCATTATAATGTGAGACCAGGAAAAAGGGTTCAGTGAACAGGAGGCTGCAGGGACAGCGCTGTTGAGTGTAGTGTGGTTTGTTGTACGTGACTTTTAAAAGGGGAACAGCTCCACTCAAAGAAAAAACCTTGCTGCGTCGTGCTATTACACTCTCAAATAATCAAACAAATGTTGCAATGTATGATATTCATTACATTTTAGCGTGTCATCTATGTAAAAATTCTTTCAAAAAATGCCGTAAATGACACAATACAGCCGTCTTGCTGTTATAATTTTGCTGTGTTTGTTGAAGAATGTAATCAAATGAGCTGTCGGTCGTTTAGGGATTCCTTGGGCCTGGAGTTGACGTGCCTGCTCCTGATATGGGAACCGGAGAGCGTGAAATGGGATGGATTGCTGACACATATGCACAGACCATAGGTCATCTTGATAGAGTGAGTTGTCGAATGAAGGTGTTGTACGTCGTAAAAGTCACGTAGTAACGAATTCAGGATGCCTCCGCTTGCATCACTGGAAAGCCCATTGTCGCGGGTGGTATTCACGGACGTGTTTCGGCAACTGGACGAGGAGTATGGAAGGGTCTTGAGGTATTCCTCGAGGAGGAAGAGTATATGAATAAGGTTAGCACATTGAATTCTTAATAGCAATTTATATTGTTCATGAATTCTTAATAACCATTTAATATTATTCATAAATTCTCAATAACAACTTAATATAGTTCATGAATTCTTAGCAACAATTTAATATTGTTCAGTATTCCTTGTTGGTTTTTCCCTGAGGGATGTGGATGTACCAGTAAGGCAAAAAATTCGAGTGGCCGCGCTTGGCACGCGACGCAATGTGTGCGAGTTACGGGGTTCTAACTGGTTTGGTCCTGAAGCGATTTCACCGAAAGTAATCGCACTAGGACCTAACGAGTACGGCGCCCTTAGCTCGCACGCACGCACGCATGCCGTATCGCATTGCGCCACATATAAAACGCCGTGAATTTTCTGTTTCAAATTTTCGATGGCACGCAATCCCGTTGGAGCAATGCTTTGTACTTATTGGCCTGATTGATTTAGATTGGACTTTCACGTGGACTGACTGGCAAGACTGTCATCATTCAAGGTTTTGGTAACGTAGGACTTCACACCATGCGTTATTTGCACAGGTAGCTTTTTTTTTACGATGAAACACCATTCTGCTACATACAGTAGCGCTCAAAAGTCTTCGGCCAAAACTTTTTTGTCATAACTTTTTTTTCTACTTGACCAAATTTGACAAAATTTTAATATGTGGTGCCTGAACCTATTGTCAACATTTCCTTCTACTTGAGCGCCGCTTGCCACTTTTCCTGATTTTTTACAAGAAACCACCCAAAAAAAAAGTAAGAGGCTTGTTCAAGAAAAACGGCTTTCTATACAAAAACAAGAAGAGCAAGCCTCAGAGAACATCAATATTTTGTAGAAAGAACACGACTTTTGATGACAGCGGCACAGCGGGACGTCATAGCGATGGCATGCCAATTAAAAAATTTCATATAACCACGTAACCTACACGGTTGCGCGCCAAAATAGTATATTAAGTATGCAGTGTCCCCAAGTACAACATACTAAAATTTCTCTTAAATCGATGCAGTTGCAAAAAAGTTACAAGTGAAAAAACCCGAGTGAAAGACCATTTCGCCGAAGCCTTTTGAGCGCTACTGTATATATGACCGTTTTCCTGAAGAAACCGTTAGATATACTCCATTATATAACTCGAGCCCTAGGCTTTTTTGGAATGCTTTCATAATCTCTGCTGCCGTTGGTGGCAGCTCTTAGAGGATCGTCCACGAAAAATGAATTTCTTTTTTATCCATACATTTATGTTGTATTTGCCTAATGTGGGCCGCATGCAAAGTTTCACGCGAAAATGGGAATTTGGCTGAGATACAGCACCACGAAAACTCGGCCGGGTGGGCGGAGCCTCCAAGCAAATGCCCACCCTGCTGTCCGCCGCAGTCAAAGACGCATTGTAGGAACAGATCGATACATAAACAGTCCCACTCTCCGTTCCAAACAGCGGCTGACGACGAGACAGGGCTTCTACTCGGAGCCCCCCCCCCAACCCAGCCGAGAATTTGAGGAGCTGTATCCTAATTCTCACTTTTTTGTGGAAAACTTTGCATGCAGCCCTTATTAGACAAATACGACATGACTGTATGGATAACAAAAAAACTCATCATTCCGTGGACGATTCTTTCAAAAAGCGCTCGCTTCTTTCCACTTTATCGAGAATTTTCACCACGGCGAGGAAAATAAGAGGTGATCACCGAAAAAGCTTATAAGTCCATGATGCGATCTAGGAACTTGAGAAAGTCAAAAGGAAGCGAACAGAAACAGAAGAAAAGTCTGGTTGCATCAGCATTAATTGAAACGCGAACGGGTCACAAGTTATAAACAGAGCGCGCCCAACAGCTGCCGCCAGCAGCACTGCAGAGTATAAAAGCAAACTTATTGACTTTCAGAAATGATCTATACTATTTTAATGTGCTACGCATATAACTTTTGAAATCGTGAGTCATATGAGTAAAAGATGACACGGAGCCGCCCCGATGCGCAACTTTCCCAGTGCAAAAGATGATTCGCTTTATAAAGATTGCAACTCATTTATCAGAGCTGGAGCCAAGATCGTCGGAGTGCAAGAGTGGGACTGTGCTGTTCACAATCCTGAGGGAATTCATCCCAAAGAACTTGAAGACTGGAAGGATCAGAATGGCAGCATCAAAGTACGCCATTTTCAGAGCAATTGGTGATGTTTGTGGTTTACCGAATTTACGCAACTTACTTTGAGACTTATAGAACTTCCCTGGAGCCAAGAATTTCGAGCCTTTCACTGAACTCATATACGAGGCCTGTGATGTTCTTGTACCCGCTGCTTGTGAGAAGGCTATCCACAAGGAGAATGCCTCCAGAATTCAAGCAAAGGTATACCTTGAGCTCGTATCCTTGAAATGTAATGGTTTCTAACAAAAAAATTCTAGGTTATCGCCGAGGCAGCCAATGGTCCTACCACTCCTGCTGCCGATAAGATTCTCCTTGAACGTGGAAACTGCCTTATCATTCCAGACATGTAAGCCTTATAGAACCCTCTAGAAAAACACTGCTTTCGTATTAATATTTAAGGTACATAAACTCCGGTGGTGTGACTGTATCCTACTTCGAATGGTTGAAAAATCTGAACCACGTCTCTTATGGTCGTCTTAGTTTCAAGTATGAAGAAGATTCAAACAGAATGCTCTTGCGTGAGTCATCAAATCCCATCTTCAATCGAAATCAAAGTGCGCTCAAGTAATGGCAGTTGCCCTGCTCTCAAAATTTTTGAATCTGGCACTGTGCCAAACAGATGAAGCCTATCGGCTAAAGAATGTCCCACGTGAGGGCAAATGCAGTACAAATCTTTCATCTCCTCTTCTGAGTAATCGGATTCATTGCTGTCAAGCGATGCGGCAAAACCGTTGTTTGCAATTACCACATAAAAAATAAAAAAGCATTATTTGATACAGTCTATTTCGGAGCACCGCTCCGAAATGGACTGTATCAAATGTATCTTAGTTTTTTAGGGCGTGGGTTACGTATTTAAGTGAGGGAATGTATCATTTATGTATCATTTGATACAGTCTATTTCGGAGCACCGCTCCGAAATGGACTGTATCAAATGTATCTTAGATTTTTAGGGCGTGGGTTACGTATTTAAGTGAGGGAATGTATCAAACTCTCTAACTCCACCACGCACTCTCACTCTCGCCACTCACACATGTCTGTAGGTCACGCCCTATCAGGCGCTCCGAAATGGAGTATACATACGCACTGATTTTCAAAAAATTTGGAAATCGATACGTATCAAATCCTGTTCCGCACATTTCACAATTCTTCATTTCCGCGGAAACGCAGATTCTGCAGATTTCTCAATAGATGCGTACCTTTACATTTTCCGTAGATTCCGCGATTCTACAAATACGGAAAGTCCACCCCTATGAACGCTGCCTAAGACTGCCGCGATTCGGGATTTTTGGCGATGCCACGTACAGTCCATTTGGGAGCGCTGATAGGGCGTGGCCTACGGACTTTGGTGGGAGTGTAACAAACTCTCTCACTCCGCCACACACTCTCACTCTTGCCAGCACTCGCACTCTCGCCACTCACCCAAGTCCGTAGGCCATGCCCTATCAGGCGCTCCAAAATGGAGTATATCATCCACCACGTCAGTTCATTTGCATTGTGGCAAGTAGCCAAAATCGCGAACGCGCCCATCCGCCGATCTCAAATCGCGGGTGATGCGCTCATTTTCCTCATCGATACGCTACCTCAACACCTTTTACCTTACACCGATCCTCCTCAAATCCTATTCAATTTGGTATGAACGCGGCCTCAGTTGGTAGCTATTTGATCTCATTCGAACTGCAAACGGTCTACAAGTTGTTCCTAAGACTGCAGCCCGATGTTTTTAACAAAAAGCAAGAAGCGACTTTGCCGCTCAATATTAAAACGGCGGCAAATTCTCACAATTTCAGAATCAGTGCAAGAATCAGTGGAGAAAGCTCTTAATAAGGAAGTCCCCATCGTACCAAATGAACCATTTGCTGCTAAAATCGCTGGCGCTAGTGAAAAGGTAAGCACTTGTGCAATAATAGAAAATTCATGCACGGAAATGCTGCATCAATCTCTTGACGGATGAGAAAAATAGATTTTGTTGATGTAGCGTTCTATATGTCTATATTGTTTATTTTAGGATATCGTACATTCCGGTCTTGAGTACACGATGAAACGCTCAGGAGAAGCCATCATTCGAACTGCACGGAAGTACAATTTGGGTTTGGATGTCCGTACAGCGGCTTATGCCAACTCGATAGAAAAAGTATATAATACCTATAGAACTGCCGGTTTCACTTTTACGTAAATTAGGTTGTTGAATAGAAAAAGAGAATAAAGAGTATATATTTCAAGCGATTCCTATGTGTACTAAAGCAAACCATGTTTTATTAACAAAAATAATTCAAATCAACATCATAAACGGTAACAAGAGTTCATTTCCATAACAAATGAGTCAGTGTCCAAAGGTGACAACCGAGTTCAATAAAATTCAGGTCGGCCACTTGTTCCCACAGTAACCCTGACGTAAATTAAAATGTTTCTGACCGTGAATTTTCGTCCTGTGGGGAACGGAACTTTTCACCGACGTCGAAGCTCCTTCCCTCCCCATGCTCAGGCTAAAACATTTTAATTGACCTCAGGGTTACTGTGGGAAACGAGTGACCGGCCTGAATTTTCGTACTTGTGGACAACAGGGCTTGGCGAATTCAATACATACAGAAACATATTTTGCGATTACGCCTTTTTACGGTATCGCACTTTTGCAAGCGATCCTACTGCCTTCAGATTCTGCACATGCAGATTCCTTGGCGTGCGAAGTAGCGACACCGCAAAAGTCGCGATATCGCAGAATCGCGAATTCTGGCATCTGTCGTGCCGCTACTGGGAGCACTGCCTCAGGTAACAGACTTAACAAGTGAGCTTGTAGCCCATAAACTCAACAGCATCACGAACCCATTGTGGGACTGGTTCAGCAGAGAAGGCTTCTTTCAGGAACCTGTCCAAAAATTCTTGTATTTTACCGCTGTCAATAGCGTCTCGAACGTCTTCCATTAGTCGAAGCTGATGTCTGATGTTGTGGACAGAGAGCAGATGACATCCTACCGTCTCCTGAACTACATATTTCAGAATCTACCGGAATACCCATATCAGCGGTTTCCTTTTGGAAAAGTGCACCATGTTGAATTATGTAGACTTCCACAAAGTAAACCACTGATATGAGTATTTCGGTAAATTCTGCTGGATAATTCAGGCTGCATTCATACGTTGCGCCGGCAGGACGTCGCTGCATTCACAGGCAGGGAGCAGTGGGACAGGAAGAGGGTGCAGAGACGACGGAGGCAATGAGACAGGGTGGTACAGGCGGAGACGCAAAGAGACGCAGCCACACCTTGCCGCCGGCACTGCAAAGTATGAACGCGGCCTCACATAACTAGGAAAGAGGACAGCGCTTCTAAAAGCCGCAGAAACGCCTGATCCTAGTAAAAAAAAAAGTGAAAATGACAGATGCGGCAAGTAAAGATGCACTAAGATGAGGTGCGACGAACTTCCGTGTGTTGAAGATGAAATCCGACTTTTGATTTTGCCCTTACCTTGTTCATTATCATGTGGATGTAGGCACGCGTATACGTCTGGCATGTGTTACAATCACAGTCTTCTTCAATGGGTCTGAAGTCATCGTTGAACTGTTTCTGATTCAAATGCATCAGACCACCTCGGCGAACGAGAGCTGTACCAAATCTGCAAGACGCCTTTTAAAGAGTGATTTGTGGAGAAAATGAAAAAGAGCCCACCTGGCCGTTCTGGTTGGGTAAACACAATCAAACATATCAGCACCTAATAAGGAACAGATCACCAAGTCGACGGGGAACCCAACACCCATCACATAGCGAGGTAGATGCTTTGGCAACGCCTCACAGCAGGCTGCTACCACCCGCCAAAACTGGGATTTCTCTTCTCCGCCAGATAAACCACCGATTGCGATACCAATCTGAACAAGCTTATCTCATCTCGAAATTCTTCTACATAAACTTTTATCTCAAATTTCATATTAGAACCTTACATTATGTCACTCAAAAATTTTCAGTTCTACTACTTTTTACAACTACTTCCTACTATTAGACAATCAGTTCACTACAACGGTCTGCAATTTCGGAAATCTCCATTTTCTAAGTTTAAGTGCTACAACGAAAAATTACGAAGAGTGCTGACCTTTGCTCGTTTAGCCATTTCTTCGGTGCACTTTTTGCGCAATTCAAGATCCAAACCACCTTGTACAATAGGAAAAAGCGCTTGATCCGATCTTGTATGCGCCTCTTCACAACGATCTAACCATCTGTACAAATTAGCAGTTCCATGAAACTGAGGATCAAAGCCTTGATAGAGTCATGAAAGTCACCTAACACTTCTCTCCATTGCTTCCTCCACTATGTTTCCGGTTGTGAGTACATGAACGACATGATCCAGCTGCATCATAATATCAGCTCCCAGGGCCTGTTAAACATTTTAAATAAATGTCCTACAGTATTCGGAAAAAAATTAATGACAATTCAAACCTGCTGTATTTCAATACTCATTTCTGGTGTCAAGGACATCTGTTCACCAGTATGAGGACTTTCGAAGTTTACACCGTTCTCGTCGACGGACATCAGTTTGCTTAGTGACACCATCTGAAATTCAGACGATGCATATAGACTCTACATCTCTCCATGGATTACTTAAAGACAGTGAAAGGGGCAATGTGGGTAACGACAACTCCTAAAGTGAAACACGCAAATGAAAGCTAGCGGTCCAAGAAGACTTCATGTGGCGAAATTTCCGATAAGAAAGAGTGCGCGCGGCCTTTGTAAGAGCCGTCTTCTCCAGCAGCTTCCACTTGCTTTATGCCAGCCCACCCCTTTTTTCGGGCCGACCCGCCTCTTTCGAGAGCGAACGGCGGCAAGGGGTTCCATTTCCCGGGTTTTTGACGATTTCAATCCGCTTTTAAGACTGCGTTCATACCCGGACCCGGCAGAGGGTGGCTGTGTTCACAGTCAAGGAGGCAGGATAGCATGGGCGGAAGCGCAGAGAAACGCAGCGACGCCCTGTCGCCAACACCGCAGGGTATGAACGCGGTCTAAGGACGCCATTTCAGCTGGGTCCTTCAGCGATTATGCCTGAGATGAAGGGTGGAACACTGACACTACTTCGAAGCCCGACTGATACGGCGTCCTCACCCATCGCGACCTGTCCCAATGACAACCCAATTGTTCATTTTCTCTGCCATACCCACAGTCTAGCATCCTTCCAGAATTACAATGTTACAGTCATCACTCAACAGACAACTGCAAGGCAGTTGTAGAAGGCCTAAGTATTTTAGGGAATAAAGTAGGACATCTCCGGTATATTTCCTTCTTGCGCAGCGACAAATTCAGACCTTATTCAAAATTGGAAGTCTAGTAAAAGTAAGTTCTAGGTTCCACGTGGAATTAGCGACCATACTTCGCGAGTGTCAACCGATGAAGCAATCGTTTTTTTTTTTGTTGCCTTGGGCGCATGTTCTTTACAGCTAGGTTTAGTGACCAGCAGAACAAAAATAAGTTTGATTGAAGTTCAAAACTCCAAAAAAAAATCAAAATCCTCCGTAATATGACCTGGAAACCACCGGAGTCCGTCAAAATGGACCGTGGCCAATTCATCATTTTATGCAATCCTCCGGCCTTTTGAACATGTTCATGACCAGGTCGATGTCCAAGGTGATATGTATTGCAGAGTAGAATCCGACAATCCATCGCAATCAGTTGCTCAGGTAGAATACCCTAAAAATAGATTCGCTGTGACTGCACATCAGGTCGCTCCGTCTCCAGCCCAATATAGTTGACATAGTTTGTGAGCATCGGAATTTCCTACAAGTCAATAAGTTGGTTTCAAACAAGCAACGGTCAAGACACACCTTCATCGTTCCTTGAGTCCCTACCGGCATAAATACAGGTGTTTTGACTTTGCTGTGGGGCAATGATAATATGCCATAACGTGCTCTACCACTTGTTCGAAGAATCTCGAATTTCATACCCGGTGCGTGATCAGTCACCATGAAATTCTGCAAAATATTCGACATAAACAGAGATCGTCAAAGATGTAAAAAATTCAAGACACCCACTAAATTTCGCGCTTGCGGAGGAATCTAACGAGCACAGCAGAAACTCTGAAACTGCAGTATTTACACTGTACTCCTGTCTGGAGGTGTCACGATTGTGACGATGAACCGGATATACCATATACCGATTTTGATATTTTTGATTTTTGATAGTTGCTGATTTTCGCCGGCGCCCGCGAAAATCAGCAACTATCAAAACGGGCACAAGCGGGCAAAAGCTTCGCTCTCGGACGGGACTTGAACGCATATATGATAGTCCATTAGACTACCGAGACTCCTTTCAAACTCAGCTTCTTAATGGCATATTTACCATAGCTTATCACCACTCACACGCATAACTGACAATATCGAAATCAATATCTACTTGAGCTTTCAGCTTCGCGGTCCGATGCCGGCAACCCGCTCAATAGTTATGCGTGAGAGTGCTGATAAGCTGTGGTAAATATGCCATTCAGAAGCTGAGTTGAGGTGAAGGTGGTGTCGGTAGTGCAATGGATTAGCACATATGTCCGCAAGGCACGGAGTGCGGGTTCGAGTCCCGTCCGAGACCGAAGCTTTGGCTCACATTGGTCTCTAAGCAGTGTTTGACTCAGTATCAGATCATGCATCGATCAGATGAGGTTCAACAGAAAGCTTTACAATGAAGCGGATACGGGTTTTGAAAAATGGAGAACGAAGTTCATCCATCTACAACGCCCACGTCATCGAATAAACATCGATTCCCTCTTAGGGAATAAGATTCCGATCACTCGCTGAAAGCAGAGGACAACTCCCAAAAGAAGGATAATACCCCGTCAAGAGGTTCTATGTATGAAAAATGACCGAATCGAAGAGCTCTTCCAACATGAGGTAGCAATCTATCCACAATCATACCGTATCTGATATAAACCGCACATACAAATCGCTGTAATCAGCCCTTAGGCCGCCGCCAGATCTCGTACGTTTGCGTTTTTGCGACTATGCGGCGCTGCACTTTCGCACGCTATACTGCGACCCTGGAATTGTGCAATGCCCTAACTTCGCGTGCGGAGGCCGGCTCCGCAAAGTCGCAAAAACGCGAGGTATGCCGGCGGCCTTGAAGGCGTGATGTTACTCACATAGATTATAATGGAAACTGCTCAAACGCGCATTTTACCTGCTCAACTAATTTGTAACCAAGACAAGATAAACACGGTATGGGCTGTGTTCGAAATTTACCGTGCTTACGGATGTCCTGTACTGTGACCGAAACAACATTTACAAATAAATTTTTACTATGACGTGGATCGTAGGAAGCTAACATCGATAACTGTATGAACAACTTGTGAACTACGTAAACATCTGACTTAGATTTTAAACTTCAAGTAACAATACACAATCAAAGTGACCCACTACTCTATTTGCAAATACATTTGTGAACATATACATACAATTTCCTAGATGAAGACGAAAACTATGACGAGACACCTCGAAAAATTGGCATGAAATATTACATGGTCAAGTGTCTAGTGGAAAATACAAATCTGTAATAAGTTCAGAACAAGAAAGCCATGATCAATGTCATTAATGCCGAGCATATAACGGAACAAACCATGCTGGCTCAATCTAAACATTTCGCACGCATTCATTCTGCTGTCGCTTTCGATAAGTCAAGAGCAGCATCCGGATCGCACACCTCCAAGATCGCTCTGCCTTCTACTTCGGACATTGAGAGCTGCTTCAAGACCTGCAAACCATTTACTGTCATGAGCGAATAAATATCAGGCAGTCATAAAACACTGTTTCCTTGTGAGCGGATAGTTATCCTGTCTTAGATTTTCGAATTTTTTTTCATAAAAACAATTTCAACACCATACCTGCGATGCTTGATTTACTGGATAGACGACATAATCCGGAGCCTCTATCTGTCCACCAGCAATAAGATGAACCAAATTTTTCAACTGTTCAATACTTCCCCTGCAAGATTATACACTAAATATAAATATGAAGTGTGCATCAATGCCATTTTTGCCAAAATGTTAAGTTCAGCTCAAAGAATGGCCATTGCCAAAGCAAAAGCTAAACCCGTCCAGACGAACTTGACCAGTGGCAACAATGGTTTGACTTCGCGTTCGGTAGCTTTTCTCGCTATTTTCCCTTTTTCTTCGAATATTATAGTTTTCTGCTAGCTTTTCACAGGTCTTAAAGACGGACAAGTTTAATATTTCATGAGATCCTTGACGGCAACCGAATGAAATGATCGATCCCTACGAGTGAAAAAAAGTGCCCGTTCGACGCCCAAATTAATGCTTACCACGCAGAATATGTATATACACATTCTGTCTCAATCGAATTCTACGTGCATTTCGACAAATTAAATAAAACACGGACAGCTAGTGATAAAACACTGAGCTAAGGATACGAAATGTACTATCATAGGTGTATGGCGCAGGGCGATAATGAATGAAAAAAAAGAAATGAAAAAACACATAGCATGGTGGAACTGGGATAGGACATAGGAGATGGAGTACGGTATATATGAACCAGAAGAGATTGCAACAACGCCAAACAATAGCTGGAGCAGAAATATTTCCGAAACCATTCTCATCTGCTACCATCCCAAGCACAAGCAACAGCAATGTTACGTGCAGGAGCCGAATCGCGCTATGCATCCAGTAGCAATCGATTGTGACTGCTATCACATCATAAAACTCAGAAAATGAAAAGAATTCATTACCTCGTCACACCCATGATGGCCAGCCTATTCTTTGCAACAAGCTTGATAGGAAGTTGAACGTCCAGACCTGATAGTCCGCCAACAAACAGAACGCCTCCCTTGAAACAAGTAAAATTTGAAAAACAGCTAACTTCTCATGCATACATATAAAATACCATACCTCTGCGAGACACTTAAGCGAACGAGTGACTGTTCTTGGCGATGTAACAAAATCAAAGACAACATTGACTCCAGTTCGTGCCACATCCTTGGTGCGCATGATCAGGTATTCTTCGAATTCTATAAACAGATTCCAATTGCAGTAATACGTTCTCAAACTGCACAATACAGAGGTATGCAACAATGAGAGAAGATGACGTTTTTATGTGATTCACAAGATAGTAACTGAAGGAATGATAAATCTCAGAAGAACCAAAAATTACCAGAGTCATCCCAGTGAACCACGAAATCGGCACCATTTCGTTCCGCTAAGCACAGCCTTTCTTCCTTTGCATCAGCAACCATCAACCGAATTTTTCTGGAACTATAAAATCCTGGGCAAGCGAATAGTATCATTTCTCTCAGAAAAAAAAACCAGCTAAAAATAGAATAAACGTGTTGCACGAACGTACAGAAATATTTACAATGATGATAGCTCCATTAGGATGAGCAGTGAAACAAGATTTGGCTAACATTTCTTGGTACAGTCAACGAGAGTTCACTAATCGGAGTTGTTGCTTGGCCTTATAATCTAGGATTTCAAAGCGGTTGACAATAATTGGCCCAATCCTCACCCTTACTCATACTGCAATAACAAAACAGCACACAGTGAAGGAGGTGGCGAAATGAAAAATTCACCCCCGCAGAGTTGTGGGCCTTAGTAGAGCTCTTTTTCAACTTGCTTGCAAAAGTCCAGAATTCGCACCATCTTGTGCTCGAACACGTTTTGAACTTCTACTCCCCTTCCCGAACGTGAAAAAATGGGTGAGAAAAACGATTCCGTAGAACAAAAGAGCATTTCAGGACACCCTGAAGAGTAAGATACTACTGACAGAAAATTATAAAAGATACTTGTCATGATGAGCAACGAGGAAGTGTTTCGCCAGTTTCAGTAACCAAAGTCCAAGCCCGCCAGCACCAACAATCAAGATGTTGCAGAATCCCTTCGATTGCGAGAATGCTTCAACAATTGGGCGAGCCTGTAACAATACAGAACCTCAAGAAACCTCCTTTATCGACTGTAACACCGATGACACTTCCAAGCACTACATCGATTGGAGCATACCTGTAATACAGCACTCAACGCCCATGTGGCTCCAGCTGGCAGGATCGAAGCAACGTGCATTGAAAGAGAGTCGGGAATCTTGACAAGAAAATGAAGTGTTGGAACTGCCACATAGTCAGCATATCCATGGCTGCACATCTCATCAGTTGGCCACACAATTACCTAACAAAAATCCCAATTAAGACAAGCCTAAGAAAGACACTTTGCTTGTGAGAGTAGTTGAACTGCACAGCTAGATGATATTCAAAATACGCAAACCTTATCTCCGATCTTTAAATCATATTCCTCCGGGGTGCTCTCCGTACCAAAAGATTCCACAACTCCAGAAACTTCATATCCTGAAAATGACAATTTCAAGAAGGTAAGATGTTCAGCCTTCTCAGAACAAGTAGATCTGCAAAAGGAATTATCAGAAAAACCTCGCGCAACCTCCGAAAACTCCTTTTATGTGGACCACAACGTTATGTTCAGGATTACTTCTTTTTCAAGCTATTACTGCAAGCATCCTAGCCAATTAGGGACTAACTTAATCTGGAATTGGGTGAATTTTCGTCCAGATAACATTTAAGAGGAAGGAGGTGCTGTAGTGACAGGTGGCGCACACTCAACTCTCATGGGAATCAAATCCTGCATCAACACCCTCCCAACCAAGCCTTCCATCCCTACGGGATAGGTGAGTTGGCAACAGACTCGCCTGGGAGGCTGAAAGCACTGACTTTTACATCGGCTAGACCCTACAAGTTGTTGCATAGGCCAAATTGCATTCATCTCTGAATGGAACTAGAATGCGCGCATCCCACAAAAAGGGGTTGGTTGCCAAAAACTTTATCCTTTTATCCTTTAGGTTCCAAAAGCACTCAATTCCATATGCGGAATGGGGGCATCCAGCGTTGTTACCAGTAGCAGGTAACGGTACAATTCACGGTCAAATCACTGCTATGCAGGCCTCACTGTATCACCTAAGACAAAAACAATAAGTAGACGCGTCAATAACCCACGCGATGACGTAAATGCAGCCCCTGCTCACACAACGGGTATCACTAACCAGTGAAAAAATCAATACGAAAATGTAAATAGGATAGGAAATACCGTTGTGCGCCTGATTCTTTACAAGGATCCCTAAACCAGCACACTGGTCACGCAGGAATCGCAAATACCCACTTCTACTCATTCTCAATTGGAACCGTGAAATTTTGCACAGTTCTTGTACTAACTTAATCTTGCAAAACATTGGCACTGAACCTTGGACAGCATTCCATTTTGACTCGAGATTCATTTATTTCCCATAGACGTCCCCCTATTTAACAAAACAGGGCAGCGGACAAGAATGTGCACCATGTCACCCCCATGCCCGCACATACGAATGCATTAAGACCTCGTATTACTTCTTCTGAAACCACTAGTTGTATAATTATCGTTATCTTCAGAAGCAATCTACTTAATCTTTTGAATGCCAACCAACAAAAACAGCACCATAAAAAGAAAATAGAAAAATGGCGAACCTGGGAATAGACTGGTATCTTTGATTCCATTGGTCACTCTTGCCTGTTTTGTGTTTGTTACTTCACGATCCGTAAGACACACTCCAGCATAACACACCTATGAATCTCGCATCTTTCAGAATCAACTATAGCAAATACAAGGACCATAAACCGCAGCACGTACCTTCACTCTTGCTCCTTTTGCTGGAACATCGGGAATGGGTTCTTCATCAAAGAACTTCACTTCTTTGAGATCCTTTGGCGACCCGAGTGAAATGCGCCTATTCCTTGTCACTGACATGCCTATAAAAACGCCATGTTGCGTGAACATACGTCATTGAGACGTGAAGAAAATCACGAGTTCTGAAGAAATCAGAGTTCGCGAACACTAGGACAACAAACAGCACAAATAACAATACATGGCTTGTTAATCTATAAAAATGCTTGATTCGAAAATAATAGATAACTTTCAGATAACGTGGGCAAGGGTGATACAGCACGGGAAAATGTACTAGAAAGGATGCTAATGCAGTTGATCGATAGCTACTACGGCGTTTGGCGTTCGGGGCAACTTTTGAAGAGGCTTTTGCCTAAGCCTTAGCTGAGGGAGAAACACGTACTTCCTTCAAATAAGACCTAGGTGAAGACCCAAATCTAGTGAACAAATTCTAATTGTAAGCTGGATGAACGACAGCGTATGAGTGCCCCCTCAACTATAACAGCACCCTAGGAAGATATTTGAATCCTAATGTAAATAGTTAGGGGGGGGGGGGGAATTCACTGTCGCCTGTCACCCCTCAGTCGATACCGTTTTAGACATCAATTTAAACACTCAAGTGTATAATTTTACCGAGGGAGTAATAGCTTCGATGCTGATGTACTTGAGATGGGGGGGGGGGGGCACTCTACCACTCTACTGAGCACGGTGTTCGGTGCTATTTCTGCTTAGGCCCCTATATATGGGAAGCCCCTCCTGCCTTAGATAAGGTGTTGGTAAAAATATACACCTAAATGTACAAATTGGCGACTGTGGAACGGTCTCGATTGAGGGACGACAGTGCGACAATCAGTCTTCCCAACTACATTAGCATAGGAACTTTCCCTTGGACTAAGACTTAAGCTAAAAGTGTGGGCAAAAATAGCGCGGAACGCCGACCACAATGTAAAGGCCTACTACGTTAGCAAAGATGCTTGTTTACTACAACAAACCAAACTACAAAGTGATGTCAAGGATTGAATCCAGGCTTTTATAACAAATCCGAAATATGAGAAAAAGGACAGAAGAGTTTAAATTCAGAGTCATCTAAGTCACGAGCACACGATCGACCGCAGCTGCCAGGAGGAACATAAAGAGGGCCGTCGAAGAACTCTCTGACGACAGCTTGTCAGGTGCCGAGACCCGATATGCGCCAGCATACGGTGACACTGGCGCACTCCACGTGATGCAAACCCTTGAGAAGATTCAGTGGTAGCTTAGGCACTGATAGGGGTAAGTAAGGGCTATGAATACATGTTCTCAGAAAACAAGCCTTCCCATCTCAGAAGAGGTGATCTGTGGCGGAACTCGCATTGAAAATCCGCAACTTAGGGTCTTATCACGATCCGCGGCACAGCGAGTCGTGCCGCCGTTTATGCGCCGGGAGAGTTGCTGGCGAGGGCGGGACAACGTTTGAGACCGACTGGTTTAGCCTATCCGTCCGTCTGCAGTCTACCCCCGGTTAGTGACGCAGAGGAGTGCGAAAGAGAAGGGGGTTTCGGGTTCCTATTTCCCGGGTATTCGTTAAAGTGTCGACATACCTACATACTTTCATATTCCACAATCTGCCGAACCTACCCCTGTCGGATTTTTAGGCAATGGTGAAACGCACCTATTCGTGAACAAAAAAATAAACACATAAATTAGGCAAGGTTCAAATTTCCGTTTTTGCAGAATTGCGGAGACTGCGGGAAGTGATTAAGATACGTATTGATTCGAAGAATTGCTGAATTTGCGTTTTTTCTGTGGAAGTGCAGAATTATGGAATGTGCTGAAAAGGATTCGATGAGTGCCGATTTTCAAGCTCCGAAGAAGCGAGAGACTAGACAGATGAAGATTTCAGAATCCCACAATCCGCAATTCTCTCATTCGATACCCATCCAGTTCCTTTCCGCATTTCGCAATCCCACAAAAATGGCAATTCCACCACCATGAACGCTGCCTCAGGCTGAAAAAGTTACGTATCGGTCCTGATAATTCGATCCTATCCATAACGCCTAGGCGCTTAAGACCGCGTTCATACTTTGCGAGACAGCGCGTGGCTCCGTTCACGGACGGTGTGGCACGGAGGAAGTGCTGAGACGACGCAGGTAACAAGACACGGTGGCAGAGGTAGACATGCAGACCGCGTTCACATTTTGCGTCGACAGGGCGTGGCTCCGTTCACAGACTGTGTGGCACGGAGGAGGTGCAGAGACAACGCTGACAACGAGGTAGGGTGACATAGGCGAAGACGCAGATACACGCAGCCACGCCCTGCCGCCGGCACCGCAAGTATAAACGCGGCCTGATAGTCTAATCGATGAGAATTTATTCTTTTCTTCCATTCACCTAATCGCTTGAATAGTCAATTCTAAGCACTGCCCCAAAGAAAATGGGCAGTTTGACTTGTGTTTCGAGGAAATTTTCCTAAATACTCTTTTGCAGGCTCAGACCCCCGGCAAGGAGTCCTCGAAGGCCAGAGTTTGCAAGATTCGGCATTATTCAACTATTCCCACCCCAGATACCGCGAGTTGGTCAAAAAAAAATAATTTTCGCTGAAACTTTGCCTAGGGGGGTTATTTGGGGTGCTGCTCACGAATATGACATCCGTTTTAGCGGTTTGCGCCAAATTGGAGCAATTGCACCATGTTGGTGGACCAACTCGTTTTCACCAAATTCGCTGAAACTTTGCCTAGGGGGGTTACATTGGGGTGCTGATCACGGATATGACATTGGTTTTCAGTGCGAACGCCGTTTTCAGCGCCTTTCAAGATTGCGCCAGTCATGTTCATTTCTGCTACAGTGCTTTATAGCGTCATATTTCCGTTATCATCTTTCATTTGATACTATTCTACAGTCATCATTGCACACTCAAGTGTATATTTTCGCCTAAGCCTTGAAAGGAAAAGAAAGGTTCCCTTGCTCCTCGAGGCTTAGGCAAAACTTGAAGGAAGGGTGTGGTGCCCCTACTATTTTTGCACTGCAATGGAACTTTACTACGCTAGCGCCTCGAACGGATGTCATATTCGTGACCAACACCCAAATAACCCTCCCCCCCCTAGGCAAACATGCAGCGAAAATTATTTTTTTGACCAACTAGGAGTATCTGGGGTGGGAATAGTTGAATAGTGCCCGAGATTCAAAGAGAAGAGAGTCGGCAGAATCTGCATGGAGCCAACTACTGGTATGTGCACGTCCGCGTGGTTTTCCAGCGCAATTATATCAAATCATTCGATTTTCCAGTAGAGATGTCACGGATTCACATTTGTGAGAAAGAAATCGCAATTCCTCTGTTAGAAAGCTTTCATCATAAATCAAAAATGAGCGTATATCGAAGAAACCGTACGTGTATCTGAGGCGAATCGGATTTGCAAGTGAGCTCAGAGAGATGTATTCACACAAATGCCACCTCTTTGTTTCTTTAACAGCTTACTGAATATGAACGTCACGTGCGCGTGATAGCTGTGTTGATCGATGGCAAAAGCACGAGACACCTTCATCTTGACGAAGAGCATCGAAGTACATCAAAATAACGCATAAAAAGAGCAGAAGGGCATGGTATACTGCTCAAGATAGCTCCGCTTAGCGCAGGGTTTGTGGATCGAACATTGCGCAAAGCTAATCAGGCTTCCCACCCTTTTCCAGATATGAGATTTGACACCCTTAGGCGCGTTCATGCTTTGCCATGCCGGCAGGCGGCCGCGTGTCGCTGCGTATCCGTATGGGCCCCACGGTTGTGTACACTTACATAGTTATGTCGAATTTTCGCTTTGCGACGTCACACGCGCGGCGCCGTCAGCGCAACTTGCCGCGGTCGGTTGCAATTCCGCTCAAGACACAAGGGGCTGTTACCATGGAGGGCCTCTGAGAAATAGCTGTTTATCTCATCATTTTCCGAAAACAGTAGCATTTGTGCCAAAACAGTGACATGAAAAGTAACAGAAACGATTACATGATAACAATCCTAGTGAAGAAATAATTAATTCGGGCGTAAAACTCTAAAGGGATTGTTCAATGCACGCAGTCACACGCGAAGAAATCTGTAGAGTCGCTCTCCGCGCTTGTTCGCGCGGCCATTCGACATAAGTGCACACACCCGACGTAGCCACGTCGCGCGCCGCTGAGTACGAATGCGGTCTTATGATATTTCATGGATGTGGAATGTGTAGCGTATTACCACAAAAAAATAACCGCGTCCGGTTCTTCTATCGTACGGTTAACTTTCGAGAGAAGTCGTGCGGGTTGTCACTGACAAAAAGGTTACTCAAAGAAGCTACAACACGAGAACTGTTTCTGCTTTCAGACCTTTCAATAGCTAATATCCATGAGTTAGCTTCGTGGATTTTGGCTTCTCATCAACAGTATCTAAACGATCGTCCACGAATTCTAATTCCTCTCAAAATCACTTTTCTGAATACAGTACACGGATAGAAACACGAAAAGAACCTCAGGAAAAGTTCATCGTACCAATGCCGAAATGGGGAAAACTGGAGGAAAAGCAACAGATATATATTCTTGCCAGACCACTCTCCAACAGCGGGAGCAGTGCGGTACAGGTTTTTGCGCCCAATACCGATTTGCTTCCCATCCCGCGTCCCTGTCCACGTGACCGCCGCCGCTTTGGTCCTAAAGCCCTCGTGGCTCCGCTTCCGACAGCTCTACCTCGTCAGACGTTACTCTGTAGAACTGTATCTCATTGTCAGCCGGATTCTTGTTTTTCGCGTGGAACTTTGCATGTGGCTTCTAGTAAGCAACTACGATATAAATATATGGGTAACAGAACAACTCGAATTCTCGTGAACGATTCCTTTGAGTGAAGCAAATATGAGCAAATATGAGTGAAGCATTCCCAGGCTCCCTTGCGATTTGGCCCTGGCATGGTGCGAGGAACAATTCTCGAACCATTGCATACCTCCGAGGTAGGTGTATAGCATTCACCACTATTCTAAATAGAATGAAGTTACGTGGCCATTCCACAAAACGAATTAACTACCGCAAAAAAAAAAACTTAAACCACCCTTTCGTTGCGCACGGTAACGATGTCTTCCTGCTCCCAGTACGAAATTCTCTTGTGCTCAAGAAGATTGCCAAGACGACCTTGAAATAACTGAGTGCGGTAACTAACTTATTCCGAGTGTGTCTACTTACGACAAAAAACCGCTCCGCGGCGTCGCACTCGCGGCACCACCAGTGCGACTTGCCGATTCGCACCTCTGCACTTCCATCCATGCCGCCCTGCCTCCTCCACCTGTGACACACTGCCTCGCTTGAAGGCTACCTGCCCCACCACTGGCTCTCGCACCCGCCGCGCCGCGGGCGGCTACGCGATTTTTTGTCGTAAGTAGATACACCCAATCATTCCACCTCTACGACCCTCTGTGTAAGTTTACAGGGACCGCTAAATAGACCCTGATATTTCATGGTTATGTGCACCTGCAGTCTGAAGTTAGCCAAGATAGTTCACTCATCATGAGTGAATGGTTCCTATTGCCCAATGAGAACTATTCTTTGATGAAATTCAAAAACAGCTTAACATTCATCAAGATACAAGAGATGAACAAAATACAGAAACGACAATTCCAACAACTTCAACACGAAACAGTGAATATCATTACAATCAGAATGAAGTTATACTTATTCAAATGTTGCTGGTACGGAAATCATGAAATGTGTATATGAGATTAGTGATATTGACTCCTGGTAGACATCATCATCATCGCACGTCGTTCCTCCTGAAAAACAAAAATGAAACTATAAAACTCGATTTATCAACCGTTCTTAAAAGTTGGTGGGAGGTATCACAGTACTGTATGAAAGAGAAATGCGGAGTTTTCGAATCACTTTGCGTCAACGTACAGATGATTCTTACAAGGAAGTCCCATCAGGACATGGTGAGCCTTTCTGAACGGTTTCTTCCATCTTTTAGAGGCTAACATGAAACAGAAAAACGGAAAACCAGTGTCAAATCTGGCTAAATGGTTTCGGGAGAGTCAGGAGATGGTTGATAGTTCGCTCCCCGTTGAGTACTGCAATATTCCAGTTTTTGTCTTTGTGTTCATGCTTGACCGCACATGCAAACTGCGTGCAAAATGTCTGACAGAGTAGCCTATATTCAGTTTTTTTGTGTATTTTAAAAATGATCTATTTGGGCATACCACAGCTCATAACACGGAAGCCCGGCATTTTCCCAGAAACGCGTGTAATATTTGTGCTCAAAGGATGAACTGACCCAGGAAACAAGTTTCCAGCCTAATCGGAATTATAACCCAAGTTGGAAAATTAGGCTACCACTACTACCATTTTCATAGTCTAGAACACTCAAATAAAAGAGGTTGATAGCCGATGTCAGGAAACTTAAAGTTTCTTTGCCAGTTCATGGTGTTGCTAGGTGCAGTTCGCGTGGAAGATATCCTTCCTGCACAGTTCCATTCAAAATTTATCTATGCTGAAACCTGCTCCTTTGTACAATTAGAAAAATAACTATGTACTTATGTCCATTCCACTATCTCGTGACGTCCACCCGTTGTTCGAGGTTGGGTCGAAAATTCAACTTGAATGGTATTCTACCTCTAGTACTAGCATTGCACGAACAAGTCGGGCTCGCGTGCAAGGGGCGCCGATGGATCCTATCATGTTAACCACTGAAAACTTAACATAGTGAGAGCACCTCTCGGTTTGGTGCGTTTCCAACGAAAATTGCAGTCATTTTGTATATGCACAAATGATTTTCACTATTCAGCGCATTCGCTGAACAGTGAAAATCCAAACAAAATGCAAAAGTTCTTTGATCAAAGGAAGCCGAACCATGAACACCTCATTGTTGCTAAAATGAAGAGTTCATCCTTTAGAAAAGCTTATCATGCCCTCATGGGCCTTCCTTATTGAAGCATATGAAGCCGTAGCACCTCTCATTACAAGCAAGCATTGAATCTGCTCCGTAATTCCCAAACGATTACCTACAGTGCTGCGCTACTGAATTAAAACAAATACAAAAAGAAATTTGCGCAGAATAGCCACTTCCACCTCCATTACTGGTTATATCTTGAGGAAACGATAGAGCGTACGCATTTAAACTCTGTTTGACAGTGGGAAATCCGGAACTACTCACACTCAAGAATTTGCAGTACTTTCAAGCTCTTGACTAAAAGATGAAGCTTGTTATGTAACCAAACATCGTTTAAGAAACAGAGGTAACGAAATGTTGAAAAGAGTGTGTCAAAACATACCAATGACATAGTCTGATGATCGTCAGGATGGATTATCCGCGTCTTTGCCCCAAGCTTGTTTGCCACTGCTGCGGCAGAGGAATTCAAAACGGGCGGATGCGAACCCTGAAAGAATGAAGATGTGATCAATCGAAGAAGAGTTCCATCTTTACCGAGGACAATGCAAAGCGTTACGTAGTGCTCGGTATCAATAAAGAAAGGATGAACTGACTGTTTCGCGTACGTATAAATCATATTAACAATGTAACAATGCGCCTTGATCGTGCGCAGCGACTACCGATTACATTTTGAAAGCGCTGCAGACAAGATGTACCTCGACAGATAAAATTTCATATTCCAAACTTACAGGTCCGTTTCCGTTATACATCGGACCGCCATAAGGATCTCCTCTGTCCCCAGCTCTATCATCAGGTGGACGATCGAAGCGTGAGCCTTTAAAGTAAATAATTGCTCTAAGAAAACCACCTTGTGTCTCTGTAGCACCTTTCAAACAAATGTGATACCACCAATCAGTAAAGCCATCTTCCTTACCCAATTACTCCTTTCATTTGAAACAGGATCATTGAGATTTGGAAAAAAGGGGAACACTAACCTGGAGCTCTTGAATAGTCGTCGCTTGGTGGAGGTCCCCGTGCATAGTCATTTGATGGAGGAAAGCCGCGACCATTGAAATCTGCTCTGCCAGGAGGACCACGACCATAACCATCGCCCTTGTCATAATCATCCCTAACGTAGTCCTCAGGATGTCCACCAGGCCGAGCAGAATAATCATCTCCTCTGATAGCGGGAGGAACACCCCGGCTGTAATCCTCTCTTTGACCTCTGCCATCGTCATTCGGCACATTGGGTGGACCACCTCTTCTGTAGTCGTCAGACCCGTAATGATCTCCTCCCTATAATAAATGTGATGAGCAATAAAACAAAATGAGATATACTATATAGAAAGTCTATCAATCACCTCGTAATTATATCCATCGTGATCGCGCGAACCTCTGCTATAATCGGGAGCAATTCGGTAATCCGTATCGCTCTCAGGTTTTGGTTCCTCACGCGCAGGATCTGGATGTGTAGGTCTGAAAAAATTAAAGTTAGTGTAGCTACATTCAAATGTATAACTACCACATACCCTATCTTCGTTGGAGGCATGGGCGGACCTAATGGGGCTGAGGAAGGAGTTGACATTGGTGGTGGTGCAGGCATTCCAAAAGGAGGCACAGGAGGCATGCCCATGCCGGGAGGAGGAGGCATGAAAGGCGGCATGCCGTGGGGCATTCCTGCAAACAGAAGAATAGGGAAAAAATTGCTAAAAGTTTCACTGAATTATCCTATAAAGTTGAGTTGGATGTGTATCGCTTGTATTCATGCCAACCTAAGCGAAATAGAATAAAAGTTTATCATAACAAGTCATCGAACAATTGCTTCTAATAAGGAGTGATGTGATGCGCAGGAGTTTGCGAGCCTATTTGGCAGCTATCTTTCATGTATCTCTCCAGGACAGTATATGTTTCAGGCAAATGTCGATTATGCTATCAATTAAAACACCCTAAGAGCATGATAAACAGCGGTTCAAGTGTACCATCCAAATGAACTGACCAGGAGGAACCATTGGTGGCATTCCATGCATCATCGGAAAAGGTGGAAATGGCGGCATTCCAGCCATCATTGGAGGCATGCCTGGCATCGGTCCAGGTGGCATTGGAGGCATATCATCTTTCCTTTCTCTTTTTGCGTCAGGTTCCTCATCTAAAATATAATACTCAAAAAGTGACAAGACCGGGGAAGTAAAAAAAATATATTATCACCACATCCTGGAACAACACTACCTTTGTCTGTACTTATTTCAGTGGACCAGAAATATAATGTCATCTTAACACAATCTATCAGAGAGAACAACATTGGATTTATTAATCCGATGTTTTTTGCTCATATCCCTACTCTGTTCCCCACACGTGTATAAATACAATTTGGGAAGCCATAACTCACTTAACTACTTCTAGCCCCTCACGAGGCGGAACACTAGGTAGTGCTCCCTAGATAGCTCAATTAAATTTGTGAAGTTGTGCTATCCAGGGCTGCATCATACCCGTGACAAAAGAAACGCTTTGCTGAATCGAAAAAATCGACAGCGCCACGCCCGAATTTTCTCACCGGAATTATGATCCATGACTGACGAAGGGGTGGGAGTTGATCCGTGATGTGAAAAAAATAAAGAAAAAGAAAAATGTAGTGAAGACAAACCTCCTCTAGTAGTTCCGGGTGGTATACCCTGCATACCATAAATCTCCATCTGTGATGAGTCCCTCCCGGGGACAGCACCCGGGATCTTGTCGATCGTTTCTTTGTGCACCTATGTTCAGCATTCAGACAAGAAATACATAACTTACTTTTCTTTGATCTACGAGGTCAGAGCATACGTTCTATGAGAGGAGATCGAAATTCTCACCTCTCCGGGGATACTCTTACCAGTATGACCATTTTCACGTAAACGAAAACGCAACAAAAAACACAGGAGCTGTAAGTCTTTGCAAATTACCTGCATGCAGTGAATAGCAAGTCCTGGTCCACTGAACAGCTTTTTGTGGCAGATGTGGCATTTGAAATGTTTCGCCTTTTGATGTTGAATCAAGACCTTTTCATCGTCGAATTCTCTGTTGCAGTACCTGAATACAGATGGGCAATTCGGAGCGCTTCTTGGAATAAGGAAGAAAATGGTCTGAAAAACACGCTCACTTTGATAGATTCTGAGAAAAACAGAAGCAAGTGGTCATTTTGAAAAAATGGGGGAGTGAGCCTTTCAACATTTACGAAAAATTCATCCTCAGAAGCCGCTCTCGACAGTGAAAACAAGAGCAATATCCTTGAGCCATTTCACCGCGTGAATTAAGATGATGGTTTTCGCAAATCTTCACAGTAATTTGTTTCGGACAGAGGTCGCTTCGAGATAACTAAACCACAACACATTCCCCCAATGTGGCACTGTTCCAGCAGTGATCTGGATCCCACTATTCCTCCCCATTGAAGTGGTAAAGTTGAGACGAAAAGTGAACCGAAACTCTTGCACTTCGAGCCAATTCACCACGGATCAGCAGAAACTACCGTGATGAAAGACATAACATTTTTCACAGATAGCGCTGTGCTCGCACAACTCCCATCAGCGAGCGAACCCTAAGGAAGATGCGAAAATATTCTTTTTATGGGAAACTCCCATCGAACCCCGTACACCCTTCGCCCCAAAAACATGTTCGAGAATTCATATATTACCGAAATCCCACTCAAAGAGTACTATTTTCAGTTGTATGAAACACGTGAACATGGTCACATTTTACCACGAAAAAACGAAAAACATACCAACACCACGGCTTTTCAATCTTCTTCTTCTTGCGACCCATCTTAAATAGCGCCTCTCTGAATTAACTGAAAATATCGACGTGATGAGAATGATTTCACAAATGAACTAGAGCATAAGCGTCATATCATATCAAGTTAACAATGATTGTCGTAAGAAGCACTTGAAGCGATAAAAATGGAAGCATCGTATCGCACTGCATCGTAAAGTGAATGAAAATGTGTGGATGTTTTTCCTGTCAGTTCATGTATTTACTGGTGGCTCCACGACTGAAGTACCAGAAACAAGCAAGCGTCGGTACAAAAATACCGGGCTGTGCTGAAATCTAAGAATCAAAAATTTCAGAATTAGAAAGACTTGTACAGCTGGTGTCGCGACATCGCAAAGCAAAATTGCAGGCACGACATCAGCCTTGATTGCAAGGGCACCATTGCTGCCATTTTTTGGAGATTGTAAACGAATCACAAACGCACCATCTTCGACAAGAAATCAATATATATACAAACGGAAATAATGTTCGGACTTCGCAGTTTTGCGATGGGGCAATTTCGCATGCGAGGCCGCAGAAATACCGAATCGCAAGCGAAAGTGCGACATCGCAAAATCGATGAGTTCGACCCATAAAAAACCTCTAAGTCTTATATCAGCTAGCGAAAATCTCTGGAAGACAAGGCCAGCTAGACAGAGAAAAGGGTGCTAAAATAAACAGTTGAGGGGGGGGGGGTGGAACAAACTTTCTGCTCGGCGTCCGGGGCTATTTTTGGCTAAGATTGCCTAAGCCTCAGTTTAGAGGGAAGTCCCTACCACTGCAAAGCCTGACTTTGGTAAAAATATACATCTCAGTACTTGAATGATAGAACGGTATCGAAAGAGAAGTAGCAGCGCGCAGAATAGTTAACGTCACTACCTTTGTCAAGACGCCAGGCGTTGACAGCCCCATATGGAAATGAAGACGCCAATCGGTAAAAATAGACGCACGGAGCCGCTCCGCATTGGTCGCCATTAGTTTGGGAGCTAGCCGTAGTAACTGGCTATGTGTCCGACGATCGAACATTATTTATAAAAAGTCAAGAAGAAACAACGATACAAGAACTTCACTCATCCAGTGGTCAAGAGGAGTGCTTCGCTCACATGTGCCATTACAGCTACTACAGTTATTACTGCAGGGGGACTTTCTAAGTCATAAAACTGCGCAAAATGTGACTTTTCCTCGTCATTTTGAAGGAAAACGAGCGAACACTGATAGGCGAAGAAGTACAAATCATGACTGAGTTGTTTACTTTCGAATGTGCCGCATGAAACGACGGCACAACTGAAGGGAATTGTTGCTTCATTGGACGGGAAGGACTTTAACTATTAAACATACAAATGACGTGAGTCGAAGAAGCTATCCAGAAAAAGCTGGAAAGGAAAAAAATGGAGTAAGCGTCCCGGCACTGCTTTTTCGGTTGAATGCGACATCTGTTATAGGCCAAGAAGGACGTGCGTGCTCCAATGCGCGCTTACTTCTCTAACTCTAGCCCTCAATCAGAGACGCAGATGAATTTGGAGCAATTGTCCGGCTTCTAACGTCGCGTGTACTTCCGTTGCTTTGGGGCAGTGAATCACATTCGTGGTTGTAATCTAATTTATTCACCTTTGCCATGGACATTATGCTGCAGCGACTGTGGACATTTCTAAAAAAGTACCAACGTGCTTCAATGGAGGGGGCAAGAGGCCAAGGACGTTGGTTTTTGGGTAGATTGGTAGAAAGGGATCGTGTGAGTGGGTGAAACAATTTCGTCGTGTAATGAAGTGGTTCCGCCTTGCTTTATAAGTATTCCATTCTTCTGATCCCCACTATCCTCACACCGACACCAACTTCCTAGAAGATGATTCTTATAGTTTGCTCAAGCATTTCGTGAATTACGCAGAATTCAAAGTGAGACGTTCCCTGGGATTCCATTTGACAGCGATAGGGCCTGTGGATCGGTAACTAAAAGATCTCTGGAATTTCTATGGCAATCAACAATCCTACCCCTTTTGCGAATTAGGCTTATCAAGAGGGAGCTATACATTTCCATGAGTACCTTCTATACATACTTCTTTTCATGTCATTGTCTGGTGCGTATTCCAAGTGATTTCATCCACCTCAATCATCCGAAATGCCGGTATCGACTCTCAGGCTAATGCCACACTTCGCGATTATGCGTTTCCGCGATTTGCAATGTCGCGAATGTGCGTGGAAATCTGCGACATGCGAAATCGCAGAGCGCGAAGTATAACACTAGCCCCAGTTATTGATTTTATCACGATCAAGCTTAGATTTTCAGACCTCTTCGTAGGAATGAAGGCACTGATTCTCGTTGGCGGCTACGGTACACGGCTACGACCGCTTACTTTGACACAGCCAAAGCCGTTAGTAGAATTTGCGAACAAGCCAATGATGCTGCACCAAATCGAAGCACTCGCCACAGTCGGTGTGACCACTGTTGTGTTAGCAGTCAGGTGAGAAATCGTCCTTTCATCTTGTCATGTTGAGGTGATTTTTATCACAAATTTTTTTTTCTGGATTCGCTAGTAACCAGTGATAGGCGTTCTATCCATTCAACGCCTCAAGGGAAGCGAATGGACCGCAATGGAACTTGGGGCAACCCAATGAGCACCGACCGTTTGTGGATCTACTTCTTCAAGGCAAAAAAAAGAAAGTGGACTTCGCTAGTGTCAAGAGAGAACTGACGTAAAGGGGTAGGAAACTGCGAGTTCCGAAGGATAGATGACAGTGGACAGGACGTGATAGCGTTGATCCTGCCAAAGGGTAAAGCAAGGGCTATGCAGGCGCTGAGAAGCCGTCGCAAACTCATCCAGCACTGCAAATAAAGCCCATTCATACTCTGCGGTGCCGGCGGCAGGGCGTGGCCGCGTGCCTCTGCGTCCCCGCCCATGTCACCCTGCCTTGTTGCCTGTGTAGCCGTTGCACTTTCTCCGTACCATCCTGCCGGGCTGCCTATGAAAGCAGCCACGCCTTGCCGGCGCCGAGTATGAACGCAGCCCAAGCGTTTTACAAAAAGGTTAATGGCCAATCGGTCAAATACATTTTCTGTTATATGGTGTGAGACTCACTTTTGGAAAACTACTTATTCATTTCGTGTTGTGCAGGTGGTATAGTGACAGGTAGCGCGTACTCCCACCTCACGGCGCGCTGATCAAATTTCGCAGCAATGCTAGCTCAGGTTAAATGGCAAGATGCTGGTTCTTATTCCTTTTCCTACAGCTACCGCGCGGAACAATTGGAGCAGGAGATGAAGGTGCATGCAGAGAGGCTAGGAATTCAAGTGCATTTCTCACTTGAAGAGGAACCGCTGGGAACTGCAGGACCTCTTGCTCTCGCTAGGTAAGTCGGTATCCTGCCATCGTACCACATTGAGGTGATTGTTGCGCTCATTTCTCCGCATTTCAGACAATATCTCGATGGTGAAGAGCCATTTTTCGTGTTAAACTCTGACGTTATTTGTGATTTTCCATTCCAAGAGATGATCGATTTTCATTTGTCCCATGGCTGTGAGGGTACCATAGCTGTTACACAAGTATGTTGTCATCAGTAATTTTTTAGCGAAAGGTTATGAATCGAGGTGCATTCTTCAATTTGTTAGGTTTCGCCATCGGCTTGTCATAAGAGTGTTGTACTTCAGGTCGAGGAACCTTCAAAATACGGAGTAGTGGTTTTTGATGAACACAATGGCATGATAGCCGAGTTTGTGGAGAAACCTCAGGAATATGTAGGCAATAAAATTAATGCTGGTCTCTATATATTTAGCCCTTCGATACTTGACCGCATTTCTCTCCGTCCAACAAGCATCGAGAAAGAAGTAAGGTCTAAAGAGTCAATAAGTTGATAGCTGATTGCTGCTTATTTCCGCAATTTAGATTTTTCCGAAAATGGCTGAGGCTTGCACTCTTTTCGCTTTCGTTCTCTCCGGTTTCTGGATGGATGTTGGACAACCAAAGGATTTCCTGAAAGGTTGGCAGGTTCCGTGTGATATCTCACTTCAAGTCATATCTTTTACATTTAGGGATGTCTTTGTTCCTAGAACATAAACGCCGGACGGAACCTTCAGTGTTAGCTAAAGGTGAATCCGTTCAAGGGAACGTTCTAATAGATTCGTCCGCAACAATTGGAAATAACTGCAGGATCGGGCCGAATGTGGTCAGTTATGACTTTTTTGTGCACTCTAGTATGCTTCTACACTTTTATAAGTTGGGGCCTTCCATTTTCAATTGACGGACTCCTTTGTATACATCTTCGCTGCTGTCCTTAGTTACAGTTCATCTCAATGTGTCTGACCTCCATTTGGAATTTTATCTACATCAGCTGTTTCACCAACATCGTAGCAAAAATCGGCGCGAACGGTCACAGCTTACCTACTGAGGGGCAAGTGTAATGCCTGTTAACCTACTCGGGTGGCCCGAAGTTACCTTTGCTTTAAAAATTCCCAGATATTCGCTTTGAAAATTGTTGCCAGCGATCCAAAAGCTCACGTTTCCATGCTCGAGTCACCTATAAGAATATTAACTATTTGAAGTACGTGAAATGTTGAATGATTATCGGTTATTCTTGTTTCGAAATTGCTGGCGCTCATACTTTCGAGATCGGATTACTTTTGAGATTTCTAGGATTGGTTGTATTGAAAATTTCAGTGTTTGTGTTCTTTTCTCCTTCTCAGAAGGTAGCTATGTCCTCTATCAGTACGCCTTCGAACAAGGTTAACACATAGGCAACCTCAAGAATTCCATTTCTCGTTTCGTAGTCATTCTTGGAAGTTCACTTGCCGTGGCTATACTGTCAATCAATATTCTTGCTGGTGTACGCATTTGTTTATGCGGTGTGCACAGTTCCTGTCGTTTCAGCTGTTGTATACGTATATTTAGGTTATTGGTCCAAGGGTGCTCGTGGAGGACGGTGTATGCTTACGCCATTGCACAGTGTTATCCGATTCTATTATCCGAACACATTCATGGATAAATCAAAGCATCATCGGACGGAAATGCTCCATTGGGCGATGGGTGCGCATCGAAAACAACAGTGTGATTGGAGACGACGTTGTAAGTTCGCAATATTCCTTACCGCGTCACCTCAAGTAATACGGACCGTTCAGGTTGTGAACGATGAGCTTTACCTCAACGGAGCCCAAGTATTGCCTCACAAATGTATTGCCAGCAATGTACCTGAGCCTCATATTATAATGTAATTGATTTAGATTTTATTTATATCTTGTCGATATTTGAATAGTCACGGTTTTGTGGCCATGCAGATTTTGGCTCCATTTTCATTGTGATAATATGATTCTCTGTGATTTTCGTTGTGAATGCCCCATGTTGTCCGTATTTATGCTAATAGTGTATGCCTTATGGAACTGTGAATTCGAGCGCCTCACTTTAACTTATGTTGTTATGGTTTTTTTTCCTTTTCAGGATATCAGGGGTTGTTATGTTAGCGTGCAATTGTTATTTTTTGCTGTTGATTGTCGGGGTTTTCAGCCATATCTTTTTTATTGCGGTTGGATTTGCTCTACATAAATTTTATTCGTTACCTTAGCTTGCCATTGACTTCCACGGGTTCATGCCATTATGTACAGGTGATTGGTCTGCATACGGTTTACGGATGATATTTTGATAATATCCCTATCCATGGACTCGTGTAAAGAACTCAGGAAAATAACGATGACGAGCATGCGGTCGTACTAAGGGTATTGGTGATCGCCATGTAGTTGGCCATACTCGTAGATCTGACTCATAACCTCACTGATTATTTTACATCGCAGTGCGTGTCAACAGGAGTTCGTACAATGTGTGAATTCCATATCCAGCTGTTTATGAAATGAACTCAGTAGCCAGTTCAGTGGAGGCCGAGGATTGGTTGGACATATCGGACTCGGTTTCTTTACCTTCGCTTTCTCTAGATGACGTCCTTAATGAGGTAATTTATCGAATGTCATAGCAAAGATTAAACGTAATGGATGGGCAAATTTCACATATGGCGGTTCTCGAGGTCTTTTTTTTTGCTTCAGGTAAGCCAGCTCTCCGATGAGCTGCTGGATGGGCACCTGTCTGGAAGCGTTGATCAAATTAGTCCATCACCTGTTGCCGCCACACCAAGCTATAAGCTGGATAGTGCCGTTAAGGTCGAGAGATTAGGTAAGGAAAAAACATTTGAGGTCACGAAAAGTTAAATTGTATAATTTTTCTGCCGCCCCTCCTTCGGACGGTGGGCTAAGGGCAGCACTTCCCTTATGTTTCGCTTAAAATTCACGAGGTTTCAGACTCAATATCCCATCAATTGGTCTCTTTTCGTTCAAAAAATGGTTCTGCGGTCGCGGTCGCACACAATAAAAGCCACACTGCAGTAGCAACTAGCAAAGGCTCGCTGTTGCTTTTTGATGCAGAGGTTGGATATATTTTTACCCATTCACACAATCATACAGTCCATTTCGCAGCGCTTGATTGCGCGTGGCCTACGGATATAGGTGACAGTGTATCAAACTCTCTCTCACCCTGCCACCTCGCCACTCAGGCCACGCCCAATCAAGCGCTGCGAAGTGGACTGTAAGTTCAGAAGCTCTTCTACCAAGTTTAGGGGGTGGTAACTGTTTCCTCTGGAAGTTAATTGCGTGAAATTCGCTTCAAATCGATCTTTACCAATACACATCTATTTGAGGGTCGCCTGGAGCGTTTCCGGCATGGGGACGAATTAGATGGCTCAGCATCATGTGTTGCATTTTCTGATAGTGGAGGACACGTTGCTGTTGGATATAGCAAAGGCTTTGTGAAGGTGTATCGGATTGTTGGAAAATGTCCCTTTGAACTAGTTGATGTGCTCTTGTTCAGATTATAAACACGAAAACTGGCACTGTTGAACATTTGATCCATGAAGCGGTACAGATAGGTCGAGGAGTATTGGAAATACGGTTTCTTGGTTCTCGCCATACTATCCTCACCCTTGACAGTGGTGGATCAGTTTTTGAAATCCACACACGGCAGACGTTTCGAATCGCAGGGAAATCGCGTGTTTGTGCCTTGTATTCACCTTTCTTCATCTTTCACGACTACCGATATTATGTTTTTTTTTTCAGATTCGATGCGTATTTTCTGGCTGCAATGGAGAAGTCGTTCACATGCGTTTGCTCCCGTACTCTCTTTTAGCTTTACTCACAGTTTCTAAGGTTTGACGCTTCTACTATTTATTTAATGTCATTTTGTTATTCGGTTTATTGTACTTGTATGAGCATTTAGATTTTGATTGTTTCTACTCGCCTTGGTGGATCAATAGTTTGTGCAATTCCTATGGAAACTAGTCCTAGTTTTCCACCCTTGCTGGATTTTATTGAAGAGGTAAAAAATCAAGTCTATTCGTTGCTGCAACTGCTCCGGAGAGAAGCTACAAATTTTGTGTTGCAGGACAGGCCTACTCAGGGACAGCGCAGTGCAGTTCGCATTTGCGTGGGACGTGCAAATGCTTTAAGTATATTTAGGCTCAATCCTCATAATATTGGCTCGAAGAAGAAATCCGTCGTCTTTGTCCACAAGATTCACTTAGAGCAGGTATCGTATGGTACTTATCGAATATATCTTTTATATTGTGGAATCTTGCCGTTTTTTGTATACTACCTCATTGGATGTGATTTCTGAAAGAGTTCAGTACTTACAATTCTTACAAAATAGCCAGGAATTGTTTTTGGGTCACATCAAATACTGACGTCTGTTTTGGTCCATCTTTGTAAATAGCTTTCCATTTTTGATGTTACTTTTAGGAGAAGGTAGTCTCGGACTATTTTTATGACTACGACTTGGGATGAATGGACCCCCACTGTATATAAGACGCTTCGTCTGTCTCTACATCCGTCCGTTCGTCCCTCCGTCTGTCACGAAATTAGGTATTATAGGGAAAACGACCTGTGGAAAAGTGTGGTATGGGTAGGGCACGGGACCAGAAGTAAAGACCACACATGGATCAAGTTAAGCTCCGCCCACGGTGAGCGGGGCGTGAATTGGGATGTTCTGTTTTAAGACCGAAAATTGTAAATTGAGTTCGAGTGTGCTCCAAGAGTGAGGAGGAGATGGATTTAGATCAGCGATGAGCTTCGGAAACAAGGAAGAATCCTGGGCACAATGGGCGGGGCATTTGTAATGGTGGATGGAGCATTTGTAGTGGTGGGCGGAGCTTGGATGTTGCATGAAAAACGACCTGTGAAGGTAGGGCAAATGCGGGAAGGTTAGGGCATGGGACAAGAAATAAGGAGCACTCATGCACCACGTCAAGCTCCTCCCACGGTGGGCAGAGCATGCAGTGAAATACTCTGCCCTCAAAAAAAAAGAGCAATTTCGATAAACCCACAGACGCACATGGTGTTTCGCGCACAGTAGTGTGCGCCAGCCAACTGATAAATGAAAATATGCTTGATAATGTCATCACTGTTTTAGCCTGTTGTGAACTTTGGTTTTATCACAAAGTCGCTTCTGGTCGCATTTGATGAGAAAGGTGTATGCTCGACAATCAGAGATGAGAAGCAGGTTTCACAGGACGTTTCACCTCACAGAATCCCGTTGTTGTTTTCAACATCGGATTTCAAGGTGATTCAAGCTACGTGATCTGTCATTTGTCCCAATCATATCCTAGGTTTTTAGGGTTTGACCACAGGAGGTAATGTAAGTCCAGCAATGCAGTATTTGGCAGAGAGGGCATGCTATCAGTCACTCTGTCGAAAAGGATCATCTGACTGCCTCATTGCGCTTTCGCACGATGAGTTGTTTGAGTTGACACCACTATCTGAAGACGATCAACTGGAATTGTTCAACTCGAGGTCAGTAGGTTCTTTCCGCTCCGTAAGATGTGAACCTACTTTCCTCATCTATCCACCGTCGTTAAGTCTGTGTTCAGAGGTGATTTCGTGTCCGCATGCTACTATTTGTACGACATTCATCGCGGCCGCGTACGAGCAGATCAAAAATTTCTGGAGCGTGTTCCAAATTTACTCAGTGAACAAATGAGGCGGCTAGTGGACTTTGCTATGAGTGGTTGTAAAGAAGGAAAAGTATCAGACCTTATAGCTCATTATAAGGTTACTACATGCAACTTTTTGTCGTCTTTTCCTGAATTCCAGTCTCCGTTTCAGACTTACATTTCAATTCTCTTGACAGTTTGCGTGGGAACACAGATGTATACCTTCTTGTATGACGAAATATGGCCGAGGTTTCTTTTGGGTGTTCACTGATTACTGGTTATCTCATCGATCACAATTACTAGTTTGCAGAGTAGAACGTGACGTGTTGTCACGCTATATATTCCTTGAATCTCTCGATGAGTTCGTACTGGATGGAACCCTGTGGTCGCCACCACCAGCATTGGTCTCGGCTTACATGAACCATTTGGCCTCGGAGGGGCATTTCTCGCAGTTACAGGCTTCAATTGTTCGATTTCCGATACAGTCAATAGATTTACATTATGTGAGTGCCGCTGTTTTGTGATAGGAACTGTTTATCCCATGTTAACCAGTGCGTTCCAGGTAATGTCAACATGTAAGCAGAATGGACTCTACGATGGGATTATTTACGTGATGAACAAAGCTCTTGGGGATTATCTTTCACCGTTGGAGGTGACATTTATTTAGTTTTTTTTTTTTGCAAAAGCTTTTTGGTATGAAATAGTTTCCCAATATGGCGCTGCAAGCTCAGTTTCGGTTTTATGCTCATGCTGGCTACTTTGACGCTCTTAAAAACACCGGAAGTGCAAATTCGGCAGGTTGAAAGTAGGTGTGCTCAGCAATGTCTTGGTAGAGAGAGAACGAGATAAAACGGCGGAAACCCGAGAAATAGGAACCCGAAAACTCCTCTCTGGCGCCGTCTACGTCACTAGCCAGGGTAGACTGCAGATTGTAGGACTGCAGGATGACACGCCGTACTGCGGGGTCGTGATAAGATCCTAGGCCGCGCTTTTTCTATGCGGATTTCGCCACACATCCAGTACTCAGTTTTCCCTTTCCCCTTTCGGTGCCTTTAAAACAGAAACTGCGAAGAATACCTTCCATCCGGGCTTCGAACGCATTAGAGAGAGCCTGTCAGGCCGATGTCAGATTGTGTGATGTTGTTAGCTCGCTGTAGCATCACATATTTATAGTACGTCATACAGTGAGCTAACTTCAGCATCAGGTAAACATTTACCATCAGCCCCCTCCCCGTCAGTGCGTCAGGTTTAGCTTTCATTCTGAAAACTTTCTTCGCTACGATTGCTTCTATAGACGGAAGATTGCGTTCTTTTAGGAGATGTTGAGTGATGTTTCATCTTTTGCCTCGAATGAAGTGCTATCGGACTCTGAAGTTGAGCGAGGTAATCGGTTGTTGCTGTATTTACACTGCTGTCTTGCTGGTCATGCTTATCCTTATGGTAATCTACCGCCTGAACAGTTGTCCACTGTGCCGGTCCAGGTTCGTCAGTGCAACAGCTCTTAGTGAATATCTTGATTTTGCGGTCACCCTCAGGTCTATCGCTGTATCACTTCTTTGAAAGGCAAGGATGGCACTTCCTCTGACGTATCATACCCGTATCTCAGGCTTTTGCTTCTTTTTGACGCTCAACAGGTAAATCTTTCTTGTTTATAGTTTTTTATTTGGGTTTGGTTTGATGTGACATTAATTTGGGTATTGGTTCGAATACTCTGTTTACTTAAGTTTACTCATGTGATCCGCACTTGTGCTGATGCGCCGCTTTTCCAAAGTGAAGGCCGACTACAACGACTTGTTGAGAACGTAGGTCATATGTATTATATGTACTTTCAGAGCTGCTTCATCACATGAATAGAAGAGTCCATCTCGATTCTTCTGAGACAAAATGTATAAAAATAATTTTTGTTAACCTACATTTCACTGCTTCCATTTTCTTTGGTTGCTTCAGGGGCTTGGCTTTTCCAGTGTAGTTGAGGCTTTTATACATCACTGGCTTTCACTATGATTGCAGCGGTCTATGCACCACAGCTGGTCGGAGATGGGGTTTTATCTTGTGATAAATGTTCAATATTGGGTGGTCTCAGAGATAATGTGAACATAAGGATCCTAGATGGCTTCCATGATGCACGGTTCCTCAGTCACCACACGGATATGAAGATCGTTTTAACAATCGCCATTCAGATTGGTCGGATATCAATGGAACTTCGGAATGAATCGGCTCTTGTGCATTTTTTGCTACTGATCAGTCAGCTGGTGGATTCTACTGGTGTTGTGACTCCCGTCGAGATTGTTGAGGACGTTAGCCTACAGTTTTTGTCAGGGTCTACAGATGTGTTATAATCAGCCATTGACTACTGAAATTCTTGTGTTCAGGTGGTTACTATCTTAATGCGAATGAAATGGCAACATTCCTCAGCAGAATTTGCGATTGTCGAGATTCTGAGAGCAGTGCCCCAACTAGACAGAAAGGCTGTACTTCGTATGGCGTCTTCCCCCATGAGGTGAGTGGGCAGTTTTTTTTTTAATTTTTTTGATTTTTTAGGAGATCCTAGAAGTTCTATAGAAGATTACTATTCCGTTTATGTGGTGAGATTCTGACTAGAAACTATTTAGAAAAGAAATATGCACCTTCATTTATTGTGGTGAAAGGAAATTCGTAGATCTTATTAATTGCTACATACGTGATGCAGAGAATGAGGTGAGCACGATCACGGAGATCTAGTGGCATGCGATTTGCTGTTCATCTTTTTCTTCTCAGGGGATCTTTTCCGTAATTCGTCGGATTCTTCGCACAGACCTCAATCAACAAGAATATCGCGAGATCTCGGAGGTTGTGTGTCAACTGATTCCTGTAAGAATTTCAACTTGTTCTTTTAAAATTTTGTATCTTTTCAAAATGAGACAAATGTGGCTGTTCAGCGTCTTACTGCCGTGAACGCCAGAGAATGCGCTGATCTTGTAATCAGTTTCTTCCCGAACTATCTTCTGAATCTTCGGTCTCATACGAAAGAGGAGAGGATGGCAAGCTTTCCACTGCTAGAAGCTGCATTCGCCATAAAGTAGGGGTTTGGATCACAGACTGCTTTCGCACATTCGCATCCAGTAACGCACAATTCAGTGAATTGATATTGATCTCATGAGGCCAAAACCAATGCTAGTGGTATGGATGGTGTGTGAAAGCAGCCCTATTGTTCGAAATACAATGGGGAATGGTTACTGTTTAAGACGTGAGCGACAGGAAAATTTCCTGCAAATGGATGAGGACGTTGAGGAGCATCTCTTTGGCATTGTGTTCGAGGGGTTGATCAAGGAGGGGGTCGAGAATTTGGACAGTACTTTGCAGGTGAGTTTGACTTATGAAACAGCTTTTGCAACTTTTCTGCGAATTGGATTTCCGAATTCCGACATGACCTCAAAAGTGAAGGTTGATGTAGTGGCACGAAGAAAGGGAGGCGGTGTTATACATGTTTATGGCGGGGCTGAGACAAAATGGGGTTGCATTCCTTAAAAATCTTGAATGACAGATGATTTGTGGCCCGTTTCAAGGAGTTGCTCATCGTCGATATATTGAAATCTTTCGATCATTAGGCAGAATTGAGGCAATTTTGGTTGTTAAGGACTTGCTCCTGTACTGGCTTCCTACGGGTTCGCGTACGGACTTCTGCTTGAATCTCGCCGCTGAAGCTGAGTGCACTAACTCTACAATATTGCTGATGGAGACTCGTAATCGCTTAACTGACGCCTTCGAAATACTGTTCAAGGAGATCGCTGAGAGTGAAGGTGATAGACAGCGTTTCGGTGAGTATTTCAGAGAGCACAGGCCTTCAATTACGGGACTGATGAACATTTGTTTTAGTGCATTGGTTAGATAAGGGTTTGTCATTCTGTAGCCGACACACAAGCTCTGCTCTTTCAAAAGAATGGCTCATCAGAATTATGCGTACGGTGACTCGTGCAGTCATTGAGAACGATACTACAGGTAAGCAGTGGATTTTTCTCTGATTCACTCATGAGGGTGCCCGGTATTCCTCTACGGCTGGCAGGTATCAGTTCCAGCTGTTTCTATTTGAACGTGTTGTCTGTCTCTGAAGGGTATGAAATGGGATAAGGGAGATAGAGATAGGGGTAGAGACGGAGAAAGTAAGAAATAAGGGACACAGACGTGCTCTGTAATCTGCTGATTTGCAGATATGGAATTTCGCCTTCAGTCCTTGGCAGGTGGTATTCTGGAGAACGGCTCGGAGCACTCACTTGAGCTTGTAGAATGCCTTTTGGAATATCCTGCATTCAAAAATGGGCTTTTCAGGTATGTGGTTTATTCGGTCACTAAAAATTGTCTTATTGCCGATTTCAAATTGGTTTCTTTTACAGGGACTACGCTCCGTTGATCAACAAGATACTAGGAACCTGCTCACATGAAACATTCCTCATTAAACAGCTTCTTTTGTGCATTGTAAGTATCCGTAGAGTGTAGCCAGAAAGGTGGCCGAACTAGAACTCATCAAAGAGCATCGACATACTTAGAGGAATCGTCTATGGAAAAATGAGTTTTTATGTTACTCATATATTTATGTTATATTTGCCTAATGTGGGCCGCATGTAATTTTTCACGTGAAAATATGAATTTGGCTGAAATACAGCACCACAAAGTCGTGGCCGGGTGGGCGGGGCCTCTGTGCAAGTGCCCACCCCGTCGTCCACCGCCATCGGAGCCGCATTGTATGAGTAGAGAGTTACGTAAACAGTCCCACTCTCCGTTCCCGACCGCGGCCAACGACGGAACGGGGCTCTTACTCGGAGGCCGCGCCCATCCGGTCAAGAATTTGTGGAGCTGTATCCTGGCCGAATTCTCTTTTTTTTCGCAATGAAATTTTGCATGCTGTCCTAATTAGGCAAATACAACATAAATATAAGGATAACAAAGAAATTAATTTTTCCGTGGACGATTCCTTTAATATTTTTGTGTGTAGCCATTTCGCTCGCGGTGTCTAAATGATGTTTCGGAAGTATTGTGGTGACAGGTGCCGCGCACTCTCACCCCACTCTCATGGTGCGAGAAACAAATCCTGCAACAGTGCTCGCTCAGGCCAACGTACATATGCTGGTCCCCACAGCCCAAATCGTATTCACCTGCCACCACGATTCTGAATGGAATTAGAATGCGCGGCGCATCCCACAGAAGGGATTAACGCCAAAAACATAATACTTATATCATTTGTGAAGTGGTTATTTATCAGTCAAACGTGGTACTTAAGGATGAAGAGAGCTCTGAAGAGCTGTCGCTACTGCAAAAGCTGTTTTCACGAAAAATTGGCGATTTCATCGAGGATGAATGTGTTCAATGTCGATCTAGCGTCACAAAAGCCGCGTACATTTTTGGGTATGTACATATGTGCCCTATGAGGACTTGGAGATGAGTCCAAATTTTTCAGATGTGGGCACCTCATTCATATGGAGTGTGATAACGGGAGCCGTAAATGTCCTTGTGTCAACGAAGTGACGGAGCGACTCGACCAACGTCGATTTGATATGCACATGTCCATGCTCAGGCCACGATATCAGCATAAGTTTCAGACGACGAGAGATATTTTCCAGAAATGGGATGACCCTTTGTTGCTTGTACCTCATTGAGCTGTCATTCTGCACTGTTCGTGCCTTGTAAAGGTGCCTTCTCAAAAGTATTCTACAACTGAGGTCTTACTGCTCAGGGTAAATGATGTGATGTTATCATGCTGATGGGTTAGTTATCGTCACCATTAGTTATATTCTCTATGCCCAGTCACTGCTGTTTGATAGATTTGTGTGCTCTATAGTCGGTGCTTAAGAGATCATTATCATTAGCAATTTATAATTAGTATGGCCGGGTTTCAACCGCAAAATGTGATCGCTGATAATTTATTCGCAATGAAGATTTTCTATTTTAATTTGTTTAATCACATGTATAAGTGACATAGGGTGAACTGGATACTACTCGCCAGGCGTGAGTGGAAGGATATTTTTCGTAGTAAACTTCTCCAGAGTACGCCATGCATTTCATTTTCTTACAGAAACATTCTTGAACGAGGTAACGGCGGACGAGGTGTGTCATATCTGCACACACCCAGGTAAGGGTTTCAACCGCAAAATGTGATTGCTGATAACACCATCACGGTGTCGTGTCTGTTCCAACAAAACCGAACCACGCCCACTCAACCGAATCACGCTTGACCGTAGACAAAGAATTCCCAACATGGCGCTCAGTGAAGAAGGAAATCTGCGATAAGAGAAGATAATATAATGGAACAGCCATTTCAATGATAAAAGCAGCTTCCACACTGGAAATTGTTCGTCTAAGCCCGGGTGTGATTTGGTTTGGTGGGCGTGGCTCGGTGTGTTCAAGCAGGCACAAAATCGTGAGGGGGCGCCGTGAATCCACAACAAAGATGCAGTCTGAGCAGTTATCTAAGGATCTACTTGCCCCCAAAAAAGCAACCACTGATCTGATTATTGTGTCGTGGGTCTTTGAAGCTTCACTTCCGAAGAAACAGACCTAATTTTTCCACTCAGTAAATAATGATATGATTCTGCCACAGCTCATAACATCTACTTCCCTGTGACTGTAAAGGAGATGGTCGTACTGTATTGATTATCCAGCATAGTCAAAAGCAAAATGATTTTGTTGTTTACAAATGGAGAGGATGTTTTCGAAAGACTACAGTATGCTAAATGTGTAATGAATGGTAACAAATGGCTTCACTCCATGCCTTTTCGACTGGAATGAGCTCGTTCCTTCAAAGTCCACTGTCACTTGCATTCATGCCTACTTTACCCTGTCCGTGAGTTATCTCAGTCATCATTGCGGACTTGGGTATGTGCCATTAAGACAGGAGATATGCATTAGGCCGCGGTCATACTTTGCGCACCGACGCCGGTGTCTGCGTCAAATTGACGCAGGTCTCGGCGTCAATCTGGAAACGCGCTCCGTTTGCAAAACGCTCGACCTAACCACACTACAGTGTGGTGATCGTGGCGCCAATGACGCTTGTGGAATTCGAATCTTTGCATTGTGCTATACTCTGTGAGGATGTATGTCGTTTGGCGCGGCCCTTGCAGCTAGTTTGCCAATGGGGCGCATGGGCCGTCTGGACTCTCCCATATTTACCTAAGCCTTTTTAGGGGAGGAGCCTTGGCAGTGCCCCACTGGCAAATTAGCTCCAAGGGGCCGCGCCAAACGACCGTCTCCCCTCTGTGAGGGTGTATATCGCTAGGACAGAACCGTCGCGTGGCCGTGTTCGGCACGCGACGGTATGGTGCGAGCTATGCGCGCCGTATTGGATGGGTCTTGAAGCGATGACAGTGCTCTACGTCTCATTCTATGCGTAATCGCTTCAGGACTCAACTAATACGGCGTGCATAGCTCGCACCATCCCGTCGCGTGCTGAACACGGCCACGCGACGTTTCTGTCCTAGCGATATACACCCCCCTCTCTGATAATCGAATTTGGATTACTGGGCTCTCGCCACGATCACCATGCTGTAGTGTGATTGGGTCGAGCGTTTTGCAAACAAAGCGCGTTTCCAGGTTGACGCCGAGACCTGTGTCAAGTTGACGCTGATTCCGGCATCGGTGCGCAAAGTATGACCGCAGCCTTACGCATGTGGAGCGCGCCTTCCTGTGTGCGAACTAGGAGATAGTATGTAGTTGGGTCTAAGCAGATTATACTGATCTGCACTAAGAATATGGCGTAGAACATGGCAATCGCTCTAGGACCCAACTACATTAGGTGTCCTTAGCTTGCAGGTATCACAACGCAGATTTTCTGTTGTAGTGGCATACATTCGCGGTAGTTCTGTATCGTATCGTTTGAACCTAAATCCTGCCAGTCGAACTGTGCTCTCAATTGATTTACTGCAGATAAGTGAGAGGCGTAATATGAGTGGCGATGAGCGGGTAAGTGGTCGACGGGAGTCAGCGCTTAACGATAAGCCTAGAGAAAAAAAGCCACGGGATTGAGTCAGGAATCCCCTTTCATACTGGAAGAGAATTGAGAATTTCGTACTACGGGAGTGTACATCCTACCTATAAGTAATTTGCTTTGAACGCTAACATACCCCTGAATGCGTCCACGATGCGTCCCTACGCTCCTCTACGCTAAGCTGTTGTGCTCTCTCCATACATATGGCACCCTTAATAACGTTGCAGGTCTACCGACGAGCCGATTTTAATGCCCAGTCTAGCAGATCAAACGTGTCCTCGTATCAATCAGATACTTTTCGATTTTCCTGATGACGTCATTCGAAGCAGTAAGATACTCAGACGATGCACTTCCACAATGAGCAATATTGATCACATAGTACAGTGAGTAGTACTTTTCCTCCTCAAAAACGTTATTGATGCTTTGCTTGGTGAGCGGAATCAATTACTTTTATTTAATTTACTATTTAAAGACACCGGGGTAGCAATTTTAGCCTACGGTAGGACCTACCGTAACATTTGCACTCCGTTAGATTGCAGACATTGCACACACAACACCTTTACTCACCGTCTCAATAGGCTGGCTACTCGGAGTCGCCTAAACCAAAACAAGCACGCAGAGGGTGCGGAGCGACGGGGTGAGGCTACTTACTCCGGAAAATCGCGTGGCCGCCCGCGGTGAGGGCACGGCAGGTGCGTGTTCCAGTGGCAGGGCATGACAGCCTTCAAGCGAGGCAGTGTGGCATGGGTGGAAGCGCAGAAAGTGACGCAGCCACGCTCTGCCGAGCTCCCAAAAGCAATCGATTTGCAAGTCGTACTGATGGCGTCGCGAAGCGATTTTCCGGAGTAAGTAGCCTCACCCGGAGCGACGCATATGGAAGCATGAGCTCTGAGTGCACTAGAGCGAACGGCTACCTGGTCACCTGAAGACATAGACTGCTGCAGGATTTGGAGTGCACAGGACCAAAAACGGTCGAGACATGGAGATTGTTTATCTGTATCTTCAACTGCCATCGCCGCAATGGCCGACTAGACCGCATTAATGGAGACCGGCAAGAGGCTTCGTTTCGACGTCATCGCTCTCCAGTAGACGAAGGTTGAAGGAGCAACCACCAAGAAGATCAACGACGGCTACTTGCTTGTCCTTGGAGCCAAGGTCAACGGAACGAATGGTGGTGTTAGACTTCTCGTCCACCATCGGATCGAGTACCTGGTTGATTCAGCCGAAGTGATTAGTTCGCGATTAGCCGTCGTTCGCCTACGGATTGACAAGCGCACCTCTATCACCATCATAAATTGCTATGCGCAACGCCTATGGCAAAGGATGGAGAAAAGGACACGTTCCACAAAGAGCTGGGAGAGGCAGCCAAGAAAAAGCGCTTCTACTACAAGTGCGTTGTCGGCGATGTCAACGCAGTAAATATGGAACCGCAGATACTAACGAGAATAGAGAACGTTTGATGGACTTTCGCAAGCAATGCGATCTCTTTCACGGAAACAACTCCTTTATCAAGAAGAAAGAACGGCGTGGAAGTGGGAGAGCCCGAACGCAGCAGCTCACACTGAAATCGACCACGTTCTCACTGACAGGAGGTAGGGTCTGCTCGATATCGGTGTGTGGATGCATTCCGCTTCGACAGTAACCAAAGGCTTGTCAGAGCAAAAATCCGCCTTGGAGCAAAACTCCGAAAACGAAATCATTATCATCCTCCTTCCAGAGGGCTGTCGCAGTATAACGCCGATGTCATAGAGGAGGCTGGGGTGACGGTTGGGACACACGGTCAGTGGGCCACTAGGTCACGCGATGACCATGCACAACCCTTAAATCGTTGTAGACATCTTTTATATCATCATCATTCATCAATACAACGGAAGAGACGTACAAGGAGGATAGGATTTATAATGAACAAACTGTCTGAGTAATTTATGTCACAGGGCAAAAGCCACAGGCTGTCACAGGCTGCGGCCTAGATTCGTGTGTCCCAACCTACACCCGAGGAGGCTGCTGTTCACTATACATGGCAGGAGGTACACGACTTATCTCAAGACTATGATTTGCTCGTAGAAGGGCTTCTTCATTGTGCTACAGCATCAGCTTTGACAGCAAGGGCGGACACGAAAAGCAGGATCGATGACGAGGCTCGCATACTCCTCCAACAACGAGCTGCCCATTAACCGTAACTCTGCGTCCACACTACTGGAGCGTGCTGTGCCGAAAATGACAAAATGTGCCGCATTGCTCTGAAGGAGTCAGCGCTACAAAGACATTCAACTGAAGGAGGCGAGGGCGAGCCACAAACGATGTGGTAGGATTATCAACCACTCTCGCTCAGTCACCACTGTCACGCGGGACGGATGGGAAGACGCAGACATAAAGAACGAGGATCGAAAAAATCGCTGTCAGTCAACTTCTACACGGCCCTTTACCTACACCAGCAAAAGGTGTGGTTCCGCCGATAGAGGAGTTGGAGGTGGAACACGTCTTGCCCCAGATGAAGCCAAGGAAAGCACCCGGACTGGACCGCATCTTGGTGGAGTTCCTGTAGTCAGCGTCATGTATAATCATAAAGCAGCTCGCCAAGCGCTATAACAAGTATCTAAGCGTGCAAAGAATCTCGGAGCAGTGGAAAACATCAAATGCGGTTCTTCTGTTCAAGAAAGGCAAGCGTGACCAAATAAAGAACTACCGCCCTATTGCACTTCTTTCACAGCCATGCTGGGTGTTCACGAAGGTCATTTCAAATAGACTCGAGAGGCAGCTGGATGAATATCAACCAGTGAAGCAGACGGGGTTCCGCAAGAGCTTCTGTTCTATAGACCATTTCCACAACATCGCGCAGCTGGTTGAGCCGGCTAAGGAATACAAGCACTCGCTTCTTCTCTGCTTCATCGGTTATACAAAGGTATTCGACAGTGTGGAGTTGAACTCCGTATGAAGAGCACTATACCATGCAGTCGTCGACCCGTATTATATCATCTTGGTGGAACAATGCAACAAGGGCACATTCGCCACCATGTGCATGTTCCAACGAACGCTACGCGTCCGATCAAAAAAGGAGTCAGGTAGGGTGATGCTCCCCTAAGCTCTTCACTACCGCACTTAGCCAGCAACTGGACAAAGACGAAATAGGTATTATCGTCGACGGAAAAAAGCAATCCAACTTACGCCTCGCAGACGAAATTGTCCTGATCAGTCAAAGCCAACCAGAGCTACAGCAGCTGTTGGAGGAACAAGATGAAGTCGGCAGAGCTATTGGCCTGACGACCAATCAAGACTGAGGTTATGCTCAATAAATGGGCAGACGCAACACACATAACACTCGGAGGCATCGCATTACTGGACACCGACTGCTATGTATACCTCGGCCGACTTATTTCCATGGATAACAACTTGCCCGCAGAGATCATGAGATGCAAGAGATGCACATGGGCGGCAATGGAAAGTACCAGAGAGGCGGTCCTTTTAATCTCAGACAAAAAGGTACGAGCTGACCTTTATGACTCTACAGTACTCCTCCACTCTGTTACGCATCTGAGACTAGGCAGAGAACAAGAAGTGTACGCTGATCCTGACACGCTCACACCTAGCAGTGGAGCGGGCACTGCTGAACATCAACCGCCGGGGCAGAGAAGCTGCAGCTTGCGCAGTTGATTCTTGGCATCCGCGACGCCGCAACGTATGCGTGAAACGTAAAGAACACGTGGTCAGACGTATTGGCAATCGGTGGTCTACTTGCATCACGTTCTGCTATCCACAGGATGTGAAGCGCTTACATGGCCGCAACGCGATGGAGCGATTCCTGAACAAGTCCAAGAAGATGCGGGCTAGCACTGAGCCCAAACCGCCGAAGACCGTCAAAAATGAAAGAAAGCATATGTTCGTCGCTGAAGACCATCGGCTGAGTACGAGCATCCAAGAATTTTTATTATAGTTAATTTACTATGTATTTTTATATATAGGTGATTTTCGTAATGGTTTAGGATGAATGGGATACATCGCAACACGTGTCTCATCCTACAAGCCGGAGCACAAGCTTCTATGCGTCTTAGCTATTATGTTACACTCCCCCGAAATTGGAACTCGCTGGTAGAAGTGCCCTTCTGCTTGGCTCTCAGCAAGGTTAGCGCACTGAATGGTTTTTGGGGCAAACATAGTGATGGAGTGTCTTAGAATGGTCAAACACCATAGCATGACTGAAGTGTTAATGTGCAGAATCAAGCTTATATTTGTCTGAGCCTTAGAAGAAGAGAGACGGAGTTGTATTTCCGCTAAGCGAGTTCAGGTAGAAACAGCGCTGGACACCTAGCATAATGGGGCGCTGTCCCTCATTAGGATAGCAGTCTTATTCAATCAAATCTATGGTAGGGTAGTGCAGTTTATTTTGGGGCAACGCATGTAGTTCTAGTTCCGAGCGGAAACAAACCAGACAATAAAGGGTGGGGCTATCCAAAAAACGTTGTGAATCAGATGGGGCTGTATTACGCCGCGTTCATACTCAGCGGCGACAGGGAACGGCTGCTTTCACAAAGAGCGAGGCAGAGTGGCACGGGAGATGTGCAGAGACGACGCAGGCAACGAGGCGAGGTGGCATAGGCGGAGACTGAGAGACACGAGCTACGGCCTGCCGCCGGCACTGCAGGGTGTGAACAAGGCCTTTCCTGGGTTTGGGAAGTGGAGCTCCATAACCCGCCGGTCTTCTCCACTCGAGCGAATCCACTTTGCGCTAGCTGGCCTACTTTACCAAATACCCTTATGTTTAGAACAGTGCTGAATGTAGCAAATAAACATAGAGTAACAAAAAAGCTTTGTAGGGTTCGCATTTCGATGAAGTATATTTATGCTTTTTCTTATTAGAAAATGTCATTTCTACTACTCGATTTCCATTTCAGACTGGCAGATGTCCTCGGGCGCTGGATGCAGAACATTTGGCATTAGTAGAACAATGGTTGACACTGCTCAGTGAAGTGCTTCAACCTTTCCAAAACGTTAGTCCCAGCCAGCTAGATGCCATCGCTCCTAGCCATATGGTTTCAAGAAGCGTCAATGACAATATGCTCCAGCACCACCCAGTGAGTCTCACGGAATCTAGCTCTGAATAGATGATCCGTGCCAAACCTTTCTTGAGAAAGCTGCTCGGCAAGTTGCTGCATAAGCGGGGCTAAGTCCCTGGCTCATTCACTTGGCCCCTCGCCCGTCTGCATCTGCCCTCACCGGCCAATGATGCAGAGGGGACGGAGAAATGATGGGTTTTCAGATACATGATTCTCGTTCGAAACTGGCATGCCTCAACAGTAGCAGACGATGCACATTCAGAATATTCCGCGCATTTTATATAAGAGAAACTCTCATTGCAGAATGCTACTGCGCACTACCATCATCACTTCAAAAATGGATTATGATGTTTTGCAAGTACGGATATGCTATACAAAGTGTTCCAAAATACAAACAGTATACTAAATTATGAACATCTGTTTTGAATGTTGCATTATAAAAGTCTCGGTGTGTAGAGCAAATTCTGATCCGAACTGTATAGGTCTACTACCTTCCTGAAATGAATGAAAGAGAAATTCAAGACTTCAGCAATGTGTTCCATGCATAATACAACCGGAACTTTGGCCATAAAGAGCAATTACAGTCACTTATCGTCATCCTGTCGCACCCACACCAAAAGTGCTTAGTGACCGTATGGCGCGACACTGAGCCACATGATATACTTGACCACGTTTTAAAATTAATGATGGAATGTGCCAGTACGATGACCTAGGATAGAAAAACCAGAAACAGTATCCTTCAATTGTATCCAGTCTGAAGCACCCGGACTTGCTGCTAACGAAAAGCACCGGTGTTCCCTTGACTATGATCCCGTTCATTCTCCTCGCAAAATTTGAACGACACAAATGTCGTGAGCCAAACAACCGGATAAAAACAATAACGGTTTATAAGAACAAATAGCAAATCAATTATTCGGCTCCTTTTCGGGACTTGATCACTTTAGCAACAATCTTCTGTTCTTCAAGCAGGAATGAACGGATAATACGCTCCTTCACAGCATTGGGAGACAGACATCCTCCATACGTGCGAGAAACAGTTCGCTGGTTCTTCTTCAGCCTAGTGAGTTGACGGGGACGAGCAGGAGTAATCTGTATTATGCAGCATCAGTAGATATGAGTGAAAAAATACTTTGAAAACAGAAAAAATGGTATATAAGTTGTACTTACAAGAATGGCAAAGTAGCAGGACTGTAAACAACAATTAGCCATGAAGCTCAAAGTTAGATGGTTTGGACTGCCAAGCACTTAGAGCTTTTCAAAGAAAAAACAGAAAGAAAAATTTTTCCAACCAGATATGCTAGAGATAGGGACGGGATGCCATTTCCACCAATTGAAATCGGTCGCGAATGAATGTTTTCTCGTCATTCCTCATCTATACGTATGCAGTGCTTCATAAAGGTAAAGGAGGATTGCTCCATTGAAAATTATATAACCGTAAACAAAACAACACGCCCGAAGAGATTATAGCTGGGTTTCTTATGAGAAAAAAGCTCTATCATAGCAGTAAGTCCATGAAGTAGACTTTGTTAACACACATGCTTTAATGTTATTTCATGCGGGATCGGCCTATGAAAGGGAGTGAAAAGAAAACCAGCAAGAAACAGGAAAATGCATAGGATCAAAATAGTGAGGTTCAACAACTAAGTGACTAGAAAGGATAAAATAAAATTTCGACACACAATAACCGAATCAAAAGAAGAAACAAAACAAGCCAAATCGAACATGATGTTTTCGGACGAACTTAGAACCAACTAGAACCCCCGAGAAGCCTACTTGCTGTCTACATCAACCTTTCGAAATAGTAAAAAAAAAAACAGAACTCTTGACATAGACACGGATTTCTTGCAACAGCATGGCAAACACAGTGCCCATGAACGCTCTCAACGATCTTTACGTTTATGGCGCAATTTAGTGTGATTCCTCGCATTTCTTGTGTTCACCATGAACAGCAATCACATCGCTTACATTTACACGAGAGCAAATGATTGCACGGGAAAAGCCCCTCTTTTTCATTCATACGAATTTATCTACTATTAGTTCTTCCTCAACTGGACCGCAAGCGGCTGATTTTGATAGCTCTTCAACGAAATTGCCTGCCACCGTGGAAAAGAAAGGTAATATGATCTAGCTGTGTTCTTATGTGAGAGCATGGAAGGATTGCAGACTACTGCAAAGGAAATGTGCAAAATGTTAACTGGGTGCTGTTGCAGTGAAGGGGGTAGGGAGAGGCATTTGAACGTTATTTTACCTAAGCCTGGAGAGGGAGAGGAGAACATCCTCCCTCCATTGATGCTTAGACAGAAATATATGCTTTAGTGTGCAGATTAGTCCTCAAAGATCCTTCCGAGTGTTTGGATGTACAACTTCTAGTAAGACGCCCCTCTTCCAGTTGCGGTAGTTAGTTGTTAGGGTTTAAGCTGAAATGATTCGATCTACAAAAGAGGTTGTCTAGAAAAAGAGCGTCGTTACAACATCGAAGGTTTCGCTCTGGGAAATGTATGCATCATGGCTTTCAGTGGTCCAACTTCCCTAGGATGGGTACTACGCAACCTGCATTAAAATTGTTTTTTTTTTGCGCGCGAACCGTTGCAACAACGCCTAAAATCGTTGCTTCGAGGATATAGTACGTCACGCATATTGTTTTTATAGCCGAGCAAGCAAATGACTGCCGAAATCATTTACCGTTTCCGTAAACCATTAGGTTTCCGCTCAATAATGGATTTGACTTCCAGCTAATTCTTGTGTTCACAAAAAAAAAATTGAATGAAGACATTAGAACTGAATTTGGATTGAAGGAATTTAAAGATTTCAAGGTAAACACTGGTATACGTCTTCAGCGTCTCTGGGATTCGGACTCAGCAGTAGCCGGAGGGCCAACCATTGCGGCGCTGTTCATCTCCCGATACCGTTCTACAATCAATATTTCGTACTTCAAGTGTATGTTTTAAACTAAGCCTTACTTGAGGGGGGAGGGGGTGGGGGTTTCCGCTTCAATTAAGGCTTAGGCAGGAGGACTAGGCAAAAATAGCGCCCGTCGCCGAACACACTCGAATGTCCCCCCCCCCCCTCCCCCGCTACTTAGCACCGACTCTTCACCCAGTACACCTACTCATGGAGGTCCTCTTCTGCCATCTATTTGGGCTTTTTCAACCTCTGTAGAGCATGAATTTCTAACCTCTCTTTGACAATCTGCACCCGACATACATGTTTGCATATCGCAAATAATTGTGTATCATTTGCTTTTGCATTTCTCCGAAAACCGATCCTAAACCATTCAATTCGGTCCATGAAAACTATACATAGCTTGAAATAGTCGCACGTTTACACGTGCACGAGACCATGCAATGGACTACACCGCCGCGATTTCAGAATATAGAGCAGGGAAGGGTATGTGATACCGAAATTCGCGCTCCAGAGTCGATTTATCTAGGCGTTGTGTTACAGCAATTGTCAAAAGAACGCCAATGCACGTGGATCGAAGGTGTCTCTACGTGATACCACTTTCAACCCCCCCCCCCCTTTACTTCTATGGTGCACCACAAAATGCTTAAAGTGAAGCTATGAGACCTGAGCTTGGAGTACATAAAACCGCATATGGAATTCTGAAGGATGCAATGTGATGCTGCTCAGATCGAAATTTTGGTGTTACAACCACCAGACGTGGGAACAAAATGAAAAAGGCGATATGCATGCAAACTTCATTTGAGGGATCACTGGCAGCTGTTAAAAACAAGTTTGGCAATATGGTGCGGTCACGATTTGCTATTCCAGTAGTGAAGTGAGAGAGATTAAGAACTGGACCCATAAACAATGTTATTCTACAACTTTATAATAAAGAACCGTCAAAAATTAAATGAATAAATAGCAGATGAAAGAAAATAGCAAAAGGAGAACATTCAGAGTAAGACTCACTCCATGTAGCTTGACGCCGGTATCTTTACATTTTGGTACAGATCCACGCTTCTTCAAATACTGGTAAATCAGTCGACCACCAGGAGTTTTTACGATTTTACATTTGTTCGATTTAGTATTGTACGACAACCTACGTCTATAAGTGACGCGTTGAGCCATTACCTGAATAGTCGGGAAATAGAAAAACAGTATTTCAAACGAAAAATACAGAGTAAGTCTGAAAAGAACAACGACCAACGACCACAATTGCTTGAGACTCTTAAACATTCGAAAAATTACACCAACCCAATAAGAACGTCTAGTAGGAACCAATTCACAAGGAAGTTTCAAACAGAAATAAAACAAACAAGCGAAACTATTCGTACAAAATAAAAATAAACGAAATTTTAGGCTACGTGAAATGCTTTGCCGAAAGATACGGTAGGGAGGGCCTGCGCGCGCTAATTTGAACGGTTATTTTCGGGGATCAATATGCAGTCGGCTGGCCATATAGGCTCGAGTGAGATCGATCTGAGCATTTGTCTTTCATTTTATTGCTGTCATTGTCGAAGCATAAACTATGCAAAATTCCATTCGAAATTCGACAGATTGGACTGAATTCAAAGCTCCCACACTGATTTCAGAGACCGGACAGGGTCAGAAATTGCAAAGGATCGTCGCCGATGTCTCTGCAGAAACTCTCTTATTGTCGCTTACTTTAGCTGATATTTCCCGAAAGTTTGTTTGGTGAATCGGCACAACATTCAAAGCTGAACGAGATCCTCTTAAGAGCTTATTTGATTGCATATATCACGATACTGTGACCATTTCCGGGCATACTGTGTTCTATTGTTATTTATTTCACTGTTAGCCTCGTAATATTGATAATGGTTCTACAGATCCCTTCGATTTTTTGATTGCAGTGAGCCATATTTTCACTAATTTTATGAAAACCTCAAACATTTTTTCGAAGATCAAGTGGTCGATAAGGGTGACTGATCTCGCAATTATATGCGGTCCATTTCGGAGCGCTAGGTAGGGCGTGGCCTGAGTGGCGAGAGTGAGAGTGTGTGGCGGGGTGAGAGAGATTGACTCACTCTCATCCAAGCCCGGAGGTCACGCTCTATCAGGCGCTCCGAACCGGACTGTACACCAATGAGTTTGTGTGTCTATTTGCCAGTATATATGTCGGTCTGTATGTCGGTATATAAGACTCCGCGATTTTGCGGTATCGCGGCTCCACGCGCAAAGTTGCGGCACCTCTTTCTTATATAAACACCTACTTAGTCAGTGATTCTGCGGTGTGCGATGCCGTATTAGGCCGCGTTCACACTTTGCGATCCGGCGGCAAGGCGTGGCTGCGTGTATCTGCGTCTTCGTCTGTGTCACCTTGTCTCACTGCTTGTGTCGTCTCTGCATCTCCTGTTCCACTATGCTCGTCGCCTGTAAATGCAGCCACGCCTTGCCGGCGCATAGTATGAACGCGGCTTTGGGGATTATCACAGAAGGAAGGTGTGCAGATATCAAGGCAGCAGGTGTGCAGATATCAATGCAGCCAGAGGAACAGTACGGTTCAGACTAGGTCAGCCGAAGGAATTCGAATAAATAAAAGTGATTGCGAGTCTTCCAAAAAACCATAGCTCAGTCGGTATCAGAATGTGCGCAGAGGGCCAGAGGCGGGTAATGGTCCACACCATGAGGGGACTGTCAACGTCACAACACTCAAATATTAATTTCACAGCACTCTACACTGTCTTTGCTAAATCACATCGCTGAGGAAGTTCTGTTTAGATTATCCTACAGCATTTCACAGGGTTAGATAGAGCGTGGCCTGAGTGGCGAGAGTGAGAGAGTTGACCTCTCACCCAAATCCGTAGGCCACGCCCTAGCAAGCGCTCCAAAATGGACTGTATGCCTAGCAGTGCCAAGCAACGCGTGAGTTACGTCGCGTAGCTAAAGCTGGTCACCTGGTCGTAAAAGTGTGGTAAGGCTGTGAGATTCACAACTGGGTGGTTGTTTTTCCTAGCCACCCTGTTCTACTCCGAACTTAACTTGACCAATTTGACCAGATGTATCGGGTAATTCTCAAGGAGGTCGCATTTTAGATCGGGAAACGGGGTGGTTATAAGTTTCAGCGTACTCTGTATTATATGTGTAGTAGATATGGTTGAGGTCGATTGATGGCCAAGGAATTGTTTTTTTCTTAAAAAGGTTCCTTCAACGCAACTCCTAACACTAGCGGCGCATCAACCTATAGTTCTCTGCGTCGCAAGTGTTGTGTGGGTGCGTCGCGCTGTGCAAGAGATCGCGTTGCAGAGAATGAATGGGTGAGGCTACATACGCCAGGAAATCGCGTGCCGCCGGCGGCGAGCGGAGCGGCCGGTGCGAGTTTCAGTGGCAGGGCATGGCGGCCTTCAAGCGGGACAGTGTGGCATGGGTGGAAATGCAGAGGTGACGCAGCCACGCACAGCAGGGCTCCCTAGGGCAATCGATTCGGCAAGTCGTGCTGGTGGCGCCGCGAGTGCGACGCCGCGAAGCGATTTTCTGGCGTAAGTAGCCTCACCCAGTATGAATGCATTCTTGCATGACCACATGTGGGCTCTGAGGTTTGAGCCCCATCGTTAATGAAAATTCTTCTTTATGGGTAGAATCGGTTGTTCCATAGTATAGAACAATATTTGCGATGTCGTGGACCTGCGAACTCATTAGTTCTTAAGAGATCTGAAGTGCGTGAGGCGTGTCCAAGACACTGACACCGCTGACAGTCTTTCGTTTCATGTTGATTTGAAAATATAATACAGCTGTGGGTAATGCCCCGCGATGGAATCGATGAGCTCCAAAAAGCAACATATAGCGTCATTTTCGGCCGTTTATGTCAGACGATTCATGGACCGATTCAGTGCTTTTATCCATCCGTGCCGGATTCATTGGCATGTGCATCTGCCGCTCTTGCACACTCTGGTTGACTGGCCCCTATTAACGTTCTTTGCAAAGGACTCACTGTCCCGTTCCTCGGCTTCATTCTATCCAACATTCGCAAGGTCTCCAGCTCTGGTTCTGACAGCTTATCGACTTCTTGAAAATCCAGCTGTTTTTGACGTGTTCACTTCCCTTACGTTTTGTTCGACTTTACACTAGTGCTAAATATTTCTTGGCAATTACCTTTATATTTTTTCCTAATTGGGATTACGTATAAAAGACAGATTCAAAGCTTTTTTGGCTCCTGGCTGCTCTTCGAGGTTCAGTGCCCATTCGATTTTCGTTCAGCTGTATCGTAGAATCACTTCCTGAGTCGCTTAATTTTCGTAACAACGATTTTATCCTCCCATCAAATCAGTCACTGTATAAGAACAGAATCTGTGGAAGCCTGGCAGGGATCACATTGGGCGCTCCCACTTGCCACAACCTACGAAAATTAATCTCTGGTAGGTTGTTGTCTTCAGGATGAGGGTTAGGATTGAGTTGGCTGAGCTAGTCTGTGAATTTTTTCAGAACGTTGCATCGCAGCAGGGTGAAGCGTGTCGGTTCTCTTAACCATGTCAGTTCTTTCAAAGTGTAGCAGTAAAGGGCACTATGCGAATTTGGGAGGACAGGAGGGGGCTAATTGTAAAAAGGGCGTAATCGTGGATTAATTGAATGTGAGCAAAGGAGCCTGAAGGCTAGAGAGACTCAGCAAGAACTGGGACGAATTCCACGTTGCAGGAGCGATTGTACCCCTGCGCACCCCTACTCCAACGTGCTATTTTCTTCCCACAACGCTGTATTACCAGGGCACCCCCAGGTGTTGAGGAAAATAGCCGCTTCAATACGATCCCCCTCCACGGCGACCAAATACGATCCTTTTCCCTTTTTTGACCTCTACAAGACCAGTAACTGTTGCCGGATTGCATAGTTACAATGTGTTCTATTGCTATATATCCTTTCCTGAGGCAGAGGGATATATATTCTACATTTTGTTCCGCGGACTTGCGGTGAAGTACTTTTGCTTCTCATCTGCTTATTAAATTTAGATTCTAGTACTTATCGCTGACCTCTGAAGGTTCGACCCCCCTCCCCCACCCTCCTACTCTGTCAAATAAGACCCCCTGTTGAGGAATCCTTGTGTACCCTGATTGTTACCCTTCTTGACTTCAGAAAGGTGAGAGACCCGAGAAAATAGCATGCTCAAGTGAGGGTGCGCACGACGACACGTGCCATTACGCGATTATGCGGATTGCAGAGTTGTAGATCGATACGCACCTAATCTACAGAGAGCTGTAAACGGCTTGCAAACTGATCGCAAGGTGTAGCCGCAATCTAAGACGAAAGGTATTGTCGAGGCGGCGATTGTTTGGGACGGTGTATGTTCTCTTGTTAATTCAACGTGATGATCTTCTGAAGGGCAGTGACCTGGTTCAGCATCTTAGTTTGGTAAGTGTAATGATATAAGAGTTGTCAAGATTCCATTTCACTGCTATAGTCTGGTAACTACTTGTTAACTTTTTTTGAGACTTTTGAGGGAAAGACGCATTTGATATGCTGGAGGAGCCGGAACAAACATCGAGAATGTTAAACGACAGTCACAGGCTGTGTTCCATCGATTTGCTTTGGGCTGTAATGAGGAAATCCATTTTCGGCGCTCATGTATTATGGGAGTAGCACTCAAAAACAGTACGAAGAAAATGAAAAACTCTTTTTCGCCCTGAGAGGGTAGGAAGGAACTCCGAGGAGGTCCTGTACCACAAGAAAAATACAATAAAATTTTCTACACAACAATTCATTCGCCTATTTCGGAGCTCCTTCGACCTAAGAGTTGGGTAAAAATCACAGGTTTGCATTCATATTTTGCTACCTTCCAGCATACAAAAACATGATACTAGAGTAGACACGCAATAAAAAATTCAAACAACAAAAAAATGGGTCAATGAATTGCAAGTACTGCGCCCGCTGGGATGTGGGATGCAGGCTAGGCTTAGGGTAAGGAAACACTTTCACCAACAAGCGATCATCAACTGCAGACATTTCAAACCAAAAACATCCTAAGAACAATCGTACACATTAATGTTACATGTCTTAGAAATTTGTAATGAAATTGAGTTCATGCTGTAATTATGAATGCGTTTTTAAGTGCTACCCCCTCCCCTTAGTACATGAGCGCCCCAATTTCTCCAAAAATTCATAATTTGTACACTTGTGGTCAGAATTCGTTTTTTCTAAGCATTTATGAAATCACATCATTCTGCCATTATACTCTTTATTCGAAACCTTTTACTGTTTTTCATTCGAAGACGGGAAGGGGCTGGTAAGAACTGCGCCACGCCCCCTATCAAGCATCACGAACAGAGTATAAACGCTCAACAGAGCCCTCATTTACTTTGTATCTTACTTTTTGTACTTTGAAAGGATAAAAATGAGTAAAGTTTTTGGCTTTACTCATTTCCTTAGTCGGGATGCGGATTTTAGTTACATTCAGAATCGTGGTGACATGTGACTTATTTTGGTCAATACAATGATTCACGGGGACCAGCCGGTACCAATACACTTGAAAGATTGGTTGGTTTGGGCGACATCGATGCATGTTTCGATCCCTACACTGTGTGAGTGGCAGTGAGCGCCATATACCGCTATTTTGGGGTCTGTAATTTGGTACATGATTAGAACATTGGACTCTGCAATTTATAAGCTAAAAACGCCTGCAAATTGTTCGAGCTGAGAGTAACGCATCGCTTATCACGTGTGATCGGCCTAGTCTGCGCACTTTTGATTTGTATTATTTCATTAAGGACAGTGATAGGGGTAAATGTGTGATAAGGATCTCTAGAAGATGCCATTCACTCGAAAACTAGGGGTGTGTGCAGATATGACAGCGAATCGCTCCGCTTGAAGGCTGCCATGTCCTGCCACTGGCACTCGCACCCGCCGCGTCGCTCGCCGCTGGCGGCCACGCGATTCGCTGTCATATCTGCACACACCCGAAAACTACTGATTCTAGAAAGCCTATCTGCTGCGAAAAAAGCACCCCTGAGCTGTGGCGGAGGCGGCTTTCCAGCCTCAGCCGCCTTTCTCATCTCCGCCCGCCTCCTAGAGTCGACTTTGTCGTGGAATGACTGAGATCCAGAGTAATGAGCATGATAACAGAATGATAATTATCGAATCGTTTCGTATTGAAGCCGTATCGATCGCAATGACGTGATGCTTGATGTGTCAGCTTTCGTGGTGAACACGTCCACCGATCGGTATCAAAGATTGGAGTGAATGATGCAACCGAATCGCCCTTACCACTGTCTTTAAATTATTGAATCGAGTTGATTCATCGATGAGTGTTTCGGAATAGTTCGATAAGAAAAAGACATTTTCCTCGACAACAGCCTTGACTCTGCTCTTAAAATTGCTCGGCATAGTTTCCCTTCGCGAAATTCGCCATATTTCACTCGCAGAAAAAAAAATTCTGCTGATTTTAATGAATAAAATTTGTATCTAAAGATATTTTCAACATATAATGCAGAACATCTAACTGCTCAATCGTTGCAGCTTCAGAGTAGAGCGTTCACCTTGTTCATTCAAAAACAGGAAGGTAAATTTGCATTTGCATTTTCGCATTTGCATTTTCAACCCTTTTTCATCCAGACGACAGACTGGGCGCTGAACGCGCAATCTGTCGTCTGAAATGAAAAAGGGTCGAAAATGCAAATGAATGAAATTTGTTTCCATATTCCTCTGTGGAACGTTAATATTCGTTATGAGTCATACTTCCATTTCAATTGGCGCTGTCGACATGATGTCGGTAATATTTTTGATTACTTTGAATCAGAGATTCTTATTGGAAGAAAACATACTCCCGTTTGAACATGGTTGTATCTTTACCAGCTTTTAAAGACCTCATAAGCAACTGGTGACCTGTATGACTATTAGGTTGTAAGGAAAGTTCTGGCCGGTTTTCCGCGCTCACAAGATAAATTCAAATCTCAGAGCGCGTTAATATGAATCAGCTTATATAATGTGCTACTTAGATAGACAAAAAGTTGCTCTTTTGAATATATGTTTGATTTGGAATGCCACTAGATTCTCGAATTATTAGGGAAATTTTGAAGTACTGCGAAAATGGCAGTTTTTAGATGACTTCTCTTCCCAAGTTCTTGTTCAGTCGAGTCCCAGCGAGGGTGCTGCCATATGTGAATGCTGCACGGGGAGAGTATGAAGCATTGCATGGAACACTTCGTCCTTGGTTTCAGAAGTGCAGAAATGAGAACGAGCTGCTTGGAATTTCAATGATCAAATCGCTTTAACTAAGACGGCAGAAAGCGATGAGGGCCAATACTTGCAGGGGACATCCACAAGTATTGGCCCTCAGCACACAAACTTGGTTAACCACCTCAAGTAGCCTTGATTTAGAGAAACCCAAAAAATGGGTGCCGCGGGACCGCTCAGAGCAGCTATGCGTAGGCGCATTTTCCACAAATCCTCTTCCAGTGATTGAAGCAGTTTCAGGCTGAAGCCCCTACTCGTCCATCATATTCACCAGATCTAGCGCTAACTGAGCCCCACTTTCCCAAACATCTGGACAGCTCCTTCAGTGCTGAAGGAAAGTGGGGCTTCAGCAGTGTGTCAGAAAGATTGGCGATTTTGAGTCGACTTTTTTCATTTCGCGCGATATAAAACATCAGCCCTTCGTCAAAGTGAGATACGAAGGTATGCAAAATGTTCTCAAGAGTGTGGCAAATCGAATGGTGTTTATTTTGTGAGAAAAGATGCAGTCTGAGCCGAGTTATGAGTTTGCGTCCTAAAGTTGAACTTGCGAAAGCCCACCAAGACTTTCCTTACAACCTGATGTACATTTATTGAACAATATTCACCGTTGCGAACTACTATGAGATGGTTATGCTTCCGTGGTACACCTTGCTCTGTAATAACTCTCGTACCACAGTGCTACATACCTCATAATGGTCGTAATGGTTTCGTACAGGAATGGTCCTGTATTCCCTCAAAACGCTCCATGCGTTAAATTTCACGGAGATTTCAAAGAACCTGAAATGACCAAAGGGGTCGAGTCAAAGGTGGAGGAAGGTTTCCGATAGATACGACCTCTCCCTTCCTCCACACCCTCCAGATAGGGTTCTCCGGTACGACATCCTCGCGAAATTTCGTGAAAAGTGTGACCCCCCTTTCCTTTCCTCCCTCCTCTTATACAATGACTTCTTTCCGGCGGTCGAACATATCTGAGACGTTTGTGCCTATACATACAAGGTCATAATCATATCCCTGCTACCTTAAGGATAGAGTTTTTAGCGCTAATCATCTCTTCTTGGGATGCGCCGCACATTCTGGTTCCATTCAGAATTGTGGTGGTGTTATACAATGACCTGCGGTGGCCAGTCGTTATGCAAGTCAGTGCTTTTCCTCCCAGGCGAGTCTGGTCCCAATTCACTGGGCGGGCGTTGATGCGCGCCACCTGTCACACACCAACTCCACCGCCCATCACTGCTTCATTGCTAATTAGTTATATAATTTGTGATTATCGACTGACGACCTTTTTTGAGGTCGACGCGCCACCAACCCCTCGACGATCAGCAGATGTCGAGGATTTGAGGATTTGGTGATGAAATTTTTGGAAAATCCGGTTTCTCAGCCCTGGATACAACCTTGCCCCTTCCAACCAAAAATACGATCCCTTCCGTGTAGGATTTCCCTACCGAGGCCTGAGCCTGGCTAGAGGTAAAACGCCTAAAAATGATTCTAATCGAAAATTAAAGTCAGGTCTTCGCTTAAGCTAACAAATAAACCTTGATTCAAGGAAGATAAAAGTAAAAAATAGCAGCAAATGTTCGCGAGAAAAGCGCTTATAACATGGAAAAGTGAAGGAAACGCTCCACGAAATCAAAATATTCATTGCGATTAACAAATGTTATGGATTTTATTCTCACCTATAATTCTTTTTGAATCATTCTGCTACTTTGCACATGACATGCACATTAAAGATGCACTTGAATAGTGCGTAGGTCTTTTTTCAATCTTTTGATAATGATTTGATAAATGTTGAATGGCAGATGTGACAATAGTGCAACGTGCCTGCTACAACAGCGTCACATTTGACACCGATGCAATGTTCTGCATCTGTTATATTACTGGCATTTTTGCAGAGCATTACCGGGGTCAATCGAAGTCGGTGGGGGAGGGGGGGGGGGGACGTAACATTTTACCGACGTTGAAGTTCCTCTCCTCTCTGGTTATGACCAAAACTCGTATCCCCTCTTCCTTTATGAAAAAGCATCTGTCGAAACATCTGTCTCATCTGTTTTAGCCTAAGCCTAGGCAGGGAAAGGTGCTTTGAGATCGGTGAAAATTTTGCTTTTCCCGTCCCCCTCCCCTACTTTAATTTACCCCATTACCGCTTTTGTCGTGTCGTTTGTTCAATCCATGATTTTTGGGTTCTTTTGACTTTCTTTGCTGCAGACTGATTCTCCCAGAAAACTTTTCCTTTTATTATATCTCAGAGCTAACAACCAAACCACAAGCTAACAACCATCCCATCCCTTTTCATGTACACCTTGTACATGTAATAAATAAATAAATAAATAAAAGGGGTTGTTTACGTTGATTTATACTCTCGGCATTGCCTGCGTCACTACAGGCGACAAGGTGTGAAAGCGATCGAGCTGTATTGTCTCGTACGGACTCACTCATGCTCAAACCTTCGTAAACGATTCTCCGAGGAGGGGCCGTAACTCGAATTAGATGGTGGAGAGGCATATTCAGAGTAGGAGGGGGTCGTATTTTGTAAACTTTTTCCTCGAAACCCGGCTTGACTTTGGTCGCATTGGCCGCTTTTGGGTTCTGAAATGTGTAGCGCTGTTCACCTCAAGTCATCCAAATGAATTGCTCGATTAAATGCTAAAGATGCGGCATATTTAAAAATGTTTGGTGCTTTGCTTGCGATTTAAGTTTTTCTTCTCGTCGACGAAAGCCTCAATCTTACTTAGGCTCTCTAAGAGTAACTCGCATTCTAATATTTCAGGTATGGACATTGCATCGCGGGTGGTTTCAGCCATGACACGGGTTGCGAACGAGCCACCTGAGAAGGTAAAGCCTGCAAAAGTGGGAATGGTAGTGGACGTTTCCGATGCAAAATTTATCGGAGGACTTATTCCGTGTGAGTAGCTCAAACGATCGTGAAACTGCCGTTGTTTATGTTTATAAAGGGGAACAAGTGGAAAAATGGAATTGTAGCGCTCTATTCGAAAAACTGCAAAACAGCTCTGAAAAAGGAAAAATTGAGTTGCAGCTTGGTCAGAAAAGTTCCGTTACTTCACGGCACGTGTTCCTCTTATTTGAGTGAGAGTAGGTAAAAATTCCTTCCCGTTTATTCGTACATGTGATACGTAGGGCTTTGCCAGCACCTATCGTGGGGTGGCACATATGAGTGGGTGGGAAGTGAGGTGACATAAACACAGAAAAGGTCGTTCGCGGAAAGATGAGTTTCTTTGTTACCCATATATTTATGTTGTATTTGCCTGATAGGGGTCGCATGTGAAGTTTCAAAGTTTCACGTCAAAAAGTGAGAATTCGGCCTCCCCGAACTCTCGGCCGGGTGGACGGGGCCTCCAATTAAAAGCCCCGTCTGGTCGTCCGCCGCGGTTGGGAGCGGAGAGTGGAACTGTCTACGTAATTTTCTCTTCTTACAATGCGTCTACGAACGCGACGTACGATGGGATAGGCATTTGCTCAGAGACACCGCCCCTCCGGCCGCGACCCTGTGGTGCTGTATTTTCGCTGAACTCTCACTTTTTCGTAAAACTTTGCATGCGGCTCCTATTGGGCTAATACAACATAAATATATGGCTAACAGAAAAGCTCATTTTTTCGTGAGTGCTTCATTTAAACCTGCTCCTCGCATTATGTTTAATTGAACGTTTTTTATTGAATAAGCCAATACAAGTAGAATAATAATAAGGCTCAAATCTTGTTGGTGTCTGAAAGTTCAGAGATCGATCTACAATTATATCCTGCCATTTGGATATGAAATCAGTGTTCTAAATGCCCCAGGTTAAGATTTTCGGGGAAATTGACACATGGAGAGAATAAACCTGATACATCTCTGTTTCAGACTCTTGAGTCTGCTCACTTTCAGCCTTGGTGGAAAAGCAGCTGTATCCGTATTCGCGACCCGAGTTTCTCTACTTCTCCGAGGATGAAATTCTGTTGTCAGCTGATCAATGCATTCGTCCAGTTCTTTGTCCAAAATATCCCTCGAAAATGCCTTTATACGCAGGTTACGCAGAGGTCATCAATGCAGGTAACAGTGAATTGCTAAAAAATTTTCAATTTTTCAGAAAGCAGGATGAAAGTTGTTTCCTTGCTTTTTCGCAAATTTCGTGTCTCTCCAAGCTCGGTGAAGATAGTGTGAACGTGAGCGCTGGGCCGCGTTCATACTTTGCGCCGGAAGGACGTGGCTGTGTTCAAAGGCAGAGTGCCACGGGGAAGGGGTGAAGACGCAGCAAGCAACGAGACAGGAAAAGACGCAGAAACACGCCGTGCCACGCCCTGCCTTGCGCAGTATGAACGCGACCTTATCATCTTCACCCTACCCCAGATGTGAGTCAGAGTTCATCGAGTTAGTTTCATAGTTTAGGTAAGACCGTTCAAAACGAAGACCAAGCATCAGCCAGAATGATCACGCTGGTCCAGCAGGGACATGAGGCTGAGGAAGCAAAAGAGCTCGAGCACAGCTCAAATCCGTGAGTTGTACACTTCAAAATATGAAAAGCTAAACTCTACATTCACCGTGAAAGCTACGAGTGCAATGTCCGAAGCTATTATAATTAAGTTCAAAATCTTTTTTGGATTTAAACTCAATTAAAACTTAGTCTACTTGTTCATCTTTAACTTAGTTTTTTTCTTTTCTTTTTCTTCTTTCTTTCTTTTCTTTTTTTCTTTCTTTCTTCTTTCTTTTTTCCTTCTTCTGTCTTTTTTCTTTCTTTTTTCTTTCTTTTTCCTTTTCTTTTTTCTTATCCACTATTTTGACTTAATTTCTTCCATTTTCATTTGGGATTAAATTTTTAATTTGATTTTTTGATAACTTCAATGAATTACCATTACTTATAGGTCAACGGTCGTCAAAGTATCATCAACTGACGACGACGAGCTGATGTCTCCGAATGGTAGTAATACGGTGAGCTTAGTGTGACCAGATTTCATGAGATTCTTGAGATTATTGCATAGGCTCGGGTTCTGAATGAACCGAGCGCCTTTTTTGGTATGATATTATCTCTCGAAAAGAAATTTTTTCGAGATTCTTTTAAAAATCCGGCAAAAATATTTACATACCTTTTTGCGTTTCTTCTCAGATGAAGTGGGAATACCCTGAATGTACATGCTATAAATACGTAATTCGTGCGTGTACCCTCCTGCTCAGATTACTCTTTAGCTTTTATTTCTTTATTATTTGTTTATGTGCTTCAGCCTATTCTTAAAAGCCTATTCAAATTAAACTAGCAGTTCCTGTTAACCAGAACAACCTCTGCACTCTTCCAAATGAGTAGTGAATTCTAGGGATATGATTGGGGCATGAGTTCTATCACAAATACTTCGGGCACCATTTTTCGATGTTATTCTTCCCCACAGGCTCTTTCCTTTCTGTTTTGTCTGGCTGAATTCCCAAATGAGTCATTCTCCATTGATTGTTGCAGGCATGCACGTCCTCTGGTGTCCGAGCCGAAGCCGCATTCTTTGCAATTTTCGACGGTCACGCCGGATCAGGAGCAGCACTTGTGGCAAGTCGTTGCCTACATGAACACATAAAAGTTAGCTTTCTATTCCAGTTTTTCAGTATTATTATTAGCATGCGTTTATACTTTGCGGACTGTGAATCGCGCAGCTGTGCGTGACATGTGTCGTCCTAAGCAGTCTTAAATGGCGTGCTGTTTTCCTTCGCAACGCATGGACCGTGAGTTGTAAGGCCGCGTTCATACTCTGCGCCGGCAGGGCGTGGCGGTGTTCACAGGCAGCCGGGCATAGTAGAACGGCGAGATGCAGAGACGACATAAGCAGCGAGACAGGGTGGCACAGACGGAGACGCAGAGACACGCAGCCACGCCTTGCCGCCGGTACCGCAAAGTATGAACGCGGCCTAATAGACGGAGGGGAAATAGTACGCTTGCGTGAGAGTGCTCACGACTACATACTCATGCCATCATGCGAGCTATAACAAAGCCTCATGAGGAAAATGTCAGTCAAAAAGTAGTTGCCGCGTGTTTCTGGCACAAATTCCATTCTTCGGTAGGAGGATGCGGTTTACTGGCTGCCAGAAAGCAAAAAAAAAAAAACTAGACAGCGCAGTATCAGTAATTTGTTGCTATTCTAGGCAATCTGTCATAACTTATAGTCACCACTATTTCAGTCTCGGTTAGGTGTGGTGTTGGAATCGATCATTCAACTGGATAAGAATGAAACCATAGTTTCTAGCAGAGCCCGTTCCGACTCGTCCTATAGTATCAGTAAGGTGCTGTAGTGTTCTCATTGTAGGAGATCTAATGGTATTCGTATCTTTGTAGATGGATTCGGTGTCAATTCGATGTGACGAATTGGTTGTTGGTGCTCTTGAAGCGGCATTCGTCGATATGGTCAGTGAGATTTTCTTTTTATTTCTGATTTTTTGAACGTTGCTAGTACGATCTACGGACATGAAAACAGGCCACCCCAGGAATAGGGGTATATGCAGATATGACAGCGAATCGCGTAGCCGCCCGCGACGAGTGGCGCGGCGGGTGCGAGTGCTAGTGGCAGGGCATGGCAGCTGAGGCAGTGTGGCATGTGTGGAAGCGCAGACGTGACGCAGTCACGCTCGGCCGGCCCCCTAGGGCAATCGATACGGCGAGTCGTACTGGCGGCGCCGCTAGTGAAACGCCGCGAAGCGATTCGCTGTCATATCTGCACACGCCCCAGAAATGAACTCGCTCTTTTCTCGATACCACCGCTGACGAAGTGATGGGTGGAGCCGAAATCCTTTCCATCGGGACATCCGCGAGATAAAATAGCGTTCGGTCCACTAGGAATTCCTATTTGTCCTTGGCTATTCAACTGAAGTCAGACCTCTGCTCTACAGTAGTAATTTGAGACTCTATCATCACTCAGAATCTGAGCACGAACGCTTTCTGAATTGTACTTGAGTAAGGCCGCCGTCAGACTTTGCAAATTCGCGGTTCTGTGATTTTGCGACGTCGCACTTTCGCACGCGATACTACGACCTTGAGATTGTGCAGTGCCGCAACTTCGCGTGCAAAGCCGCGACACCGCAAAATTGCAAAGCTGACGGCGACCTAAGTGGCTACACATCAAGATGTTAGAATACTCTTACGGTACCTGAAATTTGAATAAACAAAAAAATAATGGTAGTAAGTGAAATGAAGGCGCATTTTGTCTTCACCAGAAAAGGGAATCTAGTTGGTTCCTTATTGGTTGGAGGGCGTAGGAGGCGTTTGGACCACGCCTCGACCTGCAAAGCTCCATAAACGACTTGCTCCCCAACGCTCTACCGCCCAGTCAAAATTCACCGCAACCTTCTTTTCCGTCGAACACGCTTCGAACCTCCCAAATTTTTTTGACACAAGGTATCATCTGCATAGAGTCTGAAATTCTTCTTACCTTTCGTTTTTGAACACACACCCACACTTTCATTCATAAACAGTCATTAACTCCAGGATTCACAAATTGCTGAAGACAAGCAAACCTGGCGAATCACAGGTGGTTGTGCGGCCATTGCGGTTCTGGTATTTCTTGGTAAACTGTACGTGGGTGAGTGAACATAGGAGAAACCAAGTTTTTCCCTAGTTTTCCAAACAAATTTCTTCAAATTTGCTTCAGTTATCCTTTTTCAGCGAATGCGGGTGATTGTCGAGCAGTGCTGGTGACGGACGAAGGCTCACGACCACTAAGCTCCGACTTCACACCGGCAACCGAACGAAAACGACTACAGACCCTTGTGAGATTACAGTTGTTATAAATAATAAATAAATGGATAAATGAGTAGATAAAAATATATAAATAAAGAAAAAAACAAAATTGTTGTAAGACCCCTTGGAATTTCAGCGTGTTCAAAACAATAATGGAATGGAAGAGTTACTTTCGCTCCAGAATGACTGTTAAACTCAGGGTGTGTGCAGATATGACAGTGAGTCGCTTCGCCACGTTTCACTCGCGGCTCCACCAGTACGACTCGCCGTATCGATTGCCCTTGGGAGCCGGCCGAGCGTGACTGCGTCACGTCTGCGCTTCCACTCATGCCACACTGCCTCGCCTGAAGGCTGCCATGCCCTGCCACTGGCACTCGCACCCGCCGCGCAGCTCGCTGCGGGCGGCCACGCGATTCGCTGTCATATCTGCACACACCCTTTAACTTGAAGTCAAGAAAGCATCATCATATGTATATTATATACGGGTCTTACATCAAAAAATCAGTCGTTATAGTTCTCAGCCAACTGAATGGCATAGCATCAACTATTATTTGATTAGAATAATGCGGGTGTGTACCATTAGGACAGAAAATTCGCGTGCGCACTAGCCCTACGCGATTCGAGGTATATTACTTTAGGAGTCCTAGATTCATACGGTGATAGGGCAATTACGCCTAGAACAAGACGCAGGACTCTGAACTGCTCCAGGACCCAGCTACATTCGGTGCCCCCAGCTCGCACGATTCGCGTCGCGTACCCAGCGCCGCGACGCGGATTCCTGTGGTAATGGCACATACCAGCCTGTCACCAAATTTTTTTCTCTCTTTTTTTAAAGTTCAAGATTTCGTTATTGAATAATCGAACATAATCTGCCATTATTTTTTAGGCATATCAGAATCCCGAGCTTATTAGTAACTGTTTTTCTCGTCTTGAATACTCAAGGGCTTTGTCGAGAAAAGATCTGAAAACAAAAGTTCTGTTCAGGTACGACGACCTTAGTATAAGCTGATGTTTACAATAACTTTCAGAAAACATTTGTAGGGATTGGTTTATGGATGGGTGGGCAGCGAAAACGGTGAAGGAAAGCGACTTGAAGCCTCCTTTGATAAGCGACTGCTCTCGAAAAGTAGGTTACATAGTTAATTGGCAATGATTCTTGTGGAGAGTGAAATTTTCCTTAGAAAATTGTACCACTTGGAAAAAGCCATACTCTCACTCTATTCAGAGACGATTACTGAACACCATAGGCGTGTCGCGAGGATTTGGTGACCACCATTTGTTCACTGTCGATGATCATCTGCCGATTAAACCATTTCTTTCATCAGTTCCAGAGGTGAGTCAGTGAAAGGTAACGGGCCTAGCTCAATGGTATATGCAAGAAAATGTTATCTAAAGGCACAGTTTACAATAATTTCCATTTTTTGTCGCGCTCCATAAAGACTCTATGGGTGCTCAAGATCACATAACTGAAATAAGAACAAGAGGTAATTTTTAAAACGCAACGCGCTCTTTTCGTGGAGCCGCCGCACTTTGCTTGTAGTGTGTGATTAAGTATAAATGCAATATCACAAAAAGGATTTCAATCGAGTTCAGGTACGGGTATTCGATTTGCGTCAGCTCGACGTTTTATCAGATAAGGATATTCTCATAATAGCATCAGATGGCTTATGGGATGTGTTGAGTAATGAAGATGCCGGTTTGATTGTGCGATCTTCGTTATCAGCTACGGAGCAAAGTGAACAGTCACGGTAGGTCCCACCATTCCAGTGCACGGCTTACTATACGGCACCGCTTCTTTGGTTGTAGTTCACTTCAAATGATAGTGTTTGGGCTGTGAATTTGCATCTCGGACTAAGATTTACAGATACAGTATGGCTGCCCAAGAACTGGCAATAGCTGCACGAGGGTATCCAAGTGGAAGCAATGGACATCGATGGACGATGAACAGTGGAGGAGGTGCGTCTACCGATGACATCACAGTGAGTGGACTCTTCTTTCTATGGTGTAATCAGGTGGGACAAGCCTACAGAAGTCAGGCAACAGCCTTGTTTGTAATTCGGGTACCTAAGAATAGGGGTATTGCCTATAGAACGAAAAATTGGCGGCGTGGTGTCCGGCGTGCTAGCTGGGGCACCGTATATAATTGGGTCCTGAAGTGGTGACACTGTCCTGCTCTTCCTTTCAGGAATAATCGCTTCAGGACTGTACTACGAACGGCACCCATGGCTGGCACCTGTCACGTCGCGCGCGACACGCGATCACTCGACTTTCTGTCTTAATGGCACGCACCCTCATAAATAACAATTTCCAAGTGAAGATAAAGCAAATGAGTAGTGTGTCTCGATGCTTCTCAAAATCTGGCTAAATTCTTGGTAAATGATACCAGTACTTCGGTCACCAGGGTTTCTTACTTTTCCGTGCCAATTGATTGCCACTAATTGGTCGTTCATATGCGTGACCCTGGATTGCGAACATACGCCACCATTTGCAAAATCCTGCTTGAAAAGTTTCACCATAAAATTCTGAATAGCTACTTACATTTGTAACAATGCACCGAACATGATGAACTTTTTCAGGTGTTCGTTATTCCTCTGAAACACTGTATTGCTCCGCCTCCTGGAGATGATGACGATGACGAGATGATAAGTCTTTGTGCAGAGGATTAAAAAGTATAGAGGATTAAAATGTGTAAAAATAAGATACGAAAGAACGTAAGTACGTACTGTTGGGGGAGTCGACTTGTCGAATTTTGGATAGTAAAACACCTTCATTATTATGAACAGCAGTTAGCCTCACTAGACCTTACATCTGTTAATTACATCTACGGTATGTTACTGACTAGTCAATCTTGTGATAACATTTACAATGTTTCCCTACCCCCTTCCCCATTCACTATTACGTCACAAAAAGTGATCAGATGGTTGTACTTATTCTACTTTCCTGATTCACAAACCTTTCCGCGATCTCATTACTGCTGGTCATTTCACTGTAACACCACACTTCACTAATTCAATATTTATTTTTTATCAATATTCAATGCTGAATAAATAAATTAATAAGTACTCCTCGAGTACTATCACAGTCACAGAAACAACCATATATGTAGATACCCTGGCACAAGAAAACACTTCAGTATGTTACATCAATAATGTTGACCTGAATGCGAAGCGAAATTAGCTATAATTAAATGAAACGGGAGAATGAAGAGAAGTCAGGACTCGTGATAATAATTAATAGCTCTTTAAAAACTATAACAAATAAGCGAAATTTCACATGGGCAGAATTAACGAGCAAAATCTCAATATGAGCTGGGCAATGAGAAATCATAATTTCATTCTGGTTCATTCGCCTCTGCATTTTGTCGTTCCTCTAACAATTGTCTATCAATCACCTGAAAAGAACCCGTACAAGTGATACGGTAACCTTACCGATGTCTATACCACTCCACTCCTATGGCTCGCCTGTACGAAAGAAATAGCCATGCCCACTTTGATCTGTGCACCTCCATGTCTTTACTACGCGATGAAAATGATTTTGTTTGCTCCGGTTCATGGGCACGATTGAACCAAGGATAACATTGTGAGTTTGGGATGAGTACAATTCGAGCCCCGTAACCTTTGAACGGGACAATCCCACTCACCTGCCAAACCCATTTCTGTGTTGGAGATTTGGGATCGCATTTTTGCATGTACACAAAACCTGAACCATCAGGTTCAGCAGATAAACACTGAGCTGACACCTGTAACAACAAAGGCGCAGTAAAGGATAACTGAAAATGCTGATCGAGAACACTTACCGGATGAAAGATCGCCCCAGTTTCAACGGAGTACTTGAACAGTTGGTTTCCCTTCATACTATGACTAAAAATAAATAGATTTTGGTCGTCTTATGAAATATCGGTGATGTTCACTAACCAATCAAATAGTACGACAGGTGCTTTGTCCACCGATGAGGACGCATCAAAGCATACCGAACGCCCCAGAGGACGAATATCATGCCATCGGGTTAGTCGGAGATTCTGGAAGGATAGTCATGAGAAAGCCATCGCATAGCCAGTGCATTCGGATGTGAAAATGCGAGTACCTGCTCGCCACCACTCTGTGGATCGTCGCTTATACATTTTCGCAGTCCGAATCGTTGATGGGCCTGTTTGAATTGAGTGTCCACGCACATTTTTGCTCCTTGATTGCGTAACTCTCCTAAAAATTATGAAAACCGGATTGAAGTAGATAAGGTAGAACAGGCTAAGGTGCAAGCAATGGCATAGATAAGTATGGAGGAATAAACCCTTAAACATGAAACAGCTCCGAACGTTTTCCCGCATTTCTAAAAAAACTAACCGCTAGCCGAAGGCTTTGGCTCCACAGCTGGGTAATACTTGTCCTGATCAAAAGCCACTTCCTTCATGAACCAATCGAACGATTTGCACTTCAGCCGTTCCCGTACTGCTTTTTGCCGAGAGAGATCTCCTGAGCACTATATGTATAGGATAAGGAGGATAAGAAGAAAGAATAGTATCGTACCCGTATTTGCATCCCCCACACCAGCACGATGCTTGAACAAATGGTGCTTATATTCATCCATCCATACCTGAGAGAACTCGTGAAAATCGTTTTTTTTTTACGAAAACATCGCATATAACAAACCTCGGCGACTCTCCTGTAATTCCTACTGATAAAATCGCCCACTCCGGTAGCACTTTTGAATGGCATATATTTACAACGATAGATGTGTCCTACACGAGAACATGGCGCATCTACCAAGCGACCATGACACTGCCACACCTCCAAATGCGTTGATGATTTGAAACCCAAAGTAGCCATCTGCATAACACCCACCTTGAAACTCAATTCATACTGCTCGCCACCCCAAATGTCGAGACCATCGTCATAGCCGCCAAGTTCCCAAAACCATTTCGTTGAGATTGCAAAGTAACCGCCTGCCATCACAGGACTTGGGAATGGCTTTGTTGGATTCTCACGATCTTTCTTTGTCAACGGCAATCGTTTATAGTTGAATGCCCAATCGAACGAACCTTATCATGACTGATCAGAGGGGGGAAAGAAGTTACGTAGATCGCCATTGTAGGCGTCACGTAATACATAAATGAAAATTGATAAGAGTGATAACAAAAAAGAAAATCACATAAATAAGAAACAGCGATTGATCAAACGTGATTTCACCTCGAGCTCCATCGTCTTGAGGACGAATTTCGTAGGTGTCACAGTCGATCACATCAACAAAAGGGCACACAACTGTTCTGAAAACAAAGAACGTACCTATTACTATCTTTGGAAAGTTAGTCGTGTAGCTTTTGAAGTGAGGGAAGAAGTAGAATATTTGTATATTGGACGAAGACCCTCCCATCTACTGCGGGTTCCGGTGTGGCACGTATTTGTTCACAATAAAAGTCTCGACGTGTCCCCTCCCCTCACATTATGTCATCATCAACCTCACATATTACCCAACATCAAACACAATTAGCTCCTTGAGGCCGGGTCAAATAAACAAAACAAATGACTTAGGGCAGAAAACCGTAAGCGGACTACATACCTGTAGTCTTCGACGATCGGATCGATAAGTGGAGGCAACCAATTGTAATTAGCTTCCGAATGGGAGTCCAGAAAAACGAGAATGTCTCCGGTCGCTTTTTCCGCCCCGAGCTGACGAGCGCGAATAAGGCCTTCTCGTTTCCTGAAATCAACACTTGATATTGAAACACCTTCGTCTATACGTCATGTTGTAGAATTAGTGTTGTTCAGTGTGATCTAGTATTTTGCAACTTTGTGATGGCATGTGAGCCGATATAGCGATCTGATTTGACCAAGCCTTAGAGTATATAAACCCACTGCTGTTTTTAGTTAGTCACTTTTGCCCAATAATTACTCCTTCGCTGCTGTTCTCAGATTCCACGACTACAACACGTCATCTCGACATGTGTGGAAATGGGATTCCGCCCGCGCAACACCTTAGTGAAAAGCAAAAATTATGCACCGTCATACATTCTCGCCAAACGCCTCGAAATCGCCCACCATTTTCAGTAACTACATTGACATGCAGCTGAAAATTATCGATTCTGAGGTAACAACCATCACTTTTCACGCTGACGAGAATTCGAACGAGGTAACGAAAGGGAAAGATTACCGTGATAAGTCCCTCCACGCGTAAATCGAGTATTTTCAGCATTTTGCTGAGAAATGTTAATGCTCCTGGTAGGAACATGCGGATCTATAGGGGAGTCACAAAGTACAAATTGGAAAGGAAGAGATATCTCCGGAAAAGGAGAGGTTACGGGTGTCTAGATACGCACAGATTCTGTGCAAAATTTGTTAAACGAAAGATCACATTCATGTGGATGACGTCACACCCACGATATGTAAGACGTAATAAACAAAATAAAAGCCCACTTCGTTCTGAGCACTTTGACGAGATGGTCAATTTTTGCCCGTTTGAGGAAATCCTCCAGAGGCTTCTTCAGAAATGGCTTCTCGCTGAAGTCGTCAACTAATATAATCTCTTTCAACAACTCCTTCGGAGATCTGTTCATGATTGAGTACACGGAACGCAAAAGGGTAGAGTTGTGCTGCAATCAATTTAACAGCAACTTCGACAAGTGGCCACTTGTGATGGTTGAGAACTAAAATGTACTGCAGATTACCTCTTCATGCATAGGAAAAATAACGGAAACCATGGGAAGCTTGGAGTGATACTTCATGAATTTGCATTGTGGATGACGAATGTCTTTCATGGATCGATTCAACGAAATTAGATCCGAAACGTAGGCATTATATCCATTCGCTTTATATAAAGCCAGCTGAAAGCAATACAGAAGAAAATCAACATGATTCACAATATCTCCGATAACGCTTACAGCTTCCTGTTCGACATTTGCATCTTTTGGAAGAGTGACCGGTTTTCCTTGCTCACCTGGACCAACTCGCGCCTGGTCCTTTTTGTATTCTTCATGATCTTCCCAAATCTGAAAGAACGAAAAGGTAAATAAGTCAAAATTTTAAAGTGACTGTGAGAAACGACTTTGCATTACATGGCGCTGGAGAAACGTAAGATTTCCTATGCACACCCTACTTGAATACAGCATTATATCCGCCTAATTCTACCGTAGTCATAATGAGTAGCACGGAATCTATCAGTTTTCTGAAGCTCAGAAGTTACGTCGATCAAATTCAACACAGAGATCCAAGGGAAAAATCCATTTTGTGTAACAGCAGCAACAAGACTGCCTGCTGACGACTGCCAATTTTGGTTCAATCACCCCAGGACTTTGATTGACCTTCTACAGGAAGAGAAGAAAAAGATGGCTCAAAAATAGGAAGAACCTTGACAAGAATGGGCTGAAGATATGAGTAAGAGAAACAAGATAAAGAACGTACGTAGAAAAAACTGTTTGTATACAGCAGGTCAGTTAGCTCTCCGCTTCATGGGAAGAGAGACCTCTCGAGCCCAATGAAATATCGGAATTCAAAGCGCCACGTCAAAAAGGGTAGCATGTTTGCTCGACTAGAACTAGTAAAATGAAGCTGTAACTGTTGAAGGTACCAAGAGCAAAGTGAAACAGTGCGTCAAGCTAAGTCACTCAAAGGACAACACGAATAAAATTAAGAATAGGCAGCAGACCTTTTTTGGTTCACTCTTGTAGTTCACAAATGGATCTACTCCATCAGATTGTTCTGGAACGATTTTGACAGCACCACCCGGAACTTCTATCCCTAAATAAAATATTTCACATAATTGCGTATATGGAAGAAGTGAAAACTTACTATCTGCACGGCCTATTATTCTGATCTCATTTGACTGAGAAGAAGTTGAAGCAGAGAACGCTCCATATAGAATATAGACTGCTCCAGCAAACAAAATATATTTAAGTAGCGTTATATATCGTCGGCTCACGTAACGACTTATACCCATTCCTGTAATGAGCACTGAATAATATATTGCGATAAGAAGACGATTTCACGCGTATCATTGTCCAATGTGCAAAGAGAATCACATGCCGCGTTGCGCTGCGAAGAGTGAGACGGCTCATATTTAATTTTATGACGGTTCGAACTGTCCTGCAATGGGAAATGGTGCCATCATGAATCACTACCGCATGTGAAGAATGCATATCGATTATACGCGCGCCACGTAAATGCCCACAGTGAACGACGTGGTGGAGTGTGCCGAAGTATGTATGACGGTTCACTGGATGGGTGGGTAAATAACAAATTAAAATGAGATGAGCGTGTTTAGGCTGCGTTCATACCCAACCGAATGGAATTTGTGGCGCATTACGTAAAGGTAAATATACGTATCGATCGAGAAAATGAGCGCATTTGTGCATCCGCGATTTGAGAGAATTGGCGCATTCGCGTCATGCATAAGATACGTATCGATCGAGAAAATGAAGGTATGGACGCATCCGCGATTTGGAGAATTGGCGGATCGGCGCATCCGCGATTCTGACTATTTGCCACAAGCAAATGAACTGACGTGGTGGTACATACGTAGCATCGCCAAAAATCCCAAATCGCGGATGCGTGGATGCGCCGATACGCCAAAAATCTCATTCAGTAGTATGAACGCAGCCTTATAGTCAAGATGCGACCAGCGCTGAAGAGTCAAATATCGCACGCATGCGTAAGCTAACGTACCTACCCCCCCCCCCCCCCCCCCCCCGCTTCGCGTCAGAACCCCTTGCGGAAACCGGGACGGTACACAAATGGCAGAACACAGATGAGTCTGCTCACATGAGAAAACTCGCTATTTTCTATTACAGCTTTCTACTTTCTATTTATATGTGCATGCTTAGGCGACTTGAAAGGAGACTTCTATTTATATGTGCATGCTTAAGATGCCGAGCACGGTGAAGTGCCCTTCTGCCTTCCCCCGATCTAGTGAAAACAAGCAAACATCGAGAAAGAAAAATTAAACAGATTTCCGTTGCGAAACTTTCCGATAGGCTAATACCAGACTTCAGCGTCGTAATATCGCGGAGCAAGTTAGCAAAATCGCAATATAGCAGATTCGGGAACCTCGACAAGGGGAGTGCAGGGAAATTGGATCGCAACCGTTCAGCGAAATCAGTTTAATTACCGACACTGCCACCGCTGTTTTTTTTGGTCAACCGACGTGGAATGACTTGCAGTTCTTACGTACATTCCGGTACTGACCTTAGTGCAAACTTCGATTATCTACTGACAGACATAGAGATAGGAACAAACGAACTTTTGAAATGCGTCTGGTTTGGTTGATTGCGTCTTTTTGAGCGTTCCAAAGGCCAAGTTCCCCAAATTTTCACAATAACTATAGATAACACTACATTCAGTTCAGACACCTTAGCTAAGTAACCCAGTGATACGGGAAGCGGATATTTACGCCACGACGTTGTAATAGACTTCCAAATCCAGCTTGCTCGATCATTTAGCACTTCGCTGGTACACTGCTAGTCGATGAAAAAATAATTTTCGCTGAAACTTTGCCTAAGAAGAAACATGTTCGGGGTGCAGATCACGAATATGACAACAGGGGTGTATGTCGTTTGGCGCGGCCCTTGCAGCTAATTTGCCAATGGGGCGCATGGGCCGTCTGGACTCTCCCAGATTTACCTAAGCCTTTTTAGGGGAGGAGCTTTGGCAGTGCCCCATTGGCAAATTGGCTCCAAGGGGCCGCGCCAAACGACCGTCTCCCTGACAACAGTTTTGTCGTTGGCGCCAATTTGGTGCGATTGCTCCAAATTCGCGCGACAACTTGTTCCCATCAAAATCGCTTAACGCCAGCCCCTCAAACGCCCCGATCAGAATCCCAAATAATCTTTTTGGCTAAGCTGCAGCGATTTTGGTGAGAAAGCTGTGACCTATAGAGGTCATTTGTGGTGCGGATCGCCAATTTGGTGCAATTGCACCCTACAGGGTGCAGTTGCACCAAATTGGCGCCAACGACAAAACTGTTGTCATATTCGTGATCTGCACCCCAAATGACCCCTATAGGTCAAGCTTCAGCGAAAGTCATTTCTTGGACCAGCTCGCAGTGTTTCGTGAAATGATAGTTGAATGGTGCCACACAAACTCAATCGAGTATGTTATGGAAAAACAAAAACGTCATGGTTCTCTTGAGTCAATCGTTGTTCCCTGCAAGGACGTGTTCATACTATATGGTGCCGGCGGCGGGCATGGCTGCCTGTCTCTGAGTCTCTGCCTACGTCATCCTGCTTCGCTGCCTGCGTCATTTCTGCACCTCCCTCGTGCCCACTCTGCCTCGCTGCTTGTGAACGCAGCCACGCGCTGCCGACGCCGAGTATGAACGCGACCTAACAATTAACCCAAGTTTACACACAGAACTAGCAGCTTTCAAAGCCTCTTTCAGTAATATAGTCGATTCTAGCAGTGTCAAAGTTTCCGCCGTACTAATGATCCCTCAGTTAAAAAATAACTCACACGATTTACAATTTGACATGCTTTTCCTCAAAAACTCAATTCATATGAATTATACTTACGTATTTTACTTCCTTGAAAACCGAGATCGTATGAGAGAAAAGAACAAAGTAATTATTTCGATTATGGAGTATAAAAAATCCTTTTCTGAGCTACAAAGTGCGCAGTATTTTGAACACCTCGAATAGGGTGGGCTATTTAGAATTACGGTCCATTTCGGAGCGCTTGATCGGGCGTGGCCTGAGTGGCGAGAGTGAGAGTGCATGACGGGGTGGGAGAATTTCATACACGCTCATCCAAGTCCGTAGGCCACGCCCTACCATGCGCTCTGAAATAGACTGTACCTGTCAGCCAGTCGCCAATAAGAAATGAAGATTATGATGCTATTTCTTCTAAATTGTGAGGATTCTGTTCGTTAAGGCCAGCAAGGGTAGTGCAAAAAGATATTGCTGGAAAAAAATGACATCAATTGTGTTGAGATCAAGAAGTATATGAATGTGTGAACTTTAAAATCACGTAAAACATGTAAACTTCAACATCATATAAATGAACATGCCCATTCCACTCAGCAAACAAATATGAATTTAATCAATGTACTGTGGACTTATGAATGGAAGTGCATCGAAAACGTGGCCTCTGCACAAGCGTAAAAAGTAACGACTTCTCGCAATGCTATACACACACTGCATGTCAGCGAAAGGCAAATGCCACGTAGCCAAATGACACAAATATTAGCGGCGAAAGGGCCACGCCTGGTCACACAAAATGAACAGAATTCATATCATGTTTGCTCGGCCAAGTTCTTCCTCAATCAACTAGATGGCCCTATAACGAGCCCCAGCTAGCCCCACTATATATAAAACGCTTCGTCTATCTATACGTCCGTCCGTCCGTCTGTCACGAATTAGGTATTATATGAGAAACGACCTGTGGAAATGAGAGCAAGTTTGGGATGGGTAGGACATGGAACAAGAGATAAGGAGCACACATGACAAAGTTAAGCTGCGCCCACGGTGGGCGGACCGTGCACTGGAGTTAATTGGGTTCAAAAATGACCCAAACGTGGGAAAAAGATGGATTAAGGTCAGCCTTGAGATCCCATGAAAGAGGCCTGAGCACTGGGTGGAGCGCACCCTCAGTGAAGGTTCGTACAACAAAAATTCATAACTTGTTTCCAACGCAGCCTTGGGACCAGGAAAAAACCGTCAGAAATGGCCAATATCTTAGAATGGGAGAAAACTCGCTCACAGTGAGCGGGTCGTGATGTGGTAATGGGTACTGAGTAAATTTATAGTAAAATGCTATTCCAATCGACCCACTGACGCCCATGATATCACGCTTATTGTAGTGTACGCCAGCCAACTGGTCGCTGAATCGCTAACAAGGGAGACTTATCAGCACATAGTGAGCTTTTCTGAAACGGTTTTTCCCATCTTATAGACAGGGCACATCCAGGTATTGAGGAAAATAGCCACTTCAGTACGACCTTCCTCTCCTCCCCATTGGGTACCCAATACGTCCCCCTTCCGCCCCCAGAACATCTACATAACCAACAGTATCGATGACTATTGCCGACTGCATAGTATTACTAAGTATTATATTTTACTGTAATTCTTGTGTTGATCACTTCAATCCAGTCATATATTCTTACATCACCGGGTTAGCTGACGGCACGTTCCGTTCATTATCTAGCCTGGAACCATTACTGACCTCAGTAATTACGAAGCCCCCAAATACGACCCCCCTCTCGCCTGTCGAGGAATCCTCGACTCTCGGCGTACTCTGCTCATAGAGGCTCATACATGAATCAAAAACCGGTGTCATATTTAGCTAAATGGTTTTGGGAGCGTCAGGAAATGGTTGACGTCTCGATCCCCACTGAGACAAATTTTTGCATTTTTCCATTTTTTGTCCCTTTGTGTTCTTGTATGACCGCACATGCGAATAACGTGCAAAAGACTTTTTTAGTCTGCCAGCGTATTCCTACTTTCTGTTTTTTTTTGTGTATTTGAAATTGTATGGTGTTGCTAGGTGCAGTTCACGTGGAATGTGTCCAACGTGCATATCATCCATTGAATTTTATCTGGGCTGCTAGGTCCGTTTGTGCAAGTAGAAAAGTTGCAGTGTGCCTACGCCCACCCCACTGTTTCGAAGTTGGGACCAAAACCTTTTTTGGATAATATTCTGTATCTAGGGCTAACTGGGCCCTTCTGGCCACGGATATCACTCTAGATTCGCAGGGAAACTTGGGGAAAATGGGCTAGGTTGTTGCACTAGCAACGAAATTGTGGTTATTTTGCATGTGCGCAAGTAGTTTAGCACTGGATAGTAAAAATCCGAAAAAATGTAAAACGTGCAAATGAACGTCAAGGGAAGCCGAACCAAGGAATCCTTCCGGCCGTTATAATGTTAGTCCATCCCATTACCAATTTGGCCCTACAATCGCTGAGAGTGTCCACATCCTTGCATCTCCTAGGAGATTTCTATTCCTCATTCAATAGTTACTGTAGACGACTCCACATTTTGGATCCTGGTCGCACTGGTTTTGAGGCAGATTTAAAGAGAAACTTCTGATGGGCACACCCATCCAAAATTTAAAAAGAAACTTTAAAGAGATTTAAAGAGAAACTTCTGATGGGCATCTTTTCGGATGCGGTGCCCATTGGACACTGCATCCGAAAAGAACCGCAACAAACTGTTCAATTATGCTCCTTACCAATCAGCTTTTGTCACTCACTCTTTTTAGATCACCCAAAATCATCTAGCTGAACTCAAGACTGTTTTTTGTGTATGTGACTCTATATAATGGAAAAACCGTTTTGTAAAAACACAACATGCCTTGGTGGGCCTTCTTTGTGATAAATTCCTCTGAGATAGCAGAAAAGCTATAAACAGCACTTTATTACCGACCAACATCTGTAGCGTCAGTAGCGCAATTAGCAACAAAAAAGAACAACAGAACAGCTTAAGCTTTGTATCCACGAGAAGCTCTTCGTCCACGTGCGCGTTCGAATTTGCGTCCCTTTGATCTGACGTACGGCTTCGTGTGACTGTGTGGAACTCCTGGAGCAAGACCGAAGTGCTTTTGAGCTTCACGAGCTTTGCGCGGGCCCTAAAATGAAAATATACAGAAGAAGAAATCAAGTGAGCAACGAAGAAATCTTTGAATGGGAAACCAGGAAAAAATATAAATGTAAAAACGCGTGGAAAGAAAACTAAGCCTCGATTCCACTGCTCATCAGAGCATATTCACGATCAGGATAAAATTGAGAAGTCAAGGCAAGGTGCGGTGGCAGACGCCAGACCACTATGATGACATGAAAATATTGCTTTCCATCTTGGAGGAAACGGTGTTTGGAGACTGTTGGAGAACAAAGAACAGAGAATAAAGATGCCATCGAAAAATACGCTTAGACATATTTATATCAGAGGATTTAATGCCTTTCAACACCAGAATATCTATGAGAACTGCCACCAATAGTCTACCTCTTTTGTGAATGCTCTGAGAAAAGCACAGCGAATCTCAACCCGTTCGTTGAGTTATTCAGACCCACAAATGCCTGCTAAATATCAAAGCACCTACCAAAATATTTATTCCATTCATAAATGATAAAGATTCCCGATATTTCCTACGCCTAGATCACCCATCTTCTATTTTTTAGCCCTCATGAGAGAACCACTGCATATCTTCTAGCGCCACAAACTAGTGATCAAACTAATGAGAAGTTTTCCCCCATTTGTTTCTTTTTCGCCACCCAAGTAAACAGTAACGCAAGAATCGACAAAGCCACTGGACATTCACTCTGCGACTTGGAAAGAAATCAAAGCGCAACCGGAAAACTACCATGTAAGTATACCACTTTGGAGCGACTTTTAACAATATGAAGGATTTTATTTTGGGTGGAAATCAAATTCAATAGCATTCACATTAATTTGGATTATTAGATTGTACCGTTGACGCTGCCTGTAAAAATGATACTGATGCCAAGCGTAGAATAGGAGCCTACTCGTTTCAAGTAGTGCCTATCGCACAACATACAACAGTAGAAGTTGGCATCATCACTTACCGCTTAGAAGAAATATGCAAAAAGAACGATGAAAATAATAAACTTGCAACTAGAATCTGACTATTAAGAAATACTAACTTGAATGAGAAGAGTGTTTTCTCCTTTGGGAGCTCGGAGAGCAAGTTGGTCAAGTGTGATTACTTCGCCACCAGCCTTGAGGATGCGAGCACGGGCCGATTCAGTGACTTTCAGAGCAGCGAGCTGAAAGGACGAATACTATGAAATAAAAAAAGACTTGCCATTTCAAAACTGAAAGGTCAAGGATTTTGCTAGAAAAAATTTGAGGGCTTATTTCCGAAGAACTCACATCTAAATCCACAACAGTATGAAGACAAACCATGAAAGGTGGGAAGGGAGACGACATGAAGAAATTAACGGGGCATCTAGTGTGGATTTTATCTTTGTAACATTTGCAAACGAAACTAAGGAGCTCTGCGGTAGATTAATCCCCTCCCTTTCTCATATCCACATAGCGATCGTTTCTCTACAAACTGCTACTTCGAACAAATCTGACACATGGGCCGACTCTTGCCACCACTCCCAAAATTCATACTCTTCCTTACATTTCAACCAAAAGGGACCGAAACAGTGGCAATCGAATGAAGGCCAGCAACAAGGAAAGAAATGATTTGTTCAGACCGTTGTGTGAAGTCTGGGTTGGATAAAAACGACCTACTGCATACCACAATGTGGTGGATTTCTGAAATTACTAACACGAAAAGGGAGAGAGCATATTATCCCGTGCAGGCTCCCTTTGTACACGTTCCTATCCACAATCAATAATAATAGCAGGTCCTTACGTGGAAACATAGAATTCGAAGCACAGTTGCAGATCCAAAGGTGGTGAAGCCAAAAGTGGAAACGTATGCACGCTGGGCGAAGTAACAGTTTAGCCTAGGGGAGCACGAGCTCGGAACCACTTCTGACAAATAATAACCTTTCTTGCTAAATGCCTCAAGACCGTGAGACTTCTCTTCAATCATTAGGCATAAAAACCGCGCTCCTCGTCAAGGACAGAGCTCCGAAGGTGGCCATGCAGATAATCTCTACATTACGAATCAAAAATATCACAGCAAGGAACGCACTTGAAATTACGGTAGGTAAGTGATTCCATTACAAATATTGAGAATTCAACATTGACGTGACCTATAGTCATTAGCACGTTTTTGTTTTGAAACGTGGCCAACTCATGATCGCCTGTCTGTAAAGTGCTTCCTCCTCCGAGGCTTAGGCTAAATCCCACATCCCAGTCGCACGCATTTCTTGCATTCTTTCATCGACTTATTTTTGTGGCTTTTTATTACGAGTCTGATCCAGCATTTAATTCATGTGCTGGAAGGTTGTGACATATCAATGCAAGGCAGGATGTGATGTTTGCCTAAGCCTTAGGGGAAACGGGTGAATCATTTTTATGCAAAAAATTCGCTAGTATCCTTCTTGTGGTGGAAGCACTCCTCGGAGCTCCTTCTTAACCTCTCCGAGTGGACAAAAACTGTCCACTTCCTGAGTATTGTTTTAAGTGGCCCCATAAAGCGTGAGCGTCAAAATCACTATTTGAAAAGTACTAAGAAGAGTAGATGAATACCAAAGTGATGAATGAAAGATATAAGGAAAAACGACATGATGCTCACAGTAAACTTCGGCACTTCATAAAGGCGAGCGTCATCAGTAACGGTTCCGCAAGTGACGACCAATTTGTTCGCGTTTCCCTCCTTCTTCAACATCCTGCTGATGCGCGCAATAGAAAGAGGAGCCCGAAAGCGTCGAGACATGAAGAGCCTCCTCATCATGATATTGTTGAATTTCTCACCAGTACGTCTGGCCAAGAAGGTGTACAACTAAAGAACAATAACTGATTAAAAATACACTACACTTTTATGAAAAAAGTAAAGTATAAAATTCGACACAGAGCAATCCATAAAATCCAACTGCAAGAAGTTGAAGTTGCAATGACCAACCTTAGCGAGAATTCGGAGATAGGGATCCTCACTCTTAGGAGCAGTCCTGCGGACCTTGCGGTCATGCTTGTGATTGATATCAATACCCTGAGATAATAACGATTAACCACTCAATGAATGACTGCACATTGCAGAAGAAACTTACCATCTTTGCTGGAACACAAGTTCAGGGAAACCCTGAAAAAAAGAAACAGTAAGGAACAGCTATAACTTAACAAAAGGAGTACGACAAAAGACAACACAAAACGATTAAATTAGTGAGTACTACCACTCAATAATAGAGCTAATAGTTATCTAAGACCTTATAAAATGAATTGACCCATTGAATTAGACATCTCGCAGAGTCTGCACACCAAATTCGCCTCACATAAGTTGAGCTAGACTTTTGAATAAATTACATAACCATTTCATCGAGAAATGATCTAGTATAATTCCGAGATTCTCCCGCATTGTTGTTGCGTCAAAACAAAACGTAAGTTTCGTCGTAGAGTATTGGAGACGAAACCACAATTTCCTGTCGAATTGCGAGGCCCTTGGATACAACTACCTCACAATTCGACATTTCTATTGCTCGATAAATCGTTCTGAACAATTTAAACTGCGTCATACGAAAACATGTGTGGTCCACGGCGTTGCTTCAAGTATTTTACAATGGTATGGAAGCAAGAAGCAACAGCGTACCCCAAATACAATATCACTACATCCGTGCTTGAACTGCGAGCAGAGTATCAGTATCGTGAAGCGCTACCAAGTAATATAAAATGAAAGACAGAAATAGGCATTAACATGATTCCATACAATAAAAAGCAACATAGGATTGCATTTTTAAGAAAATCGTTGTCGTCGAGTTGCTGCGGATTACGGTCGGTATCGCTGCGGGACCGCCACTAGCCACCGTGGTGCGGACCTTGTGGTGTGGGACAGGAGCGGTAGATCCATTTACGCTAATTCCTTTACTTTTGTTACAGTGTTACTGTGGGTGTTGATAGGTAAGCTTTAATCAAAGCATCCAGTGGCAAAATGCATCCAAAATCAGCCACGATTTGAGATCTTGCGATTCCATTTCCAGGAATTAAAGAGTGTTTAAAGTGCGACGATTCATGACAGATACTCTAAAGGAAAAAGCTCTAACACTTAGAGAGGACTACTATTTGCACCGCATAATGGCACACTTTTACTGTTGGCGATTTCAGTTTGTTGCTCATCTAGCGCTATTTGCATAAGATTGGTGCGACAATTGTTCACTCTAAATTTACCCAAGTAGGGAGCACGTGGGGAACATTCCCTATCCTGATCACAAATAGTCACGCATCCATTTTTGACGCAAACGCTTTGGATCCAGGAGGTGCTTATGTAACCGTAAGGAGAAACTAAATGTTTGGCGTCTGGCGTTGGTTTTGCCTTTGCTTCAGAAGGGTAACGGAATCTTTCCCTATCCGCTAAGCCTTAAAGGCAGCGGGAGGGGTAAGGAGAAGTGAAAACTGGGAATACATGTTCTCGCAAACAAACCTTCCACTTCAGAAGAGGTGATGCGTAGCGAAAATTGCATTGAAAAAGCGCAGCTTGGAGTCTCATCACGATTCCGCAGCACGGCGTGTCAATCTGCAGTTCATCAGCCGGGCGAGTTGCCGGCGAGGGCGGAACAACATTCGTGGCCCGCTGATTTGGTCTCTCCGCTCGTCTGCCCCGGTCCACCCCAGGCTAGGGACACAGAGGGGCGCGAAGGAGAAGGGAATTTTTGGGTTCCCAGTCCTCTTTTTTTCGCCGTATTATTTCGTTCTTTCTCTACAGTTACACTGCTTAGCATCCCTACCTTCATATACCTTAATTTGCCAAATTTGACTCTTCCGATGTCTTTAAGCAAAACATATACCATCGAGTGTGCTAACTAGTATTTGTATGATAGAACTGATGAGAGGTAATAGCTCGGAAGTGACTGCTGGTGTCAAGTCACGCTTGCTGCTCTCGAAATGAATGCTGAATTGAGTTTAGATAATGATGAGATGAACAGCTATCCCTTAAAGGACCTCCATGGTACCAGGTCCTTGCGTCCTGAGCGGAATTCCAACCCACCGCGGCAAATTGTGCTGACGGCGCTACGAGTGCGATGTCGCAATGCGAAAATTCAACATAAGTGTACAGACCCCTCGTTCACCACCAACCAGACAAATAAAAATCCATTTTTATGCTTCCATGCGAACAAAAAAAAATCACACATAATGTACGAATAGTCCAAGAATCTCAGTAAAACCCTCGAACTGACGTGACAAATGGCTTTCCAATAAGAAATACTGAGCTTATGTTCAATGGCACATGGAGAACCATATAGAAAACGAATTAACGATAACACAGTTTATATGATGACAAGACAACCCGAATTGTTGGCTGAGAAAGCGATAAAAGGAACAAGCTTGCTCCTGCCGCTGGCACCTACTGTTTCCAAGGGGAATCTTTCCGTCCCTCAATTGCAAGACAGTACCTAGGGCCTATATCTAGTGGAGTCCATGACGAGTCGAAAAAAGGAGTACTCTCGGAAAGAGGCTCCCAGTAGTGGGCTGTCAGTCGTTGTGGTTGAATGATTTCGATCGATTTATGTGATCTTTAACATTTCCTGAAAGTAGGGGAGCTCTTTTTCGCCGTTAAAAAAGAAAAAAAAAACAAAAAAATGAAAGGCAGCTATTCAAGGGAAACTAGAGGACACGAGAGAATCCTTTGGTGATGATCAGTTTTTTCTACAAGAAAATTCTTGCTATCGCTTCGAAGAGAGGGCGACATATACCACTCCGACTACCGGTAAAGCCAACAGTTCCTGATTCATTTACGACATAACCAAAAAGTTAAAAATATCAAATTTCCCTTGTATGAATGCATCTTACTCTGTAACGCGATCGGGTGTGTACCCTTATGTCAGGATTGTCGCACCGCGGCATGTCGCAGCGAAGCAAGGCGGACGAGCTAAAGGGGGTCCATGTTGTTGGGTCCCGGAGCGATTGTAAGTCAACTGCGCATCGCGCCCATAGCATTGCCGTGTAATCGTTCTGAGACCCAACAACCGCGACGCGCATAGCTCGCACACACTGCGTCGCACGCCGCTCGTCCTCGTGCGACAATCCTGACATAAGGGTACACACACAACGCGATCACTAGGGCCGCCGTCAGACTTTGCGATTTTGCGACGTCGCACTTCGCACACGATACTACGACCTCGAGATTATACAATGTCACGACTTCGCTGGAGTCGCGACACAGCAAAATCGCAATGTCTGAATCGTTGGGTGCGCCGCCAGGCACCCGCAACCGGGCCACGCAGTCAATATGAGGGCAGGTCGCTGCATTAGACTGAGGTTATTTAACCTTGCGAGGGTCAAATAAAGTTGTGGGGTGGAAACGCAAAATTTCCACCGACGTCGAAGCTCCTTTCCCTCCCTGGGTTTACGCTGAAGGAGATGAAAAAGATGGCTTTTTCATGTAAGAGGAGGGGTAAATAACTCATTGATTCTACCATTATGCGATCCAGCTGATCGCACCATCGCAGATCGAAACGCCCTAATCATCAGTCGGACTGCAAACCTGTCGTATGGTAAGCCTCAGCTTTAGCGCACTAGACAAGCCAGCATACATATCTTCGTCGATCGTGTATTGTGGCATGTAACTATGGCACCAGCGCCACGATTGCGTCGCAGAATATGGCCGACGCAGACGTCGCGAATTGCGGTTTCGCGACTCTGTACGCGAAATTGAGGCTGTGCAAGATCCCAAGATCGCAGCTTCTCGTGCGAAAGTGCGACGCCTCAAAATTGCAAAGACGCGAAGTCTGGCGGCGGTCAATGAATGCACTATGGGGTGTGTACACTTATGGCAAAAAATCGCGTGGCAGCCTGCGGCCACCGGTATCTGTTGAATCAGCAGCAACAACAACAACATTGGCGAACTTCCAAAGCTTCCAAACTGCAATCTTCGAAGTTCCTCCACGGTAGTGGCCCATTGCGTCTTGAGCGGAATCCCAAACGACTCGTACTGATGGCGCCGCGAGTGCGAAGTCGCGAAGCGATTCTTTGTCATAAGTGTACACGCCCCCAACCTATGACATTTGAAACGTGATCACATGACGACGGTTGTGTGCCGTTAGGCCGCGCTCTTACTTTGTGGTGCTGGCGTCAGGGCGTGAAGGATACGTGTCTCTGCGTCTCCGCCTGTGCCACCCTGTCTCGTGCCTGCGTCGTCTCTGCACCTCTGCCGTGCCACTCTGCCTCGCTGCCTGTGGACGCAGCCCCGCCCTACGGCGCAAAGTATGAACGTGGCCTTGGGACAGAAAATTCGCTTTGGGGTGTTCGGTGTGCGACGCGATGGTGCGAACTATGCGCGCCGTATTTGATGGGACCTGGAGCGATGACGGTGCTCTACGCCTCATTCTGAGTGTAATCGCTTCAGAACTCAACCAATTCGGCGTCCATAGCTCGCATCATCACGTCGCGCGCTAAACGCGGTCACGCGAATTTCCTGTCCTAATGACATACATCCCATGACTGACCCGTCTGCAAATGTCCTGCTCTGGGCGCCTCCACAGTTACTGTTGTTGTCGCTGAGTTCTGCTCATTTCCTGGAAAGATAAATCCATATAAAAAGTGCAGAGTGAGGACATACTCATCACAGAACTCAATTAAATTACCTCTTTCCACGGTAAAGATGGGATTGAGATAGGAAACGTTCCTCCGGTCACCTATATCTGTTGATGCCCGAGGTTTGCTGTTATTAGCAATAACGGTCTCTTCAGCACTGAAAGCGTCACATTTTCTCCAGTGAAGTTACCAAGGCCGCATTCATACTTTGCGGTGCTGGCGGGAGGGCGTGGCTGCGTGTCTCTGCGTCTTCGCCTGTGCCGCACTGTCTCGCTCTCTGCATCATCTCTGCACCTCCAACGTGCCATTCTGCCTCGCTGTTGTGAATGCCACCACGCCCTGCCGGCGCAAAGTATGAACATGGCCTAATGAAAATGTAAAAAGAGCTGAAAGATAACTTGCATGGATGAAGAGGGTTTCCGTCGAAATACTTGGTTCAGTATTGAAGTGGCATAGCTCCTAGTGCTCCTAGTATCCGATGTGGTTTCACTGAACAAAAAATTTGATTCCCACTTATGCCGGAGCCAAAGTCGTATCGATGCTCATCGCATGTTTCGCCAAAATTTTATAGCCCATAAAACAGCGGTCTTGGGCGCTCACATGCCAAAGTCCAACCAATTACTGCTTGTCGACAAAACCGACGACGATCGTGGACTCGAATTCGGGCTTACTGTTGGCAAACTCACCGATGTTTCTGATTCCTACTGACAGAGACAATGCTGCCACGTCGACGTCGTGATGGATTCTGAATATAGTGGTCAAACTTCTCATTTTGTGGATGCGGTACCATTGTGATTTCCGTGACGTCGCTGGGAAGCCTGTAAAAGGCCATTCGAATACTGCCACGCGAAGAAATAGTCCAGGCCCCATATCGCGAGTATTTTTTGGGATTTCAAAAAACTTCGTACCCGCATCCCAATTTTAATGAACTCACTCAGCTTTATTGGCGCTTCCCACATAGAAATTCACGTGTTTCCCTGCACTTTCCTCTGAATACAGCGGTGACACCGTATCCTCCCAAAACATGTCGGGCCTTACTTCAGGGATGTCATCGAAGGCATCGTCAACGGCAGTTAAGGCGATCTGAAACTTTAAGCATTTTGTGGCTATATCAGGACGCAGAAACATTATACTGAAAAAAAGAACACTGAAATTATGGGAAAATGCGCCAAATCTCTTTTGTCAAACGTGGCGGCAGCCAGCAAAAAAGTGGTGATCGTTGCTTTTTATTTCATTTATTTATTTAATTACATTTTTTATTTCCCCTACTCCCAACTGATAATAATCGTTGTGTAAAATGGCAATACACTATACTCGTTGCGCTGACTCGTGTATAACCGTGCAATGTCATCAGTTTTCCTAATACATGGTTGAGACACATTTTTATCACATTTGATTGCTTATTATCACATATTTTATCTATTTTCTATTTATATTGTTTTTATTATATTATCACAGTATCATCAATCATTTTCTATATTATATATTTTATATATTATATTTTATCCTTTATATTTTATCACAGCACAGGCGGCGTACGCGGCGCTTGCTGAGTGACGTCACAGCCATCGCGCACAAAAAAGCGTCCCCTGCAGCTGCACAATTAGCGATGGGTACGCTGTAATCTTGCCAGCAACCGCTAAACCGTAGATTCTCCCCAGTAGTGTCGGAAGGTTTGGACCTCGACCACTCGAGTCCCGTAAGGCCGCGTTCATACTTCGCAGTATGGTGCCGGCGTCAGGGCATTGCAGCTTTCAAAGGCAGCGAGGCAGTATGGCACGGACGGAAAAGGACAGGAGATACAGCCACGCCATGCCGCTGATACCGCAAAGTATGAACGCAGCCTAATCAATATTCAGTCATCTCCCTTTGTATTAAAGCCATTACATGCTCCGACGCTATAGAAGCTGGCGAAATGTCAGCGGTGCCATCGCTACCGAAGTGAAATGGCGGTAGAGCTGGACATCCCACTCTGTGTCTGCGATCGCGGGGGAGGGCACCTACTCGGACGCCCCGCTCCGCCCCATCGTCCGCCACCTTGGAAGCTGTATCTCAGCCGGATCCCCACCTTTTCGCCTAAAACTTTGCATGCGACACAATTATAAGCAAGTATAATATAAATATATGGCAACAGTAGAGTTCGAGTTTCCGTGGACGATTCCTTCGAGAACGAGCTAGTAAGTTTATATGTGAATTGCAAAGACTTACAGTGAGATTTCTATCCAAGAGAAAATTGCAGTCAAAATCGTCATCATCTTCACCGAACGGATTCAGCAGTTCCATCGCGACTTTCATCCATCCCACATAGCAGATGAACTCAAGGGAAGACATAATTGGGAAGTAGAGATCAACCTGAAAGCCTAAAGTAAAAGCCTTGCGTTTTTGAAAAGCAAGATTTTCTCGGGAAAAAAGTCTGCTCACAGCAGTATAGTTGGCTGCAGTCGGTGTAATGATGAACTGTCTGGAAAAGATGCACACGATGAAATAGCAATGTACTGCTACGAATATCAGCTGCGGATACATGACCGGTAGTGGTACCCAGTCGTATGTCCAGATCAGGGACAGGCCAGTACGGAAACTGCGAATTTCCTTCAAAACAAACCGATCATTGCACAAGAAAGGTCAATAATCGGTTCAGGTGTTCACCTGGGCAATTGCGTTTCGCGCGATATCCCCGTCCAGACGTTTTTCCTCGAGTGCCGTATTTAATAGATGGAGAGCCCAGTTGAATGGCAGCCAATATTTAGCATAACGACTCTTGCACTCCTTGAACTTTTCAAGCTCGTGCTTTTGAAAAAAACCTGAAAAGTATCATGTGAAGTGAAGATTGTACACATTTCACGCGCTCGTTGCCTGTGGGCTTGAACTCCATACCACAAGCCAATTTCAATGAGTGTGGGTCAGGACAATCGAAGTGAGTCAGGTCGTGAAAGCACGCGAGCATGAAAGCTTTTGTAGAGCGGGTTGAAACATTTCGCGTGGCGCGGTGGCCCAATTAGGGTGTTTTGGCGTGCACCCGGTTACAACCCCGTCAACCATGATCAGTGTCGAAAAAATGGAAATTTATCACGACACCTCCTCTGAAGGTACAAAAATACAATCTTATCCGGGAAAATGTGGCGCTCCAGGAAGGTACAGCCCAAAAGCTAACAAAAAAGACAGCACATAGTTTGTTTCGAAAATTCCTCATTTCACGACGGAGTCTGGCCTTGATGAACACGATCTCCTCTCTAAGAGATTAGACTCGACCACCTTCTCGTGGATTTCTTTCCCATCAGCTGAACTGCATCGATCCCTACATTCGGTTTCGGTGCATGTCGAATTTAGCCATTCCAAGCAAATCCACCATGAACAGAATTCGTATAATTAGCTCGAAATTTTTGAAAATTATTGGTTCCTTCTAGTTAATTATAGGTACGTAGAAGGAAGCTTCTCTGAAATTGCATGGCCTTGGTAAATGTCATTGAATCGCAAACGCTCCATCTTTAATTTTTGCCTAACCCTTGAAAAAAGCCGCCTATGACAGGGTTCTCAATGCGCTTTGCAAGCTATACCCTTCCAAAAGGGCGTGTATACTTATGTCGAGTTTTCGCAAGGCCGCGCGCGGCTAGCGGCGCCGCGGATTACTTCGCGTATGATTGGTCCATTGCAACACTCCCTTTAGAGTTTGACGCTCGAATTAATTATTTTTAGTTAGGAATGTTATGGCTATCGTTTCTTTTACTTTTTATGCTACTATTATTTCTGTCTTTTTAGGGCACAAAGTTATTGCTTTTAGATAATGATGAGATAAACAGCTACCCCCTAAAGGACCTCCATGGTACCAGACCTTTGCGTCCTGCGCGGAATTCCAAGCGACCGCGGCAAGTTGTGCTGACGGTGCCGCGAGTGCGACGTCGCATAGCGAAAATTCCACATAAGTGTACACACCCCCAGGCAATCAGCTAGCTACGAACACCGGAAGAAGGTATCTTTTACAATGAACGTACCAGCAGCGACCATTGTTTCGAGTGTGGGGAAACGTTTCCTGACCCCAAGGTGAATATCCCGGAAAACAAGACATTGCGAAGCGACGCAGTATCTGAAGTGCGTCAATCACATCTCCGCCCAGTGATAAGAGATCGTAAACTCACCGCACAATGTTCCTTCGGATATTTTTGCCGCGAGCGTCGTTTCCTTTGACAAGTTCTGAGGTGAATAAGGCGATGCTTAAAAGTTTGGTTTGCCCGAAACACTGTTCATAAAGTGCAGAAATAGAAATTACGGATATCTGATGAGCTGCATCACTCACTTGTCGATCATGCCAAGATTGGCAAACTGTGTCACCCAACGATTTACGACCACTGTCACGAAAAAGCTGAGCATAAAGTTCATCGGAATGTAGGTGAGTCTTTTATCACAAAACGCAATAAAATCTTCAAAATGCCTGAAACTAATGCACCGTTTCGAGGATACGAGATTATCCCAAAAAGATTCAAAGGAATCGTTCATGGAAATTCCATGATTCCAATTCCTCATAAAATCACTCTACTGGATACAGTACGTGGTGTGTGTGCCCCTATGTCAGGATATCGCACCGCGACGAGCGGAGTGCGACGCAGTAGGTGCGAGCCATGCGCGTCTCGGTAATTGGCTCTCAGAATGATTACACGGTTATGCATGAGGCGCGATACGCAGTTGACTTGTAATCGCTTCGGGACCCGACAATATGGCACCTTTAGCTCGTCCGCATTACTTCGCGTGCGACATGCCGCGGTGCGAAATCCTGACATTAGGGTACAGACCTTGGAAAGTCGTGCATCCGCTGGCGTACTAAGTCTTTCACTCACCCTTGTTGCTTCGTTGTGAGCGCAAATCGGTAAATACATGAGACAGTGGCGTAAGCGCACAGCCAAATGAAATATTCCACATAAACTGCTCTCCATACAGAGCCTCTCCATCGAAACAACAATTTAAAAATTACTTTGGCTTTATTCGTGGCCAAATCATAGTGATAGTTGTATGCCATCTTCGAAGATCTGTAAAGAGAAGCTCAAGACAGACTGTCACAAATGGAGATAGTAGGGGAAGCCTAGGGAGAGTAAGAAATTTCTGAGAGTATGAGTGATGCACTTTTACCAGTCAGGGTAGCTCGTTTTTTTTTCAGTCCACGTCTCCCCCTCCAAGGATGCTTTCATACTTTGCGCCGGCAGGGCGTGGCCGCGTTCACAGGCAGCGAGACAGAAGTGGCACGGGGTAGATGCAGACAGAGACGACGCAAGCAACGAGACAGGATGGCACAAGCGGAGACGTAGAGGCGAGACCACGCCCTGCCGCCGACTACGCAAAGTATGAAAGCGGCCCTAAAAAGTCCATAGCAAGAAGGGCGTCCAGCAGGCGCGATAATTACTAGGGACGAGGCATCTAAGAGGATGTACCGATGGGTCCTACACTTTCCTGCGCAAATGTCCCTTCATGAGTGCACACTACAATACCACCACTAATTCATGGTCAATCGACGCCCAAAATCGTAAACCCCATGGTTTTCCCGTCTTTTTGCTATAACTTCCTTCAAAATTCCCAAATATTCTGAAAATGGTACCAATAGAAAGCTCTGATTGCGACGAATGGAATGGTCTGCCTTATTTCTGCACTTCTCGACTCCTTTAGCATTACTTTAGAGGTTTCGCAAATTTAGTAGATTCATGTAGTAGAGTCAAGCCTTGCGATGAGTAAAACATTGTGGAATATCCTCTCCCATCCCCATCAAAGCGACACCAACCACTTGAAGTGTCTCCCTTGGAAAAAGATCGTGCTCGATCGACAGTTTTTTCTATAGACCACCTCACAGGCCTCAAAATGTGGTCGTCGATGATGATTACTAAAGGAATTTCGGAAAGTACGCTTCGTTTCTTCTTCCCAACGCAGTAACCCAGAATACGATCTCCCTGGAGAGTTCCTCATCCCTACCTTCACTCACACTATTAGGAGTAAGCCACGCTTCTGCGAAATTGACATTGATTACGTGCTCAGCTGCTTCTGTTGAACTGTGGCTGTCATTTTTTGGACATTGTAAAGTAAACAAACATTGGCAAAACTTCCACAGCTGTTCCAGCCTTGAGATGCTTATTTTTGAAGTAAGGGAGATGAATATCAAACCCGCTCGGGCGCAAAAATAACGTAAAATCCGGAAAGACTAAAATTTTCGGAGCCTTTGTCGGACTTCATGGAGATACAAAACCTCTGCAGATACAAGCACAGAACAACGAAAAGCGGAAAAAAGCGACTCTGAATGGACAAGTTTGCAAAGTCAGTGATCAACACCGCGACCGTTGGCGATAGCCTTATCAGCCTATTCTATATTAAGGGCTTTTATCTTAACAACACTTACGCCTGCTAAAATCGTTGAATTTATGGTTTTTCTTTATCGAATCACTCAATTAAGGTGAGTGAAAAATCGTAGCAGCAATCTATATTTTTGGAAAAAATTGAAAATTGTAATGTCTGTAAGTTCTCTTTGGAGAACGTGAGTGAAAAGAATATGATTGTGATTGAAAGATAACGTAGACTAGAATCTGACAATGAGAGGACCGTCTTTGAAATTATTCGGTCTCGAAAAACTGAGACCATACCCTCGCTCTTCGACTCAGGTTTGCATGCGCGCAGCAATCCCCATCGTCAGGACATTTTTGGAAAAAAGTGGCATCTTGCAGAGAGAAGACTGCGAGTTGAAGTGACTAGAATGAACACTGAAAGGTTCAAAAAAGTCATATTAGTCGTGCAAAGTGAGCTGATAATTCTAGGGATTCGAAGGGTCTCGTCAATTACAAGAGCGGTCCCATAGGTAACATGGGACCGCTGCGACGTGTATCTTTAGAATAGGATTACGTATAGCGGCATGCGGCGTCCGTTGTGATACATGCGAGCTGGAGGCGCCGTACGGGGTGAGATTCTGAGGGGCCCAAAATAAGGTGCAAGGCTCAGCAATCGCTTCAAGACCCAACTACATGGAACGCTACGTGCGCACGCATCGCGTCGCAGACTGCGGTGCGCAAACCTATTTTAACGACAAACATCCGAACCGCATTTATTTTCGGATCGCTGTAGGAGAATTGCGGAGAAAATTGTCTTCAGTCATGAACATATGGCCTCCCTATATTTCTTTAGCAGCAGATGAAGCACTTTGAGGTCCCATGATGTGGTTTACCTAGACAAATGGATCATTTACCTCCAAAAGCCTCCGTTTTTGGTAAGAAAGGAAGGTTGAAAAAGTCAGGGATCTCCGACTGCAGGAGAACATGACCCTGAAAACGAATCTATTCAGTCTATGAGAGGGATTCTTCTGCTTCGTCAACCATTAAAAAATTATAGTTAATGATGCAGTCAAAAATTTTGTTCAGGAATGACCACATACATATGCAACAGACGAGTACACGTGTGTATTTCATTTCTGATGTTCGCAACTGATCGACACGTTTATTTAATGTTGCATAACAAATCACATCCACTCATAATCACAACTGCAAGGAATGTACGAATAGAAAATGGACAAATTGGCACAATGAACCCGTAAAGTGACGAGATAAACATATTTTACCCTTCTATGAATTAGTAATACTGAAACAGATACTTCTTAGCGCTGTTTTCCCACCGCACTCAGTGATATTGCCCATCGAAGGCTCTCGAATGGCAACTGTCCGACGCCTCAAACCTTGATTCCAACACTGTAGGGTCAACTCTTGAGAACAGATCGTCCATACTGCTGTATTCCGCCTCGTAGTACTCCAGACACCTTCATAATCAAAAAATTTAATATTCAGCGCACAATGAGAATCACTGATTTTGTGTTGGTATAATCAATCGAGGGGGAGTGAGTGGACTGGTACAGCCGCGTTCATACTTTGCTGCGTTCACAGGCAGTGAGGCAGAGTGGCACAGGCGGAGACGCAGAGACACCCAGTCATGCCTTGCCGCAGGCACCGCAACATATGAACGCCGCCGACGACAGCCTTCGCGGCGAGGGTTTTAGCCGAACCTTAGGAAAAGTGTCAGGATAAATGAAACAACTCCCTTCAATGCAATGAGGTGATCGTCTCAACGAAAAGCTCCTTCTCTCGCACCATGTTATTGTTTTCCTGTTTCCTACAGTATCGTTTTCATTTTTTGAGTCAAATGAGCTACCTTATCTCTATTTCCGCGGACGTTTAATCATCTTCGCTAGATTTTGAATTGCGAAGAAACTGAAAGCGCTGGGGGCAGGTTTCCATGACTTATAATTTCTTGGCGATGTCTGATGGATGGAGCTTGGCCTTCCCGTCACCCTTCAAGATGTCACGCGAATTCATCAGGGAATCTCTCGAAATGAGAATAAGGAGGATGGGTGTACGTCGTTTCAAAGCGAGTTGCTGCAGCGAAGATCATTCATTCCAAGAGCAGTCAAACAACACTGCGATAATGTGAACGCTGAGAATGGCGATACCACAGTCGTTGGTATCCTCTCTGATTTGATCAAATGATTTTGGCAGCTTTCCCAAACAAGCTCCGTGGTAATTCATGGCAGCTCAATGTGTGGTGTGTCTAGGGGTATAGGTTGAGACACACGGTTTGACCTAGGCCTGCGACCCTGTGAGAGCCTGTGGCCCTTGCCCTGTGACATAAATTACTCAAAATTTGTTCATATAAATCCTATCCTTCTTGAAAGTTGCTCCGTTGTTGTCTCTAGAGAAGACAGTTATAGAGAACGAGCTCAAGGGATGTGCATGGTCACCGCGTGACCCAGTGGCCCTACTGACTGTGTGTCCCAACCGTCACCCGGGTTCACTGTGCACTCTCCTTCCCGCCCCTCTTTCGAACACTCGCCATCACAGCAGGTGAAGGTAGATGCAGACGGAAGGGGGCTCAGCGGCGAACGTTGTCCCGTGCTTGCAGCAACTCGCCCAGCGGATGTGACGCAGCGTGACCATCAGCGCTCGGGGATCGCAATGAAGACCGCAGGGAGTGCTTTTTTAGTGGGAGCTTTGTCACAGATAATCTATTCTGGACTTCCTTCACAGAAGATCATTCCCTCCTCATTTTCCCCTTATCCCTAACGATCCCTTTGAGCGAATCGTATCCTATGAGAGTTCCCTGCCGTTGGACGCCGAAAGAACACGAAAGTAATGGATATAGGAACCCTCGCGGGTACCATTTGTTATTACCAAGCTGGCGCAGCGATTGGCTTGGGAACATTACCGATTCCAGAGGAGCAATTCAAAACCAGCAATATAAAAACTGCTGCTATTTTTGGAATATCATAGAGGAAGGCAAAATTCCATTTGAAAGAGTTCGTCTCACCTATAGATTATAATAGCCTGCCATATGTGTACAAAAGAAAGAAAGACACAGACGGCTACGGTGCCACCAATCACTGCAAGCGTTATGTTTGTCGACGGTGGAGCGTCGAAGTCCAGAGAATGACCTGAAATCTTTTGTGCAAAATGAAGATTCGACAACACACAGTCCCTTTCGGAGTGCTTGATAGCGGGTGGCCTACAGACTTGGGTGAGAGTATATCAAACTCTCTCACTCTCGCCACACACTCTCACTCTCGCCACTCAGACCACGCCCTATCAAGCGCTGCGAATGGACTGTACCATTCTGCGTGGCTGTAGGGGCTACGGTTGCTTATCTCAATGCGCGCGACCGTATCAACTTCAGAATTGAATTTTGTGCAATGTCGAATCAACCAACTATTAGATCCCACTATTTACTGCACGTAAACTCAACTAGGCCCATTTTGATTGAGAGACTTGTTTACAGTGAATGTTGAGTTATTAATTGTGCATATTTGATGAATTCACACCAATCCTGGTCTTTTAATAAGATTTTTTACTGTCTTGTTTTTACCTCAACTGTCCAGCACCTGGAAAAACCATCAAACATGCATGAAAATCAAGACTACTGTCGGTAAAAACAATTTCATCATCAGAATGGTGCTTTCTGATTGAATAACGATGTGGTCGCAAAAGTCAGCTGATCAATTCGCTTACGGGCAAATCGCTCTTGTTAGGCTGATCTGGCCGCGCATGATGGAATTCGCAACCACGACTTTTGCAGCCGCAGGGAGGGTGGGGGTCGATTGGTCGAATTTTCGCACGGCCGCCTGCGACGAGCGACGCGGCGATTGCGAGTTGTTTGTTGTTTTATCCGTTGAAAGAACAACAACCTCAGCATATAAGAACTTCCCAAGCTTCCAACCTGCAATCTTTGAAGGGCCCTCACGATACCAGCCTACTGCATACTGAGCGGAATTCCAACCAAATGCAGCAAGCCGTGCTGACGGCGCCGCGAGTGCGACGCCGCAGAGCAAAAATTCGACCAATCGACCCCCACCCCCCGCAGGGATTAAGTGTGCGTCACATCTGTCCAACTGGTCACCTGGTGACGCCATTTGGGTCACCGCGCGCGCGACATGATCCTTGCTGATCCCATTGTGAATGTTCCGATTTACAGCAGCGGGACCAGGTCTTTTCACAACTGGAAGAGGAATTTGTCGCGGGCAGGGACCTAGTTGGATAGCCCTGCAAGTACAATCGAAGGGAAAGAATGTATATGTAAGCAGAAATTACCGATGATCTGGCGCATTGTGTTGAACGAAATGAATGAGAAAATTAGAATTATACTCGCCATCATCATACATACCAATTGTTGAACTATCTGAAAATATACCTTTTGGTTGAAATGAAGAGCAATGTTCACCCGGAGCAATCCCACTGTCTCGAATCTTGTTCGATACGTTGGATTTTTTGGTAGATTTTGGAAACATTACGATTTGGCTCGAAACTCACACCCGAAAATGGTTTGATAACTGTCACAATCATTATTTGTGTCAGTATCCAGAGAACCTGTAGATTTGATAATATTTATATGGAGGTGAATGGCTTGACTAGAGGCACTGTTCCAGGAGTATTTGGTGAATTTCTCCAGTGCCTTTAGGATTCCCTAATCATACCAAGGATCACCCATCATTTCAAAGCGAAAAATGAACATCTAAATGCTTACCGTAATAATGAGGAATGGATAGAGATACTTATGCCGTTTACTGGTGATTGCGTATATTCCTAGAATGGTGACACAGATCGGGACGATCAGCCATGTGAGCGTGGATCGCATACCGAATAGCAACGAGAACACCGAACATACCACATACCACACCAGACACACTTGAGTTCCCGTCTGAAACACAACAGTCTGAACAAATGGAAATTCCTTCCCACCGTTGAATTTCAAAGATCCTGCCAACGGAAAGAGAAAATGGGAACTGGGAAGACGCATTTCACATGAAGGAGCAATCTAGTGCAGAAGGAATGATCTGTGGCGAACTTATCATTGAAAAGCGCGGCTGTGGGTCTTTATCGCACTACCGCAGCGCTGCCTCGCATCCACCGTGCGAGGCGGCCCGAGGACATGGCAACCTTCGTGACTGACTGACTTAGTCTCTCGTCTGTCTGCATCTATGCCCATTGGCTAGTGATGCAGAGGAGACTTAAGAGAAGTAAGATGGCTCTGGGATTCGTATCATCGGGCTTTTCGATCATTATGACTGCTCCCCTCGGTATTCATACTCCACAATTATTCGGCAATTTACCTCTCTTACTCTTGGTGATGCCTTTAAGGACAACGGTAAGGGTAAATTGGGAGATTGTGGAATATGAAAGTAGGGACGCTCAGCGGCGTAACAGTAGAAAGCACGAAGTAACGGCGAAAGAACCGAGAAACAGGAACCCTAAAACCCTCTGCTTTCTCACCCCTCTGCGTCAGTAGCACAGAAAGACCGCAGGCGAGTTAGAGGCTAAATCAACCGGACGCGAACGTTATCCCGTTCTCGCCGGCAACTCGCCCGGCTGATAGACGGCGGAGCGATTCGCTCTGCTGCGTGACTGTGATAATTTAAATTTCAAGAACCCAAGCCGCGCTTTTTCAATGCTAAGTTCGCTACACATCACCTCTTCTGAAGTGGAAGGTTTGTCTTCGAAGAGCTGCCGTGAAGTGCGAATGCAACCTTGGAAAAGGATTCACTCTCTCTTTACCTCTCCCGGTACCTTTGAGAGTGCTAATGGCGAGGAAGAGGGTGTTTAACGCCTCCGAAGCTTATTAATTAGGGCACAGAGGATACCGGCGCCAGTCGAATCAGCCCCGAATGTAGCAAAGGAGCGATCCTATCAGGCAGCCAATTCTTTTTATTCTGCATGTGCCTATGCTTGGATAGTCGTCTAAACCGAAGCGAAGCGGTTTTTCATGACGTCCTCACTAATGTATAACTTACTTTTCCCTTAACTATGTTACTGTAGTTAATACACAATAACACAGCACAACCCAGACAGGATCCAAACGGCAGGAAATAGACACGGCCTATCCCCTTTCGCCTGGCATCATTCCCAACGCCGCCAGTAGCCCACAAAAGATATCCTGTCTAGTGAACGGTAACGTAAAAAAGCTTTAGGTTGCATCCATACTCTGCGACAAGGTAAGAACTGCGCAACACACAAGACAGGCTGTGTGATCAACATAGGCGTGGTTGCTTGTGCCGGCGTGTTCGAGCGTGTCATGTGACCGCGCAGTACGACGGTGACGTGAAGTATGTATGCAACTTTAGGCCGCGGTCATACTCTGCGTGTCTGCGTTAGTTGACGCCGGTGCCGGCGTCAACTAACGCAGACACGCAGAGTATGACCGCGGCCTTAGAAAAGGATCTAACATAGGGTATTAAGCGATCTCTATTAGATGAGGCATACCTATGTGTTATTCATTTGCCATCAGAATTGCGGAGATAATAATCAATTGATTTCTGCAGTAAGCCACTACCCCGAAGAATGGGTTTGCTGGACGCTATTCATACAAGTCCTTTAAAACATAGATTCAGATTTTCATCTTTTTATTTATTTTTTAAATTTTGTCGACGCCGACCGTGGATTTGGACAGTTAACAAGATGGTGGCGCTTGCATCATCACGGCTATACCAGAAAACTCACTTGAGAGAAAATTGAACGTTGTCTTTCAAGCCCCTTCCCTCCCAAACCCATTTGGACCAAGTTTCGACCTACATAATGGCCGTTGGCAGGGCGACAATCACTACTTCCGCAGTTTTTTTCCACATACTCAACAAAATGTTTTCGACTTTTTAGCGAGCGTCAACAACAGCAGAATATGCTGGAACATAGCAGTGTCTGAACACCTAGGTTTATTCATTGGAATGATATCATTTAGCTACGTCATGTACCTCGCGCGTTGTTCAGCACTGCTAGGAGCGGGTTACGTGCAAAATAATTTGAGCAGGTGTTGCTCAGCGATGTGGTTCAGCAAATACAGCGTTTACCATAACAAAATTGTGATTCATGCGAGTTGACCATAAGTTGTAGCTTGCAGTTCTGAGACGCTACTCCTTTAATGGTGTGGCCCATTACCTGTTCCTGACCCTTTACGCACAATCTGATGGCTGGCTGAGCTCATCATTATTTTTGCTCGAACTCCTTTGTCTAACCAAGTCTTAACCGTACTGTTCCTTTGGCAGCATTGATATCTGGGCACGTTCCTTCCGTACTGATACCTAGGCTCAGCACACCGCAGAATTGCTGTGACTTAGTAAACGTTTATTTATGTAGGAGGTGCTATCATTATCTAAGATTGATATTGCGAGACAATTCAGCTGCTCACCTTCGGAGTGGGTGTTTTTCTCTATCGACTCCCTTATCATAATCACTCATTTGCGGACAGACAGACGGACAGATAGACAGACTGACTGACTGGCTGACATACCGACAAACCGACAAACAGATACACAAAGTGATTTATACAATGGAATGAAAAACGGCTGTATGAAAGAGCAAAAAAGGAATTATTAGGAGTTTTTAAAAAAAGGAACTCACAACAACATGGCACAATCCGCACAGACATCGGAATCGCGACTGATCGAGATAGGCTGCGGTCACTGACGACATGCTGCTCTCTTAAGTCGAGCTGCCTCCTGGAATAGAGGTAATTTCCGCGTGGTCGGATGGCAATCAGTCGCCGAGTGATGGCCATTATGAGACTGATTAGCCCGACAAAGAAGCTTGACATCATGAAGACGGAGCATGGCTATTGGAGCAATCACATCACGCCGACCAATTTCAAAAGGAATCTTTGAAAAAAAGGGGACTGCGGAAAATAAACATAAAAATGAGAAAGGAATGAAATCAAAAAAAAAATGCTGGAAATTTTCAGAAAAAAAGAGTGCAAATTGGGATAAATGTCATATGAGATTAGAGTGAAGAAATGAAAACACAACTCCACATCAGACAAAGATTTTGCGTTGTCATGCCAGAAATGAGGAAGCTTTAAAGCATATTGATTCCTAATTTCTATTCTGTTCCACTTATAACATTTTTTAAAAATTTTCTATTGAGGGCTGACGCTTTCTGAAGCAAAGGCAATGAGATCCTGCCTAGCAAATGGCCCAGCATTGCAGACATTGATGGTGGTTATATCGATCAACATTAATTGCTATCAAATGATGGAATAATAGTTTTAAGGATGTGTTATAAGTGGGACAGAATTCATGAACCAAGGTAATTGTGCAGTTCTTCGAATTAACAGATAAAAATGAGGAAAAGAGCGACCGTGGCTTAGTTAAAAGGCAGTCATTCCAACCCCTTCTGCCCCTTTGATCCTTGTCGTTAAGCCCAAATTCTTAAATCTTAGTCCAACGTATGACTGCAAATTGCGTAACTGACATTCCAAGATTTCGGGGGTCGCAACTTCCACGGATACTCACAGCATTAAAGCACCTAAAGGTCGTATAATCGCATGCGAAAGTGCGACACCTTACATGATCTCTTCATTCCCACCTCACCCCTCTACAGACTCGCTATTGGGCCCCATACAGGTGGTCGGTCTAGTGAAAAGGTAAATGTGCAATAAAATCGAAAAGTAAAGCGAAGAAAATAAATAAGCGGAGAAGCTTGACTCAAACTTTACATGGCAGCAGGGGGAAGAGGACGAAGCAAGAAAAAAGTTTCGTTTTGCACATGCACTGAGGATAACGATAACGGCAAAAAAAAAAAACGACAAAAAGGGTAGATGGAGTTTCCAGCAGCAATTCACTTGATTGGGTTGGGATTTGATGTGAGAATGACACTTGGCATCATCAAAATGAAGAGACACTGTTCCTTTGCACTTCCATGAGGACAAAAATAGACCACTACTGTATAACGAACAAATAAATAAAACAAGGAGTAGCTGAATCAGAAAAAAATCAAGTCGCTGCGAGTTTCAGTAGTGAACGAGCGTCAGGTGACACTGCATAGACGAAATGAAATAGTTGTGAAAGTTTTTTTAAACAATGAAGTTTCATATGTAAACATCTTGAGTTGTGTTTGGTTAAATTAAGCGGATTGTTAAGGAAATAATCATTAGCTATAACTATATAACAATTATTTATTTGTTTGTAGCAAAGAATTAGAACGTCCTACGTCACAAAACAAAACGAATAAAGAGGAGGAATGACACGAGACTTTGCATGAGTCTTCTAGACAAAATCAAAAAATTATTCTTGACGGAAATGGGAATCAAATGCAACCAAACCGGAAACGTCCATTCAACTGGAATGTGAATTGCTATGTCGTTTGTGAACACAGCATATGCTTTTCTTTAAGCTATATCCTCCCCTTGACACCATAAGTTCATAGTTGGCGTAGACACTGTTTCAACCAGCCAATGGGAATAGGGCAATATGAAACAGCCTATGCAAGCATGACGCCAGAAAGTGTGCTAAAGTGCATAAAGAAACTCCAACGTTGTCAAAGGAGGCAATAATGGAGCTATATGGGGACCGCTGACGTGAGGTGACGCTATTGCGTGGTGCAGCAATCTGGAGTTGTTAGGCGGGGCAAATAAAAGAGCACATCTGAAGTCTCCGTATCGAGCACAAGCTAGAAAGCACTTTAGTATCGAGTGAGGAACGATGAGCGGGATACATGGGGCAAAAACAGTTCCATCAATGAGTGGTGCTTCAGAACTATTCAACTAGGTCATAGGGCCATGCTAGCCAGGTCCCCGGTGTGACAAGTACCTTATTGTCTGGGCCAGTGCACAACGTAACCAGGTCAATTCTGAACGGAACCAACAAGACACTTTTCGCGAGCGCGACGACCAACTCGCGTATTGGGGACCACGTTGAAGAGTATGTACTGACGCACACTTCGTGGTCATAACCGTCGATCCAACCTCTACCTCAATCTGGCTCTCGAGCCTCTCTCTCTCAATGACTTTGCAGGCACTATTTAAGCACAAGTTGAATGGCCCGAGATATCGTTCTGCTAGTTACATATATGAGAGGAATGAAAGCGTTTAACCTAACTTGAAAATTTCAGCCTTCTGGCATATCGCAGCACTTATGGGCTCTAGATGGTCGAACACGTTTGGGACATTATGCCCATCCCCATACCTAGACAGTGATGTTTCTCATCAGATTAATACATGAAATCTAAGTAAAAGGCAAAAAATAGTATTAATACCAGTATCCATGAGACAAGTCGCATTCTGGTCAATGCTATTACGACTCGATTAACTTTGATGGAGCTGCTAATGACTTCGGAAAAACAATGGCGATAATAATGAGTCATGAAATGCCTAACAAACAAGCCTTGATTATTATCAAAGATCAAAAAAAAAATCTGGATCTACGTTAAACGAATATCGATAACCGCATATTCAAGGGTCATTTTGAATTTTTAGCTAGAACCATTATTATAACATTCTGTTATTCTTACTACGGTGCATTCGGAGTGCAAGAAAAATAAACATGAAAACGACAATGCCACCATCCTCACTAAGCCATGGTCTACGTCAATCCTATTAGGTTTGCAGAAGACTTTGCAACGTTTTTAGAGTACTTCTACCTGACAAGACTGACTAGAAACGATGAAATCCTGACTGGAAGAATGATCACGCCATGCAATTTTGATTTGACCGTTTTATTGTCGTTTATTTATTTTAACAAGCAACTCTATACCATTACCGACATATAAATTTCCGTCTGCATTATAAATTAAATGTTGCAACGGCTTTTCTAAAGTGTCAAATACTAAATAATCAAGCAATAATTCAAGAGAAATATTTTTAGGGGAATTTCGAGTCTCAGCTCGGGCTTTAGAAAGGAAGCTTATTCGGCTATCGTTCCACCAAAACTCGAAATATCAAACGAAGCTGAACACTACACAGAACTGTTGTTATATGTCAAATGGAGCCGAAAGAAAAATTTGACGTCAGAAGTTTGCGACAAGAAGCCTCTTCCTCATCGAAAAAACAGTGCAATTCAGTGTGCGATTTCCTGATTAACCACATCCATATGTCCCTAGAGACAATGGTGACGTGTGACTCTTTTCGAGATCCTACTGCTGTTTATAAGCGTGAAACGTGTGGAGGCAGTACATCTCTGCTCCACTATCGCATATCCACGTCAACCGAAGCATCTTCAACGCTGGTTGCCCGGATGGTACTAAAAACACCCAATGCTGGGGAATGACTGGCCCATATATTCACATTATAGGCCAAATAAGCATTTGAATTCCGATGCTTGGAGAACGAATAGTGATCGAGTAGGGGATCCTAGTACTCTTGACAGAGCCGTGCACTTGACTGCTTGCCCCTCGTCAAGTTTGAATCAGAAAGCCCTTGGCGAAGGCAGTACCACTCTCAAGCGGTACCACGGGCAATACATAACCGCGTGAGCAATCCGAGCCACATTTATGTTGTCATCAGCTGATAGCTTACTGTCTCAGAATCTAGAGGCATTGGTTCATTCTCGATGGGCCGAAAATTAAAGCACTCACTCTGGAGCTAAAAATAACGCAGCTGCCAATTTTCGGCGGTATTGAGACGTTTATCAAAGTCGGCTGGGATCATCAGTTACCAAAAAAAAAAACCGAAGTTGTTGCCAACCATTCCACGATCGGATTGCTCTCTATAGCGGATACAGTTACAATTATATTAATTATAAGTGACTGAAAGGTCGCATGGTAGATAGAGATGGGGATAGCGTAACGACTATAGGCGCCACATAATTAAAGGAGTTATCCACGGAAATTCCTTGACTGTCATTGCTTCCACAATCACTTTGTTAGATACAGTACATGAACAGAAATTGAGGTATTTTCGGCGGTATTGAGACGTTTATCAAAGTCGGCTGGGATCATCAGTTACCAAAAAAAAAACCGAAGTTGTTGCCAACCATTCCACGATCGGATTGCTCTCTATAGCGGATACAGTTACAATTATATTAATTATGAGTGACTGAAAGGTCGCATAGTAGATAGAGATGGGGATAGCGTAACGACTATAGGCGCCACATAATTAAAGGAGTTATCCACGGAAATTCCTTGACTGTCATTGCTTCCACAATCACTTTGTTAGATACAGTACATGAACAGAAACACGAAAATGGCAGGAGATTCCCCTTTATTCCAAAGCAAAAGTCGAAAACTGGTAGAAGAGCAACTTGTTTCGATTCCTGCGAAGCAACATTTGATCAGCTGTCGGCGGGCAGAGCTTTGTGAGGTTCTAGAACCGCACAATATTAAAATAATATTGGAAAAGCATTATTCAGCTCCAATATACATCACATATCTTAACGATACTCCAAGGAAACCGTATGCGCGGAGCATCCTATCACACTGAACAAAACGACCATTTTACCCACGATAATGGATGATTGCTCTCTTATTCAAGAAAATGATGTTGCGCTTCGAGGACACACTAGACGATGGCCGTCAAAAGACGGCTCTCAGGAGCATCGTTTAACACTCGTCGCGCATTTAGACCCTATTCAATTCCCAGACTATCACTTCAACCAGAATTTTCGCATTCCGGACAAAATCGATTGAGCACGTATATTCCAACGCTTCAAGAATTCACAAATGCAAGGAATAGCTAACTTAAACATTTGAAAATAAGGTTATCTCCTCGGACCGGAGATGAATATCCACTTGAAACATTAACAATTATTGAACGAATTTAGGTGAGCATTTTTTCCCATAAAACACTACGGTGGTCAACCCATGTTCGCGGCAGCACAGTACGAATCAAAGCTAGCCCAGGGGCCACTATTCAATCATGGAGGTTTGAATGGCCTAAATATTGGGTAGTCTAAAAAGTTTTTCCGTATTTTTAAATACCGCTTTTTGCCTCCAAACTGCTTTCCAGCAATCTCTTCTGTACATACACATGTAGTACAAGTCCACACGCATCTATAGGTATTATTGTCTTCCATCTCCCGGATAACCTTTTTCGGCAAAATAAACATATCATAGGTCAACCTCATTTTCAAAACAAAAATTTTTCTTTGAATGGCGTTAGACAGGGAAAGGAAAAGGTGATAATCTGATGGGGCAAGATCAGGGCTATAAGGTGGAAGGGGCAGCAATTTCTATCCAAGCTCGAGAATTTTCTGGCGAGGCAATTTTTTGGCAAGTCTTCCCACTATTGAAAAAGTGACTCGCCAAAAAATTCTCCAGCTTGGATAAAAATTGCTGCCTAATCCACCTTATAGTCCTGATCTTGCTCCATCGGATTATCACCTTTTCCTTTCCCTGTCTAACGCCATTCAAAGAAAAACCTTTGTATTGAAAGTGAGGTTGACCTTTGATATGTTTATTTTGCCGAAAAGGGTTATCCGGGAGATGGAAAACAATAATACCTATAGATGCGTGTGGGCTTGTACTACATGTGTATGTACAGAAGAGATTGCTGGAAAGCAGTCTGGAGGGAAAAAGCGGTATTTAAAAATACAAAAAGGTTTTTTAGACTACCCAATACAACGTTTGGAGTAATTTAGCAGACTGTGGATAATCGCCGAATGTGAAAGTCGAGGTGACAAGTAGTGCGACAGCAGAGAAAAACGGAATAAGACTGACAAAGCCCAGAATTATGGAAGCCTGGAAACCTTCCTTCTCACTCCTTCCCTTTTGCCTCCTCTGCATCACTGAGGGATAGATGCAAACGGCGAGGGGCTGAGCCACTCTTCCGAGAATATTTTTACGTCCTTGCGGCATCTCCCTCGTGCGTGGCAGAGCAGCGCGACTCGCAGTGCTGCGGGATATTAGTGAGACCTAAGATCCAAAGTCGCACTTTTTTGGTGGGAGTTTCAAAAAATCTCTTCTGGACTGGGATGTTCGTTTATAAAGAATACGTCTCCTCAGTTCGCATTTTCTCCTTGCCCTAAAGTGCTTTGAATTGGCCAGGATTGTGTCAACCATAGCAATACTCCGCGTCTTTCAAATGCGTGGCGCTGTCAGAAGCGACTAACAACCGCATGAAAAGGTGCGCCTATGAAAGCTTATCCGAAGCCTACCTTATCTCGTGGATTAGAAGTTGGTGGGGGGGGCACATTCCTCTGATCGGGGAAATTTTTGCTTTGCGTGTTGTATTCAACCTTGACATTCATAACGGTGCGAAGGGATTAAAATGACAAAATGGCAATGAAACAATCTGATAAGGAACGATTAACAAAGACCTGGACCAAACAAGGCTTCTTGAAGGATCCCTCATCCACGCTGACATGGTTCCACTCTTAGGATGGAAATGGAAAATGAAAGAAAAAATAAGGACTGAAAACCTAGAATTGAGGCAGCAGATTCACCGAAAGGAGTGAAACAGCCTTCATAGAAATCCTTTTCGGACTAGCCATCCGTAAAAATACCAGTATAACGTGAAGGTAACGCCAAAAACGGATCAATGAAAAAATGGACTAAATTTGAGTTGTTTTGCTATTATTGCACGTATGCGACGGAACAAGAAGGCGAAGCAAACCATGTGTTAAGAGCGCTGCAGTAAAGAATCACATTTCGTTGTGTATTGAAATACGTATTTTGGAGAAGCCTTTCAAAAAGGCGGAAGTAACTTGTTCTATTCGGAGGCTTCCTTGAAGATACGTGATTGCATTGCTATTCATCTGCATAACGCCTTTTCCGTAAAACAATGAAAATTAAGTGAAAACATGATAGTTTATCGGTGGGAAATAACTATAACTGAGGGGGATGTTCTATCACGAACGAGATCTGTTCCAAAACGTGAAGGATGTATCTGGGAATCCCGAAACGAAAACGATTTATCTTGGAAGGGCAGAGAGGCGACAATGCCGGAAGTCAGCAGAATTCCACGAAAAACCGAGAGGGCGACATCAAGGAAGTCTCGACGAGTGACAAATCCGTCGCGTTCCAAAGGCAATTTGAAGGTATGACGACAGCAAAGAGCAAAGCAGATTGGCACGCAAAGCAGTGTATGTGCCGTCGAAGCGACCGACACGGGCCATCGTTTCCCCGGAGGGTTTGATTACTTCACCACTACGGATTTCAATTAGGAATTCCTAAGACAACGAAAACAGCACAGCAACTTATCACACAAATGCCTACCGTCTGTTTTCTTTATGCCCTCAGGCAAGCGGCCAGCGCTGCTGCTGAAAGCATTTCACTCGACACCTTCATTAATTCACACCAGGACTCACTCTTCAAGAAAGGGAATGCGTCGGAGAGTGGAACGGAGGGACGTCTCGCGGTCTAGACGATGTTTGTGTTGGGTTTTGATGAGCTGTTCTCATCAAAAAGGAGGAAATACTGGCGAATGAAGAGACTTTCCTTATTGTTAGCAATGGTTGCGCAAACACTGGACAGTGCGGAAAAAAGGTATCTAGCAATGACACAGAGAGAAAGGAACGGACAGAAGAACACGTTATTAAAGGAATCGTCCACGGGAAAATTAGTTTCTTTGTTACCCTTATATTTATGTTGTATTTGCCTAATAGGAGCTGCATGCGAAGTTTCACGCGAAAAGTGAGAATTCGGCCGAGGTAAAGCTGCCCCGATTCCATGCCGGGTGGGCGTGGCCTCCGAGTAAAAGTCCCGTCGCGTTCCGGCGCGGTTGGGAACGGGTGGTGGGACTGTTTACGCAACTTCCTGTTCCTACAGTGTGTCTCCGACAGCGACGGACCACGGGCCGGACACTTGCTCGGAAGCCCCGCCCAAACGGTCAAGAGTTTGTGGTGCTGTATCTTGGCCGGATTCACATTTTTCCCGTGAAACTTCACATGCGTCCCACATTAGGCAAATACTACATAAATATATGGGTAACCTGAAAACACATTTTTCCGTGGATGATTCCTTTGAGTCAGTACACCACCACGAATAAAATGCAAAAATGTGTCATTTTCGTAATGAAATAGTTACATAACAAAAAGCAATTTAGCCGTTCATACCATGAAAAATTGCATTCTGCGAAGGACCGGCTCGCACGTAGCTGATGACAATAACTATTCTTCTGAGTGCTTCACTATTCTCAGAAGAAATTCTCTCATCAGCTTTTTGAGAGGGTTCTTCTGCGAACAGACAGTCCCGTTTCCATGAAGCACATCAAAGATTATTCGAAGCTTTTTGGTGAAGCCTTGTGAAGCTTCCTTCTTCTCAAGATTGTCTGATATGTGCTGCACATATCAAAGAGTGTACAAACAATGACGTGCACATTGACTGTATACGGTACATAATCGCTGAGGCAAATAGGCAGTGAAGTACTCCCTTGATTCTGGGAACACCGATATCCCAACGATGTGACTTCAGACGGTAAGCTCAGATTGGAATTAGACCTGTCTCCCTAGTTCTGTACCAACTAACATAATCTGCTAAGCGCCGAAAGCTCGCCAATAAGCTCAACAAGCTCAAAAATTTTTTCGCATCCTTTCGCACTCTTTTGTGGATTTTTGTCTTTTGCGAATAAATTTTGGAGCCTCAAATTGCTATTCACACATTTAGATTGGCATAAGGCTTCGGGACGGAACAATACTCAGAGATATTTATGTTGTATTAACCTAATAAGGGCCACATGAGAGTTTCGAACCAAAAAGTGGGAGTTCAGCAGAGATACACCTCCCCAAATTCTAGGCCGGGTGAGTGGGAGCCTCTGAGTAAAAGCTCCGTCTGTGGTCCGCCGCGGCAGGGAGTGAGAATGGAACTGTTTACGTAACTCCTGTTTCTACAATGCGTCTCCGACCGCGGCGGACGACGGGGTGGGCACTAGCTCGGGGAACCCGCCCAACCGGCCGAGACTTTATGGTGCTGTAACTTAGCCGGATTCCCATTTTTTTTACCGTGGAACTTCGCATGCAGTCCACATTAGGCAAATACAACATAAATATATGGATAACAAAGAAACTCATCTTTCCGTGACGATTCTTTTGAAGGAACCGCTCACAGAAATTTGTGTTCTTACATATTCCTGAGCGCATTTGCGTATTCACGATTTGAGAGTTGGTCACTCGCGTCATGCACAAAATATGTACGTATCGAGCAAGAAGATGAGAGTATATGAGAGCGCATCGGGTATTGGCACATCCGCGATTTAAGAGAAGTGGCAGATCGACGCATCCGCGATTTCGGTTATTTGCCACAATGGAAATAAACTGATGGGTGGTACATGGCATCGCCGAAAAATCCCAAATCGCGGATGCGCCGATGTGCTAAAAATCTCATCCAGTTGGGTAGGAATGCAGCCTAATTTTCATCGATACGGCAATAACACGATAAAGAATCACTCTGCGATCACACTTACTACTCTGCACCTCAGTTACTGTTCAGAAAAGTCGACCGTAGGAAAAGTGGACCCCGTGCGGAAGATAGATAAAGACACGATAGAAGGAGTTGTGCTGCATCGAGTAAGTTCTCGGATAACGCATAGTTACTGAAAGAAAGGGGAAAAGATGGATGTATGACTGAAGTGTCACACAGATTCTCACATTCTCTGTCTCTGTCTACTACACACAAATAGATGTCACCTCAGTGTTGCGTGATCATAAACTAGCAAAATCACAAGTTACATCTAAAAGGGTTGCAAAGACGATGCAACTGAGAAATTAGCCACATGCAGAGACTACCAAAGAAGCTTATCCCTCAGAGGCGTGGAAAAAACTACGAGCGGCTTGGGAGAGGAAGTTACTTCAACTCTCATATGTGAAGAAGGAGGAAAGTAAGTGAAAGTATTGCACAATATCAAATTGTTCAGCAGAGAGATCATGATGAACAAAAAAGTGGAGCTTCAGTGGAAACCGAGAAATGCTTACGAGTAAGCAAAATGGCTGAGAGGACGCTAGACGACGAAGAATAGAGTGCTGTAAAATGATTACAATTCTGCTCAAGGTCCCAAGTTGTTGTGAGGCGGAGGATTTCAAGGAAGTCACATCGAGTTAAGAGAGGAGCTGAAAGCCGAGGCATGATTCTCGTGGGACATGAACTTTGCGGCGCTCGCGTTGACTGCTGGATGGCAACTGGCGCTTACCCACTGGTGCCAGTGGTAGCCATGTGTCAACGGCCACGACCACTGAGAAAATTGCCTAGGAAGTCGCTCGGGGATGCCATTGCCGAGGGCTAATGACCTCTTTTTCTCAAAAGGGAATTCTGGAGCTGTGAAGAAAAATGAATCTTCCCATAGAGCTGGCTGAGTGACTTGAGTGCATGAAACGTAAAACGAATAAGAATAGTCCAATTCATACTGCAAGGAGTGCTGGGACAAGCATTGGTAAAGAGACGAATGAAGGATGTCAGGGATGCCCAAAGAAGACGACGAAGTACCCCCGAGGGCTGAACGAATAAATCATAACCCTCTTACAAACATTCCCTATTTTCGTGCCTCGCAAAATCTTTTAGAGGGGAATCTTTCACATCTTCGAATGATGGACGCCGCAGATATATCAATTTACTACTTGAGAAAGTTTGCCTACACTGGAATATACTTCTACTAGTATTTGCCTTCAAAACATATGGTATACCATATAAACCACAAAATAGTATTTGATAAGAGCATAATGGAAGTCTGTAGAGCAATACTTTAGATTGAAAATCTCGACAAATAGCTTTGCCAGTAAGCACTAACGGCTGACGTGATGGGATGATTGGCTTTCAGAAGATATGAACACCAGAGCACACAACACATCAATTCAAACCTTCGAAATAACTATAAGCTAACCCAGATTCTTTCGATACTCGCCGCATGTGAAACTTAGGGAGCAGTCCATCCATAATTTGCTGCTGAAGAAAGTGTTGCTACAGACAAAGACAGTGATAGGGGTAATGCGAGTGATCAGGAATCCCTAAAAGATGTCATCACTTGTAAACTAGGGATCTAGGAAGCCTAACTTCGGCGAAGTCCCCGACGAAAAAGCGCCCCTGAGCTGTGGCAGAGGCGACCTTTATAGCTTCTTATACCGGCCCATCTCCTACAGTCGACTTTGCCGAAAAATGATTGGGATGTGGAGTGATGAGTATGATAGCAGAAAAATACCGTATCGTATTATCGTATTCGTGCCGGCTTTCGTGGTGAAAACGTCCATTGGTCAGTATCAGAGTTGGAATGGATGATGCAACCGAATTATCTCTACCACTGTCTTTAAGTGCTTTTACTGCAACTGCTTCCTGTTCACGTTTGGATTCCAAAATGTTAGCCATTTTGAACTGCTACATCTAGAAAAAGCAAGTCTCATTTTAAGAACTGGGTACGAGGAATACACTCAATCCAACTAGGCTTTATAAATACGGATTAGTGAGTTGTTAAAGAATTCGTTCAAAATGATGAAGCAAAGCGCTTACCTGAACTCTCGATACCCTATGATCCAATGTCCAGTCTCAGCTTGAACTGCTTGCACAATTTGCAAGAGAGGTCGAGTGGCTGGAGCATCGATTGAATTTGGAAACGCAGAATTTTTGGTTATGTAACGTTTAATGAAGTAACCATGTTGTCAATGAACCTACGGCGGCTAAGGTGATACACCTGTGGTCGCCCTGAGGCCGCGTTCATTGCGCACCGACGCCGACGACGGCGTCAATAGATAATGCGCTCCGTTTGCGAAATTCTTGACCCAATCACACTACAAACAGAGCCCGCTGTGAATCTTGGCGTAAAGAATTCCTGAAGTAGTCCAATGCAGTACTGTTCCTTTTCTTTATCACCTCCATTCCAACTCGGGCACCCGTTGCAAGTCGAGGCTTCTTTGACGCCGGTCCGACACCGTCGCCGCCAGTGCCGGCGTAAATTGACGCCGCTGTCGGCGTCAAATCGACGCCGGCACCGGCGTCGGTGCGCAAGGTATGAACGCGGCCTAAAGCCGACGCCGGACTCCGTGATTTTGCAATTCTGCACCCTTGCGGCGTCTCACTTTGGCACTCGATTCCAAACTTCACGTGCGACATCGCGACACCGTGAAATCGAACGTACCAAAAGCCCAAACCACGGAATCGCAGGATCGCAAAATCGCGTACGCTGAAGTCAGCCTAAACTAGACATCTCAAAAGTTATTCGATCATGCTTCGCTTCCATGATTGTAAAAGAAAGCTAGGAATCAATGAACATGAGTGGAAAATTTGAAGTGATATTTTTGATTTTTGATGGAGGTTGATTTTCGCCGCAGTCCGCGATGCGAAAGTTGCAAGTCTATGAAGCAAATATGAATCTACTAAAATTTTAACAACTTCCCAGTGTGATAGTTAAAGTTCTGCGAGAGCAGTACCACTTTTATTTTTGGAGAATGATCATAATCAGCTGGTGGGTAGAAATGTTTGAGATCCTCAAACTCGGGTAATAAAACGAGATACCAAATGCCTCATCATGATATCAGTGAAATCAATGCTGAGAAAGTAAGATACGAGGAACAAAATAAGTAGGGACTAACGATTCATGGAGACTGTCCAAAGGGTGACGACGATCCTTCTATAAGGAGTTGCAGCTGGCTTTATGGAGTCACTGGTTGTTTATAGAAGAGCTGATCACTTGTTAGGTCATCACCACCGTTCTTAAAAACGACATATAGGTTACAGGAAAAAAGCTATGGAGATGTTACATATGTAACATCAATTCTGAAGAAACCTTTTCATTCACGTTCGTGATAAGAAGCACTAAGATAAAAGTGACAGAGAATGTGCAGAAGCACTTCAAAATGCTATGCTTTTGAATGTTCGGTTTGTAATTATGTTAACACTCGTTGTTCTTTCCTACCGATGGTGCGCCTTGAGCGATAAATAAATAAATAAATATATAAATAAATAAATAAATAAATAAAAATTGCGTTAGAATTGTGGCGGTAAGAGTGGAATGCTTAGCACCTAAAAGGACACACCGCGTGAATATGAAGCCAATATAGATAGAAAATGGATTAGAGACGAATAACTATTTATCTTTTCTGCGAATGTCATATGGTAGCTCTTTGTGCTGCGTGGTACAGAATCTGGGGTCAAATAAAGTCGGGGGGAGACGCAATTTTGCGTCGACGTTTCACCTACGTCAAAGCTTCTTTCCCTCCCTAGGCTTAGGTTAAAGCAGGTGAAACCTATGCTCTGACAGATGCTTTTTCATGTAGGAGAAGGGGATATCAATTTTAGCCTAAGCCTAGGGAGGGAAAGGAGCTTTGACGTCGACGCAAAATTGCGTCTCCCCCCCGACTTTATTTGACCCCAGAATCTGTGTTTCTTTTTGCATCAATAAAAATGAATCCAGCTCAAATGAAAATAACCAACCAAGCAGCACAAACAGCAATATATTTGATGTCCTGGGAAAACGCAAAAAACCAGATCATTCGTTCGGTTTGCTGGACGCTTTTGTGGTTCGCTTATTTCCATCCTTTAGAGGACGTCGACCTAAGTAGCTACATACACCATGCGATCACTACGGGAACTGTTCAGCAGGGTCTTACAGACAATGGAAAATCGTCAAACATTAGGATAAATAACAACGAAGAAATTTTTCTCCAACGAAAAGCTGTACGTACTCATCGAGTAGCCGATCGCTACCACATCGGTGTCGCTAGCTTTCCATGTAACAATAAAAAGGGAAAAAGGGTGAATTAGTTTTCGACAGCATTAATAATCTGATCTACCTCACAAGTGATCCGTCAACATATTAAAGGAAGTAGTGAGGAGTCTGGTCATAAATGATTTCATAGGTCAACAGAATACATACAAACCGCTTTCAATCGCCGATTGTGTCTTGCTATAGTATATGCAGCCTGTAACGATCAATCGACTGAAAAAGGCTATCATCTCACCCTTGCACGATTTCTAATAGATACCAATCCTACGTGAATCTAAGCCGTACCTGAGAAATTTTTCCAGCTCAGTCTTTTTCCCTATGCAATCCTATACATCTAGTGTGACTTACACTCCATTTCGGAGCGCCTGATAGGGCGTGACCTGGGTGGCGAGAGTGAGAGTGTGAGGCGGGGTGAAAGAGTTTGATACACGTTCACCCAAGTCCGTACGCCACGCCTTATCAAGCGCTCCGTAAGGGACTGTTTCTACTTTTACAAACTGCTCAATGGCATGGAATCACGGAACATGAAACAGCAGTTACAATGAGCGAATGCCTAAAAGGATGAGAACTGTTGCTAGGCCACATCTCTCTTCGCATGCCATCACATATACACACCTCCCATGCGCTCATTTGGCTCTGAATTTTCTGCCTGATTAAGCATAAAACACAATAAGTGTTATGGAAAGGCCAATCTCAAGGCAGCCGCCTGCACACGGTACACAAGCCGCTATGCTTGGTATCCCTTCACCAACAGCACAGTAGTGAGCTTATACTAATTCAAAAAAAAAACAGTTAGACGCTACTAGATGAGAGATGCTACATCATTCTGAAAGATAATCATCCATTTACATATTAACGATGGCAGCGAATAAAATAATTATCATCATTTTATTTAATGATGAATGTAAAAAAGATTCACGTCATCATTCCCATTATTAATTTCCAGAACTCCATTAATGAAGCACTTTGCGAGAAGGACAAGATGAATAGAAAATTGGTAGTGAAAAGTTCTAATCAAGGACTATAGGGTGCCAGCTCTGCTAACAGCTTTGATGGTACGCTTTTGTTGCCAAGATGGAAAATTTATTTAATTTCTGCTCTTCTAATGAAACTTCAAATCAATGATTAAGGAACCAATATAATAAATATGATACTCATAGCATGAAATGCTTCAGTGGAACGATCGCGAAATTGTGCGAGCATAAATGTTGAGAGGGGAATTCGATTCCAGGACCATGTGAGTACAGCATAGCGACTGTAATCAAGAAACCAATCTTTCGTCTGGTTTTTAGGTAATTAAGTAATAAATATTGCAATGACCCGGGTTGAAGTACAACAGAGTCGTCACATATTTTTGGAATTTGTAAAGGCGGTATTATTCGAATTTCAGCTCACATTAAAGGGCGACAAGCTTTACAAAAGGAACAAGGCAGTTCAGAGTTCGTGATATGATACGGAAAGAAAAAGATACAGGCTGTATGAACTGGCAAACGCAAAATCGCCTGATCTCTTTTGCGATACGCCGAATCGTCTTATCATCTTACGCGCGATCGATATGTTTTTTCTTTTCCCCCTATTCGACGGAATCGCGAATTCTGATCGCTACCTAAAGCCGCGGTCATACTCACCGCCGGAAGGGTGTGGCTGCGTTCACCGGCAACTAGGGAGAGTGGCACGAGGGAGGTGCAGAGATGACGCAGGCAACGAGGCACGGTGCCATAGGCGGAGACGCAGAGATACGCAGCCACGCCCTGCCGCCGGCACCGCAGTATGACCACGGCCTAATGACTACCATGCAAAAATGATTCGAACCGATAGTGGTGCTAGGGAAAGTCAGGTTGAAAAAGTTTTCATTGCAGACAACAAACCACTCGCTTAGATTGAAATGGCTCTGGGAATGTTCCAACACCAAATTAAAAGCGGTTCGATGAAGCGACTTGTAGATAGCCTGTATAGGTGACGTCGGCCAAAACAAAGTGGCTTGATACTGCCCGGAGGACCACAGATCACATACAGTCAAGAAGCCTCCAAATCCAGTTCTGCAGGATATTAACGGCGCCTGAAGACTCAGTTGGCTGCGGTTATACTTTGTGAAAAGCTGCCAGCTTAGGGTTCACGTGTGGTAATAGACTAGCGCTGAGGAGGAAATAGTTCGTCCACATGTGAGTGCCCACGACGACAGGTGAGGATTATACAGTCCATTTCACAGCGCTCGATAGAGCGTGGCTTGAGTGGCGAAAGTGAGAGTGCATGGCTAGAGTGTAAGTGTGTGGTGGGGTGAGAGAGTTTGATACACTCTCACCCAAATCCGCAGGCCACGCCCTATCAAGTGCTCCGAAATGGGCTATGCGATCATTCGACTCATTCAACTAGCACGATGCAGAATCTTTGAATCGCTTTATACCTCGTGTACACTCGTACTGCAAAATACAGGCGAGGTTGAAAAACGGTGATCTTACTACTGCTACTGCCATAGATATATAGATCGACATACAGCCTCGAGAATATTCAGAGGTATTCACTACGCAATTGAGAATATGGAACTCGGATGTAATCACACAGAAGTATGACTTGGAAGTGCGGCGATTGCCAAAGATCAGAGACCGGGGTCGCTACTTATAATCATCCAGTAACTCAACGACCACATGAATCAACACGTCCCACGTACTTCTCACGCGAGTTCTATTAAAATGCTACCGCTTAGTTGACTGAGGAGACCTCGCTGAGCAATTCAGACACGCGGCAGGGACGACCGAGGACTTTACTGTGGTCTAGTGTAACTGCTAGAATGGAACTTCTGCGAAAGAACACATTTCTTCTGCTGCAAAATTCTGAAGAAATTTGAGTAGTATTTGAGGCGCTAAGGGAGTTGGGGGGTGTACACTATGCTCTGAGTCTCTAACGCTATGATTAGAGGTCATAGTGTCAATCGAATCGGGCTCAAATTTAGCAACGAACAATTTTGATGGAGCGGATTCGTGTTTTTTCTATCAAGCCTGGGAGAAGGACATCCCCTTTTCCGGGTGTGTACACATTGGTACGAATGACTTTTTTGCACCCTATGTGCGAACGCATAATTACTTCCTCGCACCTCATGTGCGAGAAAGTAATTAATCAGTAGAGGTCAGCCATAGACCGTTCAACTCACTAACTAAATGTAATGTCTACAGAGGAAAAATAGAGTGGATGAAATTGTGATTAAAGAATTTTTTTCGAAAAAAAGGTGGCTTTCAATGGTGCTATGGTAACCAGTCGGATGCTGGTGAATGGGAATGATTGTAACATTTTCAAAAGTCATAGCATTGCAAATAAAAAAATAGTTGGAATAATGGATAAAAAATAGGTGAGTGGAATAAATAAGTAGAACAAAATCTACGTTTTTGAATTATTGAAGCCCAAATATTATCCAACCTTACCATATTATGGCAAATTGCTATTAAAGTCGATGAAATGTCATAGAATGCCCTAATGGCATATTACACATTATTAATCTCTATGAAACGTAATAGCGTGCCCGTAAGGGAGTCATACAAGAGAATAGTCGTATCTTCACACATACTATGAGTTGCTATTAGCTTTATTTGTTACTTATTGTACATTTCGTGAATGTAATGAGTGTTTTAGTTCGTACTATAATAAAACTGCTCTATTTTTCCTTTATGGACATTACATTTAGTTGATGAGTTGAGCGGTCTATGGCTGACCTCTGCTGGTTAATTACTTTCTCGCACATGAGGTGCGAGGAAGTAGTTAAGCGTTCGCACATAGGGTGCTAAAAAAGACATTCGTACCAATGTGTACACCCCCCCCCCTTTTCCTAAACTTGGGCAAATACGCGTAAGTGGTCGTTTAGCCTAATTGATACAAATTCCAATTGGAATATACTGATGGAAGAATAATTTCATTTGTTTTCTTGGTGAGTTAGCTGTATGTAGGCATAAAATAACCTTTAGAGTGCCTACAAGCAGAAACTGGGAGCGAGCTATGCTTTCGCCGATTGCCCTCGCCCCCTAACACCCGTAGCACCGCCTTTCAAACTATTTTGTGCACAGTAAATGACAGAAATGACTCGTAATGACTCAATAATTAGAAACAGAATTCAGAAAGCCAAGAATTACACCATTCTATAGTTTGCTCATGCTTGCGCGCGAATGGGCATCAGTGGGCAAACTGCGTACGTTAGATGACTACCGTTTCCTACGGGTGAATTTAATAGATGTGCTACATCGCGCAATCAACAATACTGCCTTGACATTGTGCAATGCTGCAATTTCGCGTGCGGGCTGCCTCACTGCAAAACCACAAAACTGCAGAATCGCAAAATCGCGAAGTCTGACGGCGACCATATGCTCGTATTTTTCTTTTTTTTTTCAACTTTTTTTTTCCTTTTTTTGATACTCAGTCTGGCTGGGTACTAGTGTAGTTGGAGGAGCATCAACTTGACGCTGTCACCATCATCCAGAGTATTTTAAGGGGGTTTGCATCTTCGAAGCTTAGACAACTAGCCGCTCACACCGTGCACTGTAGAGAGCCTTCCCCCTATCGCACTGCATTCATCAAAAACAATGTTTCAGCATTGTGATCATACGTGAGTTAAAGCTAAATAAGGTCTACGAAATAATGAACATATAATTGCTAAAGAATAGTCTAACTAAAAGTTTCTTTTTGGCGGAATGTTCAGTAGTACATCGTAATTATCAACCATCGTAGGCGCCCAAATTATGGGATACGTTGAGGAAACTTCAAAATAGAAGTTTAATAAAGACGTTCTCACCAGTTTGTTCATCGTGAACAAGACGAAAACTAACAGAAAACGAGCACAGGCCGCGCTGCTGGCGCGTTGCGGCATCCACCATCTCGCTACCCCTAGACAGAGTATGAATGCAGCCTAGTGCAGTGACTAAGCCTCTCAGTGAACACCCTACTGCTTTTGGTGGGATGTGAAACGCGTTACGATGTAGATGGCACACTGTCATCTGTACTCAACCATTTCAGTTCACCCTACCTACCGAGACTTTGTAGCGATATTAGAGTTGGAGAAGGGGGGGGGGGGAATCTACTGTTCTCTGCGTCTCTAACGCAATGTTAGAGCACAGAGAAATGTAGCCCTAACCAAATCGAGCTCCAATGTTGCAAAGAGACGTTTCTGACGGAGACTCACGTTTTTCTAACATGTGTAAGACCAAACTTTGGAGGAGAAATTTTCTCTACCCCGCCCCCAAAACTCAGGGAAATACGCATTAGTCTAACTGCTGCGAATTTCTCGTAATATACTCTAATGAGAATAATTTATTTTTTTTTTCTGAATTAATTTAGTCTATAACAAGGCATGAAATAGCCTGGAAAGCGCCTTTGAGCAGGAAACAGGTGCAAGCTGTTTTTGTGGAGTGGACCCCGACTTCACCCTAACCTTTTGACATTACATACACTGACCGTCGATGCCATAATTATAACAGGTTCCCATCGAAGTCACGCTTGCGGCAGCACATGCACATGTCCCATAAGCTCATATTACACTCGAGCTGATCTCTGGTGTTAATCTGACCATGCTGCCAGTCACATGTAGCCAGCGCGGGTATTTGCATATCAATCTTGCGAATAATTTTCTTTGTATGATAATTACGTTTAAACACCTCGCAAATGCAAGTAGATGTAGAAGACGTGGCGCATCTCAACGATTCTATGTGCTCCTAATCGCTTTAAATACGTTTTTCACGACTGTGCATTACATCCCTCATCTTAACGTGAGATTATCCAGTATATGGTTCCAATACTCTAAGATGGAATTTATTTTTGACGAGACTCTCTTTCTGTAGTATTTCCGTCCACTACCTCACGCATTTCCGCACTTCAGAACTGCTCTTAACTATCAGAAAAGCTATACATATTTTTTTATTACTTAGATTAATCAGCAGACGAATACATGTAAGCACTCAATGACAAAGGCATAAGCGGCCCATATAACATGGCAATCGCTTTTAATGCGCATTACGTCATAATAATCATGGAAAAACTCAAACGAGCAACATGAATTCAGAAAATCTTCATCAAGTGAAAAAACGGAAGAGTGTCAGCAGAGGAAGAACAATTATTAAGTGAGTCATCCTTACATGAGGGAGGTGTACAAGACATAACTAACACCATAGCGTGGCAAATAATATCCTATCCATAGAACGAAAACAAAATGGACAAGTACAATGAGGACAGCAGATAGATTGATTCAAGGGAAAAACTTGGAACAAAAAGGGACGACGAGGAACCACGCGCAACACTCGTCACAGCGCTGAGTTTCGAGGACTAGTAGAGGTGGATTTTGACTGAACCTGTATCACACTATACTCTAAATCTCATACTAACTATTACAATTCTGTTCGAGACAGAAAAGAGAGTGCATCGGTTGGACAACGACCGTTCAGCCTCATCCATGCCATTTCTGATATGCCGTAGTAATGAACGAATGCAGCTATCACTACACAAGTGTGAAACAGCTGGTGAGATTGAAACTATAAATAGGATTTCAGGTAAATCAACATAGTATCGCAAATTACCAGACAAAACAAAAGCTGCAAAGACGACCAGAGGTGCTCAAACAGTCCGTTTTCGTAGCACTTGTAAAGTATGGCTCAGAGATTTCGTATGAAACCAGCGAAAACGCTGCAGCTGAGTAATCAGTATTATGATGACCACCAACTAACTGCACTACGCGACTAGACCAATGACCCCCCCCCCCTCCCTCCCTCCCCAACGAATCCTTTTTAGCAAGTATATGATAAACGTTTTCCAGATGAACATCATTCGCCCCTTTCATAACTGTGGAAAATGAAGGCTATTATAAACTGATTAACATTCGGAGAAAACGAAGAAACCAAATGAGAGCTCACCCAAATATCGCATTTTCCTGGGAAAAACCGCTCCGGAGTGCGAGTGGCGTACAGGAGAGCTCCGAGCAGGTAAAGGAAAGCCATAAGAAGAAGCCAATGAAAAGCATTGTCCTCGAATAAGGAGCGGACACCATCGGTGATAATGTAGTGAACGGTTGGAAGAATTCCTGCAAAGAAATCAGCACAATAAAGAATGCTAGTAATGGCGGAAACTTTATTTGTTGTTCACCTAAAAACTACGATATATCGAAAGTTTTTACAAGTATGCTGAGTTGAGGGCAAGAGCTTCGGTTTCCAACGAACGGGACTCGAACCCGTTCGAGACCGAACCTCGAAACTCAACATACTTGTAAAAACATTCACATTGCGGGCTAAATCAGCAGTTATCAGAATTCTAGAATATCAACGCTTTATCGTTTTTGTGCATTCACGCAGGGAATGCCTCTTGAAGCATCCAAAACAGAGTCCACGACTTTAAATGCAAAAGAAAATTTGGCACTAAACGACATAGTAAACTTGTAAGCCATAAGGAAGCATAGGCCAAAGTGTTCCAATAACATATCATAATTTGATAAAAAAAAAAGGTGTTCAGCGCGTTACTATAATGGGCTACGTTCATTTCGTGATAGAGCTCGGAATACTTACCGCTACATCCCATTCCAACAAACACTCCTGCTCGTAGAGGTCGGAAACGAGATTCACTGAATTTGTCCCAGAGCGAAACAATTATAGCGGCTTAAATAGTAATCAGTGATATGCAGATTTCGAAAAGGATAAAGGTACACTTACCGACTCCTAACACAGATACCATGCCAATATATGTTATCTTCGGTTCCATCCGGCAATAAAATCCGTAATAAATCCAGGGGATAAAAGAGCCAACAATCAAAAGAGATATGCCCATATAATCAAGTCTGGAGCAGAACACAAAACATAACACGTTTTCGAGAAAGTATAATAAATGTACTAAGCATATGCACTCACTTGCAGAAAATGCGGCCAACATTGATTGAATGACAGCATAAAGTATGAAAAGCGAAGGAAAGACCTAAGCACACAACGGCACCTCCGAAGAAGAATGAGAACACAATCTTCTCCTGCCACTGGATATGGTTATCAGGGCGGGTGAGAAACCATACCCCTAGACAGAAGAAAGCCAAACAACCTGAAAATACAATGTTGAGACTGAAGAAACCAGGACTGACCAAACACCTAAAAAGGATTTCCTTTGAAGCAGAGAGAAGGAAACATCTCTGAATTCGGCTAAAACCCACCAATAAGGTGGGTCCAAATGTTCCCCGTTTCAGTATGGAGTGACCAAATACTTTTAAAGCACTCAGCAACGGAGGGAAGAGGAGGACGATGACCATGCCTGAAGGACTAATTTGGTTTACAACTAGAATAACGTGGACAGTCATGGGATGGAATAGGAAAAAATATCCCACCGCAAGAACTCATTGTCTTGCAACCATTCCGGTAAATGTTCGTATTTCAGTACCTTCCAACGAGCCTCGTAAGTCTAAAAGGAGTCTTTCAAGTCCTTTTCATTCGCTAATCAATTAAAGATGCAACGATGATGAACACTAATCAAGCGGTCCACAAAATAACATCATTTTGTACAATACATAACAACTATTCGATATGATCCACATGAATCAAAATAGCGCAGTACTGGTTTTGTTGTAAAAAGAACTGCGCACTAGTACACTGAAATAGAAAGGAAACTGACCTTCGTAACTATACCTGTCGTCTCTGAACATTCCTCAGTGACGTCAACCTAGAAATAAGAATATTGGAAATTTTAATTATGAACACTCTAAGTCAGGTTGTCGGTTACTCATATACCAAAACAATAATTCTTTGAGTTGCTGAAAGGGCTTTCTTGATAGTCTATCGATCATCGTCATCCTCTCAAAAGTGGAAAAAGTAGACAAGTACCACCCATCGTGAAGTAATCACACAACGCCTTCCTACTGGCAAACTGTACGTCAAAGAGCAACTAAGAAAAGCTGGGCAATTGCTCCGAGAAACCGGCGTGAGATGCAAAGTACATCTTGCTTTGAGAATGTATCTTGCTATCTAACTCACCTTCCGAGTCTAGCGGACGAGGCAAATCGTCCACTAGACTTGGAATCCATACAATCACCTCTATCAAGAGCAGTACTCTTTGGAGAATTCACTTGGAAGACATTTGCAAGGATTTTTAAAGGTCCTATATTACTTCAGTAAACCAGAACTCAGAACGGGCTGACCTGTAGCTCGTCCTCATCTCCTTTACGTACGGGACTGTCACTTCGCTGTACTTGTCTCCATTGTCCACCTCGTTTTCGTCTGTACTTTAGCACCATATGTTTACGCCCTTCATCATCACTGGCACCTCCTGCGTGATGTATTGAGCTTGTTTTACAGCGATCTGTGAGTTCCGAGTCGGACAGGGTAGCTGCAAAACACTGAATGAAAATTTGGTCAGACTCCCTCCATGGCTTCTCAGCCACAGAGCTCTCAACAACATGGAAAACTCTGAGCGAAAATTTTCAAACTTTCATGATCCAAAGAGAAGGCTAAACAGGGCACAGGCTCCGTAGCAAATCAGAAGAACACGCAGCGTGTCATTTCAAAAGCTTATGCACTTTTTGATCTTCAATTAGATGCGCATAACTCAAAAAAAAAGCCCCATCGGCACAGCAGAGCAAACCACAGGCAAGTTCACCTATACCATGCGTGGAACCCCAGGAGTCATCGAGGCCGCCACTATGCTTATTTGGGGCATCTGTCTCATGGGAATATTTTAAAACAAAAAGATTTGATAGTCACTGCGCCAAAAACCGGATGACCATATAGGCAACATTTTATTGCCCGTTCTTTACATAATGTGGCAGGGTTTTCAGCGACAAGCGATTTTGAGAAGAGGATCAGGCCCCTCCTGTTGACCAATGGCATACATTGTAAGTAGTATTCTGTATATCGCCAATTTGCTACTGACCGATGGAAGTTACTTCGAGCAGTTTTCAGATTCAAAAATTACGGGGCTCGGTATTAATATTGATAATGAGCACAGCATCACCAATTACTGTTAGAAAACAACGAAAAATATGTATTTATAATCCTAAGAACCTTGCAATAACATAAATATGTGGAGATGCTCAAAAAGACTCATCAATCGAACAAAGGGCAAACAGTGGATCTGCAAAGAGAAGCTCGTAAGTCACGAAAATCTTTTTTGTCACCCCGCACCGAAATGCGCCCAAGTCTATCGAAAATATCCGTTAAATTAAGCAACATTTCGCCGTTTGAATGATGTTTCCTGCCTTAATAACCACGCAATCCACACTTTGTGCGAAGTAACTTAAAGGAACAGCTGATTTCAGTGAGCAACCTAAGATCTGTATTCACTACTCGCTCATCGGCAACGCTTTTTCTGACCATTATTGAAGAAACATGATACATTTAGGATGAATTTAAAAAAAAAAACTTAAATCACAAACCGAAATCTTCATCGTCTGAATTCGGTTGTGAAAGAAGATGCGTGGTTCGACTGTAGAATACTTCCATTTGTTCGCCAGTACGCCTAGCTCCCGGATTTTTGACCTGATTACATTGGATGTAGTGCAGTGATAGGGTAGACCTGAGAGCTCAAGATTTGATATTACCTGCACTGTCGTGCTATCGTCAACAATCCTATCCCCTCCAAAATCATATCCGCTATCGTGCAAAACCTGACTGAGAGCTTCACTTATATCGCGTTCCATATCTGAAAAGAGATTCAATGTAGTGTTAAATGGCAAGATAAAAAAAGAATACGACATCGGGTATGCCAGAGCAAATTATACACAAGTTACAAAACACAACCAGGAAAAGTACGACGATGGTTACGGTGTGACGTCTCATAGAACATACGATCGTTCTCAACACAATTTAGGAAGTATGCCAGTATAACACCATATAAGTTGGTGTGACTTAATTAACGTAAATAGTAAAATAACAATTGCGGGTAAAAGGGAAAAGTGAGTGTATCCCTCTGGCGGAAAAATTCAGAAAGATCATGTCCCATGACTACAAAAAGCGTCATTCAACGAAACTCGACAGTTCCTGCATTTATGCAAAAATTTAAGTGTTTAGGAATCGCATACTTTGAATAAAATGTCCATGTTTCCTCGTGGGAGCGTGAAACGAACACTTTCCGTAAACAATCTAACTTATCTAACTTGCCAAGGGATAAACACGAGTCACCGCTTTCCTGAGTATTGACCACAAGCAAAACACATTTGAAATGGAAAAAACAAAATATCCCCAGTACCACGATGAGGTGTAGGTGAAATATGTATAACCTCTCCCAAATTTAAGAACAAAATAGCTTGGCGCCCACAAATTCATCCAAAAACTCTAGTACGAATGTAATACATGAAGAGCTAGTCTTTCCGCATTGCATCTTCATAAGTGCTGCCAAAAAATAAAGCGATTCTGATAAATTTGTCTAACAAATCATTTCGGTGAATTCGATTCAGCAATTCGGATGAATATTTTGAACTGCATTCTACATTACCATTGCGATGAACGGACTACGTCTCTGTGATTTAGGAGAATATGAACTTCAAAAAATAGTTGTAGTGAGCCTTGGTTAAGGGTAATAGTATAAAACATGCTCATAATGCTCCCGACACGGTTGAAGGTTCTTTTTCACATACGACCGATTATTGCTGCAAGGGATATAGTTGATTAAAAGAAGGCACCCCGCCAGCAGAAATAGCTATCAACGAAGGTTAGTTATTGGAATCGTATTTAACAACTTTCAAGGTGTTTTATGACGGCGTACTTTTTTGTTGCTGTTATCGGAGCAAATTTGCATGCGAATTAAGCGATCAATAACAATGGCATAAAGCGATACGAGCACACAGAATTAAATTAATGAAACAGCGATCTCAAACCAAGAATAACTGCTCTTCCAAAACACTGATACAAAGTCGAAATGGTGTGTGTAATCTTCAGCGAATCGATAAGCAATGAGAAAATCTGCCTATTAAAGTGACTTCAGATTGAAAGCATTAATCGAGAAGCGTTCTTCAAAGCGAACACGACAGAAACTAAAACTTCATAAATATTCTCCAAATCGAAGTTTTAACCATAAGCATGGAATAGCCAAATCAGAGGAGAAATGAATAGTCATGCATTTTTCGGGCACTAAAAGGCATTAATGAAATGATGGCGGACATCATACAAAGAGAACTCTTCTCATAAAGCAGACCTGTCATTTCAGTGAAAGGGCAAACGATGAGTGATGAGCAATTGTGAAGAGCGAAGAATGCGCTCCGTGGCCAACCTGCTGCCCGCCCGTCGCGTCACGCGATCGGTCGCTTGAGTCGCACGAGGGTTGACGATGAGTCATTTGGGGATGTTTTTACACGAAATTATTCGTCTGGGTGATCAAGGAACTCTGTCAGACGGTGTCACCTGGCCACATACTTGATTGCTAATGCAACTTGGGTCAAATAAAGTCGGGAGGAGGGGAAAGACGCAACTTTGCGTCGACGTCAAAGCTCCCTTCCCTCCTAGGCTTAGGCAAAAATTGCAGTCCCCTCCCCCATGTAAAACATAGCTCTCATCTGCTTTAACCTAAGTCTAGGGAGGGAAAGCAGCCTTGACGTCGGTAAAAATTTTGCGTCTCCCTCCCAACTTTATGTGCTTCCTACTTGAATATGGCTCGAATACAAGCTTCACTTTGAGCGAAGACCAGTTGGAAGACATCGGATCATCGACAACTTCCACAGAATCTGTGAAAGCGAAAATTGGAAGTGGAAAGGGGACGGTAAGAAAATCAAGGTGAAGTGGTGCATAATGCAGCAAGGATCAATCTTGGCATTTTTCTCCATCATACCTAAGAAGGAAGATGTGGAGGATATTCACAAAGAAAGGCATTGTTCATAGTTTGCGATACAGGCGAATAGGTGATCAGGTTGAAAAAGGATACGTATCGATTACACGACCACGCAATTATTGATAAGATGGGTATCGGCTGCTTCGCGAATGTCGCGACTTCATAGTTTTCCAGCCCGACGCGAAAATTCGCTGACGGGAGGCCAATTTTCGTCCTTCTGTTCAACGTAATCAAAGATCGGAAGCCACAAAAAAGTGTAGCCACGTGGTTTTTCAGCGAAATTGCTGATTCACTCAGCGTAACATTGACAATTGGCGTGAAATCACCGGCACGTGGTTTTACCTCACGCCATGGGAAGCAGAGGAAATTCAGGGTCAGATGATGAAACGAACAGGTTTGCGTTCATATAATCGCTGAATGATTAGTTTCGGTTGTCATACATACTTAAGCAGATGACCTCCCTTTTCCAAATTCTGCACCCTCGAAGCGATTGGAACTACCCTAGGATCTATCGATAGTAAAGGTGCACTTTGTTAACTTTTGCGACCACCTTGCCGGTTACTGGTTTTGAATTCTTCCGGATTCAGAAAAGGTAATGCTCCGTGTTGCATTCTGCCCGTTAGTAAATCACGCTTTACTTTTGTATTTTTCGGATTGGGCGATCGTACTTGGAAATACCAGATAAGGCGAACAGACGAAATAGGTGAAAAGAATAAGATACACGTATCGATTGATAGTTTACTCGCTCATATGCCTGCCTATTCGCTTATTCACCTATTTATTCAATCGACATCGATATATATCTAACCTTTTTACCTATGCGCTTATTCGTATAAAACTTAGCTGTGAAAGGCTACTGGCATCATTGAGTCAGTGAGTAAAAACCAAAGGATATTATATCTAGACGAAAGAAAGAAGAAAATTAAGAAATGTACGAAGGTACGAAAGGAAAGAGTTTACAAATAGAACAACAATTATGAGTTTTTGAATGCCATCTATTCCTGAAAATGACATCAGAGACGTAGCCACTGAATAAGTGACGAAGAAACAGAGGCTGAAGAGCGGGTAGGTTTCATCAAAAAACCGATGAGGGAATTTCAAAGTGAGTGGTAATGGACTGGTCTCAGTGGGAATCGGACCAGTTTTTCTGAAAAACAACAGCAAAGAGACACCGAAACACGCTGCAGGTGACTGCGAATACCTGACCAAGGTCGTCTGGGTTCATTCTGGGTAAGATTTAGCACAACATGTCAAGTGACGTTTCGGAGGACTATCTCGTTACTGAACGTTGACGGGGGGGGGGGGGCAATTAGTGCAACCGCCTGCTCCACTGCAGCCTTTGCGATACCCGAATGTACACCGACAGCAGCACCTGTTCAGGGACGACTGACCATGGGAACTAGGTCTGAACAAACATGCACACAGATGCTTGAATGAACGTGTATTGAGCATGTTAGTAACGTGTCAATGGATGCAGTAAACAGACGCGTCCGCTAGAAAACAACTGCTGTCCATGGTGACTACTGGAAATGGCGGGACTGGGACCCTGTGCGTCCTCTCGGGATTATCTACATCACCATTGAAAAAACACTAGGATAATCGCAGCCAGATAGAGCCCAGTGCAATCGGCTATAGTTTCTACTGCGTTTCAAACGACCGCGTTTTTTCTCTTGGTTTTTTCGAAACCATTGCCATCAGGGTCAAGAGTCGAGGATTCCGAGTGTGTACCCTTACGCCAGGATTTCGCGTGCGACAACGCGCGGCGTGCGACGCAGTGTATGCGAGCTATGCGCGTCGTGCTGATTGGGTCTTATAACGATTACACGGTAATGCTAGGGGCGCGCTACGCAGTTGACTTCTAATCGCTTCGGGGCCCAACAATATGAAGCCTTGAGCTCGTCCGCATTGCTTCGCTTGTGACATGCCGCGGTGCGAAATACTGACATAAGGGTACACACCCGAGGATTCCCCGACAGGGAGTTCGTCCTTAGTCGGACAGGAGGGGGCCGTATCTTCAAAAGTGAGCGATATGCACTAAAATCTAAATTCTTAATAAGCAAATGAGAAGCAAAAATGAAGAGTCCGTATGACACTGCAAATCCGTGTGACAAAATGTAAAATAAATATATTTTTGAATCAGCAAAGGATATGAATCAATAAAACATATTGCAACCATGCAACCTGGCATAAGTAACTGATATTATATAGTTCAAAAAAAGGGAGGGTCGTATTGAGCTACCGTGGAGTGGGGTCGTACCGGAGCGGCTATTTTCCTCTACATCTGACAGTGCTCTGACTGTCATCCCAACGAGCTCTCAGTTGATTAGAAAGAAAAAAAGTGATTTTTGGTTTTTATAAGTGTGAGCAGCATTCTAAATCACCTATGTATCGGAAACTGAATCGTTTCCGTTTATGGATGAGTCACCTTCAACTTCTTTTATATTAAAACCAGTCGGGTTGGCCGGCTGACGCCGGCCAACCCTCCTGGACTCGGATTGGCCGGCTTCGCCGGCCAATCCTCGTAGGGGCGGCTTCGCCGCCCCGGCAGGGTGGCTTTAGGGCTTTCTGCTTTGTAGTGAAGAGCGACTCTCGGCTCGCCGCTAGCGCGGCGAGCCGACTTTCGCATGCGCGCTTCGCGCGCATTACAGCAGGAATAGGCCCTGTGTATAGAGAGCGCACATAGCAGCAGGGAACGGATAATATGCGGCTTGTATATATTGTGAGCAAACCTCCAACGATCATCGGCTTTGGTTGAAATAAGAGACACCATACCCATCTGTAACATCTTCCCCACTGAAGGCCAAACCCCTTAAAAGAAAGGCAGGATTCGATACGAACACAAAAATAGAATTGAAGCACTTAGTAGTACCAAAGTAAGGAAGATGGATCGAAACGGTCAAAAAATCCAAGTAAGAAGACCCCCTTCCCATCGTTGATCTAAGTGTGTAAGGCACAATCGCAGAGGGGCGGCCACGCTAAAAGGAGCGGCAGCAGTTGGAGGTGTCTCATCGTGAGCGCTGAGGCGCTCCGTAGTAATTGACTTTTGAGGATTAAAAGTTTGGAGAGGACGTGCATGTATCAGTTCTATAAGAAACATTGACCTTAACTGATTGCCGAGAGATACACCTGATAATAACACACCACTCCCCAATGGTAACCGAGAACAAACAGACACTTTGTGAGTGTGGTACCAATATTGCAATTATGGCCGGGCTAGGCTTAGAACTTATGTACTCTATACATAGGGGGTTGACGTGTACAGAGTACATAAGTTTGGTGGGTTGACTCCTACTCAATCCTAACCTGCCCGACCTCCACACCCCGTACCTAATTTGCTTCTTGTGTGCTCCCTACATTTTGGTCTGTCCCTATCCAGTTCTTACTCGCACGACCTGAGCAATCCCATTCCTGACCTTCCCGATTTTCGGAACCCAAGCGAGGGTTTATAAATTTGAGTACCCATCGGTTTCGGCGCAGGCCCCGCCCATGGTGGGCGGAGCTAAGCTTAAAACTTATATGCTCTGTACACGTGACCCCTACCCAATCCTAACCTGCCCGACCTCCACAGGCCCGTGCCTTATTTGCTTGTTGTGTGCACCCTTCACTTTGGTCAGTCCCTCCCCAGTCCTTACATGTGCGATTCAACAGACCCTTTCCTAACTTGCCCGATTTTCAGCACTTGAGCGAAGACCTGAATTCGTTTATTCATCGATTTCGGCGCGAGCCCAGCCCATGGCGGGCGGAGGTAGGCTTAGAATTCATGTGCTCCGTACACTTGTGTTTGCCCTGTGCTATCCTAACTTGCCCTACCTCTACAGGCCCGTTCCTAACTTGCTTCTTGTTGCTCCCTACACTTTCGTCTGTTCCTACCCAGTCCTTACTCGCACGACCTCAGCAGTCCCATTCCTGACCTTCCCGATTTTTGGCACACAGGCGAGGACTTAAATTTGTGCACATCGATTTCGGCGCAAGCCCAGCCCATGGTGGGCGGAGCTAGGCTTAGAACTTATGTGTTCCGTACACTTATGTTTTTACGCTATCCTAACTTGCCCTACCTCTACAGGCCCGTTCCTAATTTGCTTCTTGTGTGCTTCCTACATTTTGGTCTGTCCCTATCCAGTCCTTACACGCACGACTTCAACAACCCTTTCCTAACTTGCCCGATTTTCAGCACTTGAGCGAGGACCTAAATTCGTTTATTCATCGATTTCGGCGCAAGCCCAGCCCATGGTGGGCGGAGGTAGGCTTAGAATTCATGTGCTCCGTACACTTGTGTTTGCCCTACGCTATCCTAACTTGCCCTACCTCTACAGGCCCGTTCCTAACTTGCTTCTTGTTGCTCCCTACACTTTCGTCTGTTCCTACCCAGTCCTTACTCGCACGACCTCAGCAGTCCCGTTCCTGACCTTCCCGATTTTTGGCACACAGGCGAGGACTTAAATTGGAGCACTCATCGGTTTCGGCACAGGCCCCCCCACGGTGCGTGGAGTTAGGCTTAGAACTTATGTGCTCCGTACACATGACCCCTACCCAATCCTAACCTGCCCGACCTCCACAGGCCCGTGCCTTATTTGCTTGCTGTGTGTTCCCTTTACTTTGGTCAGTCCCTCCCCAGTCCTTACATGCGCGACTTCAACAGACTTTTTCCTAACTTGCCCGATTTCCAACATCTGAGCGAGGACCTAAATTCGTTTATTCATCGATTTCGTCGCAGGACCCGCCCATGGTGGGAAGGGCTAGGCTTAGTTCTTATATGCTCTGTACGCTTAGGTCAGCCCCTCCCCACTCCTAACTCGCGCGACCCTCCGGGATACAGTTGAGATGAGGCCCTACCGAGTCTTAACTTGCCCGATCCCTACAGGCCCACTCTTGATTTAGCCGATTTTTTTCAACCATTTCTGCGCGAGTCCCGCTCACGGTGGGCGGAGCTAGGCTTAGTCCTTAATGGGCTCCGCACACTTTGGTCTACCCCTACCCATCCCCAACTTGCCCGACCTTTCCAAGTTGCAATTGAGTTGAGAGTAGATTATGTGACAAAAAACGGACACATGCACACGCACACACACACACACACACACAAACACACCAAACCTCTGGTTTTAGCTTGCCTCTCATGTGCTCCGTACATTTTGGCTTATCCCGACCCATCCCTAACTTGCCCGACCTCTACAGGTCCATTCCTAGCCTGCCTGATTTTTGGAACCTGAGCGTGCACTTAAATTTGAACACCGGCAGTTTCCGCGCAAGCCCCGCTCACAGTGGGCGGAGCTAGGCTTAATTCTTATGTGCTCTGTGCGCTTAGGTCAGCATCTACCCAATTCTAACATGCCCGACCTTTCCAGACAGCAGTTCAGTTGAGACATATAACAATGGGTTGGAGTGCAAGTGGTCCGATTGGTGAGGTCAGGTCCGGTTGCGCGGTGGATTACAAACAGGTAAAGACAGGTAAAACACGCTGCCAAAGCTCCTCCCCTAAAAAGGCTTAGGCAAATCTGGGAGAGCCCAGACGGCAGGACACGCCACCATTCGGACAACTCGCGAAGGGCGGTGACCCAGTTCGGCGCCGACCTCTAGGAATTGAAACACTTGCAACACACCCCATAACAATGAGATAGGGGTGTATGTGGTGCAGACAGGTTGTAAATGGTTGACGCTGGACTGTGGGAGTGACATGGGTACCCTCGGTGTATCCCTAGGTAATGCCTCCTTTCCTTACCGGCCCATCTCAACACGGCTGCCATTCGCCTTTCGAGGCTCCTTATCAGCCCTTATCAGTTGCTATCACATCCGTTCCCTCACCATTAATGTCCCCTTTCCACCCCTATATTATCTTAAAAATTCAAGGTCCCAGCTTTGCTGCGACGCGAGATAGAAATTATGCGGTGAGCGGACAGACAAACACACACACAGACAGACAGACAAACAAACACACCAAACTTCTGCTTGATATATAGAGTATGATGATGATAGGAATAGGATGGTTTTGATTCCATTCCTAAATTGCCTCTCATGTGCCCCGTATTTTGGCTTACCCGAACCCATCCCTAACTTGCCCGACCTCTACAGGCCCATTCCTAGCTTGCCTGATTTTTGGTAACTGAGCGTGGACTTGAATTCGAACACAGGCAGTTTCCGCGCAAGCCCCGTCCACATTGGGCAGAGCTATTCTCAGTTTTTATGTGCTCTGTACGCTTGGGTCAGCCCCTACCCGATTCCAACTTGCCCGACCTCTCCAGGCTGCAGATCAGTTAAGAATGCATTGTGCGGTGTGCGGACAGACAGACAGACAGACACACACACACACACGCACACACACAGACAAACACACCAAACTTCTGGTTTATAAATAGAGTACGGTTTCTGCGCAAGCCCCGCTCACGGTGGGCGGGGCTAGGCTTAGTTCTTATGATCTTCGTGTTATGATCCTCGTGCACTTTGGTCAACCCCTACACACTCCTTACTTGCCCAACCTCTCCATGTTTGAACTGAAAGTGCAACGTGACAAACAGATGACACAAACACGACAAACATCTGGTCGAACTGAGAGTGCATGTAACAGACGGACGGACACACACACGCACACACACACGAACACACCAAACTTCTGCTTTATATATATGTATAGGATAATCTAATTAGAATGTAATGAATATTGTAAATCTGAAAAAAACTTTGAATATTCAAAGCAGGCAAAATAGGTACACAGAGGATGAAATGGGGCCGTCCGGGGAGTGTCGTCGATGCGTAAATGAAGCGTGGTGTTTGGTCGCCTGTTGTCGATCAGAGACCACCCTGGATTCTTGTTGTTTTCATGAATGGGTACATTGGGATGAGCGATTATTGAGACCACGCTTCATGTGTCAGAGTGAATATTTTATTTATCAAATGATTATTATATCCATTTTAGAAGCATATCAGCTGTAAGGGGCCAGATGTGAGCAAACAGTTGAGTCTGGTCCGAGTGGATGTACATATGTTTTATGCGAAGAAACAAAGAGAAATCAATCAAAAGCTGTTGTTCTTTTTGCTTTTCCCTATTATTTCATCCAGATTTATGAATCCGGCTTTCGAGGCAAATAGATAGATAATGACCCGAACAAAAAGGGGTGGGAAGGGGGAGGGGGGGGGTGGACACTAATGAAACTCGTGCTTATCTTCACATTCCTATCAGACTATGCAAGCCGGTACTGACCATCGCCAAGTCCGTCGGAGCTGATAATCGCTCATAACGGGAAGATGAACTCGCTTTTTCAAAAACATAACCACGCTAAAGGACACAAGGCGACAATCACATATTTATGTATCGCATATTTATGTTGACGAGACTTCATTTCCGACGACTATGTGGCTTATTATTGGTGACATTGCGCCTTAAACTGGACAACGCCTTGTTTACGCCATCATGCCAAAAATGACACCCTCAAAGACGTAAATAGAAGAAAACTGATAGTGAAAGGGAATAGAGGAGGCTGTGAACCTTAGAAAAAGCAGATTTTTTTTGTACGAAAATTTCGCCACGATTTAGTTCTGCAATGTGTACCTACAAAAGCTTTATTTAAGCATCCCTAGAATCCGCAAACAAGACATGTCTCCTAGTGCCTATCGGCGGGAGGAAATGCCTTTGGTGCTATCGCAATGAAGGGGGGGGCATCTTATAAAAAGTCGCTTATCTAAGCATCTTGGAGAGATCCGTGAGGAGTCAATCTGCACATTCAGGCGTATACTTTGCCTAAGCCTCCATGGAGGAAAGAAGGGGTTCCTTTTTCCCTTTAGGCTTAAGTAAAATAGTATCCTTAGCGGGATGCCCCCCCCCCCTTCATTGCGATGGCACAATGCCTCTTTAATCACACATACTGACGTTTGCTGTTGTTACTATAGAGGTACGAATGCAGTAGCTAGTATACGCCATTAATTCCACACCTTTCTTCGGTCTACGGAGGGACAAAGCGATAGCCACACAGAGTAAAAAATGGTGAAACGAATGCTAGCCGTTTCGTTGACACGAGGTGAGCAAACCAGACGCTTTTGACAGTCGGCTGCTACAGTAATCAGGTTTTCGTGGCAGGACCAACACATGCTTCCTTACATCCTTCAAGTGTTTTGGGTCTGGTTTGCTTACCTCAAACACATAGAACGAAGGAATTATGTTAAAGGCAGATGTTTCAATGTTCAGGTTTGAGTGCTGTCGCAATGAGGGGGGGGCATCTTCTAAAAAGTTGCTTATCTGCACATCGTGGAGAGATCCTTGATGGTCAATCTGCATATTCACGCGTATACTTTTGCCTAAGCCTTGGAGGGGGAAGGGAGGGCTCTTGACCCCTCCACGGCTTGGGTAAAAATAGGGTCCAGTTGTGTTGTGGGATGCCTCCCCCCTAATTGCGATAGCACCTAAGTTCGTTTTCACGCGACTCGTGGCGCTGGGAAGGAACCTTCGACGCAGGGGCTAATATGGGCTGTAGCCGAAAATCATTCCTAAGTTTACAACAAAGGTGTGCACCGTGACCCAACTCTATCACCCCCGATAAGTTGCCGCAACTGTAGAGCTCCTCGATGGACGCATGCGTGCCATCATCCCATCGGTCTCCAAAAAATAGGCCGTGACCCATTACCTTCCCCCATTCTCGCCCCCATGGCTCAGCCCCTCTCAATTTGTCGATCTCGGTTGCGCACTGGGTGTTGCCTCCCCTAGACGGCTTGCGTAGTACAATTCACGGGCAGCTTGCCACATGCTTTCTCCTACGCGGAGAGCGCAGAGAGAACGACAAAACGCGAGAGAGTGTGTGGTGACAACGAGCAGCGTCGATCCGCGCCTTGGCGCGAAAACATGATTACTGTAGCAGCCGATTGTCAAAAGCGTCTGGTTTGCTTTCCTCCGTTGACACTCGTAGCGTGTGATAATGTTTGCAGAAGCAGACAAAGGGATTGCCGCCGAAAACACCTTCTGCAAATGCACCAATTATTTTCTGTGAATGGAAAGGGTCATAATGAAATTAGGATTCATTTTCTAATTAAACACAGACATTTGCTATGCGCTTTGAAAACGAAAATTCGGAACTACTCAACATCGGAACAAACGGTTGTTTTTCCATTCGAATCGATTACCAGGAATTGTATCGCTATTTTTTGGAAGTGTAATGGTTTTGGATCCACAAGAGGTATAACACCCGGAGGTGCTCCAAGGTGGGAAAGTGAAATACAGCCTGCTTCTGAACCTACCAACAAACCTTTCACGGAAGGACTCATACCAAAAGGTCTTTCGGGGTCAATAAAAGTGGGGGAAGACGCAACTTTTTACCGACGTCGAAGCTCCTTCCCTCCTTAGGCTTAGGCTAGAATTTATATCTTCTCCTCATACATGAAAAAAAAGCATCTGTCTCATCTGCTTAGCCTAAACCTAGGGAGGGAAAGGAGCTTCGACTTCGGTGAAAATTTCGCATCCCCCACTTTATTTGACCCTCTTTCGGAAGTCACAGAGGAAGGAGTGGTACCTCGGGAAACATGAAAAATCAGAAGCCCATGCTCAGCATATGTCGATATAAGCAATGCCAGAAGAGTCAATGACATCAAATGAGGACTGAAAATAAATAGGACTGTCTTGAAGGTAGCCTCAAGCTGCTGTCAGACTTCGCGTGCGGAGTCGCGACGCGACACAATCGTAAAATCTCGAAGTCTGACGGTGGTCTAATGATGACGATGATGATTGATTATGGCGAGTAAGCTTAAAGGAATCGTCCACGGAAAATGAGTTTTTGTGTTACCCATGTATTTATGTTGTATTTGCCTAATGTTGGCCTCATGCAAAATTTCACGCGAAAAAATGTGAATTTGGCTGAGACACAGCACCACAAAGTGCGGTCCCAGTGGGCGGAGCCTAAGAAAAAAGCCTCGTCCCGTCGTCCGCCGTGGTCGGAGACGCATTGTAGGAGCAGAAGATTACGTAAACAGTCCCACTCTCCGTTCCCAACGGCGGCGGAAGACGGGACGAGGCTTTTACACGGAGGCCCCGCCCACTGGGACCGCTCTTTGTGGTGCTGTACCTTAGCCAGATTCACATTTTTTCGCGTGAAATTTTGCATGAGGCCAACATTAGGCAAATACTACATGAACATATGGGTAACACAAAAACTCATTTTTCGTGGACGATTCCTTTAAAGCAGTGGTAAGGAATATTACGATAGCTCAGGAAAGTGCTGTGCGAATGTCCCTATGGGAGAAAGACCACTTTTCCAACGTAGACATTTAGAGGTGTTTCACGAAGCCATTTCTCGACTCCTATGCGCGAGCGCCTGGCTATCTTCCATCTTTGGCGTATTTGCGAAAAGCATCAGCATCACCCGTTTGAACACTTTTGTCCTTGTCATTACGTCGTGTGGCGAACATTATTTTATTTTTTGATTAACCTTCGGACTATGGACTCCAGCAGAGAACAGCTGAACCCCATAAAATGATACGGCAAATTTTGTATCCGTTTTCGATTTTGGGCATTTTTTCAGTAGAAGAATCAGAGTGTGTAAAGCGAATGGGGCCAGAGGCTTCACAAGTATATGAAAGTTTAATCGGGTGATCAAACTAGTAGGTTGATGCGTGATTATTGCAGCTTTTCTCACTGGAAGATTAAAAATTTGCCTGTTTCTTTAACTGTTTCGGGCAATGGACTAGTTGCGTTCACCAAATTGAACTATTTGTAAAATATTCCGTTCGTTGGTTGTAAAGAAATTAAACATGTTGTGTTCACAAATTGAACTATTTGTAAAATATGTATTGCTATCGTTGGCTGTAAAGAAATTAGCTATAAAAAAGCCACAATAATAAATTAGCTATAAAAAAGCCACAATAATTATGCCTCAACCCAATATTATATCGCCGCCACAATATAAAGCTGAAGATCGACATGATTGGGACAATGGCCACAGCAGCCGAACAGCGACTGATCACCATTGATGTTATCACCCGTTCAGAACACAGTAACACTGCAAGAAGAGCCCAAGGTCATGTCATAAATGTCATGAACGTCAGACACACAGTACATTGGTGATTGCCATTTTGTGATCTTTATCCTTGGTCTCAAATGATCGAATGAGAAGGGTTGACGGGTACTACTTGTTGACAACTTATCCTTTTCGACCGGCCAACATCATGTAACACTGCGTAATTCACTGATAGCGGCATTGATGCCATGTGATAAGGGTTCACCCAGTACGGCACAAACATTTTCGGTTTCAAACAAGGTATATTAAGCACTACTGTTGTCATGCATTGCTCTACCCAACTTGTATGGCCTTAAATATAAAGTATCAGGCGGCTCTCAGAGTTTTTGCCATTTGCAGTGGCGCACTTTCACACGTGATACTGCGACCTTCAGAATTTGTGGAGCTGCGTTTATACTTTGCGCCGGCAGCGCGTGGTTGCGTTCACAGGTAGCGAGGCAGAGTGGCACGTAAGAGGTGCAGAGGCGAGGCAGGCAGCGAGACAGGGTGGCACAGGCGGGGACGAACAGACACGCAGCTACCCTCTGCCGCCGGCACAGCAAGGTAGGAACGCGGTCTAAAACCGCAACTTCGCGTGCGAAGTCACACTCCGCAAGATTGCAAAACCGCGGAATGGCAAAATCGCGATGTCCGCCGGCTGCCTTAGGTTGGCGCATGATTATTGCTAGTTTTCAACTAATATGAATCAGTAAACAACAAAAGTATTTATGTTAAATGATAAAGTACAAGGTGTTAATACTACGGTGAAGATAGAATTATGGAGATGCTTGGTTTTTCGGAGAAATGCAGGTCTAGAACAAATGGAGAAATCAAGAAAGCCATGTAATTTTGTTCCAATCTGCAAGTTTAGCCTTTTCCTAGCGCAAATTGTCTTAGTCTTAGAAAGGTTCGGATGTTTGCATAACATATGGTAGCATTATAATTTGCTTAATTTTTATTAACTTTAATAATTTCAGCGGTAAATTGACCGTAAAACGACCAGCCGGTATCCTAAGTATTGTATATTATATAATATAGTATTATATAATATATGGAGCTAGAATCATTGCGAATTTGATAATAATGTCAATGAAAGTGAAAGCACGAGACATGGCCAAACATAGCGCTGGAAGGGGGGGGGGTGTACGCCACGGTGTACGCCACAAACAAGATGCGTTCTCGTTGCTCGTAATGTTTTGGAACGCCAGAAGAGATCTTACCCCGATTAAAGTTTCGTTGAACGACCACGATAACACTGCTTATGGACACGGCAATTCAGGCAAAAGAAGGTTCCATAGTGGTGGGCATCAAGTGCTAGAAAACAGTTCTACTACCGCTCTGTGACGGGCAGGCTACAGTGGGAGTCGATGATTTCTCTATAGGAGGGTCGTACTTTGACCGAATGATGGGGGTCGTAACTGCAGAGGTCAGCGATAAACAATAGAATCTAAACATTTGATAAAATTGAGTTCAAAAATAGATTAGATTGAACATTGAGATACATAGCCATAAAACATACTGCAACTATACGGTCCGGCAACAGTTACTGGTGTTGTAGAGGTCAGAAAAGGGGGGGGGGTTGTACTTGGTTCCGCATAGAGAAGGGGGGGGGGGTCATTCTTAAGCGGCCATTTTCATCGACACCTGGGAGTGCCCTGAAGACAGGTGAGACAGACGATGAACGGTTTATTGTGAACGCGAGGAATCGTTTCAATCAGTTGAAGAAATAGGACATTAATTAGACACCCCAGTTCTTGCTTAGTTCAATACTGAACAATCATACAGCCCTCTGAAGGCACTGCGAGATCCGAAAATCGTGGATATCTCCGTCGAATATCTCCAAAACTGGCTCATCTTGAGGGGCATATGGAACACGACTGAACTAATCGAGCACTGTTCATGACAGCAGAACGGTTTGACATTGACGCTCAAAAGGGTAAATATTTTCGGGTGGCCAGCCGAGTGTATCCAAGTCGGGAAGTCAATCTGATCAGAAACTTAGGCCTGCAAGCAGGAAAAGTGAGTGGCATGGGTCATTTACGAACATCAAGAGAGCATATAGAAGTCAGTTATTAGCGGTTTTCTTACAACTGAATTTCTCAGGATTCCGGAGAATCCAAGGCAGTGGAAGAGGACGAGAGAAGAATATTCGATGCTATCTTCATTTTCAAAGGCACACCACGCGATAATCAGATTAGTGGCTACATTCTTCGAGCAAGTAGGCCCTTGGAAAAGAGCTCAGGCTTCGCTTTTGTTGCGGTTGCACGGAGCATTTCACGGTGTTCTTCCTGTTTGAATCAACGAACCACCCCCAGCCAACTAAATCACACCAGGCCTTAGACGAACAGATTTCCAACGTGGCGCTCACGTGAAAAAGGAAGATGTAGATAAGATAGTCTGTTTAAACAGCCATTTCGATGATGAAAGCAGATTCCACATTGGAAATCGTTCGTCTAAAACCGGGTGTGATTTGGTTTGGTGGGCGTTGCTTGGTTGTGTTCAAGTAGACACAAGACCGTGAGGGTGCACCGTGCAGCCGCCACAAAGGTGCAATCTGAATAGTTATCTGAGGACCTACTTGCCCCAAAAAACTGAACCACTAATCTGATTATCGCGTGGTGAGCCTTTAACCCTGTGCTCCTTGTACTGCGCTTTTTTTTCTGAAAGGAACTAGGAACACTTGAACTGTTTGTTATATTCTCTAGCTCAACTAGGCGAATAGATGAGTCTCTTATCTGATGCTCTACTATCGATAGTAAGTATTCACCGCCTCACTTCCACTGAAGTAAGTGGTGCTATAATGAAGTATATTTTAGGCAAAAATGGTTTTGTCTTTATATCTCTGAAGGGAATAATATTCTCATAATTTCCGTTAGATATGACATTCGGTGTACCCGTACGCCCAGCACAAGGTTCCTATGAGACAATTTCCATGAAAGACATGGAACGCCTTCCCTTTCAGACTGACGCTTGGAGAAAATGCATTGTTACCTGAGTGTTCAACTTCACACAAGATTAAAGAATATTAGATACTTCACTACAAGTTATTTTTATAGCATATTAATACATAAATATAAGCAAAAACTAGTGCATAACGCTTAACTCATCCAAGTTTACTACTCAGTTTAATTGATCAAGTAGTTTGTGAAAAAATTAATACTATCTAAAATATATGTGCTCTCCACCATTCTCTTACCGATGAAATTAGAGGAAAGTTATTTCTGCGTTTTGAGTTTCAAAATAGTTCTTTGTTTCTCCCTCCTAAATCTTTGGAACATGACGTTTTCATGAATAATTGATTGTTTTTTTACTCGTAAGTTTCTAAAAGCATTTTAGGCCTATAAAGGATAGTATCATGGTAATCACCCTTAGAAGTTGGCAACTAATGATAACGGCAGCTGACTGGTAGGATAGCTCGGGAATATGCAACAAATAGCATCATGCAATAATATTTTGCTGCTGATTGTGGAACATGAAACAATCGCATCTTATCTATGCTCCCCGGCTCCACGACCATGTGCTTATGACAAACCGAACGTGATTTTACCAAGGGTAATTCGAAAAGTTTCGCCCAAAGTTTGTTCGAGCAATCTGTGATCTCTGAATAACCTTGGATCAATAGACCTCAAATTTCGACTAGGTTTTGTGCGAACATTTCATAGAGGCTTTTGTAAATTGCGAGTAAAAAAACTACTGGAAGTAATGGAAGAGACCTAAGATTTCAGTGTCATGTTTGAATAGGCATTTCTACCGATACATCTGAAGATGAGATCATTCCGGGATGTTCTTTATATGGCAATCGTATCTTGCAGCGATTTGAAGTTCGTTGCGAAAAACCGGCCTGATGTGGGTCGGTTGTGGGTAAGTCTCCATTGAGTAGAAGGCGAAGGATACGGATTTTGGCTTAAGATTAAAGAAGGTGAAAGAGCTTCGGGGTGAGTGAAGCAACTCAGGTGCTATCGCTATGGGGGGCATCTTATAAGAAGTTGCTTGTCTAAGCATCCTGGGAAGATTACTGAGTGGTCAATCTGCACATTCAGGCGTATACTTTTCCCTAAACCTTAATGGGCCCTGATGGAAAAGAGGAGGGGTTTCTTCCTCCCTTTAGGCTCAGGTTAAAATGACGTCTCTAGTGGGATGCCCTCCCATTGCGACAGCACAGCAAATTCTACTACGTGTATTGTTCATAGTTCGCGATTAGGGCAACTCGCGTGTTCTAGGCGAAAAGAAAAAGATACATATTGATCAGGCGATTCAGGCAATCGCGCCGTTCGCCCGAATCGCGATCAGGTGATTTGGTCGAAAAGGATATGATAGGTATCAATCAGGCGAATGATACGCGTGAATCGCGAAAATCGCTAACTCTGAGCAATGCCTAAAAAGTACTTCTCACATCGGTTCCCCAAAATTACGGCTCGTCCTCTTCCCCTCGACTTACACCAGACCAAAACCCTTCCAGAAGTGGTTAGGCTATCCTAGGAACCACACAAACGGTAACTCCCAAGGCAAGTTCCTAAAGCTATCATAAGGAAAAATTATACGAAGGCATGTACGAGCTATGATTCACAAGCTAGCAATTGTTTCTTATAAGGATATGTTTCAGCTTAGAGCTATTTTTATGCAAAGTTTTTGAGGTATTCCAAAAAGTCACCTGAGCTGTTTTATTCGAGAAGACCGGATGACCGAAACCTGAGAACTGAGAAGTATGCATGGATTCGATCAATTTTACCATTGAGTGTTATCAGGTCGCATGATCAACACGTTGTACACGTCTGATATTTCTGTGCAGAAGAATTTTCGAAGAGGTCGAATTCGAGGAACACTTTTATGCAAAAGTGGCGCCACAAGGACAAAGTACTACCCTCTGGGACACGCAGCCCTTCCTAGTCATACGATACTCAGACCATTGCTCGCATCCCCTCACACGCAGATGGGCCGCCGATTGACTTTGCGATTTCGCGATTTTGCAGTGTCACGGCTCCGCACTCGAAGTTGAGGCATTGCTGCGAAATTACGACCTCGCAAAATCGCAAAGTCTGACGGCGGCCATTGGCTACTTTTTAGAATGGTTTCGTCCAATAACGGCTTTGGCTTCGTTGACTTGATTATTGGTTCTCCCAATAAAATTTTACAAAAATTTTACAATCTGAATAATAATAAATAATAATAAAAATAGTTGTTAAATTAGTTTGTGCTATTCGAGGTTGATTGGTAGAACATTCATTGAAATGGCCTAACGTTTTGACTGAATCGTCGCCTTCGGAGGCCTGAACATGGTGCAAAATTCACATTTCACATTTCGATAAAAATAATAGAAATAACTTTAATCAGATAACAATGATTTTGCGAATATCCGTTTTTTTGCTTGGTCGTTCTTTGGTTCAATGCTTTTTGCGCTTTGTTTTCCGTTTTGATCCTTTTAAAGGCTGATGCGCGACTATAGTATTCATGGAAACGGCTGGCCTGTCTACATATGTCACACTCCATGCTTCAAGCATCTGTTGCGCTGCGTTGGGCTATTCTACTACTTCTACTTCTTCCCAGCATATTCTCCATCCAATGTCGTCTTCATCATCTGATCTGGGAAGATGGACATAAACTCGAAATCTTACCGGATATCTGCTTTAGCAGAAAGTACTGCGTTTCAGTCATCTACAGCGATCCGAACCCCGTAAAAATGAATGGCTATTCGGTTGGATGTGATCGTGTCGATTGTGATGGGTCTGATGATGTTCACGTAAACTCATGGCATTCGACATCTGACGGTGTACGATGCCAGAAACACCGTGATTACGGTCGATATGGTGAGATCTGCTGTTGTAAGACGGACATGTGCAATTCGACCGTTTACTCCTTTACTTTTCCATCAGCCGTTCTGCTGTTGTTCCTCATTTTGTCTTTCTTGTAACCGGAACCTGATCTTTGTTTTCGCTTAATTGTGACTATGAAATAATTCTCTGACTGATGCGATATTCCTCAGGTTTGCAGTGATGAGACTGCGAGATTTTCTCCCTGCACCATAAGAGTGGGACTGCGCGCCACCTAACTGCTCTGGATCTGCCCTATTTCCTCTCCTCCACCAATTCTCTTCATTCCCACCGCACCTTCCTCGCTTTTGTAACATTTACATTTACACTAATTTGTGTTAATATAGGCCATCTTATTATGAGAAGGGTGAAGGGTATCATTTCCTTGAGGCCGCCGTCAAACGTTGCGATTTTGCGATTTTGAGATTCCACAGCTCTGCGATTTTGCGGTGTCGCGGCTCCGCACGCGAAGTTTCGGCATTGCACAGTCTTAGGTACCAGTATCGCGCGTGGAAGCGCGACGTCGCAAAATCGCAAAGACTGACGGCTGCCTGACAGTGACTACTGGCTCTGTCCACGTCTTGATGTTTGAAGGTCCTATCGCAATGAAGAGGGGGCACTCTATAAAAAGTTGCACACGCAAAAGCATCGCTGAGGGGTCATTATAGGGACTCAAGCTAATATTTTTGCATAAGCCTTTTGCTCCCTCCTACTTCGTTCATCGCGATAGCACCTGTTTACCTATTGGGATTAACCTTCCAGATACGTTGCTCTTTAGATATCATCTTTGTGGTGTTGGTACTATTTATTGGCATTGTTGTTATATCTCTAAAGAGTCTGTTACAACAAAATCTGAGCAATAAAGATTTCATAAATGAATGAATTGTATCACTTCCTTCGACTGTTGCTTAGTGAATTTTGAGGCCTCAGAACGTTTGTTCTACTCTATCTTTTCAACTTTATTTTCACCCTTTTTCCGAATAGCGCAGATACTAGTGGCTTCAAACCAGGGCACTCCCAGGTATCGAGGAAAATAGCCGCTCCAGTACGGGTGAGGCACTTTCTCCGGAAAATCGCGTGGCCGCCAGCATCGAAGGCGTGGCGGGCGCGAGCGCCAGTGGCAAGGGCATGGCAGCCTCCAAACGAGACAGTGTGGCACCGGAGGAAGCGCAGAAGGTGACGCAGCCGCCTGCCGGGCTCCCAACAGCTATCGATTCGCAAGTCAGACTCGCCGCGGGCGGTCACGCGATTTTCCGGAGAAAGTAGCCTCACCCCTCAGTACGACCCCCCTCCCCCATAAACGGAAACCAAGCACGATCTACTTTTCCCTTGGCCTCTATGCTAGCAGTAGCTGTTGCCGGATTGCATAATTGCAATGCGTTTTATTTCCATATATCCTTCCCTGAGGCTAAAAGACATTTATTTTATATTTTGTCACACGGATTTTCGGTGAAATACCCTTTCCTTCTCATCTGCTTGTTGATGTTTAGATTTTAGTGCCAATGGTGACCTCTGAAGGTACGATCCCACACAGCCTCCTATTGATCAAATGCGATCTCCCTGTCGAAGAATCCCGGCTCTCGGTGGTCGGTCCAACATTCTTTTTTGTTAGGTAGCCAACGGACAAGGGGCATAATGGGTAGCATCAAGCACTGCGCTGAAGAAAGTTTTTGAGAAATTTGTTCCCCCCCCCCCTTGCATGACTGATTTTCATGATACACTGAAGTTGTGTCCCACACCCTAAAAGTCCAAACAAAATCAAAAGTTTGATAATATATAGACATAGTACTCATATGTACTTTGTACAAAGAATCAAACTTGATTATCGATGAACATCCTTTTCTTTGCAGACCTCCTGATCGAAAATCTAAAAGCATGGCCCCACATATCACTTGAAAATCGGTAAAAGAGGTAAAAGAAATCGTGAATGATTTCTGGGGTAACTCTTGTCCCAACTATGACCCCCCTCCTCTTTCTCCGCTCCAAAATACGCCTCCTTTGAGGATTCTAGACCCATGCTTGACCCGGGCCTTGTCATGAGCTGTATTTATCAAGTGGGTAGACTCTGTAGGTTGTTGTTTTACGGTTTTGAAGGGTTAGATCGCCAGCACTCTTCCGGCCAACACACATGGAGTGTTTCATCAGCTGACAGAACGAATTGTGATCTGCTTTGTTGTGAATGCTGTCATGAATGTCTTCAAGGAGATGTGCTGCTTTGTCAACCGCATTCGCGATTTCATGCATTTCAAATTCTGTTTGACGTAAGCAAAATGTGCATACACAAACACTGAATGATTCATAAAACACGGCTTATGCGTCACCATAATAAAAGTTTAAAGTTCTTTTTCGACAGCCACAATCTTTCAGTGAATTCGTATCGCGAAACATGGAAATCATCAAGGAGGCTATTTCTATGGGGTGTTACAGGGTCCGGCAGTGGCTTGTGAAGGCATGCAACAAAAGAAATCTCACACGGGAATTTCTTGATTCTATTTCCCATAAAGTAACAATATCAGATCGAGTGCACCAAAAGAAACCCAAGTAGAATCTGTAAATCCCTTTTTTTTCAACACAGGATTCGGAAATCGGAAGAGCTACATAAGACGGTGTTCATACTTTTCGGTGCAGGGCGTGACTGCGTGTCTCTGCATCTCCGACTGGGCCACACTGTCTCGTTACCTGTGTCGTCTCTGCACCTCCCAGTACCACTCTGCCTCTCTGCCTGTGAACGGAACCGCGCCAACCCTGCGAAAATTATGAACGCATCCTAAGAAAACGCACCGCCACCGCTTTGCTTCTGCAGCCCTAACAACCCCGTCCACGAAACCTTCCGATCCGAGAACTGAGGATTTTAGACTGCAAGACATCTAATATTTTTTAATATGAAACTTCGCATATGGTGGGAAGTGAACAAATCCAAATTACTGTATGTCGGTAAAGAAACTATTCAATTGCTGCTGACGGTTCCTTCAATACGACGTCTTTGAACACCACGTTGGTTAATCGTTTTCATTGTGCCCATAGCCTTAACCTTCCTGTAATAACGATACCGGTTTGTCCCCGTAACTCAATCCTGTAGGATGTCGATTTCCATTTCGTTTTTTTAACCAGTCACAATTTGCTATAAAATATACGTACAATACCGCTCGCGTCGGGTGAGTAATTTTCGCCTTGCGACGGTTTGTCCGCGAACAAACCGTCGCAACGTCATAACATCGTTCAGCGTGGATAAAATGGAAAGTTCTTAGGAGCATTGGATTCGTCTCAACGCGACGAGCTCAGCAGTGTATAAAATGTCGAATTTTGATCAGCAACGGTGCTGAAAATCGCGCGAAAACGCGTTTTCGCGTTTTTCCGCTATAAATCAATAGCTTATTGGTTTTTTATCGGACTTGTATACATTTTCGTAATCAGCTCGTCGAGCTCTACAAGAGGATGCTACAAGTTTTCGGTTTTCTCGGACTCGATTTTTTCACATTCTGAAAAGTTGGACGGAAATTTTCTTTGAAACCTGATAAGTTGAAGCTGAAAACCTTTCACAATCTCAATCTGAACTCACAGAAGTAAAGAGATTTTGAAGTTCCGAGCCTTTCAGATCAGCCCCTACTCCTTCGTGTGGCCCTAAACAGCGTCTCCGTGTATACTCTGCTAAACAAAAACCATTCCTTAACTCATCTGCAGACGGAGATCCCATAATGAAATGTATGCCGTTCGATTCCTCTCAGAAAATGCTATCGAACGACATACAAAACCCTTTGTGGTGATAAATGTCTTATTTTCCTATTTCCAGCCGTTTCCTTTTGTGGATCGACGTCTCAATCTCCTCTTGGCCGGTGCGATTCACGTGCATGCCCTGGGAGAGCGATCACGATCGATGGCGCCATCGCGAGCTCCTAGCGCTTTCCCACGGCCGTGCACGTGAATAGTGCGATGGCGCCATCGATCGTGATCGCTCTCCCAGAGCATGCACGTGAATCGCACCGGCCAAGAGGAGATTGAGACGTCGATCCACAAAAGGAAACGGCTGGAAATAGGAAAATAAGACATCTATCAGTACAAAGGTTTTTGTATGTCGTTCGATAGCATTTTCTCAGAGGAATCGAACGGCATACATTCCATTAGGGGATCTCCGTCTGCAGATGAGTTAAGGGATGGTTTTTGTTTAGCAGAGTATACACGGAGACGCTGTTTAGGGCCACACAAAGGAGTAGGGGCTGATCTGAAAGGCTCGGAACTTCAAAATCTCTACACATCTGTGAGTTCAGATTTAGACTGTGAAAGGATTTTAGCTTCAACTTATAAGGTTTCAAAGAAAATTTCCCTCCAACTTCTCAGAATGTGAAAAAATCGAGTCCGAGAAAACCGAAAACTTGTAGCATCCTCTTGTAGAGCTCGACGAGCTGATTACGAAAATGTATACAAGGCCAATAAAAAACCAATAAACTATTGATTTATAGCGGAAAAACGAGAAAACGCGTTTTCGCGCGATTTTCAGGACTGTTGCTGACCAAAATTCGACATTTTATACACTGCTGAACTCGTCGCATTGAGACGAATCCAATGCTCCTAAGAACTTTCCATTTTATCCACTTTGAACGATGTTATGACGTTGCGACGGTTTGTTCGCGGACAAATCGTCGCAAGGCGAAAATTACTCACCCGACGCGAGCGGTATTGTACATTCAAACAGCCCAAACGAGATACATGCTGATACTGTAGCCCAGCACCAGCAGATAAAACGAGTGGTTCTCACGGTAGAAATAATAGAGGGATTCAATATGGTTCCAAACAAAAGGCCATGTTTGAATTTCAACCTCGGAGGTAAAGGGTATGAAGCAAGAGATTGAATTACACAGTCACACAACTTTTGGGTCGAAATGGCAGAGGTGGTATAGTGACAGGTGGCGCGCACCCCACTCACACGGTAAAGGGATCACATTCTGCATCAACGCCCGCACACGCCGACCGAGGTTTTATCATATACGGGATCGCAGAATCGGTACCGGACTTTTCTGGAGGGATAAAAGTACTGACTGAATATCGGTTGGCTTCCGCAAGTTATTGTTTATGCCAAATCGCATTCATTTTCAATGGAACTATTAAGGTTAAGATTCTGAATGGAAGCAGAATGCGCGGCGCATCCCACAGAAGGGATTGACTAACGTCAAAAATTTTGCATTTTATGGAATAAAATCCTAAAAATTCGTTCAAGGATTGAGACAGGGAAGGGGAGAAAAGAACATTAGGCATTTCTGATTTGCTGCAATAATTCTCGTGAAAAGTAGGATGTAATTAGGAGTGCCCGGCATCTTAGCCCAGTGTCACGAGTAGTTTAAAACTCATAATCTTAGGGAAAATTCCGATTGCTGCTCTTCCAGATTTTTTTTTTCGAATGATAAATATCTACAGCGAAAAATACTCGTTGGCTGTGCCAGGCATTGCACAGATTCGTAACAGGAAGAGGTTGCTACGGCGGCAGATTGCGGCTAATCCATTAGTTGTGAGCGTGATTTGTGTTTTAGGGAATCGAAATGGAGCCTACCATAGCTTGTTTTTTAAGATTCGTATATCTAGGCTTTCTGCTCACTAATGCAGTCAAATCGTTGAAGGATGCTGGAGGTTGGAGGCTTCGGGGAGGTACATAGTGATGCGAAAATGTGTCCGATCACTTAATGTAGAGGTAGAAGAAGTGCCTAGTGAAGAAAAATTGTGATGTATTGAATTGTCTGAGGGAGGGCCACGATCTCATCAGTGGCTTCAGGCCGTGAACGTGAGCTTGTCGAACCACATGTTTATTTATTCATTTGATTTTCAAAACAGCATTCCTCAACAAGGGAGAAGTATTTGCATGAAAAATTCTCCAGAAAAAGGATGAGAACAAAAAAAAAGAAAAATAAATAATTTGAGAAATTCAACTTAGCAGAGAAAGTAAGAGGTGAATGGTTCCTTGGAGCACCCAGCATCTCAAGGGTTGACGATAAGTTTATGAAAAACGAAAAATAAATACTCCAACAGAATATGTAGGAGATATACTGCTGATTTTTTGCTTTAGTAAGCATCCAACCTCTAGTAGCTGCACCACCAGACCTTGACGTTATAAGTCTCTGCTAGTTCCAGACAGTGGATTGAGTTGCTGCTGCATCGTTTCAGTACTGTTCAGTGAATGTGACCCGGTTCTTCACATATTTAATTTATTTTTGGATACTAAATATATGTTTTGTGAAGAAAATGAACTATTTGAGATGAGTATTAGATAAGTTCCCTTCATGGGGTTAGGACCACCTTCGTAGCTATGGCTATAATACCAGTTTGGCACATCGTATATGATCTTTCTAAAGAATGGGGCACGGAAATATGAATTTTTATGTTTTCCATATATTTGGTTTGCATTATTTTCATAAGGGCTTCATGCAAAGTTTCACGTGAAAAAATGGGAATCCGGCTAAGATACAGCTCCTTAAAGTGGTGGCCGAGGGGCCCTTAGAGTAAATGCCCGCCCCGTCATCCCCCTCCGTCGGAGCCGAGGTGTGGGACGGTTTGCTTAACTGTCTGTTACATTATGCGTCTCAGACCGAGGCGGACGACGGGACAGGGCACTCACTCAGAGGCCCGCTCCCCCGGCCACCACATATAGAAGCTGTATCTTGGGCGCATTCTCACTTTTTCACGTGTAACTTTGCATGCGACCCTTGTTAAGCAAATACACATGAATATATGGGTGGCAGACAGACTCATTCTTCCTTCATATTCGACCCTTTACTGCCTCGCTCACCCTTCCGGCCGTGGAAAAATGTGGAAATTCTGTCTGACCATTATATCCGAAATCTGTACTGCTTCATACGTCACTGTGCTATCACTCTCAAATACTTGATACAATAACTAATGTCGATAATCACATGCATGGCGCATCCTGTATTGATCGGATGAAGGAAGAATACCAGTGCAGCTTACAACTAACTTCAGTGACGCGTTCGGTCTTGAAGTACAGCTCATTTTCTGAAAAAAAATGATAAAAAGCTATCAAATATTCCAGGGTAGCCAAAAAATGAAGTGTAGACAAGTAACAGAATGAAAAATTGATGGAAATAATGGACACATTTTAACTGTGTCTAAAGCCGCGCCTAAAATATATGCAGCGATCTAAGCATTGATCCGATCACTTATACTGCCTTGATGGACAAAGAGGTTTGCGTCGCTGGAAACTAAGAGGATATGAAAAATTTGTAATATGTGAAGTGTGATATTGAAGTAACAAAGTATGTAAGATATAATATCAAAAATCTTCCAGTCCACGCTATCGTTAGGCCTTCTCAGGTCCCATTTTGTGATAGACCTGGAGATGAATACGTGGTGGTACTAAAAAAATTAGCGTCGCAGCAAGAATGTCGCTTTGCTATGTTTGTCGCGTACGGCATTGAATTAGGCCTGCCCTCTTAGGCCCACTCCATTGGTAACCCCTACCCGCCTGCACGAAACGTTTCGTAGGAGATTTACCAGCGCAACGCGAGGGCTTACTTGTCTGTGAATTGTTTCGGCGAATTCATAATTAGTTTGAAGCGTTGCGTTGGTGATGATCGTCCAGTTAGTCACGCTTCGCTTATGCTAATTTCGTCAAGCGGCACCGATTGCACACCCCGATGCCACATAGATTGGCTGGCACAATGGGGGTGTGGCTAGTCTCGACACCGACAAAGCTCGTCACACCTTCTTGCCCTTTAGTAAGCTGCTTTCATGGGTACCAGTTCCGTGACGAGATGAGCCATCTCTTTATTCATTCTGAAACTAGACGTCGTTAACGAGCACCGATTATTAGCTATGCCTTCTTCCCTACAATTCACACTTCTTATTTCCCAGTGTGATGGCGTTTTTCGTGTCTCCGTTGATGTATGAATAGATATTTCCTGTACATTCTCACCAGAATCGGTCGCAGCCACAAAATAAAAAAGTTAGAAAAGAAGATGTGGGAGTTTTTCTTGTTCCCAGACGTTTGGAATTGAATAAATTTCTCGTGTGATGACACACCCTTCATTCGATCACAATTGTAAAGGTTCAGTTTCTATGCAGGGTGTCATCAGTACAGCTTTTCTTTTCTTCTGGGGATGCTTTTTTGTCTCTCAAGGGAGCACCTAATGAAGCTGCGCCGTGAATTCTTTTTGGCTGATTACCTTGCACTTTCTTTGGGCACTTTCATTACGTTTTGCCTGCTCTGGATCCAGGCCAGGATTTTTCCTCAATATAAGAGCGTTAGAGAGTGGAATATGAGAGGTTAAGCATATTAGCCCCCCACCCCCATTGTTGGTTTTTTCGGTATGATGTGCCAACTGTCGTTTTTCCTTTTCCTTTGGTAATCCTTCTATGGCCTTTCACCCTTACTGACTTGCGTGGGGTGAGCTATTGCGCCGTTGGGCCTCTGGCAAAAATGAAACGCTCGAAACGTTAGACCGATTGAAATTTCGCCATCAACTTCGTATTGGCAAAATAAGCAACTCTGTGGGAATATTTTTTTTGGCGAGCGGGACTGGACGGGAGCAAAGTTGATGTGCCAAATGGGATCCAGCATAGGACAATGTTGATCATTGAGGTCAATTAATAAAGTAAAGTCAGTGACCATCGTTGCCAGCGTGGGAAAAACTGCACTCTCTCACGCGATATCACTTGAATACTCGCAGGACTGACTCAAGACCTTCCCGTATCTTCTTCAGTCTTTTGATTCAAAGCAAATTGAAATAGAATAGTCACAATATTACGAGCTTCTCAAATTTTTTGTGTCCATGCCGATTACGAGAACTAAGGAAGTGAAAGGCAGAAATTCCTGAAGACTGTTAGGTGATGATACCCCTCATGTGAATCCAGTTCATGACGCATTTCAAGCAGATTTTCCTGCATAAGATTTTCTCGACAGTTTGAAAATATCTTAACATTGTATTATTCGCCTACTGCGAATTTATGGGAGAAAAATTTATGGGAGAATAGGTCCACGTGGAATTTTTTGAGACAGGAGCAGCATAAATTCTTTATATGCCGCGTTTATTATGCACCTTGTGAAACACAATATTTCGGGCCTTGTGAAGGCGCTAATCACCTGAATATTGTAAAATATTTCAGAATTTTTGTGACAATTTGAGAGTCCTTTCGAAATTTTTTTTAGAATAAACATTTCGAGTCTCACGTCTCAGTCTCAGTCATTACTGTTCAATTTTTAAAATGACAATAATGAATATGGTTCCCTGTAATTCGACATGCCTTTTGGTTTTGTAGATGAAATAGGAAAAATCCAAAGATGCCATTTTTTTATTTTTGATATTTGACCAGCACCGCGGGCTGCGGCGAAAATCACAGCAATAAAAATTTTGAAAAAAAACACCAAAAATGCTAGTTTCGCTATAGGTGTCACTAAAAGCCCAGCTCTATTAATAAAGTAGAAAACAGGCACGGTTCATGGCCTAGCTGGCTGAAAGTAATCTCATTTTCATATTGAGCTATCCCGTACGAGCTGATACGGACGTTTTCTGGCCTAATTATATTAAATATATGACACACCAGATGGTCCACGCGACCAGGATGACGCGAATTGCCACCGCGCCCTCGTCTAGCCGGCCAGCTTTTCATACTAAGGCTTCGGGTGGCGGTGTTATTGCGGTTTGTTGCCTCGTTCATTGTCGCCTGTCTCACATCAAAATCTGAGCTGAACAGTTGACAATCTCATCGCCATCAAGCTGACACAAACGTTCTACTTTTTCTTTCCCACCCGCAGAACCCGGCTCATTTCTTCCTCTTGATGACCTAATCTTCTTGATTTCGACTTCATGTCTTAATTATTTATTTATTGTGGCACGTCATAACGCGCGTAAATAAGCAGATCAATAATTTATCAAATAAATGACTCGCAACTCTTTCTGATCAAAAATCCGGTTTTGCTGGCTCGTACAATTTTTTTCTTCCATAATTTCCCTCGAGAATATTCCATTTTTTCCAGTATTCCTAGCCTTCTCATAGACGATAATCAGACTAAGAAAATGAAGTCCCATTTACTATTTGTTTGCTACTTTATGCACTCACATTTTTTGTAGCTTTCTGAGAAGTAGCGATCGGCGAGGGTTTGTGGGAAAGCACAAATCGACGGTTTTTTGAGTTGATTAGTGGTGGGAATAGGCCTAGCTGTTCATTGAGCAGCTCGACCAGAATATTTACATCCCAAAAACTTACCATTTCTTTGTACTGATTGAGATGCACTCAGGGCACTCCCAGGTGTCGAGCAGAATAGTCACATCAGTACGACCCTCCCTCTACGGCCACCAAATACGACCCTCCCCCCTTTTTTACAATACCAGTAACTGTTCCCGGAATGCATAAACGCGATATATTTTATTGATATATATCCTTTCCTGAGGTAAAATGATATTCATTTTATATTTTATGAAATGGATTTGCGGTGAAATACCCTTTGCTTCTCATCTACATATTAAAAGTTTAGGTTTTAGTGCTTATCGCTGACTTTCGAAGGTATAGGACCCTCTCCTCCTATCTGGTCGAATACAACCCCCTCGTCGAGGAATCCTCGACTCTCAGTGTACCCCGCACTGACTTCAGCATCTTCTGAAGTAGTATCCTTTCTGAATTTCTACATGCCAACAGTGGGATAAGGTCTGAGGCTGACAACGACGAAACGGTCAACATTCACTGAGCCCTGTCAACAACCTGGCTGATGTCCTTAGGAAGTTAAAGTTTGTTTGATTGAGAGTTTCCCGAAAAGGAAGAAAGGCGAAGGGGAAAGCTCGAAATGTGGGAATAGGTGCACAGCTCGTAAATGATCTCCAACTAAACGTATGTAGCATTTTAGTCATTCACAGACGTACGGCATCTATTTTTGAGTGCTAGCAAATGGCAGTTTGCTGCATAGAAAGTGATGTGATCCTGGCCTTTCTATCAATTGACCTGAAATTCATTTACGTCGTGAAAATACTGCTTAGAAATGCATAGTCAACAAACTCCTTATTTTATGATGGTAAAGTTGAGTTCTGACTCCCCAAATGGGTTTGGAACGGGTGCTCTTTATGGTCGCGTTTGCCCTATGGTGCGTTTGTAAACCCCCAGTGATTGCTAGACCGGGAGCCTCAACCAAAAAGCGAGTTCCCATGGAATGGGTTGCACACCACTGATGAAGTACTAAATGTGTGTGTGGTTTGAGCGATTAGAGCAATCCCTTGTCCAGTGCGTCGGTGAGTCAATGTTTTGAAAGCCAGTCGCTTCAGAAGAAATTATAACAATAAAGTTTTTGACTTTAAACGATCCCTCCTCTGGAATGCGCCACGCATTTTAGTTCCATTCAGAATCGTGGTAGCAGGCGAATGCGATTTGGCGTGCAATGACATGCAGAAGCGGCAGATGTACAAGTCAGTGCTTCTATCCCCTCAGACGAGCCTGATAGTTGTTCACCGACCACGAAAGATAGAAGGCTTAGTTGGCTTGGGCGCTTGATGATGCTGTATTTAATCCCTGTACCATGAGAGTGGGAGTAGCGCCACCTGTCATCACCTCCGCTTTTCTTGAATGCATATTTAGATCCACACGGTGACAATGTTATATGATCCGAGCTGTACTCAAAATCTCAATCATGGGCTCCCTTCTACGCGTGAGAGTAAATCAAAGTATCAAAATGTCACTCCGCTGAGCCTATCAGCTACAGTAGCGGTCAAAAATATTCACTGTTTACATATCTCGTTCAAATTTTTTAGTGTTTTGAAGGCAACTGTCATTCAGTGAAAGAAGGTATATCAGCCGAGTAGGGTGCAGTGTGAAGGTGGAAAAAATTATTTAACTGAAAACACTGAAAATGATCACCACCGCGCTTCGGTGCTGTCAGGATTCCAAAGGACGGGTAATAATGTTCTAGCCTCATTCCGCACTATTTTTTGCATAACAGCTCGTTTCGTTGAGTTATAAGGTTTTTATGGCTAAATGAATTTTTGAAAGGTTGGGCCATTTTTAGGGTTTCCAGATAGATAATTTATTACTTTCACACTGCATCCTACTCGGCTAACGATAAGATACTTTTTTCATGGAGTAGCAGTTGCCTTCAAATTACTTAAAAAAAGAGTTTGTAAACGTCGGCCAAAATTATGGTTATGTCCAAAACCGCATATATTTTTGATCGCTACTGTACATTTGGATCAAATGCCACAATCGTTTAGCTTAGCCAAACGCTTGTAGCATTTGAACCAAGCGCCTTAGCCTTAAAAGACAATGGATACAGCTGTCAGCGTTATTCCATCCCACACAATCCAGCACCCACTTGGTTTCTATTGGGAGTTATGAAGGCTTTGTGTTGGGGCTGTGGATTAACTTTTGGGTGAGAGCCGATGCTAGAATTGATCATACGTTCGAAATATTCAGTCAGATCCGAAGAAGCTGAAGGACTTTGTTGAATAGCTATTCTTAGTCACTATTTTGTATTGATCACCAGCTATTATGGCTAGTTACGAGTCACGATTGCTAGGCATTTCCGTGGGATATTTTTCATTCAGATTTACCAACTGATTTTCTTCTACATGCCAACACGAGGTTAGTTGTGGAACCTTTTATTGGCCTAACGTTTCGACCTTCTCGTCTTCTTCAGAGACCTAAAGATGGCTCGAAGCTTTGATTTGAAAGTATCCAAACTAGCGCCTCCTCCCCTCCAGCGTTTCCGGCGTCGTTTTGAGATCGCTCTCGGACAATCCGGTAATGAAGAAATGCTCTCACCCAAGATTCCACCAGCGGAGCAGCACCTCCCGCCTCAATCACATGTGTCAGTAAGGGCGAACGAGTCATATTTGACTCGATGTTCCTTATACGGCAGAATCATCTGCCGCGCACGTCGCCTTTACTGTAACTCGCACTGTGATACAGAAGGCAGGAAATTATTGCTAATCGAAAGGCGCTCGTTCCGGTTATTCATTCGTGACTTTCTTGTACATAGGAATTCAGAATCACTCTAACACTTAGTATTCACCTTTGATTGACATCTTTTTAAATTGTGCTATGATGGCATGCATGGCGTATTCTTGGCAGATTTATCGATGATTAGCTTTTATCAAGATATTCACTCTCTTCTACGACCATGTAAGTTCCATCTTTTTTTCAAGTACACGAAATATAATTATCTTAATCACCTCTCGGCAAAAGCAAATGTTTATCTCAATCATAGAAAAAGCGCAAGCGTCGAATTTCAGCTATTTCAAACCCGAATCTCGAGTGTCCAAACGTCACCTTTCAATACGTCACTCCACGTAATAGTAGTGGATGCAAACAAAATTTCCCAATTTTTTTACAATTCCATTAGTGTGTTCCCTAAACTAATGAAGCTTCGTTTCCTGTGTAGTGAAAGAAATGGGACTGGCCTTTACCTCGGATGATTCACAGCGCTCTCAAAGAAATTCTCTACATTGTGCTACATACGTGACTCGACCTATGCCGTTCATCAGTTTCGCGAAACCTGTACCTGCCGACGTCGTCCCCAACCCCATTTGGCTGCCTTGATTTATGAATCTCGTGCGACCTCACGCTCTCGGAACACTTGGTACTCAACCTATATACCCCTTCACGGTAGTGAATTAGGAAGCCACTCCTTCCACCCTAGCATCATTTGAGAATCGTTTATTTTCGCAGAATCAGATAAAGCTCACAGAGAACATTCAATGACGCTGCTTTATTCCTGACCTCCACACATCCTGACGATAACCCTAGTTGAAGACGTTATTCGACGAACTTCATATAAATTTCTATTATGTGACATAATTCAAGTTTTTTCCCCAATCGATCAATCTATGTAATATCCTTCCTTGTCCTACTTTTTTCTAAATCTATCTGCATTGTTTTTCGAACAATTCAAGCAATGCCTTGGAAGTTAACTGGTTCCATGACTCCAAGGTCCTGATACTGCTGTATTCGATTACGGTGATGTGGAATACGATTCGAAATTCCATGCAGTCTCTTCTCAAAAACAGCATGTCGAAATTGGTAGTTTTTGAGTTAGCTACATATTTTCGCTTTGATTGACCCTGCCCATAGCTTTCTGTTCGGAAATTGACTAACGGGGAGTGTGCGGACTAAGGAAGTGACTCTAAAAAGCCATCAGTCATATTAAAAATCGTCTTTCGGCTTTTATTGCGTCTGTTCCAATTCTGTCAAAATTATAACATTTTTGAGTTTATTATTTCTTTATTGAATACTAATTAATCTTCAACAACATTTACATATAGCCACCATCACCGTCTACAATTCTACGTCATTTGCTTTTCATTGACCTGAAGCCATACTCGAAATTTCCAAAACCATGTTTGCAAGAATTTTATAAAATGTTATAAATGGGACAGAATTTATGAAGCGATGTAATACATATACACTTGAAAGATCGAAGTAGTGGAGCAGAGCAGAAAAGGTTGGCGGGAAGGGAGAGAATGCTGAAGTCACTGGCTCAATCTCTGCTGTGAAACAGCGAGTTCCCATCATTTCGACGTCACTGGAAGCTCTCCCTTGGTGGCAAACATTTATTCCGCCATCGGATAACGAGATCGTCATTGATTTACGGATAAATACCGTTTATCAATACCCTTGTCATTGTGTATAGAAAGGCGATGGCATGGCGTATGCCAGAGCGTAGCTCTGATCTCGTGTACTTGGCCTTTGTTCATGCTGTGTTGTTCGCGCCAGAGCTTACGAAATAATTCAGGACCAAAGCCTAAAAAATCCTATTTTGATCGATCCCCTCTGGATGCGCCATGCACTTAGTTTGCCCAAAAAAACTCGACCGTAGTTACGTTGAGAACTCCTGCGAAAGTCAGGAAGGATCCCGGCTACATGCCCCACTTTTTTAAACTCACCTCATTCCAAAAGCTAGCAGTTAGTGGACTGAACCTTATTTATTGTGTCTTGAGGGGATTTCGTAGCCGTACGACAGATATACTACACTTCTAGCCGTTGCGTTTTCTCAGCAGCAAAATGAAATCTGCATAATTTGCATAATTTGTAAATGTTTCAGATCCCACGGCATCTACTCAATCATGGCTTAATAAAATTGCTCAAAGATCATCATGTTGTACAAGAGGTGAGTGACGAATTGAGGAGGTGTGAAAGCAACGTAAGCGCGAAAAGTACGAGGCTTTTTGTTGATGCAGTGGAGCTTTTGCCAAGAGGCGGGAGAGTGTAAAATGATTATTCAAATTCACCTCATTCTTCGAATCGTCAACGAAAAAGTGTCTTGCCGACCTTTGCTCAGTGTAAGCTCTACTAAGATGTAAGTCACCTTCGGAATATTTTTCATTAATAATAATAATAATATTCATTAATATTAGGAAAAACCAACTTATTTAACGAAAGCAGACTCTAGTAGACTCATGTCAAAGGAGGTGCCTTGATTTTCCGCGAATTTTTTGGGAAAAACTTCCAAGTAATTAAGCAAGTCTAATTGCCTTTCGCTTGAGTGGCTATACCATTTTAATAATATGATCAATAGCAATTTGAAGCGTTTTTCAAACTGAAAAATAACGGGTCATGAGGGGGGGGGGGAGGGCAACTTCGTGAATGCTGAACAGTGACATGCCTCTACAAGAGTACTAACATTAAATTTACAAGATCCTACGTGAATGAACACAGATGACATTTACGTTACGCTGTCGACGACGTGTCACTTACATGTAGAGGCATGTGACTGTCCAAAATTCAACTGGTTGACCTATGTTCCCACCCCCCCCCCCTCCCCTCCACGTCTTCATGAACCCATCTCGTCTCACAAGCCACACCCATCATGCAATGGTCAACAAGACAATTCTCCTCCCTCCTCATAAGGAGAGCTCGGTGATCACTGTAATGATGAGCGCTAAAAATTCGATTCGTGTGAACTGTGTTTTTTGGACTTCGGTGACTTTTCGAAAGGCACCTTTCCTCATCAGCTCCCCTCAATTCAATAGCCTTTATGCATCGCAAGTACTGATTCGACGACCGTTAGAACTGCTTTTATAAATGCTGTTTTTAGATACACAGCCTCCCAAGCCCATAAGCTGCGACAGACGACGGACAGACATACAGAGACAGACAGATAGACAGACAGACAGACAAACGGGATCATATCCATAACAAAACATATACATAAACAACAACATAAAATGAAGTACAAAGCTTTTCTCTCCTTCCCCTTCTTGTTCCATTCCCCCCCCCCCCCCCCCGGGTAACCTTTATTCTCTCATGTCTCCATAAAGTTATGAGCAGGACACTCCCAGTTGTCGAGGAAAATGGCCGCTCAAGTACGATCCCCCTAACGAGGACTGAATACGCTCCCCCTCCTTTTGACCTCTATTGTAAGATAACAGTAACTGTTATCGGATTGTATAGTTACAAATAATTATTGCTAAGTATTCACACCTGAACAAAAAGATATTTATTACACATTTTCTTGCACGGGTCCACTATCATCTGCTTAGTTTAGCTCTTGGTGCTTATCGCTGATCCCTGCAGGTACGACCCACCGCTCCCCCCCCCTCCCTCTCGCCCGGTCATACACGACCCCAGTCGAGGAATTCTCGACTCCTGGTGTACCCTGGTTATGAGGAACATCCAAGGTGATAGGGAACACAGTCCCTTACCTATCTTCACCAAGTTTTTCAGCGACATTCTCAGGATTTATTCTGAAAAATACGCTCATCGATGTTGTCGTGTTTCCCGAGCATTAATCCCGAAACTAGTTGGCCGATTCCCATTTGCTCAACAGGAAATGCTCGCCTGACGACAAGAACGAAAATTCAGGTCGGTTACTCGTCTCCCACAGTAAGCCTGACGTCAAAGAAAATCTTTTCAGCCGTAGCGCCACTACGGAACATCGGATTAGACGACAATCTAATAAATCCTTCGCACTCCCACCATTTCCTTTTTTATTGTGCACATCATATAGGTGATGTATATCGGATAAGTTCGATAATCACGAATGTCATAAGCTAGTGTATTGTTTATACTGTACTATGGTAGTGTTTTTAAGTCAATCACTTTATTTGATACTTTGTGAAACGCTGGAAAGGTGGGCGCTATTCTTCATAGCTCAGATTTGAGGTCAGTTGAAAAGGAGGAGGCGCAACCTTTCACCGACCTTGAAGCTCCTTCCCTCCCAGGGATTTAGCTGAAATTCATATCCACTCCTCCAACATGAAAAAGCATCTGTCAAGGCATCTGTCTAACTTGCTTCAGCCTTAGCCCAGGGAGGGAAAGAAGCTTTGATGTCGGCGAAAAGTTAGCGTTTCCCCACTTTATTACCCCAATTCAGTACGCAAGCGAAAATGATTATTCATTCGAATTTGTGAGACCTTACGTGTGAGCAAAACTCGTACCACAGCAGATTACATGCATTGAGGTGAAGTGTTTTCATCCGCTACAACATAGTTGTTTGAATTGGGATTCATTCCTGCAAAACAGGAGTAGTGAAGTATTTTTCAATTCTGCCGCAAACACAGGAAAAGTACGCAAAAGCATAGAAATTGCCTTTTATCGGTTCAGAAGAGGTAATCGCTGTCCTGAAAGAGAGTGTAGAATACAGAGAAAAAGACCACAGTTGTAACCCTTCTGAAGGGAAAATTGTGTACTGATCATCATTGTTATAAAAAACTTGTGATCACCATTCTACAATCAGTGACGGTGCTACCATAGATCACGCTTATTCTCGATTAAGTTATTGAAATTAGTATATTCCTTAGTATTTTCAATCATAGGTGTATCGCAAGTCAATATAGAACTCTTAGTCGTTATAGCACAATATAAATCTGTGCGGTGGTTTATGATATTTGGTAATATCGAACTACTCCGAGATCATCACTTAAATGATGTGCACAACAAAAAGGGAAACGGTGAAGGAGCGATGGATTTCTTAGATCGACGTCTAATCCTATGTTCTGTAGCCGCACTACGGCTGAAAGGATTTTTTTGACGTCAGGGTTACTGTGGGAGACGAGTGACCGTCCTGAATTTCCGTTCTTGTCGCCTGACGTCAGAATTTAATCGATTGGCACAATGCCAAGGGTCGACAACATCTATTGCTGCGGATGTGTAGCGCCATGGTCAATTACTGCGCCGTTGCTGTTTTGGCGTCCACTGAGCTTGTTTTTATTTTGAATTTTATTTTTTGTTATACATTCTCTTAAATAAATAGTTAATATTTCCTCTTGCTTATATAATCGCATATAATTCTCTTCTAGATTCTGATGCTGGTGAATAATTCTCGGTAGGCCGAATCCTGAGTGAGAAGCGAATGGCGTAATTGTGTTTCTTGACACCTTGCCTATTTATTCGCTAAGTTTTCACCCCAGCTGCGTACTGTTTGTTTTGCTATAAGAACCTGTATTCGGTCTGCAGAAAGCCGCAATAAACTTAATCGTAGCTGGCCATGTACATGGCTCTGAAATGCTTTTATTTTATGCCATGCATTCTATGGACTCAAAGAAATCGTGAAATTTGGGTGTGGAAACCGTCACCTGAGGAGTACTTGTAAGTGACACTAGTAGTTCCTCTATGCACGTCTTGATCGCAATGGTAGATAGGAGAAATGGCTGTTTTCTGATGGCTTTGAGTATAGGATTACTTTTTTAAATGATTGACTATGCATTAGATAGTGTCTTTTTCATTGCTTTTTTTTTTTGAAAAGTACATCTTTCGAAATGTATTGAGCACTTACGGAGAGTTCTTGAGAATATTCTGCATTTTTTTTTTATTTGGGCCACCTACTTTGCCGCCACATTATGCGGTTAACAACTTTTCTATTACCTATCGATTTATTATGTTTGTAATAGCTATCAAACACGGCTGTTCCACGGCTGGACGAGACAAGCATAGCTTTGGCGGAATAGCAATTAGTTCGGCCCAGGCCTACCCATCTCATACGAGTTGGTCTGCTAAGATCAAATGCCGTTTCGTTGGCATTTGAAGAGTCATTTTCTCCAAAGGAATCCAATTTTTTCTCACTACCGTTCAATTTATTTCCTTCACTACTCTTTGTGATGAAATATCCGATAGCAAATCGAAAGCGTAATGGAATAGAGGCACAGAAAAGACTTATGTTATGACTGACATGAAACTCCGCGATTTTGCAATTTTGTTTTTCCGCAATTTCGCCCGTGACCTTGAGATTCTGCAATGGTGCTATATCGCGTGCGGAATCGCGACACCGCACGATTTGGGGTTTTTGCATGTAATTTATGTCAGATGAGGGAAGAGATTGTGGGCGTATGGTGACACATTGAATGATGTACTAATTACCTCCTATTCCTCTGATTTGGCAGCCAATCGATATTTTAGCCCTTCTTCTATCTATGGCGTGAGAAACGAGCCACATTGAAGAAGTTTTACGTGTATTATGCACAAATATTCCGTTGTGCCGCCGTTTTTCTTTTACTTGAGGCCGACTACGCTATCTTCTTTTGCTTTCCGCACCCCTTACCTCCTCCTTTTTCTGACTATTAGTCTTTCCGGTGAGGCTATCCCTGCATAGGTCGCACCGTGGAAGAGGAAGACAAAAACATATTTGAATGAATTTTGAACTAGCAGAATGTATTCTGATTTCGCCGACTGAGCAAAACAATGTCTTGATTTTGCGCCTAAATTTCTCCCGGGATTACTAGCACAATGGAAAAACAACGAATTCCATGTTGATGGTCTGGTGTTGATGATGTGTCGGGGCAGTATTTCCCAATGGAGTTTTCCTGGTTTTTGCTTCTACCCTTTGGAGCTCTTCGTAGCAGTGCTATGCAAGCTGTAGATTAGAGATTTTTCATCTGTTTATATTTATTGTCGTCCCTTCTTCCCGAAAGCTGGTGCCAGTCCAACTTTTCCCATCCAAACAAGCAAAAATGCATAGACTCGGCTCCCTGATTGGTTTTGACAGAGATTTATGTAAGTCGGTACTTTTCCTTAGTTAAACCAGTATATTGGGCAGTCGTTTCACGTTCTCCGTCCCATTCTTTTTCTTTGCCGTTTCACTTTTCAGCGACAGTATTCTTCTAATTGACCCTTTGGATTATTTGTATTTAAATTTTCCAATGTTTCCTGCGTAGGCCTTTGCAGCTTCGATTCTTTTACATATATTCATACATGTAGCACCATCGTATTTCGAGAATTTCCGTCTATTCACCGTTCGTCCTTTTGCATTCGCACAGACGTCCTGATCTCCTCTTCTTTCTGGTTCTGTAATTCATTGTGGACGCAATGCCTCATTTAGCACGATTTATTGCTGTCGCTAATGACCTCTTTTCACGCTTCGTTTTTTTTCTTCTCAAGGGCACATCGGAGTTTTTCTTTTTTTTTTTTGTTCAATGTCATTTGGACATCTCAAGTTTCACTTTTTCTGTTCTCGCTTTGGTTACCAAGGACAAGGCGCACTTGCTCTTCCTATAGTTTTTCTCATTTTCTCTCTCTTCAGAATATAATTTTTCTTCCTTTTTCCATATATTTCGAACTCCAAATAAGAGTCTCTAGAATCCGTTACTGGTTTTGCTTGCAAAAACTTTTCGTGACAGATTTCTGAAATATCGGAGATTGTAGAAGTATAGCGCAGACATGATGTAGGCAAGTAGCTTGAACGATATAAGAAGAGTTTGCGCTTCTACTTCAGCAATTTTGTTTTGTTTTGCGAACAACCAGTATCTCCCTTTTTTGCACTAATTGTTATTCACCCAAATGTATTTGTGTGTACGTTCGCTCATGTAACTGAGCAGTGTTTTCGCCTTGCCATCTATTGCGTGTCGCATGTTGCTTTCAGTGACGACCACTTCCGCCGTTCCCACCATCATGGCTGGTAATTTCAACGGAGATCACTTTCACTTTACGCTATCCTTTTTGCTTGCAGCCCTAATTCCTCGACTTCTTTCGGGTTATTTAATCTGCGTTTTCACAGATTGGGTGTATTAATACTGAAAAAGGTGACTTTCTCTCAGTTCATGATGAATGCCTCGAAGGTGATTGTTGTGGAGAATGCAACACTCATTTCGTGTTCACGTGATCGGGGTACTTTCCTCCATCACATTCATAATGTTTTTGATTTCTAATTTGCAGTCACTACTATTCTTTACATGGAGATGCGGGTGTGAGGGAAATACGCGAGGAGGTGTTTCATACAGCATCGTAGTCTAGCTGTGCTTTTGAAATTTCTAGAGCGTGTCTGGCTCAGTTTAAGTCTATATGCTTCCTGTTCCTCTTCTGGGCTTATAAATGAATCCTCGTACGTTCATTTGCCTTATTACGCTCTGCCAACATGCATTAGAATGGCAGTTTTCACCATTGCTCACCAACCATGATGGTGAAAAACAGAGGCATGACTTTAAGCCTCAAGAAAACTTGTTCGCATAGTTACTCACTTTCTTCAACAACAGCCTTCCGTCTTCCGTGAATCTGGATCTCATTAGGCGTTAGCCAGCATCTGGTATCCGTTAGTTAAAACGGCTTTCTAAATGTTTTTCTCCGTATTCGCACTAGATGCGCTCATGTTACACAACAAGCCATCCGTTTTCTAACTTCTTTTGGTTTGCTGCGCTTGTGTCTCTACTTCTTGATGGTGCCTCCTCCTTGGTATAAATGGTCCAGACACCATTCAACAATTGAGATCTTCAGAAGATCTGCTGTATGGCGGCGGCATCCGATATTTCCCGGACTTTTTCATTTCTTCTTATAGCCTCCACACTGCTCATAGTATCGTGATTTTTCAGTTTTGATACTCAAAACTGGTTCCTTGATCAAGCTGTTTTTGCGTACTTGAATAAATGAATGATGGAGACCTTTGCACTCAGAGCGAGTTGAAAGGAATGCTCAACGGCAGGGCAACAGCAAGGTCTTTCTTTCCGTTGTGTTATGAGATCGCATTGGTCTATAAAAGGAGCGGGGTTTGAAGGTTATTCAGATTTCTGTACTAATACCTTACGCTACTGTACCGCATACCACCAGAGAACCATTCACCTTTTAGTCTAAAATAAAAACAAGTAGTATCGAAGTTGAAGCCCCAATTTCTGAGTAGAGGACTATAAACACAGGATACTTCTCAGTCGTTTAGTATGGGTACTATCCCATGTGAGTCTTTTCAACTTCTCTTTGCCTGCCTTAACTCTTACCTTGCTGGCCTCATCACAACCGCTGGTGCATCATGTGGTCTCTTATAATCATAAATTATGAAGTTAGCTTATACGGCTTTCACCTCGAGTTCTTTCTTGTTTTTCTCAAGTTTGTCAGTTCCTCTGTGAATAATTCGGAAAGTCAGAATTATTTCGACCGTAGTTACCGTTTTTAAGTTGAACGGCCAACTTCCAACTATTGGTGACCTCACCTGAAATCGCAAAGGTGAAGTATGTCGGAATCATCTGAAGAAATAGTTAATTATCAACTAAGAGGTCATATTCAAAAGATTGAGGGGAGAAACAAAGAACAAATATAACCTTCGTTTCGCACGTGCCCTTTAGGAAGATTAGTCCCAGATATAACCTTCCCCTGTGCAATCGCGACGGTGAAGAGTCGGTACTTGTGCATAGGCTGAAAAAGTGGCATGCTTATGAGGATGAGTTATCCATTCCTCAAAAAAAAGTGCGCTCAAGGGCATGCATGCTCGAGGAAGTCTTTCTGGCATCATTAAGTCAACGCGTGTGGTTCGCACATGCTTTTCAATTTTTTGACTGCTCTGCAGTTTCATGGAAGCATCGTTCTCACGTATCATGAGGAATAAACGTCAACTTTCCATGAATCAACAGATGCTTAGAAACTTTCATATCGCTGCTTTCCTTATCTTTTCCAATGCTGTTCTCTTTTGATGAATCGGCCCTAAATTTTCTTGTTCTTCGCCACTTGACTACAAAATGGTTTTTTCACGGATAGACTCTGTTTTCAGCTCAAAATTTTTGACATAATGCATTTTTTTTATAGGAAAAGTTTACTTGGAAGAGCAGTTTAATTTCCATCCTCTATCCAACTCGTTTGTCCTTCACCGCCTTCAAAACTCATTCGCAAAACCTCTGCTTCCACAATGGCACACGGGCGCGTGTCCTTGAAAAGAAAACAAACAGCGTGTTGGCGGCATTTTCAAAGGGCGGGTGCCTCGAGGAAACCCGTTTGGCTCAATCGGAGCTTTTATGCACGTTTTTCATTTTCTTATCGCAACCCTGGATAGGCTTTCTGTAAGGTTCCCCATTTTTTCTAATCTTATTGTGAAACCGTGTTGCAGAAAAACGAGAGAACAAGGAAAGTTACTCTTCCCTCAATATGTAGTAACTTTATATATATAGAGTATGATAATGGTGCAGAATAGAGTGACGAGGGCGGAGGGTAGTCACAGATGGCGCTTACTCCCACTCTCATAGTGCGATTATCAAGTCCCGTATCAACGTCCCAGGTCAACTAGTCCTTCCATCCTCCGAGGTAAATGGATTGGTACCGGACTCATCTGGGGGATAAAAGCACTGACGTCTACATTGGCTAGCCGCTGCACGTCATTGCATAGGCCAAATGGCGTTCATCCGCCACCAGGATTATAAATGGAACTAGAATGCGCGGCCCATCCCGCAGAAGAGATTGATTGACGCCAAAACTTCATCCTTCATTCTTCAGTGCTACAGGAAATGGATGTAAAACGGGAAAGGCGCTCAAGCTGGAGTGTTCCGTGTTGTTGTCGAATCCGTTGACTCGGTCCTGTATTCAAATAGTCGCCATCTCTGTAGTACATATTTAACGAATATTTGGGTGAAGAAAGCCAACAGATTAGAGGTGGCTGCACGACCGGTCGTGCTGACGGATTATCACTTCCATAGTGTAAGATTTTTTGTATTAATCTTGGAAAAAATGTAACCTTGTCCTTTAATAGGCTTCATTTTCCCACAGGTTTAATTGACATCGGTGCAGGCTCACTCTAGAGGACGCCGTATGCGATATCTTCGCTTTATTTCTTGGGTCCGAATCACTTTGATCATTCACTTCCCTCGATGGTATAATGTGTTGCAATTCGTTTTTGGTTTCCCATGATGGAGATTTATTGGTTTTGTCTTTGCGTTGATAAAAAATAATTCGTGCCCCCATATTTTCTGACACATAGCAAACAAAGGCGCTCACATTTTTCGAATTGCTGCGTCTTTTCGTGTCGCCATGACTAATGCATAAATTCAGCGCGGACCATTTTCTCATTCATCAGCAATATTTTGATTAATCGCACTTAGGTTTTCTCTTTGCCGTGCCCCACATTAATCTTGAGGCGACGAATTCGATTCCATACGTTCCCAAGCTACTAGTAATGAAGGGCGTCAAGCAGATGGGGACCTACGCTGCTTAGTCTTTGTCGAGAAGCCTAATCTCAAGAGTAAGATTATTCTTTCCTATTGCTCCTCAGCGTTTTCCAAGAATATAATCAGAATTGCTCAACTGTCGTCGATATCCATCTAGATTTCGAGATGACTATCCAATTTCGTAGTGACTGATTTTATGGCCTCTTATTCTGCGAATACCTTCAAAACATATAGACTTTCACTGCTGAAAGCATAAGTGCGCTACCATAAAGAAGAGCTCATAGCTGTGGAGAGTGTAGGAGCGCCTCTCTTGACGTAAGACCGCGCTCATACATTGCGGCACCGGTGCTACAAAGTATGAACGGGGCTTAGTAAAGGTACAGGATTGCATAAAGGTGTCTGATCTATGGGACATGGGACCTCGTTCCGTCAACGTTGATCCGGATGCAGCAGAAAATCTGCAGTTTTGGCTTCCCGTAGAACAGACTAATTCATCTAGTTCATGTGGCTTCGTCTCGAAATTACATTAAATGTTTCCCTTTGTTTGACGATTAACTCGTCTTACAAGAGCGTTGTTCGCCTTTCTCCATGCCCATGAAACTGCTGAATCGGCTCACCCTTTGTGGATATTCCTCGCTCGCATATTGTTATTATAACGTGCGGTCAACCGAGAAAAATTCATAGAGGTGGCCATGTAGGGGCGATCGATGTCCTCGTCAGTGGGACTCGTCGCCTGGCAAATATGAACTTAATCACGCACTGTTGCTAGTAGGGAGTGCAGTAATCGTCTGATGTGATGTGCTACCTATTGTGAGTCAAAATTATGATCTGTTCTTACCGCTTATGCCTTGATAAACTCATATTTTGTAGTTTAATATTGGAATTTTTTGAGCTTTCAGTCTAACCAGCAACTTTTTGATCTTTACTCATGATACTTCTTTGGATACCACCTCGGCAATGCAATAAACGTCGCCAACACTGTCTGGAGATAAGAATCGCGTGTGTGATGCATGTTTTGTGGTTATGTGCGGTGAGAGGGGAGAGTGGAGACTGCGAAAAGTGTGACATCGACCACAGTGCGGCTCGATCAAAGGCAACGCAAACAATCGCTTTTCCAACTTTGACTTTCGGCATGTCGTCCCCTGTCTGATGTCTGTTGATATATGACTAGCTTCGAGCCTTTGTGAATAGGTTGTGCCCTTATGAAGAATGGTTGTAATGTAGTTGATTCTGCCGCAACTGGATATTGTAACCATGGGTGGAATTTTTCAGAGAGTGAGGGAATTTGATGGAGGTTACGGTGTGGCTCTGAATCTTGTAAAAAAATACGGAAAATATTGTATGTAGTGTGATTTCAAAATAAATGCTAACTTGTAATTCATGTGCTTTCGCTTATGCACCTGTGTTTGTTATTGATTAGACTGGCCTCGGAAACGATTGATCCAACTGGATTTTATTGGAAAGGGAATTTTCCGATAAATGACATCTCTGGAACGTGATTCGTAGACGAGTCCTTTCCGTATAAGGTATGAAGGTCTTAGTCTCATGCACCTGATAGGAGCGTTAGTTACCTTACCCAAGAGTACACGGTGTTGTGTGTGACTTCAGTGATCCTGCAGTTCTCCCTTATGCTGTTTTTCTACCCTTGAGAAGCCAATTTTCTCCGAGAATGCGGGGTGGAACTCTTGACACCGTGGAGTCTTTACGAATAAATAAAGTTTTTAATAAGGAATAAAGCTCCAAAGTTGATTCGGTTCCCTCGTGGATGCTTCCCGCACTTGACTTTCGAGGAGCCCTAAGCCCATGTGATCCTGTGACCATATACAGTGATTTATGCTCTACATTTTATACCGATTAACATATACGCCATCATCGATTCGATCATCGATATCGTCGATTTACATATCAATGCTAATACCATTCATCATATATTATTATTCCCTTTTCATCATCTTCAGAGGCCCGGAATTCCGCCAGCGGAGCAGAATTGCATGTGCCAGTAAGAGCGAACTGACACATATAATTGTGGCGTGAGTTTCTGCTTCTCTGGTGGAATTTGAAGCCTCTGAAGGAGATGAGAACCAGTAAAGGTTCCACATCAAACCTCCTGTTGGCATACAAAAGAAAAACCAGGTTGTAATGATCTTTATCAGATTAGTACTGAATAATGTATGTACATACCAGTTGGCTGGCGCACACTACTGCGCGCGATTCATGGCAATATTGTGCAAAATGGGTTTGATCGGCACGTCCACAGTTATGTATGGAATTTAGCGAAATTTCCCTTCCTCTGCTTTCAGCTGAGCTATAGAACTGGAAAAAAGAAGAGAAGATGGCGTGATGAAAAAAAAAAGCTTTTCGATATTAATATACATCACTCGCTTTGCATCGAACCCGTTTTGCACGTAATCGACATGAATCGCGCGCAGTAGTGTGCGCCAGCCAACTGGTTTAGGTCATCAATGGGAGTCTGGATAGTTTGGAGATCGATAGTTTTGTATTCGAATGCATCGATTGGAAAAAATTTGTTCACTTGCTGAGCATCTAATTCCTACACATTGATGGTAGATCCATATCCCGCTTATCAATGTTTATCGTTTTCGTAAACATGCTTCACTATTTGGAATTTTGTGTAGTCTAGCGGTCGATACCCAGTGGTGCTGCCAGTACCGCATTAGAAAATGATTCCCAGAGAAACGCTTGCTTTGCTATCACAAATATAGGTGTATCATGACTATCAGTGTAGATCGCAGTATCAAGAGAAATGCACCATTTTTTGGAACGCCATGCAGTTCAGCGGTCGATACATCGGCGAGTGATATCAGAACATAAAATGTGTTTGCCCAATGACACCGAGACTCAGACGCTTTTGCTAGAGCGATCATATAGTAGTAGTAAACGGTGTGAAGGATTTTATCCCATCTAATTCCTAACGGTTCCTTATCAGCCACTGTGAGCCGATTCGAATCACTGAGGCCCTTGTACCCAACAATACCATTGAGGTCCACGTACCCTACAATACCTGCGAATGTGAACATTCCGCTGTTAGCCGCAAAAGCGAACCGGCCTTGGTGACATTTCCCTTCTCGCACTCCTTATCGAATCTTATCAGCCATTATCAATTTTGAACACCCACCATAGATGTGCCCGTCCACCCTGCCAAACAGCTATGAGCGTCGGCGCTCTTGGATCAACACGAAAGGCGAAACGAATTTGACGACATTTGCCTTCACATGCTCCTCATCAAATCTTATCAACCGTTATCAAGGTGGATCACCCGCCATCAATGTCCCTGTCCCACTCCACAAAACACTATGTGAGTATGAACGCTCTGGGATCAACCCGAAAGGTAAAATGGATTGGACGGCTCTGGCCTTTTTACGCTCATTATCGAATCTTATCAACCGTTATCAATGTGGATCACCCACCACCAATGTCCCCGTCCCACCCCGCAAAACACTTGTGAGTATGACCGCTCCGCGATCTGTACGAAAAGCGGAACGGATTTGACTACTCTAGCCTTTTTACGCTCCTTATCGAATCTTATCAACCGTTATCGATGCGGGTCATCCACCATTAATATCCCCGTCCCATTCCGCAGGAGACCTGTGAGTATGAGCGCCCCAGGATCAATGCGAAAACCAAAACGGATTTGACGACTTTAGCCTTTTTGAGCTCCTTATCGAATCTTATCAACCGTTATCGAGCTGAATCACCCACCATCAATGTACCCGTCCCACTACGCAAAACACCTGTGAGTATGAACGCTCCGCGACCTGTGCGAAAAGCGGAACGGATTCGACTACTCTAGCCTTTTTACGCTCCTTATCGAATCTTATCAGCCGTTATCAATGCGAGTCACCCACCATTAATGTCCCTGGCCCCTCCTGCTAAACACTTATGAGTGCCAGCGCTCTTGCATCAACGCGAAAGGCGAAACGGATCTGGCGACATTTGTCTTCCGAGGCTCCTTATCAGCCCTTATCAGTTGCGATCACTTTCGGTCCACCACCATTAGTGTCCCCTTGCCACACCTCACATCACTTGTAAAATTCATGGTCCCAGCTTTACTGCGAGGTGAGATATGAATTTCGTGACAGACGGACAGACACACACACACACACACACACACAGACAGACATACTAAGCGAATTATATATAGTAGGATGATGAATAGTATCAACATCGATATGTAAACACACAAAAGAGAAACAGTCGACTGACTCATCATGCCGACGTTTCGCCACCACAACCTGGGACATAGGAGTGCAGGTGTAGGTTTTAGAGAGCATGCAGAACGGTTACAGGAGCCTTCGGCTGCTGTCAGAGTTCGCGATTTTGCGATTCTGCGAACCTGCGAATTTGCAATTTTACGATCGCACCTTCAGTTGCGATACTGTAATCATAAGATTTTGCATTGCCGCAACATCGCGTGCGGAGCCGCGACACCGCAAAATCACGAAATCTGACGTCGGCCTTCGATCATTATGCCAGTGTGGAATATCCGGCTACGTGTCGCAATGTGGTTTATCCTTAGTAGATTAATGGTCTTGGGACAACGACACTTTTTGAGAATGCACCAATATTTATTGCGAACGCAATATGCAGACTACTTCACGCTATAGGTTATGTCATGAGGCTAGAGATGATGAGGGATTCGTTGAGGTAAGTGCTAGTACGTGAGAGCTGGTAATGAGTTTATGAATTTCGCTCGAGCTCGCTCTATCAGCCGGTGAGGACGATGCATATGTGGGAATGACTGCAAATCGATTTCGAAGGTGCGCTTGAGCTGACGCCGCTCCCATAGCTCGTTTGAACGATATCTTGGTCTTACTAACAACTTCAATTGACAGGCCTCTCCAAAACTGGGCTATGGCGTTATGTTGGCGTTATTGACGCATGCAGCAGCCATTATAGCAATGTTAACGCATTAATTGAAACTAATTGCATGGAAAGTATTTATGTTCCATGGCCAGATGTCTACATGCAGCAGACACCACGCCAGGCCAGGTTCTCTATACTTGAGGATTTTATCCGACGCGCAGCTGCTCCTATATGTCATAGTTCCAAGGAACCGCATAGTTTATGTGTAGCAGAAGTCTCAGTTTGATGGGAAGTTAATCCTTCTCTGAGGAAGTCATCTGTCTTCTTATGCGTCGCTACCTTCACCAGACGAGGCAGTGTTCTATCGATTTACATCTTCAGCATTTTCCCATGGTTGTTGCTGTTGTGCGCTAAGAGTTTGAATTTCTCTATTATAGCGATGTGTAACGCTATAAACACCTCTTGAAGCTTTTTCATCAACTGCAATTTGAAGTTGCAGTTTCTTTCTCTGTTTTTTATGGATTGTCGAGGATAATTATCGAGCTCTAGAAAATAATTCAAAACTCGAAAACGTATTAAGTTATATAATACAGAAATCGCCCAGAGGGTCATGTGCGTAGGCCTTAGATCCCGAGAAATACTCATAAGATGAGTAGAGCTACGAGTGAATTAAAAACCGCGATTCGTTCTCGACGGAGGACAACAACGTCATTTCTTGGGTATGGGGTGAGGACAACGGAGAGAGGGAATCGAAGGTGTGTGAAATGATCGCGGAGCTGTTGGAGTGTGACCGGATATATCAACTCGAGGGTTAGCTTGAGTGATGATATCTGTCTGGCTAGTTGTGAGCACTCGTCCAGACATTTTCGTTTCCTTGTCGCTGTGCAGTGCAGTGCGGAGGAAAATTTCTCTCCAGTGGTGTGCTTCCCATGAGTACGGTGCTTGGTGCATGCAGCTCGTTTATTCAAAGTCATTCGTAAATCATTTCCAGTAAAAGCTGTCATAATTATGAGTGCGCCAACGGATTTGTCTAGGCAGCGCGTGCCATAAAAGGAATTAAGGGATTATAACGCTCTCAGTGACGGATGATGCTCGGCTAACTGCAAATAGAAGACTGATATCATTCCTTTCCTGCGGCGATAGGGATTGAAATGTCCTCTGGTTTGCGGTGTGGAGGTGGATAGATTGGCCAAAAGATATGGAAAGCGAAATGAAGTGCATTTTTCAAAAGAATGTTTTCCCATTCTTCATGTGCCATTTGGGGATTGGAAAATCAATGTATTTCGAAAGATCGTGCATGTGACTGTTCAAAGGAATGTTGAATCACATTCCTTCATTTTTTCATCATCGACTGTGTATCTTTAAAATTTTGACTCACTGCATTCCTATATTTAAAAGCTGTGGAAATGAGGTTTGCGGTAATTCGAGCCTCATATCAACAAAAGTTTCGCCGTAATACTTGGTGATCTCAAAGCATCATATCATTGTTTCACCTATCCATCGAGCAAGAGTTCGGTATGCGAGCATGGCGCCTCGACAACTTCCAGTTGCGCTAACTGCTTTGCTGAAAATTACTTCCTTTTTTGTCTTTCTAAGGTCGGGCTTTTGCCGACCAACTGACCAAGGACGGCTGATTCACAAGTAACCATGGTGGTGCAGTTTGAGGCTTTTCAGTACAATTTTCTACTTTGGTCATGACAATATTTCACGGGCAATTTCTCACATTATGGTGAATTTAAGAGATTTTCCTTCTTCGTAGGGAGAGAGAACCTTCTCGATTTCGAAGCGTAGATGTTCGCAAATGAATAGGGAGACTCGCTGAGCGCCGATTGAATCGAGGAGTGCACATTACTCTCGAAATTGCGTTTCGAATTCTTCTTCTTTTGTAATCTAAGAACGTGCTGGACGCCCTCTATTTCAATTTGGCGTTTTCATTTGAATCAATTTGTGCGTTTTTATGAGAATCCTATTAATTGGATGGAAGTGTTATCCATCCATACGGCTCATTTCTATCTTGAAATTCGACAGTTCGTCGCAGTGCCTAACGCGGAGCCACATTATTTCGGGGGTGGCTAATTAATCACTAGAGTGAATATGTACGCGGATTTCCTCGCCATCAGACTAATGTTCATGATAGGGGAAGGGGAGCGTTTCTGTTCAGAATCTGAACTGTCCCTCAAAATGGACCGTCATTCAAACACATGGGAACGAGCGGGTATGTGATTTGATATTCTCCATTGCAAGTAGATTCACGCTACAAAATTATGTGGCGCTGTGGGATGTTTATTGGGTTACTTTAAGTAGAGGGCGCTCACTCGTTCGGTTTGATTTTTATTTGGATTCGAGGGCATCTTTAACTGGCCAAATACACTCGTTAATGTGAGGTACTTTTTCTTGCTTTAGTATATGACCATACTGAAGAAAGAAAAAGTACCTACATTAAAGTACCTCATATGAATGTGGGAGATATTTTATTATATATAGCACTTACGTTCTTGGCATGTAAGTGCCAAGAACGTAAGTGCTATATGGTTCTTGGCACTTACATGCCAAGAACGTAAGTGCATGTAAGTGCCAAGAACCATATAGCACTTACCACAACCACATAGCAATGATCTGTGGACAGTCATTTATTTATTTATGACCTACATAAGGTACACGTTGGAAATATCTTAAAGAAAACCACTTCAAGTTTTTCAAATATTACTTATTTTTCCTTATTTAATCTCTTGCCTGCTTCAGTGTCAGTCCTACCTATAGTTTTGTGTTTATAATGGCGTGTCACAGCATGCATAAATGAACAGTAGCTCACCATTTCCTTCTGTGCAAAATATTCTCTATTATAAATATAGTTTTAACCTCAGAAAATGTATATTTGCAAAATAGCTATCAGTAGGCTTCTTGTGCCATGGAAAGAGAAGTTTACTTTTTAGCTGGAGACCGCGTTAGTTTGGCACATTCTTCTGTTTGTTTCTAAGCTTTCTTTACTTTTCATAGCGCCACACATACAATACCGCTCACATTTTTTGAAAAATCGACGGTGGGCGACGGATTAAACGGCACAAACCGTCTCCCCGTCATAACTTCGTTAAAAATGGATAAAATGGGAAAAAATTAGAAGCGTTAGATTCGTCTCGATGTGTCGATTTCAACGACCTATGAGATGTCTAATTTTGATAAGTAGGTCATCAGCTTCTCGGTAAAAGCTGCAAAGATTTCTCGAATTTTACCCTCAGGCAAGACTCCGACCTGTTTCGGCTTGCATTCACATGTTCGATTGTTGCTCGCCCACGTTCTGCACAAACATCATTTTTTAGTGAGTTATCTACAAATTTCAGGATACTTTTCAGCACGAAATTTCCACGACATTTTCGAGAGTTTTCAAGCTCAATTCGTCACAATCGAGGAACAAATTGAGAAGATAACTCGCCTATCACAGGCTACTGGCTACGTACTGCAAGAATAACCTTGACTTCCAAATTACAGGCAGGCGCTTCTTCTGTGATGAAGCTTCAAACATCGGTAAACGGCGTACTTTGATAGCTGGATAATTTCCCTTCTCTTTCCTAAAATAACATTTTGATCAATGAAAATCGTATAAGGTCTTCGGATACAACATCCTACACTTCGAGAAAATGAAAGCGGCATTCAAACAATGCACAAAATCATGAATTTAAAAAGATTGTTAATTGCACATGAAAGTATGAATGTGGGCGTACACTAATTAATTTCAGACGAAACTTATGCTGATATATTTAGTGTCAAAAATGCTGTTCATCGGTGTAAAGATCATCTCATTGCGAAGGTTTTGAACTTTTACCACTGTTCTCGCTTTCTTTTCGAGCGTCGTCAGCTCCAACGCCGCTTGCTGACCCCTTAATTACTGGGCAACGCTCAGCACAGATGAGGTCAGTAATACTTCGCGGTATTACATCACATGAATGCACACTATTGTCCTTCAGGACCGCTTACTGTCCCTTCGAATCAAAGGAGCCGGTTCGCAGCCTTGTACAATTTAGCTTAGATGGTAGTTTCTTTTACAAAGTATTTCTTCAAATATATTATATAGTGTGTTGTATGACTCGAACTTTTATGAAAGATTTTCTGTTTTAACAGTTTATCATAGATCGGTAGTTAAGAATTTCTAGTTTGTGTATTTATCATTTGAATGAGTAATTTCTGCATTGTGTGCATTGATACCAAAAACACGATTATGAGAAAAGTTCACGTGATAATTCCGCAGCGCACTTGTTCTAACGAGTCGGTTTGGTACTGTTCATTGAAATCAACTGTGAGAGTTTCCATATGCCAACACACTCTGTCCGTTATCACTATGCTCGGAAACAGAGGTACCTTATCAAGCGGTTGGATGGCTCAGGCCGAGTGATCGCTGTTCGCAGGCACTCATGAAGTAATGATACGTAAGAGTTCAAATCCTCTGGTGCATGCAGCGTTTGCAAACGTGTGTTCGATTAGTTATGTGCTCCTGCTTCCCTGCTTCCTTCCGACCGGCTATTGAAGCAAACTGGCCCTCCAGTCCCCTGAAAAGAAGGGAACTGGTGGGATCACTGAGTAAGAATAGTAGGCGGTTCTGAAGGACAATAGTGTGCATACATGTGATGTGGTAATACCGCGATGTGTTACTGACCTCACCTGTGCTGAGCGTTGCCCAGTAATTAAGGGGTCAGAATACGGCGTTGGAGCCGACAAAGCTTGAAAAGAATACAAGAACAATGGTAAAAGTTCAAAACTTTCGCAGTGAGATGATCTTCAGACTGATGAACAGCATTTTTGACACTGAATACATCAGAATAAGTTTCGTCTGAAATTAATTAGTGTACGTCCACATTCATACTTTCATGCGCAATTAACAATCTTTTTAAATTCATGATTTTGTGCACTGTTTGAATGCCGCTTTCATTTTCTCGAAGTGTAGGATGTTGTATCCGAAGACCTTATGCGATTTTCATTGATCAAAATGTTATTTTAGGAAAGAGAAGGGAAATTATCCAGCTATCAAAGTACGCCGTTTACCGATGTTTGAAGCTTCATCACAGAAGAAGCGTCTGGCTGTAATTCGGAAGTCAAGGTAATTCTTGCAGTACGTAGCCAGTAGCCTGTGATAGGTGAGTTATCTTCTCAATTTGTTGATCGATTCTAACGAAATGAGCTTAAAAACTCTCGAAAATGTCGTGGAAATTTCATGGTGAAAAGTATCCTGAAATTTGTAGATAACTCACTAAAAAATGATGTTCGTGCAGAACGAGGGCGAGCAACAATCGAACATGTGAATGCAAGCCGAAACAGGTCGGAGTCTTGCCTGAGGGTAAAATTCGAGAAATCTTTGCAGCTTTTACCGAGAAGCTGATGACCTACTCATCAAAATTAGACATCTCATAGGTCTTTGAAATCGACACATCGAGACGAATCTAACGCTTCTAATTTTTTCCCATTTTATCCATTTTTAACGAAGTTATGACGGGGAGACGGTTTGTGCCGTTTAATCCGTCGCCCACCGTCGATTTTTCAAAAAATGTGAGCGGTATTGTACCACCACTATCACTTGCGCTTTATCCAGCAAACGTCAACAATGACCGTTAAACAGATCATCGCTGCGCATCAGGAACGCTGCGAATAGCTTTTCTATTGGCAGCCACGTGCCGCTAGGTGCAGGATCCCAAGTGTTTTTGCCGTTCCTTTGCTGAATCCATTTGCTTATTTTATCTTTCACAATCGATTTTCGTTTTAGAAATAGTGCAAGCTATCGGTTTGTTTGCTTTGCAATCTCAGGAGAGCATTTTCCTAAAAACAGACTTCTATTCCGCCACCGATAGCACTTGAGCGTGGTCGTTTTTGTCGAGTGATTTATTGACAGAGTAATGTCGCGATTTCCCGATCGCTATCCCACCTCATCCCCCTCCTCATTTATCCATACTTCATTCATCGGCTCCCTTTGCAACATACTTCTCATATAACAATAGATGTACTGGTTTCTCGCTCGTGTTTTTTGTATTAGGAGGCTGGACAGCGTATTTAATCTTTTAGCAGAGCAAAAATAATTGAGTGAGGCTGGTGGTAATACTTCGTTCGATGAATGTGCTCTAGAAAGTTCTATCAAGATAGAGCATTTGGGATGGGAACTTGTTGATATTCTTTAGGAGGGAATATTACCGCGGTTCGAGCCTTTAAAGATGAGCTGATAGGCTCTACAACTTGGCTTGTACTATTTATTCTATAGGTCTTCAGAGAAGGTACAGAGGAAACTACTTCTTTTTGTAAGCAAATGGTTTTTAGCGAGGGTTTTCTTAGCGCTAGGTCTTGTGTGCAATTTTAATCAAACTTGTCGGACAGCTATTATACATATTTTAGAGCTGATCTTTTATTCTATCGTAGATGATCCTTTGATGCTGAAAAATTTGATTTTTAATGTGTTTTTGTATTCCAGGCGTCAGAAACGGATGTCGCCGGGTACTTCTCGTTTGTATGAACTTCAACCGGATCCCTATGATATCACTCAACGGCGAGCAATTCGCATATGTCTCTTTACTGATGTTAAAAATGCTGTGAGTCAGAGGGCAAATGATTTTGCAGTTGTAAATTGAATGAGCGGTTCAGTACTACTTCCTTTTTCAGCATGTGCTACGCGACAAATTGCGGAAAGGGGAAATTGACGCGGCCATGATTCGCGCCGAATTGGTAAGTGAGGGAAGCTTATATTTTATCCTTTCGCGCTCGTTCCATTTTTCTGTGCGTAGATGAATAACGAGGGAACATTTGGACCTGTGAAACTTTGCCTCGAGAAAATTTACCGATATTCATTCTGTGGGGAGTATGGTTCTTGCCAGGGTCAAAGTCCAGCACCAAGTTTTCTGAAATGGTCTTTTTTGGTTCCGGTGTGACGAACTGATCCGTCTCTTGCTGAAGGAATCTAGAGAAGCGGCTCCTTCTGGGAATGTCTCCATAGATAGTATGTCATGTGTCCCCACTAATCGATCTAAAATGCACGCGGGACCAATTCGTTATTCCTAGACTATCCTAAACTTTTGTATTTCCCGCTCAACCCCAAAACTCCCATTCATACCAGGCACTGTTTTCATTTTTTTATATATCTAGTAAACCTTTCCTGTTTATTCCGTTTCAGGTATTGGAACCGTTTATTGTGTTGGCAGCTGCGAATCGAGCTGTCCATCAGGCGGCTCATAATCGTCTATCGACTCGCAGTCTTGCAGCTGAACTCGTTTACAGTTTATCGCCAAGTCGGAATGTAAGCTTTGTTTGTAAATGTTTTTGAAAGAGCTAATATATGTATGTATGCAGTGTAGAGAGTTGTCCCCTTCTCACTTCTGGTTTTATCGCACAGTACTTCGTTTTTCGTCCGATCTGTGAGAACGATTTTTCATGATGAGGGGATTCGAAGCTAAACCTATTCGTTTTTCATGATATAGCTTTTTTGGGCTGTTATAATTCGCACTTCTGCGTAGCACAAGTTTTTGTGGTGGATTTTTGATGTAACGTAGCAATTGGTATGTTCGTAATCCTCAGAGGGATGAGGAGTCCGAAAATCCATTGAGGCTCCTGCTCATTGTTAGCATGGAGCTTCATTTGACAATTCGTAGCTTCTGATAAAAGGCATGACACATCTCACTTTACTTCCACAGCTGGGTAATTGTTGTGAGAGCGTCAATGAAAGTCTCACTTGTGCCGTCCTATGGGTGCGTGTCGCTAAGACTAAAAATCTGCGTTGCCGCGCGTGGCGCGTGACATAATGGGTGCGGGTTGGGGGCGCCATATTAGTTGGGTCTTAAAACGATGACGTCCATAGTTTTGCATGAAGTTGTCATCGTTTCAGAACCTAACTAATACGGCGCCTTCAGCCTACACCCATCATGTCGCATGCTGGAAGCCGCGCGGCGAATTTTTTGGCGTGATGCACTCCGTGCTCTTATCCGTGAATCTTAACAAGTCTTCGTCTGTGGTGAAGTTGGGATAGAACGTTATCACATCACGCAGATCACATTCAGCAATGAGGTTATGGTATTGTTCAGAGTTAGCTATTCGCGCGATTCGGCGATTTAGGCAATTCAGGCGGGGAGGATATGATGCGTATCGATTGGGTGAGTCGTGTGAATGGCGCGATCCCTAAATCGCAATTTCTGAACAATGCTTGAGGCGCAAGGGGCTGTCATTCCAAAAAGGGTTATAGTACATCACTCAGTCGACGTTGGGGTCCGTGCAGGTTCCACCATGTTGGTACAGTAAGTTTTGTGTTTTTTGCAGATCTCCGATTCGTTGGTGACATTCGGTATTGCGGACACAAGCAAGAACATACTTGTATGCATATTTGACGACAAAGACGGGTCGAAGATGAAGAAATTGGCAAAGGAGATTGATGGACGGCCAGAATCGCTCGACAAGCTGACCTCGATCATGGACCTTCGTGTAATTCGGAAGGTTTGTGGTTTTTCGTTTGTTACCCTTCTGATTCTCGGACATGTCAGTCGATTCGATAAGACTTGTTTCAGATCTATCAACTGCGAGACGAGAAATTCAACGAGGATTCGTTTTCGGATCGGGTCCTATCGCGAATCATCACCAAGGACTTTATGTCATAACGGGATTGCCATGACATCTTTTCATAGAAATTCGGCTCCAGATGTATCATAGTTGTATTTCAGGGGAGGGAATTAGTCAATTTCTCGTCGCCTTTGCATCTCGAGTGAAAATCTCCTGCTTTTTCTGTGCTTTGGTGTTGTCGATCGTCCTTTTAGAGCGCTTAAATCAGGCTTCTTCAGACCTTGTTCAGAGTTTGCGATTCAGGGCATAAGACGTAAAGCAAAGGATACATATCGATTGAACGTTTAGGCGGTCTGGCGAAAGAATGAGTCACCGACCAAGTAAACGAAGCATCTGGTTCCTAATTGCCTGATTTGCTTGATCGCTTGATCGATATGTATGCTTTCTTGCCGCCTAATCGCCTGATCGATTTGTATCTTATTCATTTATTGACAGCTGACTTTGAACAATATCTTATAGTTGTCAGTTTGCGTGATTTTAAGGGGTTGAATGCGTAATTTTTGATTTTGTCAATTTTCTCTTTTCTATGTTAATTGATGGTCCTTCATAGAAGGGTACAAATAGATTGTTTATTCATATTATTCAGATTTCGGAACGTAGTATTCATCAGATAATAATGCAATACATAGTTGATTTGTTGTTGTGGGTTTTTCATCGTTTCTAATAAATATTTTCCACAGCATTTTGTAGAACTTTCACTTGGGCTGTGGTGGCCGTGCTTTTTCCTTTATTAATTTAATGGCTATTATTTTAAACAATATTGTAAAAAAAAGTGAAGGCTAAGGTATTCGGTGTCAGCAACTTCTTTTTGGGATGAGCTATGCATTCTACACTTATTAAAAATCGTAGTAAGATTGGAATGCGATTCCTAAAAACCAACCGCTATGTAAGTTAATTCTTTTCTTAACTAAATCAGTTCGACATCACCTACTTCGGAGGTATAGATGGCTTGGTTAACCACCATGGACATCATGCGAAATCTGATCCCCATACCGTGCTAGCGTGGATGCGCTATCTGTTCTTGCACCAACTACGCTCTTCGAGTAATATGGAACATCGCAAAAAGTCGCTCAAGCGCTTAGTTTATTGTATAGGCTCATTGAAAACAGCCTCCGAAATTGATATTTTTTGTGATTTCCTGTGTTTGATTATCCTCGGGTTTTTTCAACCCGTAAGTGTGACTTACTTGACTTAATCGGCTGGCAAATTGCCTGACGCAGTCACGCCGCATCTTCGCCGAGGTGTGTTGTCCATGAGCAGAGCTGAGCCCATCGATTACGATCTTCAGCGATAGGTCGTATAGAGTCCATCCATTCGTCGCTGTTCCATAATCTGCGAAACGAAATGTCTCGCTTAAACTGCCGATCAACGCCGAGCATCCTCAGGTCTTCCTTCACCGCATCTGTCCAGAATCTCCGCTTGCGGCCGGGCGGCCTTCTCCAGCTAGGATCCGGAAGCATCTTCAGCGAAAGTTGAACAAGGCGATCCGGCTGTCTCCTCAAAAGGTGACCCAAGAAGCGTAGACGATTCTGCATAGCTACTTCAGATGGAGGGGGAAGATGCTGCTGTTTCCCACGACTCATCCTGCGATATACCAAATCCACTTGCGCATAAAGTTCTTCGTTGTGGCATACCCTTGGCCAGAAGTAGCCTAGTATCCGTCTCAGAAGTTTTCTCTCCGTGCAGTCGAGTTTCTCCATTACCGTGGACGGCGCTGCCCATGTCTCCGATCCGTACATCATGATGGGTCGAATGGCGGACAGGTACACACGCAGCTTGACTTCATTGGCAATAGGAGTCGACCACAGACACCTGTTTAAGGAGTTGAACGCCGATACGGCTTTAGCGCAGCGCTGCTGGATATCCGTTTCACAGCTGCCGTTGTTCTTCAGCATACAGCCCAGATAACAGAACTCCTCCACAAGTTCTATTGGTTGTCCATTCACCTTGACTCCCGCTGTAGGTTTCACTGAAATCCACATTTGTTTGCATTTGTCAGGGCGAAGGCGTAATCCATAGGCTGCAGCTAGTTTTGACACAAGGTTGACGACACGCTGCAACTTCGCATTGCTCTCCGCAAATATAACGACATCGTCGGCGTACTCGAGATCGAGCAAGGAACGTCCTGATGGCGAGAGGACAACGTCTGCAGCATATCGTTCCGTCACTCTTCGCATGATATCGTCAACGGCGAAGTTGAAAAGAAACGGTCCTGCTACTGCCCCTTGTCTCACTCCAGTTTTAACCTCGAACGGTGCCGTGCATCCGGAAGGTGTGCGAACTGCTGCCGTTGTCTGTCGATTCATGTCGTCAATTAGACGAACGAATTTTCCAGGAACTCCGTCGGCTCTTAGTGCGTTGAGTAGACGGCCTCGGTGTGGAGAGTCGAAAGCAGCCTCGAAATCTAAGAAGGCTAGCTGCATTGACTTCGAGTACCGCTGCCACACTTCAATCACTCTCCTAACAATAAATACCTGGTCGACTGTGGATCGGCCAGGACGGAAGCCGGCTTGCTCATCACGGGTGGTTTCTTCTCGATGTTTGATGAGCCTGTCCAAGATGATCCGCTCTAAGACCTTGTACGTAACGCGCAGCAACGAGATTCCTTGATAGTTCTTAGGATTCGTGACGGACAGCTTCTTGTGGAGTGGTATAATGATCGCGTGCCTCCACGAGTCAGGTATCCTTTCTTCAATCCATATAGAACGGATAATTTTCGTCATTTCACGAAATCCACATGGAGGAAGTGATTTCAGCATTTCCGCAGTAATTCCATCGTCTCCGCCGCATTTTCCATTTTTCATTTTCCGGACACAAGCAAGAACCTCCGGTTCATCGGGTGGGTCAACACTGACCGCATATACTGGTCTCTGGACGTGATGAAGTTCAGGAAGCGATGGCGCTTGTCGGTTCAGCAACGAATTGAAATGGTCTCTCCAAATTGGAAGTGTTGCCTCACCGAAAGCGACTCCATCGGCAGTGCTGAGGACAGGGGAACATCTCTTCATCTTGCCACTATACTGCCGGAGTAGTGTGTAGGCCTTCCTCGGGTTCCTGTCCTCCCACGCCTTCTCGAATTCCTCCGCCCTCGACATCCATTCGCTCTCACGATCGCGTTGCAGCTGACGGCGCAGTTTTCTTCTTAGACGCATTTCCTGCTTCAGATCCCCAGCAGAACGAGCAACACATACGGAGTTGTACGTAGACCTTGTCTCCGCGGATGCGTACGCATACTTCTTTCTCGGCTGTAGAACCGGCAGTGTTTCCTTGGCAGCATCTTGAATGCATCTAATGAAAGAATCTGCATCATCAAGCTTCTTCCTAGTCCGTACACCAATATGGACGGAGACACGCTGGCGAAACTTCTTCCTGCAGTTTTCATCTTTTAGGCCAGTTATGTCCATCCTCGACTGAAGTGGAACTCCACGCTTCCTCTTCTGGAGAGAAGCTTTGAAGCTTAGAAGAACTGGGCGGTGGTCGGAATCAAATGCTACATCCCACACAGCTCGAGACCTCCGTATATTCGTCACATGTATATTCCTCGTCAGGACGTAATCAAGCTGCAGTTTCAGAACTTTCATTTTCCGTCTGCGCTGTTCTTCTGGCGTCAAGGATGTGTATCCTTGCCACGTGAGCTGATGACGGCGTCGGTTTCTCTTGAATGTCGACGCGATGATGAGGTTCCTCTGCTCGCAGAAGTCGATCAGTCGATGCCCGTTGTCCGATGTATGTTCCGCTGGATAATACCACTTTCCGAGGGCATCAGACTCTTGATCGAGACCCATCTTCGCGTTTGCATCGATTCCGACAACAACAGCGTGCTGACTAGGTATCTTAGACATCAACGTGTTGAGTTCATCATAGAATGCGTCCTTCTTGTAATCCTCTGCAGCTTCGGTAGGCGCATGAGCGCTCACGATCCAAAGGTTGTCCCCTCTGTGATCCCGCAGTCGCACGAACGCACTTCTGGACGACGTTGAACCAAAATCCTTTATCAGGTTCTTATAGTCGTTCCTCACAGCTACTGCACATCCTCCCACACCTCTTTCGTCAGCATCGCCCGAATAGATGGTGTAATTCTCGATGTTGAGGACGGGCTGATCTCTGATGCGTGTTTCTTGAAGTGCAGCAAACGGCGCATGGAGATATCTTACACTTAGTAGTCTGGACAGTGCGGCCCGTTGCAGTTCGCTTGATAATGAGCGGCAGTTCAGCGTGACGAACTGGATATTTGTAGCCAAAGACCCCACACTTGTCGCAGGTATAAAACCTGACAGGTCACCATGGGCTATGGCTTTGGGCTGGACACCAGCACCTTCTTGCAATATATGGAAAACTTTTGCCATGATAAGTGTGCAACTTATATAGCTCGCGTGATTCCAGCGTATACTACGAACGCTTACTGAGTTCAGTAAAAGCAGGGGTACCACGTGCAGGTATCAGTAAGCTTGTATACGCACCCCCAACCCGTAAGTGTAAAGCTTTTATATGCTCTATAAATTAGAAGAACATAGAATACCTATACAAATCTTTATCCCCTTTTTATGTACAATTTGTCCCATCTCATAGAGCTCGAAGGGCGAGTAGAGAAATTCCAACGATTCCGATAGTAACGCCTTTTGCAGAGTTGCACAGGTCTCCAACACAACAGCAGTTCCGCTCATCACTGGGACCTTCACAACCACTTTCCTAAATATTTGCTAATGAGTAAACAAGTCAACATGTAGTTTACCTGATATTCTAAAACAAATTGTTTTCTTTTTAGATTATGAACTGAATAGGACAAGGACACTTGATTCTACTGTTTGCACTTGATGGATGTCGACCAAGCAAATTGCTACCTAACAGCGAACGCAGACGTCTAACTGGCCCATTAGGCATTCTTTCGAGTACCCAAGAGGTGTCCTTCGTAATACGTGCCCCTTGTGGGGGACTTCCCCTCTCTCGGGGATCACATTCAACGAGGCAGGAGGTGGCAGTGCGATATTTGTCAAACATCGCGCCCAAATAACAATGACGAACTGGCAGCGCAAATATGATGCGTGAGTTGTGTTGATCATGAACTCTGACGCATCACCTCTAGCATCAGTGATCAATGTATGTGAGAAAAATTAGTAAAAATAGAGCGAGATTTTAGATGAATGTAGAATCCTTTACAAAGAAAAAAGGCTCCAGCCGCTGAACTCACAAAGCATTTTCCAACTTCTCCACAGCTTTTCGTTATTGTATAACTGTCATCTCCATTGTGATGCCGTTTTACATAGCTATTAAAGCAGAAATCGGCTGTCAGACAGTTCACTGAATAGTTGTAGATTTTGTTTGATGAAATTGAAGTAAATAAGTAAAGTAACTGACCAGTAACGTATGGAACCGCTTGACCAGGAATCGTTTCTTGCCCTTGGAAACATCGAATAGCGGCTAGTGAACCGGTGATTGGCAGAAGTAATGCAATCAAGCAGTGCATGGTGAGTCTGGAACAATCAGGCACCATCAAAATTGTCGGGCTCAATAGCATGAAACTCGGGGAGTTACGGAAAATCGAAGAGTTTCGAGAAAATATTTTTCAAATTTATAGATCAGGCTCTTCCAGCGTTAGTGGCACTTGTTGCGGGCTGACGCTTGAGCGACAGCACTACTCGCGGGTATTCTTTAGCGCGTTTTTTATTGGAACTGAGAGATTTGACAAGTACCTATATTACGTCTCGGACAAACCCCCTTTTATGTTATTCTCTTTTCAGAGCGTAACCCCCGGGGCACTTCTAGATGTCGAGAAAAATAGCGGGAAAATAGCCGCTTCAGCACGACCCCCCCCCCCTTTACGTGGACCAAATACGACCCCATTTTTAACCTCTACAATACCAGTAACTGTTGCTGGATTGTATAGTTGCAATGTAGTGTATCGCGATGTATTCATTCTTACTTGGAGAAAAAGATATCCATTTCACATCTCTTCATACGAGCTGGCTGCAGAATACCCATCGCTTCTCATCTGCTTATTGGAAGTTTAATTCCAGCGCTTATCGCAAACCTCTGCAGGAACGACTTCCTTGCACTTCCGTCCGGTCAGACAAGACCCCTCCTGTCGAGGAGTCCTCGACTCCCCGTGTACCCAGGTAACCGCGATTAACAAACGCTTTTGATGGGCCAGTTTGTTCATGTAGGGTGGACGTGGCTAGATTTTACTTTAGGAAACTGATAACTTGTTTGGAAGTACATACATGCATAATGTTCTGATGCAAATTGGTAAAGGATCAAAATAAGGACCTGGGGTCTTCGCTTTTCCTTTTTATGAATAGATAGATTTTTACGTTTTTGCTGTTTTAATGGAGTGCCGACGTTAATTCACATAGATATGGGGCGGGTGATTTTATTTGGTAGGTTCAAGCTTTGAATAAATAATACCTTTGGTGAATGAGCTGACCATTCCATCGAATGAATGCGTATTGTGTCAAAGGGTTGCGCACATGTACATGAGGGTGACTTGCTTTCCATTCTAGGATCTCGCAGCTTTTGTGTTGGCATTACGTGCGCACCGTCATCGGACACGATTGTGACAGAGCGAAAATTGTTGATTTTGTGCCTTTAGGGTATTATTTTCGTGAGCCGTCGGAACAATGTTTTCGCCCTTAATGCAACCTGTTTTTCGTATTTCGTGAAACGTGATACCATATAGTACAGAAATCACTCATGATGGAAAACTAAGCTAGATTGAAAAAGGCTGTGTTGAAGAACTCGTGCGAAATGGAGGATAAGAAATATGATTTCTGCTGTTAACCTATCTCTTCATTAGGATGCGCCACGCATTCAACTTAGTTCCATTCAGAATCAGGTGACTACCATTTGGCTTATACAAAGAATGGCGGAGGCCAATTGATGTACAAGTCTGTGCATTTATCCTCTCAGACCAGTGTGGTGCCAATTTACTTACTGCGACGGGGCGGGTATTGATACGGGATTTGATCCCTGTATCATGCAAAAGTTAGAGCGCGCCATCTGTAGCCATACTATCTGCGCCCTATGGGATATTTTGTGTAATAAATAATAACAGCAGCAATTCGGTATCCTCCGGGCTTCTTACTCATGCATTTGAAGTGCTGACCTAGACTACGGGATGAGAATTCCTTATACGCAACCCTCATCGTGCGCCACAAACGGCTCACAAAACTTAATGTATACTAATTCGCTACCGGTTTTGTGTTTTACTAGTACATTCAGGCGGCTACATTTCGCTGCTTACCTGAGTCAGATGGGCGGAGGTGGTATAATGACAGATGGCGCACACCCCACTCTCCTGGTGTGGGAATCAAATCCCGCACTAACGCCCGCCAAAGCCAACCAAGCCTTCCAATCCCCCAAGGTCGTCAAATTGGTCTCAGTGCTTGTTGGAGTGGGTAGCCGATGCAAGGATGGCAAGTGCATCTGGACCAGAGCTTGTAATTCCAGTTGTGTCATGTTCTATGGATGTCTCAGATCGAGGAGGTCGTACAGTAAATTTTTTTGTATTTAGTAGGGGCACGTACATAAAATACAAAAGTGATAATCATTATCCTGTGTGGCTCTAAGAATGCGAGAAGGAGTGAGAAAATGGTTCACGGTTCGACTTCTAAGGGCTTATAAAATTTGCCGAAATCGTGTAATAAGTAGTAATCTGCTGCATTCTTATTTATCGCTACATTTATTGCTACATTTGTATTCTGTATACTCAGGGCACATTCATGGTCACAGGGTACTGGAAATCGAAGAAATGCAAAGCTGTTACCACTGGCGATAGAAGCATAAATCCTTCGTTCACTCCTTTTTGGCACTGTTAAAATGAGTTTCAGTGTTTGTGCCAGGATGCAATTGTAGAACCATCAGAAAAGCGCTCCAAAATCCTTTGAAAAACAGCTCCAGAATCCCTTCACCTGTCCAAAATGTCATCAGATTCCTAAGAAAAACTTTTACCTACTTGGACCTTGTCCATGGCATCTTCCAGGGTTGCTATGAAGAGTCTTATGAGAAGCCTACGTATGAGAAGTAAGTAGGGTCATATTGGAAACGGTTCTACCCAATTCTATTAGTGTTCGAGAAATTGCATCAGTACTTCTCCGATCCGATGAAACTCAAGAAATGGCTCAATTCAGGCGGCATCGTTATTTGAGTAGGTACATAATTATGATGAAAACCTTATCAAGACCCTAACTATAAGAAAAATCAAGAACTGTTATAAAGAGATAACAAGTAATAATACTGAGGTTTTCTCGAAAGCAAATAAGCTGTGCAACGCAGATTCGAGTGGAAGTTTTTGGTTGAATGGTTGATCGCCGAGTTCAGTGGGGCGGCGGCAGTTTCAACAAGAGCTAACCAAACTTCAGCCGAATTGTCAACAAATACCTGCTGTGCAGGCGGAATACATCGACCTCGTTTATAAGCGAACATAGACCAATAATGATGATATTCATAAATCATTCTGATGCTTTGGATAGATTATCCTTGTGTTTTGGATAATATTGTAGTAGCGCGAAAGTTGTGCCGCGCTCAAAAACCTTGTTCGCTTTTGTTCGAACGAAAATCTCTACTCCCATTCACTAGTGTAAGTTGAGTCACCGCATAGCGACTCAAGGTTGAGTTTCAAGGCTAACTTGGAATTGCAATTGAACAATTTGCAATTCAATATATTTATTAGAATTTTACAAAACAAAATTTTAAAAGGTTTAAAAACATCAGAAGTTTGCGACTTTCCAATCAGGTCCACAATTTCGAGTGGAACAGGTGTACATGATGTATGGCGTATTCAGGCTTGCTCGAGAAAGATGACTGCTTTCTCGTCACAGGCGTAGGTGAGCATCTGTGGGTGAGTGATATTGGGTACCTTTTAATACACGATTTTAATGATAATTATGTATGTCATTCAAAGATGTGGCTGGTCAAACTCAGAAAACACCGTTCTTGTAGAGCCTTCCAGCAGCTGATGTACGTATGCAGCGATTCTAAGTCAATTGACAACAATGAAAAAACCGAATTTCTGCTATTTTCGGATTTTTCATATGACTCGGACAATCGGAATTTATTCTATGTGGACGCAGAGCTTCTGACGGATCCTATCACATTTACAAGGTTTTAATTGCTTACAAGAGCATTCATACTCGGGCAATGATTTTGCTAAACGACGCTCAAATCCAGTGAAGACTTGGCTGCGATTTCTGAACCACCTTTTTTGCTCTCGAGTCAGTTGCTTCTTGATTGTTTCGAACATTCTAAGCTCTACTTTCTGGATATCGGGTCTGTTATTCTGAACAAATCAGTGCGGCCAAAATCGTGTGAATAGTCCACCTTTCGTTCGTAAAAGGTTCACCAATCGTCCCCTGCAATGTTTTTTCCAAGCAGCTGTAGGTAATCATCTCACAGTCAGAGCGTCTCTGGCCTTTTTGTAGAAATGGAAAACAAAATTGCTTTCGGTGGTTTTTACTATTCGTTTTCCAAAATAGCCTTATATGTTTAGCAAAAAAGCACACACAGACTTGCTAGCGGTATTTATGTTATAGCTCTGAGCCCATCTCAAACAAGCTGCTCACGTCTAGCAGTTTTTTCCGTCTGCTTGATTTTTACAGTATCTGCGCCAGCTGGTTAAAGGAACCGGAAGGGGGTCCGAAACAAGAGAAAGATGCAAAGAAATGAGCAATTTGTAACGAACACAGAAGGTTAGAAGCGATAATCGGTGAAAAAACCCGGATTAAAGAGCGCATCGCTGCGGCGTGTATTCCATCCCATTCGCACCAGCGCATCCATTCCGAGTTGTCCGCTGTAGGAGACGGGCCGTGGGCCAACGTTAGTTGTAGCATCTGACTCCCAGCGCAAAGGGGTGGCCATTCCTAACTATATTAGCATTCGTGTAAGTACATCTAGAAACAATATAAGAAAGAATAATGTAAAAAGTTGAGGAAAAAACAAATTTATAATAGAAACATCTTCTTTTGGCACCATGCCAAGGCGTCAAACTGGCGAGTTTGTGCAATGGCGGCCACTTGAACTCGTCCACACTACGTCTGTTCTACAGTAAGCCAAAATTACCCCCTAACGTTTTTTCATGAGGAAGGAGTGGAGAGAGCTCATCTTCACTCCAGCTAGGCGTGAGAGAGGTGTGGCATAAGGCCGCGTTTGAACTTAGCGGTGCCGATGGCAGAGCGTGTGCCTGTCTCTGCGCCTTCCGCCTGAACCACCCTGTATCGTTTACTGCGTCGTCTCTGCACCTACTCCATGCCACACTGCCTAGCTGCCTGTAAACGCAACCACGTCCTGCTGGCGCAAGGTGTGAACGCGGGGTAAATACGATTCTTGTAAGAGGAAGTTGTGGAAATCTTCTGTGGAGACTAGCGAGGATAACGTGAAGGGAATCACCACGCAATAAGCCTGATCATGACCTTCACTGCTCTCCTGGATTTTCCTTGCAGTCCTGTTTTGATGCATTTTGGTTGTACGGCTTCCAATGCGGTGTGGCGGTGGAGGAGGAGGGGCAGGGGGGGGGGGGTGCAACGTTCATGGATGGTTGGCTTGGCTGGCATTTTTCCTGAAGCAGAAGACGCGAGCTAAGGCACATCCTCGGTAAGGGGGATTACCCTTATTTCACAGGTTTTATCGTTCCATTCTGGACTTTCTCTATTCTGGGTTTCAGAATCGGCCAAGGCTACCATTGTGGAATACGAGAATTATGGAACAATGAGTATCAGAGACAGTTCTGTAGAAGGCCGAGTTAATACTTTGTACTACCCACTGAGAGGAAAAATCACTTAATTTTCATAGATGCAGTACACTTGCCAATCGAAATACATATAATGGTGGAAATTGGTTATGGACTGGACGAGAAACAAAGCCAAAGACAGTCAGTAATCAGTTGCGTACAATAGTTTTGTTCTTGATAAAATGTGAAAAACAGCTCTTACCGTAATCGTCTAGCTTCAGCTGATTGAAAAGCATCTATGGCTAGGCATGATCAGTTGAGATTGGGGTGGAGGCGGCGATAGCGTCAGCTGACCAAAAAAGCACCATCCAACAGCATTGAGTTCAAAAATATACCTATTCTAGCGACTTGAAAGCATTAAGGTCACCAGTTCCAGGGCTGGGAACATGGGGGGAGATCTTACAAGAGAAACAAATCCCTCATTTTCCGAAGTAAAAGAGTTGCACTAATTACTAAAGATGACACGCAAAGTACTGCGTAAAAGTCATAATCCCAAGGATAAGCCGTTTTCAAAAATTCCACTAAATGAGTAGTCCACTCCCTTTCCTTCACACCTCCACTCTCAGTCGTGCCGTCTTCACAAAAAAAGGTCATCAACTGATAATCGTAAAATCATACGATCCATTTTCAGGTCAAGAATACGACCTTCTCAAAGAGTCCTGGATCCAAATTCGACCGCCACGGGTGCTGGATCTGATATCTGATAATAAAATTTTTGCCTCATCTTATAGAGCTCCCATTTCGTACCTTTCCTTGTGAATTCTGCCATCAGGGCACACCCAGATGTGTAGGAAGATGGCAACTTCAGTACGACACCCCCCCCCCTCCTAAACGAAGACCCAAACACAATTTCATTCCTTCAACATCTACATACTATCGAAGCTTACTATCGAAGACTAGATAGTGCTATCATTGCTTCCGTCCACGTTGCAAAACACGTCAACGTATATAAGCCTTCAGAGCTAGTGTGGTAGCATTGTTCGATTGCGCTGTTCATTTCGAAGTTAGCGTCTTCAAAAGCAGAGTTCAACCAAGGTGAGCAACAGATACAGGAGCAGTGCAAGCAACAGGAGGAGGTGGAGGACTGCTGCGATGGATGTCTGAAGAGTGGATCCCTCGTGAAGACAGCGCCAGCGTCGATGCGACAGACCACCTGTGTTGGACTCGCTGGTCACTTGACAGGCCTTTGAGGATGGTCGTCCCTCCAAGGTATTCTGCGCAGCATCTTCACAGGGAATGCCTTCAGATGTGCATACACTTCAACTCCTTATTACTTCGTTGCTTCACATCACTGAGACGCTTCAATATTACAGCATTTTCAGGAAAATGCGAAGAACCGTGTTCATCGTTATGCTGATTCTTGTGATTGCCCTTGTCAGTGCGGGTAAGTTCTTAAACACTCACATCTAACTATGTTACTCACAAGATCCCTTCGCATAATTTCAGTATAGGTGAAAGTGGAGCGATGAAAAACAGGCACCACCACGTAAGATCCGGGCAGCAAACCTGACCTCAGCCAGTTGAGTCTTCTAAATGACCGACCGGTGCGGGACAACTGATATCAGACTCTTTTAAGATCCTAAAACTCGGAACACGAACAGGTTTCTTTGAGGATGATGTGCTCTTTGAAATGCGCAATTCCTCGTACTGCCGCGTGTTTCCACCCTCTACCCCACATTGTGCCTTCTCTCCTTCTTTGAATTTTGATGTTGCTGTGCCCTGTAAAAGTGTGAACACTGCATAACATTAGGAGCCAGGGGATCTTCAGCAGCAGACGACTGGGAAGCGGACGGTTACAATTCCGTGCCACTTTCAGCCACTGCCACTGCCACTCCGTTATCCTCTTCAAGATGACATTTTCATTTTCAGATGAGAAATGCGATCGTCCGTATGAAAAATACTACAAGTGCATGCCAATGGGAAACTGGTGCAATTACAATGGTCCTGTAATTAAGCCATGCCTGCATGGATGCGAGTGCATAAACGGCTACAAGAGGGATGATTCGGGAACTTGCGTGCCTGTTGGACCAAATTGCAAATAATTTTGTTCAATGTTGTTTGAAAATAAAGCATGTGAAAATGAACTCGGCAAGGACTGAATCTGTCTCCCACGTTTGCTTGGTGAAACGAAACCATGCACTAAAGCATGCAGAGAAGGTTTATTTGCTTTCTGAGAAGATAAAATAGAGCGCCACTGCAAAAAGGGGACATCTTATAAAAAGTTCACACATGCATCCCAGAAGGGTTTTCGAAAGGCCAATATGCACCACACTCAAGCGCAAGGTTTATGTAGGTCGGGCGGCGGGGGGGGGAGGGTGTTGGGACACACGGATCTTGACCTCATCTGAGGTCCGCTCACCGCACGCGGCGACGCTTTTGCGAATTTTCTGAGTGGTCACAACCTGGATTAGGAGGCACCTGGCCCGCCCCGGCAACACGCTTGCTTCCTATTGGGGGCGTCTCCTTGGCCTCTGGGATCACCCACATTTGCCCCTGAGCCTTTTTAGGGTAGAGGCACTATGCTGTTTAGCGGAACTAGGATTTTGCCTTCGTCTTTACCTGTCTTTACCTGAATGCAAGCTGCCGAGCGCGGATGGGCGTGGCCACCGTGTGACCTAGTGACCCCACTGACCAAGTGTCCCAACCGCCACCCGAGCGAGGGAGGGTGGGGGGGTAAGACGCGACTTCACGTCTATGTTACAAGCTCGAAAACACATGTTAAAACGTGCGAAGGAGGTTTTCCATAGCAGATAACGGCAGATGTTTTTTGTGTGGAAAGGCGGGGGTGTTAATCTGGAAGCTAAGAATTATCATAGGCACACATAAATTATGTAAATATAATGATTGCTACAGAGGTCACACAGCAGCCAAAGTGGTCATGGTTTCCGACGACATACGATCTCCGATGGCTGAGTAGCTGTGGAGGGCAGGGCAACGGTCTCGACTCGGTCTCATTAAGGGCCAGCGAAACCTTTTTTGACCATACCGAGTGTGCTTGTGTTATAGAAGCACATAGTAATTGTGTTATAGAAGCACATCACTAATATGGTCTAGCTCGCGAAACTATCTATAGGTCGTCCGTTTCTGCGTGTTCACAAGGTAAATTCAAATTTCAAAACGCGTCAACATGAATTAAAGGCACAGTTTACGATAATATGATTATCTTGATTCCATCCCCGAGTAGATAGCCGCCTCCACGAGAGCAACATGTGTGCCATCACCGCGGCGCGAGGGTGAGTGCTAAACGCGTGAAGAACCCGTACATGAGATGGCGGCCACCGTCTCAAGATGACCCACACCCACCTTACGATTTGCCAGCAGGGAAGCGGTGGCATATACGTGTATAAGAGATATGATATCGACCACGATAAGAAAAGATAGGGAAAATTTTCATAGGAACAGCAATCTTATCGGATGATATTATCGCGCAAAAACTTGTCGAAATGTTTGCCTCTGGTCTGAAGGCTCGTCGAAGCCAAAGGTCAGGGGCACCTAAATACCATGGTTTTTGAAAGGATTATTTGGCTTTTCCTTCACTTATATTTTCTTCAGCACCTCCAGAGTCCTTACGGAGCGAGACGACGCACAAAAATTATCGTGAATTGTGCCTTTAAATTACATGTTGTACTTCCTAGATAGACAAAAAATTGCTCTTTCTAGATATATGCTTTTGGAAATGAAACAAGGTTTTCGATATTGGGGAGATTTTAAATTACTGCGAAAATGGCACTTTTAAGGTGACTTCACTTCACGGGTTCTTGTCTAGCCGAGTCCTGGCGAAGGTTACCACAAATGTGAATACTGCAAGAGGATAGGGTGAAGCATTGGATGGAACACCTTGTCCCTGGTTTCAGAAGTGCAGAAATGAGAACGAGTTGCTTGAATTTTCAATTGATCAAATCGCTTTAACTTAAACGGCAGAAGACGATGAGCGTTCATACTTACAGGGGATACAGAGATGACCACTTCAAGTAGCCTCGATTTGAAAAAAAAACCCAAAAATGGGTGCAGCGCGACCCCTCGGAGCAGCAATGCGCGAGCACATTTTCCACAAATCGTCTTCCACTAATTGAAGCAGTTGCAGGGTAAGGCCCTTACTCGTCTATCATGTTCATCACATCCAGCGCTGACAAAAAATGCCTCACTTCCCAAAACATCTGGACAATGGCGATTTGGAGTCGACTTTTTTCATTTCGCGCAATATAAATCATGAGCTCTTTATCAAATTGAGATGATCAGATATGCGTAACGTTGCCAAGAGTGTAGCTAATCGAATGGTGTTTATTCTGTGAGAAAAGATACATTCTGAGCCGAGTTATGATCCTCCGAAGTTGAAATTGCAAAAACCGCGAGAACTTTCCGGACAACCTAATAGAAAAAGTCCCCGACTCTACGGCAAACATGCAGTCAAATATAGGGTTGAAAAATGCTCAGAGGGTGAAAAACGCGGTTTTGGAGATCTTTGGAGGGTGCGATCATTGTTTACATTTCGAACCTCGTTTCTATGGTCTCAATACAGCCAAGGTGACGAGAATTCACTGTGAAAGTTAGTCTTCTCCCTGAGCAGATTAGTAGACTTGTGAGTATAGGGGTAGTGTGTCCCCTTATCATGGCCCGTGGGTAAAGTACTAGAGCATGCAGAGCCTGTGTATCCGATCCAAGTGCTCCATTGGAATGTCCAGCTCAATTAATTGCCTTCTCTCGTTTCTCGTCCCAGTGCCTCTTTGCCGTTCTTTGTGTCTGATTCTCAGCTGATACTCGTCGATCATGCAATAAATGGGTAAAGGACAAATTTCGTGGAGGATCAATCCCGTTCTGGGATGCGCCACGCGTTTTCCAATCAGAACTGTGGTGGTAGATAAATGCGACTTGGTCTATACAATGACCTGCTAGGCCAACCGATGTAGAAGTTAGTGCTTTTATCCATACAAGTCTGTTACCAGTCTGTCACCGACCACAAAGAAATGGAAGCCTTGGTTGGCGTAGGCAAGCACTGATGTGGGACTGGATCCCCGCACCATGAGAGTGGGAGTGGGCATCACCTGTCACTGCATCAATTCCGCCCGTGGCCTCTACTTCCCATATTTAATATTGGCAATAGCCGACGTTAAATATAGCCAGCCTATGTTTAGATTCCAATGCTTAACGCTGATCTCTGCAGGTATGACTCAACCCTCCTGTCCGGTCAAATACGACTTCCCTCGTTGAGGGATCCTTGACTCCTGATGTACCCTGGTTGATGGGCCATAGCGAATAAGTTGTTCCCGATTCTTTCTTCTCCTTCGGACTCGAAATGATTGGCGAGCACACGCGGAGCGTGTATCTAATCGTAAGAAGAAGAGAAAGCAGGAGTCGAGAAGAACGTGGGCGTATCTCCGCCGTTCCGACCGTCAACAGGCAACTATTCGGTCGCAAGTTGTGTGGAATACATTGTCCTTCACTCCATTCTCACACAACCCTGATTAGCGGTCCATACCGGTGCATATTGGTGCTACTGCATGTGTAGGACGTTACTCAACATCTTAAAGAGGAATTTGATTAAGAAAATCCCAAAAGGATCGACAGGATCGATTAGCACCACATAGTGAGGACTTCGCAATCAGCAATACATATATCGGATATGGTGATGACAGGTTGAGAGCGAAAGAGCTGAAGAGTGAGAGGTGAGGCGACCACCTTGCACACAGAGTTCTTCTTCCTTCACGATGGTCCTGTGCTGGCAGGCATCTGCTAACCTATCACGCTTTAATTACATCAAAATAGTGCAAACAGCATTCGGTCATGGGATATCGCTGCGCTCACGTACTATTCCAAGAAAAGTCGCGCTGTGGAAGGCGAATCGTTTCGGCTCATTCAATTAGTCAGCTACGAAATCTGCCAGTGTAGCTCACGGAAAAGTGTAAGAGCGTCTTTTCCGAATGCTATCCCCATTCTGAACGAACTGTGTCGTGATACGGTATCACATTCCTTAATACACTGAGCGGAATCCAGCTCCATTCGGCGACCATTTTCCCTATCTATCTACAAAACTAGGAATGTGTAAAATGTAACCTTTCTGAAGATTGATATTTTGATTTTTGGATGGAGGTGGCGCAGTGACATGAGGCGCGCATCCCACTCTCATAGTGCGAGGATCGCACGCCTAGGCCAACCAAATCTTTAATACCTCCGATGTGGGTGGGTTGGTACCAAATCCGTCTGGAAGGATAAAGTAATGACTTGTACATCAGAAAGCCACGTATAGGCCAAATCGCATTCACCTGCCACCACGAGTTGGAATGGAACTAGAATGCGCGGCGCATCCCACAGGAGGAGGGATTGATTACCGCTAACAATTTTACTCTTTACCTTCATAGGGTAGATTTTAACACTAAAGGGTTTTGATCTGAGTTTTTGCGAGGTTTTCTTCACGACAGCTGATGGTCAACCTGATTAAATTGTCTTTAGTTCAAACGCATTATTTGTCCGTGAACGGATCTCTTTCAATAAAAGAGTGGCGACAATTTCTCTTCCTCAAATTTGCCCCACTTCGTTAATTCTAATACAGAGCAAATTCAGTCAGAATCTGCAGTAGAAAAAATGAAATTGCGACCTTGCTACACATGTGCCACCCTGTGGTAATCCCAAAGTACACTGACATTATTACAGTCACGTGCCCACAGTCAAGGTGGTCTGTTTGGAAAAAAAATTAACAACTTCGACCGCGATTTGTAAATAGTGCGACATATTTGTTGTTGAATATTTTCGTAGCCAGCTACTTCCTGAAGGTTTTACAGTAACAAAAAAGACGTTTAGTACAATGTTCAATAGTTGAAGGAACAGGATATATTTACTGGCATCTGCCATGAATTCCAAAGATCCGCGGGAGACATAACCGTCTAAAGTGAGCATGGCAGGGCACCGGAAAGAGGATGGAAAAAGGAGAAAAGTGAGAAAAGTTCGTCATAAAACGAATATTCCAATCCACAGACGTAATCGGTAGCGAAGCTCGGACTAAAAAACGCGACGGTCATTATTCCTGATCTCTCTTGTATCATTGTAAACTGCACACATCACCTATTCGAGTTGCTCGCTACAGGAAACTACAAGTTAACATTACTGTCATTTGTTGTCACGTAGGGCGTTTTCCAATCATTGATGATGATGTGATACCAGTGCAGTAGCAAGACAAGCAAGTGAATTAGTGAGGGAGAATAAGCGAAAGAACAAGAATAAAGTGATTACAAGATTGGTACGATGCCAAGCCTCGTGTAACTGCGGTAATCTGATCCTACCACAATCGTTCACGGTAACGCCGAAATTGCTCCCAAGTCAAGCTTCTGTCGGGGATCCCACGCTTCCTACCAGATCGCATATTTGATAGCGTACTTTTTCGCGAGTGTACATGATTTTGAGGAGACTTGAAGGACACTGTTTTGTACTTCAAATATCCCGCTAAAATTGTAGAAAGGGCTGAATAAGCAATTTCAATATTAATGTACCAGAATTATCATAGTTGGCATTCGCCTGTCAGTGATGATCATGTATACATTTATTGTTTCGAAGTAAATTGATCACAGAACATGAAAGTACGGTACGAAAGTGAAATCCTCAGAACATATGATTCTATGGAGTAACACTGGGAATGAGAAAAAAGACGATCATCTGACATTAAGAACAAGGAAAACAATGCCCTCTGGCTATGAGATGATATCAATTCAGTCTCTGTAAAACCTTCAAACGATTTCTTCAACGACTGTGGCTGTGGGATGAATTTAAAAAAAACACTGCCGACATGTTTTCTTATGTAAAAGAACCCGACTAAGGGTAGATCCGAACCTTCAGCCATTAGTAACACCGGACCCCATTCAGATCTGAGTGATTACAAGTGCAAATACAGAGTAAAAATCGGATTCTGGACGAGAAAACAGCGGCAACCACTTAGCCAGTGGGCGTGACTTCTGAGATCAAGCACCCTTCATGGGTGCACAGATCAATTCCAAAAATCCTACCGACAAGCTCAGTGCACCGTTGCCTTCATCAATATCAAGGGTATCGTTAATTAGGAACGGTATCGTTTTTCTACGAAAATAACAAAAGGCAACCGCTAGGAGATGGTTCATGAAGGAATGTAAATAATAGCGAAAATCTACAAGACACAACAGTAATCAATGCACATGTAATACATTTATGGAATGTTAGAGACGGAGAAGAAGGGAGTAAGGTACGAAGTAAGGCGTTCGTGAACTAAATCTTACCTGCAGTACAGTATATGTTGAGGAGCAACGAGCAGCATTAGTGACAATGACTTACGGCGAACCAAACAACTTAGAAACATTTCTGAACGCTCGTGAATCTCTGATGACTTTCCACAAATCCGAAACTTTTCTGGATTCGAAAACCGACTTCTGAAATATGTAGTTACTTCGAAATTTTCAAATAAGTTGCAAAGAATCGAACAGCTACTTCATAACACTGGAAGGAGGGGAAACTGACCTTCAGCTTGCCGCGCTGCCCAGTTCTTCTGGACCTCTTGGAGCAGGCGGCTCGTGCGGAAAATCTGTAACGACAATATCTTCAGGAAAATTTTTCCCACATTCAATAAGAGGAACGTACCCGGAACTGAATTTCCGGATTCAGATTCATCATCGCTATCGTCAATTTGGATGAGTTGATCGCCGTTGATTTGTAAAGGTTTGTTAAATGTAGGTGCAAGTGGTGAGGGAGCAGAGAACGAGTCATCCTTAAATGATGTGTATAATTCTCGCTATATTGAAAAATACCATAAAAATCATGAAAACACCTTGGTTGCGAAGAAATTTAGTTAAAATGCAGAACAGTTAAGGCTCACACTTGGTAACAAATTCTTTACCCTGTTTTAGCAACCACAGTTTCTTTCTTCCCTAACACTGTTGTGCCTGCCTGAATATAGCGGTGGGTGGTCCCAACATAGATTATGTGTTGTGAAATGCTCAGCATTGGAAAAACGACCATCTTTTTCTGCACTCTGATGATCATTCATAGCTACTCATGAAGACGACTAACAAATTAACAACGTGCTCTAAGGGTTTTACTGTGTTTCTTCCCGAAAGTTTCCTCATAGCACAATGGAAACCCTTGACGCCACTTGTAGAAAAATATTTGTAAATGCAGGAACTTGAAAACATGAGATCTGCGATGATATATGAAGAAGGAAGCCTTACCAAATCTTCTTTTGGAGGTTCTGGGTGTGGGATGCCAAGATGTCTCCTACAGTAGTATGCGACACATCTATGAACAAACTGGTATTGATCCTAAACCATGATGTTGTACACTAGTTCAAGAAAACAATTATGCTATTTCCTCTGCTTCCATTTGCTTGAACCCGTATCCTGAAACATAGCCGAGCTAGCTGGGTTTGAAAAAAATCAGCTATGACTGCTTTTTACACGACCTCACGTTCGTTTTCCCTCTGGCACCGCTATACCGGCGTTTCGCATTCGGATGCCGACGAATATTCGTTAAATTTGAAGCTACACAACTACAAGTGCTCGTCCACGGTATTACAATCTAGCAAAGTGCAATCACCTCCACACAGAGTTACAGCATCGCTAACAACGTGCACAATAGAAATACGTAAAATAGCAAAACCGACGATATGAGTGGCTTCGCAACTTACTACTGTGTTTTGAGGAAAGGAAAATTCAGGATTTCCACAAAAATAACGCACCTGTGTTTGCACCATACTCGATCTTTGCTTTCTTAAACTCATGACTAGTTCAAAAAGGTCGAGTGATTCCAGTTGCGAGGATTTGATCAATTCTCTTATGTAATTTACAGATATGATAGTCCCCGTGCGACCAACACCCGCACTGAAATTTATGGTTGAAGAATTGAAAACCACAGAAATGTTTCTTTCGAGGGACATACCTGCAATGGACTAAAATTGGTGCATTTGTCTTCTCATGAAGTTCTGCCATGTTTTCAATCATGTTGATCAACTGACTTTCCCCAGATGGACAGCCATGATCTGGCCACTCCCTGGAAAACAAGATGGAGCCATTTAAACTTCGACAAGCTGTCAATATGTTGCTCAACTTAACCTAAGCCTTTAACTAGGAAATATTGAGATCCCAAGAAATGCTTATTTTTTTCATTTTGATGACCAGCAAAACTTGTCTGATACTCATTCAGAGCAAAAGATCTGTTTCTTGGTTCGCTTTGGAAGAAGAGCTCTAATCTAGTAGATGGCAACGCTTTCCGTGTCCAACGAAAACACTGGCACACTTTTTGGATATTTTTATGGTGAAAATTTCGAGTAATCTTTGAACCATTTAGGTAGTACAAAGCTATACCACGTAGATGCTTACCACGAAAAGTTGGGTAACAGGCCTCAGAAAGAAGAGAACGGTAAGAGAATGATGCACGATAGGTTCACTAATATCCTTGTTCAAAGGAAAAAAGGCACTGGGTACGTTTCAGACTTTTGCTAAAAAAGACACAACTTCCTCAATAACGACCACCAAAACATGAGCAAAAGCTACACAAAGCAAATATAACGATGTCTCTTATTAAAGTGATCTTAGAAAGCACTGATAGAACCCTCAACTTTTTGTTTGATGATTCCGTTTACTGTTCGTACGCAAAGATAGTCTTCTGCGCGTGAAATTTTCTAGCAAATGAGCAAACAAAAAGGCCTCACTTGTAATGCAACTGATGAATCGCTCTTAACTCTCCACTTTTATGGTTCGTCATCCGCAAACGTCGCAACAGGTACTCGTCATCAGCGAAACTGAAAACACGAGCATTGACTCTTCAAGAGCATGTTTTGCTCAACATAGCGAGCGGACAAACAGAACGCAAACTTACGTTTCCACTGCATCCAAAGTGATTTCATAGCAACCGAACAGAAGACTTTGTCCGATTTCAGCAGGCCAATACCGCTCGCATTTTACCTTCAATAAAATTATATATTATACACCATCTCGTGCTATATACTATTAATTACTAGCCATCGATCACCTAGAGAACATCTGACCACAAAACGCGGACAATGACTAGCAAGCTGAAAGATACTCCTCCAGTGAACGACGGACTCGTCCGTTATTTGTGCAAAAGCACTCTACTAGAGAGCGAAAGAGAAGGTTCCAGCTACCCACACACCAAGCAAAATCATCAATATCCCTAGGTTCCAAAAATCTGTGGATTACCGTAGTATTATGAAAAACTGAAGTCACAGCTTACCTTGTTCATTTCAACCAACTTGCAAAGCATAACAACGAGTACAACTTTCTGTTCGTCGACCATTTTCCACCTGAAATTTATATAGACTCGGATCATTTTGGAACGAGAGCTTTCTTTTTGCCAAGTGATCACCACACCCAGCTATTGAATTGAATGCCCAACACTGACAGATGAGCACTGCAGAGTCAGAAATAGTTAGTGCGTTGGGATAAGCGCACATGTGATATCAAGACATAAAAATGTCAGAACAATAATTACGGCAGAATAAAAATACGCTAAAAAAAAGACATGATGCGAAAGATTAACCGACCATTCTTCCAGCGTAGTAGGTAAAGGCGCCTGTGCAGCAATAAAACGCATAACTCCTTTTGGAAGGCTGATGAACGATGCATTGATATAGCCGTTCGGATTGTCTTCGGATGATGAGAGAACAACGCGATTTCGATCATCTAAAATTATAGACAAAAACTGAATGAAGTGATGCAAAACAGAGATATTACTTGGACTTCTGCATGAATGCTTCAAACTCATTCGGAGCTTTTACTTGATAACTTTCCAAGCATAGGAGTACTTTATCATTGTACGGCAGCACCCAGCCTAATTACATCTGCTGATGAGCAAGACCTGCGATCATCTTGTTCGTCGCGCGATTTCCGTATGATTGCGAATATCACCACTTGTGTAGCACACAAAACAATCAATGCTAAAACCCACAATTAGTACAGTAATAAAGAACGATGAAATGTCACAGGCACTGATAGCGTTCCTGCTAGGTAACGGACATTTTAGGCCAAGAATTGAAGGGTGTTTCTCGAATCAGCCATATGGTTCATACTCCCCAGTAAAGCGGTACAAGTTCGCGAAAATATCCTAGCCATGATAAGTTTCCTTACATGTGTATCTTTACATAATAGCCACAAACGGTCGTGAAAATTTAACGTGATAGTTCCTCTAAGTAATAGTCTACTTTCGGTAACAATTACCAACTGAAAACTAGTCATCAAAATAAACCTTTTTGCTATTGTAATGAAATGAATTAATCCTTATTTCCAAATGATCATCCATTCCCGAGAAAACAATCAAAACTCCCTCGAAAAATAATACTCTACCTAAAGAACATTAAAAATACTAGTAAACAAACTGACAAGGCAAGATATCCCTGTAGCGGTTGCGCATCACGTGCACACTTTCTGAGGCGCATTTGGTCGAATACTCTGGATCGGTGCGAAGGGCTTCCTGTTCGAGTCGAATTTGCTGGAATTGTTGGCTCTACGGAAATAACGGTTATTCGGTATGAAAGGATGGTAGAATGATATAGGCAGCGTTCATAGTTTTGGAAATTGCATAACTGCGAATTGCGGAACCTGCGGGAAAGGTAAATAAATATCGACTGGGAGATCGGAAAAATTGTGGAAATGCGCAATTGTGGAATTTGCGAAAATGAAGAATTTCAAAAAGAGTGGAATCTACGTAGGCGCACGTTATTCCACGCAGCTCATCATTCGTACTTCCATCACTGCCTCTGTGGAGTTGATTAATAAATGAAGAATCACTTCCTATATGGAAATTTCACTTTTCTTTTTATCTAAGTTTTCCTCACTTACTTTTGAAACCTGGTGTGTAACACTTCAGAAATTCAATCAAAAATACTGAACCGAGAAAAACATCAGATGCCATGCCAATGAAAGATCTTGAAGAGTACTGGACGAATCTGTGTTAATCTCCAAACTCAAATGCATTGTTTTGCCTGGACCTTAGTGGAAAAAAAGAGGAGATTCCTTTTACTTTCTGAAATAGCGCCATACACAATAATAGAGCCGAGCACGGTTTTGTGGCCTTTTATTAGGAAAGTACGCCGATCAATACCTATCTTTTACGCAGATTCCACAATCCTGCATTCCGCGAATTCCACTATTCCACACCTTCCTTTCCTTAATTTCTCTGATCCCCTCGAAACTTCGTAGCATGGAAATCAATACGTATCTATCAATATCTATCAATACGTATCTATCAATATCTATCTATCAATACGTATCTGCTTCTCATCAATTCCATAATTCCTCGAATCGCATTCCGCAGTTCTGCAATTCCGCTAATTCCAAAACTATGAACCCTGCCTATTGAGTGATTTTATAATACGGCGAAATTGCCCAGTGTGAAGTAATCAAAATGTGATGCTGAGTTCACAACGCGCTTTTCATCATGGTAACCCATACATTTCTATGTCTATAGTTCATATAACAATGAAGACTTTTATCACTTTACCCAGTGGTAAATATGGCAAAAATAATGTTAACCCAAGCACCCTAAATGTATTCTTGCACTGGCGGGTGACACATAATTCAGAAGCCACGTAATCTTCGGAACCACAGATTTGGCAAATAGTTCAAATCGGTGTGCAAACAGATATCTCCCCTTTTAATTGAAAAACTCACATAAAATCGTTTAATGTAGTCGGTCATTGAAAGACTAGATTCGTAGGCAAGAAACTGTTCCAACAATTGGTTAAGGTGAGACTGTTGCTTGGATATCGTTTGTGAAGCCTCCATCTTATTTTCAATAACAGGAGGTGGTGTCTTTGGTAAACTGACAGATGAATCAACTGAAGGCGACTTCGGCACAGCGCCCTTCAAATATAATACTTTACAAGCAGGCAGAAATTCATTCAATATTAAAACTCTTACATCCATGCAGAAAGATGATGGAGGTTCTTCGGGCTGTGGTTGTTTTTGTTCACTTGCTGTTTCATTTGACGTTTTTTCGAGAACACCATTGTCCTTGGAGGGATTCGTGGAGCTCATCGCTCCTACAGATATTATTCAAATTATGTAAATACATGTACGAGAAATGATGAAACAACACAAGACCGCAGTTCAAGTAAATTGAAGGGTATGAGGGTATGAGAAAGGTGAAAATGGAGAGAGAAACCACGAGATAAGAGCAAAAGAAAGCAATTAAAATATATAGAAAATGGGAGCACATGTAGTAATGGACAAGTAACTGGCAAAACCTCAGTTTGTGAACACAAAAGGATCAGTTAATATTGAAAAAACGAATTGCCAGGCAGAAATTGTTCATAAATCGATGCCCGAGTACGGTAGAGCGCGTTTACTAACGTGATTTATCCTCTAACAGGCCCCTGTCAGACTTCGCGATTTTGCGATCTCACGACTTCCACGCGAAATTCCAATACAAATATACTTAATATAAAATATAACCAAAAATACTAATTCTCAAGGCAGCAGTATCGCGTGCGAAAGTGCGACGCCACAAAATCGTAAAATCGCAAAATCTCAAACTTGCAAAGTCGCGGATTCGCAGAATCGCAAAATTTCAAAGTCTGATAACGGCCATGCAGAACTGAAATAGCGAACTATACCAACTAAACACCGAAGGCATAATTTACTAGTGGGAAGTAAAATCACCAAAAACTTAAAGTTCGTGGGAGAAACCGAAAAGTCATTGAAGACCTGGTTCCGGGGCAAAACCATAATGACATTATTTCTTGGTGTACTTCTCATGTCGTAAAGGCACAAAATAGATTTAATCTCCGTGTGAATAAGATGCGACCACTTGGCCCAATTTACAATGAAGTGCGCCTATTAAGGTCGCTGTCAGTCTTTGCGATACTGCGATTTTGCGATGTCGCACTTTCGCACGCGATACTACTACCTTGAGATTGTGCATTGCCGCAACATCGCGTGCGGAGCCGCGCAACGTCGTGTGCGAAGCCGCAACGTCGCGTGCGGAGCCGCAACACCGCAAAATCGCAAAGTCTGACGGCAGCGTGACCTTATTAGGCTGAAAGTGTGTGCGTCGAGCGCTTGGCAAATCGAAAAAACCATACCACATAGTCATGACGCGTCAGCAAGGTCCGTTTCGGAGCGCTTGATAGGGCGTGGCCTGAGTGGCGAGAGTGAGAGTGTGTGGCGGGGTGAGAGAGTTTGACACAGTCTCACCCAAGTCCGTAGGCCAGGCTCCATCCAGCGTTGTGAAATGAACTGTAGCCACGAAGCCGGGACCGTACGTGATTGCAGATGAAAATGGGATCGCTCAGGCTGCATTTATACATTGCGACAAAATTGTAAATCGATAAGTAGACAGATTCAAAAAATGGAGAGGTATGTTGAGAAATGAGACAAGACTGTGAAGTAAAGGGTGCTGTGCCTTGGAAATCCTGTGGAGTAACTGATGTGAAACGAAAGTAGCAAAAGCGTTTACATTGGGATTGATTTTTCCATAATTCAGCCAGTTTTCGGGGTCGGTCGGTGCTCTATTGGGGCATTGTTCAGAGTTCGCGATTCAAACGATCACGCGATTCACGCGATTCAGGCGTACCATTCCCCTAATCGATACGCATCTTATCCTTCCCGCCTGGATCGCCTGGACGTGCGACTCGCGAACTCTGAACAGTAATTTACTATCTGAAAGGGGAGTGGCAACTTGTTGAATGCTGCCATTAATACCTATGTGGCTAACGTAATAAGATTGTACGTAAATGTTATACGCATACTTCACATGTACGGCCTTATAAAGCAAAAGTTACTGCATATTATTCATGTGAAGGCACGTTATTGTTAAAAGTCAATAAGTTGTCCCCCTCCCCCCCACCCACCGATATAGCACCCGATTCAAAATCGCCGTCAGACTTCGCAACTTTGCAATGCTGCGATTCCGCGATGCGCGGTACTTTCGCACGCGGTTTTGCGACCCTGAGACTTTGTAGCGCCGCAACTTTACTTATGGGGCTGCGCAAAATCATCAAAAATCGCTAAGTCACGCCTTAGTGGAGAAAAGAAGAGGTTTCTTCCCCCTTCTAAGCCATAGTAGAATGCCCCTCCCTCATTGCGATAGCACCTCGCTGTATAAAGGGAATAGAGACCCAGCGAAGGCAGCCGTCAGGGCTTCGCGATTTTGCAACTCTGCGATTTTGCGGCGTCGCACTTTCGCACGCGATACTGCGACTTTGGCATTTTGCATTGCAGAAACTTCGCGTGCGGAACCGCGATAGCGCAAAAAAAGCAAAATCGCGAAGTCTGACGGCGACCGAAGCGATTGGCATGGTTGTTTTCGATTAATAACAGCAATAGTCTATGATGGCCCCGCTTGGTGAATAGGGAAAAGCAAATTTGAAATTCGTAAATGACCAACCTTTGCTGGAAGATACATTACAAAATGAAGTGTACATTTCGTAACAAACAAACATCTCCGTCTAATCACTTCAAACATGACCTCAGAGTTATCGTGATCACAGCTTATTTATCACTTGAAATTGGTATGAATAAAATAAGTATTATGCAACTTGGTGCTGTCGCAATGGAGGGAGGGGGGGGGGACATACCACTATGGGCATTATTTTTATCTAAGCCTAAGGGGAGAAAGGAACCCCTTCTTTCGTCATCAAGGCTGAGGCAAAAGTATACGCCTGAATGTGCAGATTGCCCTCCAAGATGCTTAGATAAGTAAATTTTCACAAGATGCCCCCTCCCCCTTCTTTGCGATAGCACCTGCAGTTTTTATTGAAGTTTTCGAGTGATTAAAAATTGTAAGGAATCGACTATAGCTGAGCTGAGAGTAGCGGGAGAGCCGACCCACGGAAGCTATTGAAGAACGACGGTCGATAGAAACGAGCGCGACACCTTTTATTACTACAAAAGATGGGACAAGTGGACAAAAGGGAGAGCCGTATGGAGGTGGAGGAAGAATCGAAACAAAGAAAGGAGGGGGCAAAGTGTTTTGTGCTGACCAGATAAGGTTAGTCAAATCTTTGGCCATTTGGCCAATTTTTCATTACCTAAGGGAACTGCTGAGGACCTCTTATCTAGCCACAGCGGACCACATTTTTTGACCTCAAAGTGAGGATAGCGCAGGCTGAGCATGGGCAAAGGATACTTGATGGCACCACTCGAAAAGAAGCGATTACGATGAAAATGTATTGCATAGTCAAGGGGTCTCTGACGCAATACGAAACCCCATGGGAGGAGAGTTCCAGCTCCTTTTCACGATAATGGATGGGCTAATGTCTCCCAGCACTCTTTTATAAGACTAAGTTATAAGACTACAAGTCAGCCAGGAGCTTCCTACCATTGCAGCATACAAATGAGTACCAGATTCACGGCACTGAATTTGAAAATTAGGTATTTTTCTGTTATTAATTTCATTCTATTTATGACCATTGGGCACTGAATTGAAAATTTAGGTATTATTCTGTCATTAATTTAATCAATCTACTAATTTGTTTATTTTATTTTATTTGTCTTATATTTTGTTTTATTTATTTATATTTATGGTTATTTTTAAAAGAATTGGAAATATAGGTACAATTCGTTATTAATTTTATTCTATTTATAAGCTCAACCAATGAGAAAACTGTAGAGTGGTTCAAGTTGCCAGGGGTACCACTTGTAATCCATGGGAAGAGGCTATTCGAAGCTGGTAAACCTGCCATCTCACTCATGTCAACCAATTGGTAGCACATCTACCAGAAACTGGAATCCATTGGTTCGTGCAAATCCTTGTGTAATCCGAGCCAATATACAACTACTCCTGCACTTGTGAATGGAGGCCACGACAGGGCGCACACACTTTCCATTTTTTTGGATGTTAGCGACCTACTTTTGTTATATTGTGGGAAGATATTTTCTGCAGTTGAAGTCAATCGGTAAAAGGTAGGCGAAAGGAACAATCACGTATTCAACACCGTTTTTGGCTATTTATGCTCTATTCATGCGTACTGCACACTGAGTTTAATTCGTTACAGGACGCTGAGTTATGAGCAAATTCTGGTTCCGCATGAGACTCGAATCAGCTGGGGTGAGGCTTCTTTCTCCGAAAAATCGCGTGGCCGCCGGCGGCGAGCGGCGCGGCGAGTTCGACTTGCGAATCGATTGGTTTTGGGAGCGCGGCACAGTATGGCTGCGTCACTTTCTGCGCTTCCCCCTGCCACACTGTCTCGCTTGAGGGCTGCCATGCCCTGTCACTGGCACTCGCACCCTCCGCGCCCTCGCCGCGGGCGGCCACGCGATTTCCAAGAGAAAGTAGCCTCACCCAATCAGCTGGTGTATATCGTTAGGTCAGGGTTTCACAGTGCCTTGCCGTGCACGTGACGCCTTCAGCGCGAGGCGCTGCGCCATGGACTAACGCTGTGAAATCCTTCGAAGAAACAGATTACGACATTAGTAAAAAGAACAATATTGCGATATAGCAATCGCAACTCGCAAACGTCGTCCCGAAGGGAGTACATCGGGAGTCAAACATTTCTCGACAGCAGGGGGGGGGGGGTGTAGTTGACCGGACAAGAGCGGGGGTAGGGGGTCGTGTGTGCAGACGTCGGCGATAAGCACTAGAATCCAAACTCTCAATAATAACTATTTTTTCAGGTTAGGATACATAGCTGAATCACATCACAACGATACAATCCGGCAACTCATACTCGTATTGTAGACGTCGAATAGAAGGGGAGTGGGTCGTATTTGGTTCTCTTAGAGGGGTGGTCATAGTGAGGCTCCTAGTTCCTGTGCGTCTGAGGCAGCCCTGACCCCGAACCAGCACGAATGAAGTGCGGATTTTTGTTAGGACAAGTGTTTTGCCCACAGACGAGCACTATAACAACATTCGCAGGTTGTCGAAAAAATATAAGGAAATGAATACAACGTAACTTAAGGATTGCTACACAACAACCTATTTTTATATAATAAGTTGTTGTACGTATTGAGATGGTGTAGTGAGAGATGGGGCGCACCACCCTCTCATAGTGCGGGGATCACATTCGCATCAATGTTCGCTCACGTCAATCAAGCCTTCTATACCTCATAGGTAGATGATTTGGTACCAGACTCGTCTGAGGAGACAGAAGCACCGAATTGTGACGACTGACCCCAGCAGGTCATTGTGTGTGCTAAATCGGGACTAAAGTACGTGGCGCTTCTCGAAAAGCCCAAAACCCTACTCCTTATCTTTCTGATTTAATGCACAACACTAAGCCGAGGCTTGACTGACTGTAGACCGTCGCAAGAGGCACCGAGCTCAGATGGTCGCACACAAGTATTCCATTTGATGAGAATGTCAGAATCTTGAGTGTGGTGGAGTAGGAGCCAAGGCGGCGTGCCTCACACTTGCCAGGCCTCGCGATATCACATCGGCTTCACCGTCCTTTCACCACAGAACTCCGAGGTCTACTGGATGCACAATATCCATCGTTGATGCGCCAAGTGCTGTCTCTCATTGGTATTTGGTCCACTTTTGTTAATCAGCGTTTTCTACGAACATTCACAGCAGTGATGGTTCGCTATTAGAGTCATAAGAATCAAGTTCTTGGCGTTAATCAATCCTTTCTGTGAGATGCGCCACGAACATTAGTTCCATTCGGAATCGTGGTGGTAGGTGGATGCGATTTTGCCTATACAATGAGTTGGGGGGGGGCAGCCGATGTAATAGGCAGTATTTTCATACTTCAATCAAGTATGGTATCCACTCACCTACCCCGGATGGATGGATGGCTTAGTTGACCTGAGCGGGTATTGATACGGGGGATTTGATCCCCACACCGTGCGTATGGGAGTGCACGCCACCTGCCACTACACCTTTTCCTCTCGATTAACTGCTATTTCTTTAATCGTTTTCATAATGAGACGCAGTCGAGGAATGGTCCCAGCATGCATCCCTAGTAAGAAGTTGTAGGTCTGTGCACGTGCAGTAGCTTCTGCTTACACAGTTCCAGTGGGTGACCACCTGGAGGGCCGTAACTGGTTTCGCAAGTCTTATCGCATGCTTAGTAATTGGTCACGGGTACTCACGAGATGCTTGTTTATTGTCTGGTATTTGTTTGCTTAGTCTAAACAGAATGGGACGTAAATCTACCTGTAAAGTACGGGAAGCCGTAGGGTTCGTCTGAGAGGGTTACCTACGAACCTGTAAAACTGGCTGATCCTACAAACCACTATGTAGGCCGGTTAATTTCGGAAGCACTTACGATTTTGAAGAGAAATAGAATACATAGCGTGTCTCTAATAAAGGGCTGGTAATCAATCCTTTCTGTGGGATGCGCAACGCTATTAAAAAACTCAGCTCATTCTATTTATATATGTTTGGTATTTATTATGTTCTTCATAGGAATGTGTGCATTCATCATACATATTCACAATGCATATATTTAGATGACAGTGTGGATCATATAAACAAGCAATAAAATAAACAATAACAATTTAATAAAACAATTAATCAATCATGATTTCTTTTCCCATACCAAGTGGATTTTCTTTGAGATCGATCTTTTGTTTCATAGCGAACTGAAATGATGGAATTACATTGGAGAAGCTGGATACACATGAATGTGTCTTTCAAACAATTTCAGGCTTCAATTGCCTAAGCAAGGTACAAATGTAGAATTAATCCGCATTTGAATTCTTTACTTCCACCTTTTCACCCCGGAAAAGCGGGTGTGCGTAGTTAGAACAGGATTTTGCACCGCTGCGCGCGACGCGATCGCGGTGCTAGGAGCACCATACGTAGTTGGGTCCTGAAGCGATCCCCGTATCCCACGCCCAGAAAACTAAGGCAGCGTTCATACTAAACTGAATGGGATTTTTGGCGTAAAGTAAAAGATACGTATCGATCGAGAAAATGAGCGCATCGGCGCATCCGCGCTTTGAGAGAACTGGCGCATTTGCAATAAGCGTGAGATACGTATCGATCAAGAAAATGAGAGTAATGGCGCATCCGCGATTTTGGCTATTTGCCACAATGCAAATAAACTGACGTGGTGGTACGTGACATCGCCAAAAATTCCAAGTCGTGGATGCGCAGATGCGACAAAAATCGCATTCAGTTGGGTATGAACACGGTCGTAAGACCGTGATCGCATAAGGACCCAATTACATATAGCTCGCACGTGTCGCACACCGTGTTGGGAAATCCCTTCCTAGCGATAAGCGCCCGGGAAAACTCGCAGATCATTGGAGCTTTTACGAACATTTTAAGCTCAATGTCAATCCAAAAGCAGGGTCTAGTTTATACGAAGGTAGAGCGTTGCGATGCATAGGATTCTTGCAGGACACCTCTTTTTTCCAACACAACATATGACCCCCTGAAAATTCTTCGTCCAATGCTTGACTGTTCTGATCCCTCCACGCATTCTTCCAGGCTTGGACAGCCGTCGCCCTTTATCCGTCTACGATTTCGCTGGATAGATAGAGATGGAGACTGGGGAGTCAAGTTTCATGACTTCATAGAAGGAATCCGTAGACTACATCCCCATTTTTTTAACTGGATCACCCAAAGACAGACCAATTTATATCAGATGGGAAAATTTCAAACCGGAAAAAGATTTCAAAAGAATATCACGCCGGGTCACCACTGGCTATGAAACAAGGGAAATAGGTTTTACTTGTCATGTCTTCTAAGTACAAGTGCATATATCGTCCTGGTACATCAGTTACCAAATGGGCCAGATTTGTTAGGGAACGAAGGCAATCGCCCAACGAAGGAAATTTCATGTTACCTGGAAGTGGCAGGTTCCTTTACTCAGTAATCGTACTACTCTGCGCTGATCGATTGTAACCACCTGCTTCACCTGAAAAAAAAACTGATTGAAAGCATTTTATTATATTTCACTCAATATAGGTCTCTTAAATCTTTCGTAATAAATTGCTGATTCAGAATTTTGTTAAGCAGCTTTGCAATTTCGTAACAATCATAAGACTGCAATCTGGTGCCATTATTTTTCCTATCGGATTGTGCTTACTCATAGACTTGATTGATGCAGTCGGTAAACACAGCATCGAATTTCAAAAAAGCAAGGTTCATCCCTGGCGAATTCCACGAGTATTGCATGGCCTTATCTTCACAGATTTTACAACCTTCCGTACGCTTTTCACTTCTTAAGATCTTAACGATAAAGCAGGTTGTTTAGAATCGGCCGCAGCTATATGAAACTTTCTGGCCAAAAACAAGTTTTTACGATACCCGAAGAAAGAGGTTCATCACTGCGAAATATTCCTGGTTATGCCTCAGTTAAATTAAGAAGGGCAGTGTAAATGGAACCATCCTCATATTTCAGAGCGCCAAATCTTGCTCAGGCAGGTACAGCGGAAAAGGATGGCCCACCTTCCACGTGGCCCAAAATTTAAATATTTAAGCTATTTGCTGTTCCTCGCTGTTGGCGCGAGCTCATCTATCAGGTCGCTGTCCCGTGAGTCTTGAAATTGGTTGGTATCCATAAGTTAACGGATGAATTTCGTCTCCATTCGAATATTTTTACGAGTTCCCACACGGTTCGCGTGTTTAGTGGTCTCGTAAGCCATTTAACACTACCGATTCCTCTGTTCCCTTATATGTACTCTTGCGCTTTCACAATCAATCCGACCAGAGAGGTGGGCTCCTAACGTGAGTGAAAGCTAGGAATAGAGGCTCGTATTGTCGCAATTACGGCTGCAGGTGTAATTTTGTCGACCACGTATGTAATGGCAGTGCAACAACCTCCGGAGGTGCGTTTTCAGAATTCCTTATGGATGTGGGATTGCCTGAATACTGCTACAAAGATTCGAATTTTTCGCTTTTCCCTGCGACTAGGAAATCAAATTTCCCGCTTTCTACCTGAGAACAGCAAAAAGAACTCGCAAGAAAAGTGAGACTACTAGATTAAGTTTGAGCACCTTACCTTCAAATTCACCGAGAGGGAACAATTTCGGCTTACGGTATGGGTTACGGTGGCCTGCAGTTAGTTACTTTGCACACACGACGCCATATCAAGAGGTCGTGTGTGAATTCATTCGTTTTTGTTACTATAAACACACTTTTTTTTCTCATTTTTTCGCTTATTTACTAAATGAAATCAATCTCGCCCTATCCAACATCAAATGACGGTGGCGTCGGCCCTTCTGAAGCGCGCAGTTCAAGGTGAAACGCGCCAAAACCGCTCCAAAAGCGAGACCGCTCTAAAAGCGCGTTTTTCAACGCGATTTTCGCTACACATCATCTCTTCTGAGTTCAAAAGTTCGTTTGCAGTAGGCAGTGTTTTGAAATAGGCTTTCTTTCCTCGTCCCCTAATTGAGCCTTTGAAATGTTTGAATATAAGCAGAAGTTCTTGCATTGAACCGATCTGTCAGTGATAGAAACATTCTCGAAGTAAAGTGGTTTTCACTTCCCTTAATTGATTCACTCGTTTACAATACTATGAAACCACGCCCCCTTTTTTTCTTTATACACACACACTCACGTAATCCTATTACGGGAACGAATGCGACATTACTACAGTATGCCTTATGTAGGTATTCGATCACATTCCCTCTTTCAATTACGGGCATAGCAACCTGACGCTGCAAAAGAAGCCACGATTTGCCTGTTGCACCTGCTTACGCGCTGGTTTCTAGTTGGAGATTAATAACTAGGAAAGCCATCAGGTGAATTCAATGCTTTCAGTGTTCCATTAGTAGGGAATTCTCGAAAATTCTTTAGAACATGCGTTGTTGCCAGGCCATAAAAATTAGTTTCTTACATATGAACAACCAGAAAGGTGTCGACGCGTGAGCATACTCGTAAATATCCTTCTGAGATTTCAAAGACAATCCGGGTAGAAATAATTTACAGCAAGCCATGGAATACACCACGACTTCGACTTTCAGACAACATCGTCGAGAATGGAAATCTAGTCCAAACAATGAATCGTAAGAACCCTCTAATGCTTTATTGGAACCATTTGGCTCCAATAAACTGACCGAATACAAAGGTACGCAAGACATACATGCCGGAGTATCATTGGAAAAGGTCCGATTCGATAAGCCGTAAAAATTGCACTCGACACCGCTTCTTTATGCTTTTTTTATGACTAAGCAAAGGGGGGGGGGCAAAGGCCTGACCTTCGAGGTCGCCACTACGTTAAGTCTGCTTGTTTTAAAATTGTGTTTTAGTAGCTATCAAAGTATGATTTCATGAGAGACATGTGAAATTGTGCTCGTTTCTATCGAAAAGGAATAAACATTCGAAAATGTGCCTTCAAAAATTTTTAGACGGCCATGAAAATGATTTATTTTACTCCATTCTTTTATTCAGTTATTTGTTCAAGGAATCTAAGGAGCTCATTTCTGTGGAAAAAGTCTCGTGTTTTCCTTGTTTTTTGTTTCTTTTTTTTTGTAGAACTCGTCTTTTCTCCGATTCTTACTTGATTTGACTACCATCAGAAGGCCAAGCTCAAGCTGTGACACATAAAGAGTCCCATGAGGAATCAAAATGCGGTTTTTGTGTCGAATGGGTTATTCACCCCTCGATCTGATGAGGACACCAAGCAAAAGCGGCTGAGTTGCCTAGAAAAAAGCGTAAATACCGTTTTCACAAAGCTGCCGACAAATGCAATGCTTACGCAACCCCTTTTGCTTGCGCATCCCATTCCAGTCCTTTAGAAGAATGCAGTGATGAATACAACAAACCTCTTTTCGGCAATGAGGACTTTCGAGATGCGACAAGAACACTTCAACAATATTCACACGTATCGGCAACACTAAAGCGCCATCTCTTCGCCTGAAATGTCAAATTGTTATTGCTAGGAAGCCTTGAGAATACCGCCGCCCCACCACATACAGAGCAGTGAATGGAGGTGAACGGTAAAGGACTAGAACGGCATTCCTCGCTGAAGCCTTCGATCCTATCCCTAACATTATTATTCGCTACTTTGTATTATTACATTGATACATAAATTCCGTCCCATTTATAATTTTTCTATCATTTCTTACTATAATTTCACTCATCACTTCTCATCACCACTTGGCACTTTTTAATTTTTCTAAAAAAATTTTTTTTGGGGCTTATGGTTACGGCATGGTACCATTCTTTCATTTTTTATCATCACTTAGCATCTTGAAAGTTTTCTTTTTGGGCTTACGGATTTCTGGAGCAAAACCATGAGGCACTGCTCAACAAATGGCTTACCATTTTGAACTGTGGTAATGATTATATTGTTGAACATTAATTGCTGTTAAATAGAGAAATAAAAAATTTGAAAAATCTTTCATATAAGTGGGACAAAATTTATGAAACAACGGTATAATATACTTCATTTCGCCTTTCCATATGTATGTAACGAAGGATGGAGATAGCTTTCATTCTGTTTGAATTCACTTATTGTTAGCTTCTATTTCCTTGTTATGTAAATAAAAAATAAATGAATAAATAAAAAATAGATAAGTCTACTAGTGATAAGGATTTCCCAGCTATCGCTAGGTTAGTGCCAGAACCATGTGGGGATGTAAGTATTGCCGTCTGCGCAGTGGGATTCAGGTCAAGAGGGTAGGGTTTCAGTTGCCCATCAAAAAAAAAACGCCGTCATTTTTGATTCATAGGATTTTCAAGTTTTATCACTTCTTCTATAGTAAAGAATCAGCTTTGGTCCTGGACTGAATATTGCTATTGCTCAATTTGAACATGCGTTCCACGCAAATTGAACAAATTGGAGTGCATGGCGCATTCCAAATGGACTTATATGACTATGCATCTTGTGTTTGCATTATTATATCTACGTTGAAAATATGAAAATTTTAGTGTTGCTATTATGTACTTAAATCTATTTTATTATTACATCCATTTTATATATTGTATTACATCCATTATTAAATCTGTTTTAAAACATATGGGAATACTCTTTCTTTGAAATACAGTACAGCCCATTCGAAATCTCGTTCCATTTAGTTGTCCCTCCGCACTGATTCACAATTGCCTCAAATCGTTTAGAGGTTGCCGTTGTAATCGTTCTGGTCGGCGGTGAGGGACAGAGGAGTGACTGTTCCGCGCTCCGTCCTTCAGTTGGTTCAATTAGGCTATTCAAGTGAACGTTATTCGTCGAGAGCACGTTTACCGCATACTCGACGTATACAAACACTGACCTCTCTATCCCCCCTTATTGAAGTGAGGTCGGAATGGGTGGGGGCACACATTAACCATTACATGATCTGCCGCCGACGAGAACGATAAATACACGTATGGCGCCGTCTCTAATTTCCGTCAAATATCATTCTTTTTGAGAAATTACCGTGTAGCGTGAGAAAGGCAAGGGAAATGGCCAGGTGGAATTTCCAGGAATATTACGTCAAAAATTGCGGTATGAAAGGATCGAGCTTCGGTAAACCACATATTTTGGAAAGCGCCATGCCTTTGGCTGGTCTATTTCAGGATGCTCCATGCTTTGGCCATTACTTTTGCAGCCGGAATGTCTATGTAAGTATACTTGACATTGAAGCACTTTCACTCACTCCTGACAGCATTCAAAGGGACCCCTACGAAATAGGGGGGGGGGGGGAAGGGGTGGGGACGTTAGGAATGGTTGGAGGGTCATTTGAATGGTTCGAAGTGAAGAGAGAAGCGACTCCCAGTGCTGCAACGGGCCAAGCAAGCCTGTGGACTTGTAGTAAAGTAGAATAACACGGAAAATCATTTCCAGAGCACTACGAAAGCTCAGAAGTATACATAAAAATACAAGGTTCGTTTTTGCTGCTATTGTCCCAGTAGTTTCGGTATGTCATCGCAACATATCAAATAAATAAATAAATAAGGATATCTCCATTGAAACATGGAAGAAAGTGAGTGATCTTTGTTATAAAGATACTGAGTTATGGACAAAAGCTTCGATCTCGCACGGGACTGGAACCTACACTCCATGATTTCCGGACATACGAGCTGATCCATCCAATGTTCGAGATCCCCTCCACCCTACTCAGCTTCTTCAACCAAAAAAAAAGATTCTCGAAACACCAACAGATGATTTTTCTTGCAGAATATTGTATAATTTTCTACCATTTTTCCAGTTACATAATGGAATTTCCAGAATCTTTCACGCTCTGAGAGTGACTTGTCCATCGTTCATAAATATTCATAAAGGTGAGTCTTTCGGCTTGTCAACCGACTACAGCAGAATTAGTCACAGTCACTATGATATGTGAATCGAATCAAGAGAAATCTTATTCTTTGAAAGCTGGGAGCCCTTTACAATCCTTCAAGCAATGAAGTGATATATGGAGAAGAGGAAGAGGAGAAAAACTCTTTTCAAGAGATTTCCACCATACTCACCGTCTTATAGAAATCGTCACGTTGCCTGACAATTTGGTGACAACTGAATACGATCCTTTGTAGTTCATCTCTTCAATGATGATCGACGCTTCCGTGCTGTAGTGTGGGGGCACCTGAAAATTGTCTTGCTATTTTCGTACAAGGAAAAATTAAAAACAGCAGCGTGTGAATCTGTGTTCTTCGGGTTTTCTTACTTGATGTTGTTTAATGCCGTATTACTTATATATCGGGTGTACATGCAATAAATTAATAATGGTAATAATAATAATAACATTAATATGAATCCAGTACAAGGAGCAGGGTCTAAAACTGTGGAGACTATCCAGCTATTTTATAATGTTAACGCTGGGAAAAACGTGGTGATTATCAAGATAATTGTGCTTCTCTGATATTGTTCTCGCCAAGTTTGTTAAAGAGAGTGAACCCTGTCGTCGGACCCTTCGCGAAAGGGGATAACTAGCACCTTGGCAGATCTATCATCGAAATTTGGTGTTCAATTAAGGTTCCTATAACCTACCGGTAACTCTACATATGGAAAGTTGAAGAAAACTGAATAAAAGACCTAATCCCAGAACATGAGGAAATTCTCACAACTAGGAAATATCATATTACAGTCGTACCTGAACATTGCTGTCGACGCCCCAAGTGAGAGTTTCTGTTTGGCAATTCTCATTCAGATTACTGAAGTGCATCTCATGTTTGAATCCAGCTTTCAATTCCGCAATCTCACCTGAAATATCGACAATTTTATGGTCCATCCTCATCCGAAACTCGTTTCGTACTCCTAGTATCTATTGCTACGAACACTTCCCTCAAGAACAACAAACTAGTTGTCCTCGAAACAGTGCTATCCTCGGAGATGAGAAAACTTCTGTCGCAGGAAAAGGATTATTGTTCACTCGATCTCTCATAGATTTGAAAAAAATTAAATTAATATAAAATAGTTGGAAAGAAGGATTGAAGGTGTCCGTCTTGACCTATCCTTCTTTCAAATGTGCTACGCGGCGAAATGAGTTGAAAATTGAGAGGCACATTAGCATGTAACCTAATTAAAATGTTGTGAGAGCTAGGCGGCACCCCCCACATCGCATTCATCCTCAACTCGAAGCTTCGGGCCCAATAACCGACCCTACTAAGACTGAAGCCTTGTCTCTCCTTTCTATAATGGAGAAATGAGTTTTAATAAGGTCATGAGATTTTTTTCGCCGGACGAGGTCGTCTAGGATGTGAGATTCAATCAGTGGCCGACATTCCTTATTCATTGAAAAATCCGAATTCGCCGGTCTTTTCAATGCGAGCTGAGTGAAATTCATGGAAAACTTCCCGTTTCAGTAGCGCGCGTATTCATTTCCAAACTAGTCCCAGCTTCTCCTTCCGCTACTAAGCTTCACGCCAGCTGCGGCGGCGTGAAATCTATCCCGTCAAGCCTTTGAAACGCAGTGAACCGAGAGAAAATAATGACTACTGAGACCTCCTGCGGTATATGGCCTTCATAATTTCAAAATTACTTTACCCGCTCGGTAACGGAATGAGATTTCATGGAAAAGGGGGAATTCTTTTTGTTTCACTGATTGGACTCTGTCAACCTTGAGAATTCCATTTTATTTTGTCCGTCATCGTTACTGTTTTGTGACTTGGTGGCTGGCTGCGCCCTTGACAGTCCGTCCTCCCTCCTCTGTCTGTCGCCTGTCAGACGGCGGCAGGGGCAATGCAATAAGAGCGTTTTTGTTCTCATAACAAACAAATGATCCAGATCTGTGGGAACGACGTATCGCAGTCGTCTTTCTGGGACGTGTCAAAAAATTTGCAGGACGGATTTTCGACAAGTGATTAGCTATTGGACAGCTCAGGGACCATGGCTTATTGGTTAGATGTTTGCGCTAGAAAAACATGGTTTTAAGATTTTTCAGATAAAGCTCCCGTAAATCTTTTGAAACACTTGTTTACTGGTTTACAATTGTTTATTCCTTATTGGGGAATCTCATCTGATCGACAATAAGAGAAATATAAAATGAGAATCGAATATAATTAGAACCTACTGACTGCCATCGAGAGGAGAAGTCAGTGAAGAGAAGAATTATAAACAAAGAGACCATGTTTGAAAGATTTAAGGGGGGGGGGGACAGGGGAGTATTTCAAACTCTATTTCGCACGCGCTCTTGGACGGAGGCTAAACTCAGAAATAACCCTCCACCTCTATGAACTATCAGACGCTCTTTCTTTCAGCTAACGCCTTTTTTTTTTGAAAGGAATTTCTTGTTTTTTTGCCTTCCCGTCTTATTATTCATTTCTCCATTCTTTCGGCTTGTGCCTCCTTTTCAAAATGAATCGAGAACTTTTTGCCAGATTTTCCACGGAATAGGGTTGCCTTAGAGCAGAACAAACACTAGTAATGGAGCGTGAAGTTCTTTCCCATTGGGATTTGTTTGAGTTTCTCACGTCGATAAGGCCTTGTAGGAAGGCGATAGCCCGGAAAGGTTAGCTGTAGTTGATCAACAGCACTGGCAATCTGAAAAACTCGAAGAAAGAGTGAACTAGAACATCGCGTGGAGTTCTCATCATTAAACATTAATCAGCACATTTTTACAGGGATTGAGGATCATATTAGGTTTTCAATGAGAACCATCGGTTTATTTTCAAAGATTGATATCAAAATAAGATTCCGTGGGGAAATGGAAAGAGATTGGAACTACCTAGTCCCCTAGAGATCCCCTGTCAGTTAAGGTGAGAAACCCTTACCTATTCTGCTCCAAAAACTCTTCAGTGGGCACATAAATAAATCAATTAGTGAAATTACTAGACTTGGAAAATTGTTATGTTTTTGTTTACGGAAAAAAGCTAACGTGCAACCGGTACTATCAATCTCGGTAACCTCCCCGGTCACAATGAAATTACGAACAAATAAATAACAATAACGCAAATAGGGCGTTAAACCTTCCTCCTGCAGAAATACATCACGCAAACCCTACTCAAAATTGTTTTTTGCAGGATTATTGAAGGGCGTTTCCAGTTTCATGAGGAAAGAGTGTAGTTCTCATGGAAACGGGCACCCCATTATGTCGCGAATGAAAAGGTTGGTAATTTTCAATGTGAGGCTTTTAAAAGTCCCACTAATGAGCTGCTCTTTGTCGAGTACCGTATACAGCCAACTCAGTCTAACGGACCAAACGGCTTTTTCGGTTGTTTTATTGCAAATTATCAACATATCCACGGGAACATGTCAGAAATTCTGATGGTAGATTCAAGACAAAATAGCAAAAAATGTGAAAAGGGAAAGGGGTCGTATGGTCCGATATCTTTCTATTTCTGTTGCTTCGTAAGCAAATAAATAAGTAAATGAAATATAAATAAATAGCGCTGAGCAACGGTTTTCCATATAGTAAAATATATTTAATATAATATATAATGAATTTTTATATAGTAAAATATAGATAAATAGCGCTGAGCATCCCTCTACATTACTCCACACAGGAGTCCTCGTGCAGACACGAGAACAAAATTTCAAAGAAATCCATTCTGGATTCATTTCTTCGAGCGCTCATTACTTTGAGACTGCATTCCGACTGGGTAATTGGGAGCCATTTCACAATTCAAACTAATCCGCGATCCATCTCTTTAATGAGCATTTTGCTTTCATCTAATCCTCAAATTCATGGAATACCCGCGCGAATCACCAGTTCTAAGGAGACAACTGCCCAGAGGAAATGTAGATCAAGAAGTGCTTCATTATTTTCGTTTCTGATAGCCATGCTGCCTAACAACCTTAAATAAGATTTCTAAACCTCCATTATTTCCTGATCACCCGCTTTTTAAGTAATTACCAGATACGGTAACCTTGAACAGATCACAAATAAATCATCAGATGATTGACCCCAAACAAAACGCTATGGAACATTTATTGATCGCACCTGAAAGATGGGAAGAAGGGCAAATCCAGTTGTTTTCGGAGTTAAGACCAAAACAAGCCTTGCAGGGTAACATATGAGTTAGGGTCCAGTGCGTGGACGTATTGAAAAGAGGAATGAAAAAAGAACCCGTTTCAACCCTGTTTTAGAGGTGTTCGCGAAGGGAAGTGTTAATGTCAGTAAAAAAAAGTACACAGTTTCTGCATTCTAGAGAGTCTTCTTTGAGATTCTTTACAAAGTTCTTTTTAAAAATCTAAAAAATTTTCTGAAGATTCTGACGATTTCGAGAGCATTCCAAAATGTGGTAGAGTTCCTCAAAACCAAGCTGACAATGAGCAACATGGAACATTTCTCACGCGAAAAAGATAATAGTGCACGGGTCAAGCATTGGATGACTTCTCCTGGGGAGGGGTCATATTTTATGGAAGGAAATAGAGAAAGGATCATATTCGGTCAGAATATCCTTCGCGTTATTCTGACTATTGCACCCCGTTTTTCATGGTTATTAAGGCGACCAGACGGTTTAGAAAAAAACGAGATCGTCAATCAATAATTATACTTGGTGCAAAATATAAGTAGTAAGTTTCTACGATTAACGGCAATTTAAGGCCTCTTCTGAAGACGTTTTTCTAATGGATCAGCGATACCTGTTACGAAGTCATGAAAAAGAGTCGTATAGTCGGGTTAGGGGGGGGTCACATTTCTCAAAAATTTCCCTCAATCGAGTGTTTGACCCTAGTTGTGCCTACTTTACCTCATCATGTTGTGTGATAGTACATACCTACCGTATCTCAGGAAACGATCGCAAGTTTCTACCACAGAACAGCGCCTCCTGCGCTCTCATTTAGCCCTGAACACGACTCGAAAGACCCCCATTTTACAAAAAGTCCTTCTTTGTAACGCTCAGTAACATCGCGCGCGTGGAATTGGAATTGCATGGCCGTGATTGGATTAGTAGAAATGGGAAACGTGTCATCTCATCATCATCATCAGAGAAGGAGAAAATTAACTCACATGGAGTTTTCAGGGTCAATTCAGCTTCAGTTCCCATCGTATAACCCTGCTCACGACTAATCGAACAAAGTGACTCAGTCTGTCGTTCCGTTTTGAATGAATACTCTTGCGGTCTGAAATGTGAGGGATAAATGGCTTCAGGGGTAATTACGGGTTGCCATTAGGGCATAATGAGCTTAACGATGGCCTAATACCAGCTGTATGTAGCTGCAACTAACCTGTTAGTGTTATTCGTGTAGACGGATTTGAACAGAGTATACGGTTTTGCACCAACCGGTATAAATTCCGTATATTGTGGATCTTCAGTGATCCACATGAGATTCTTTCGATTCTGAAATGAAAAAAGCCAATTAGAAATCAATATGTTATTCCCTGAATCATTGTTCATTGTCAGAATGATGGCATGATTTTTGCTTGCAGGAGTCATCGGCTTGGACGTGACCGTAGGAGCACTATATAACCCATAACCCATTTCAAGGTATATAATAGTCAGTCTGTGGCAGTACTAAGTGCCCTTCAGACCACTTTGGGTTGAACTCTGTATTGAATCTGCCTGCACTTATTTACCTGTTTGTTTTTTTGTTTTTCGTCGTGTTCGTTCAATTTTTTTTGCTTGTTACTTTTTCTTTTTAGATAAATAAAACTGCTTGAATGTTTTTAGTCAATTCTTGACTTGGAATTGTTCATTTGATCAGACACCTTCAGCTGCTGATGTTGTTTCGCGCGATTAGGTTTGCGCCTTCAATAAATAAACAAAATAATCAATAAATCCTAGTACCATTCTATATTAGTTGCTAGGGCCATTTCACTCAGGGCATCTCGTATTTCTTAATTCCTTCTGATTCCCCTTTCTTCCTCCCGTCTTCTCACCCAGATCGTATTTCCTGAACGATCCCATCAGGTCGAAGGCGGACGGCTCCTGAGTCGCCGCTATCTTTCTCATCAACCAATCATTAACACCTGGGTGAGCACATCATTGCCACTCATTGATCTGATACTGATAGGGAATCGATAACGAATCCAGTGGGAGTCAGTCGTTCGTCGCTTGCAGGATGCAGAGTGTCCAACAACATGCCTGTTGTTGCAGCTGGAAGGACGGAAAAAACGAAAGGGAACAAAAATCGCAGCCAGCCGGCTGGCCCTTGATAGATTAGCTTGAGTTTAATATGTCATTTGTCGAATTCATTGGTTCACTGAGTAAGAAGAGGTCATGGAAAAGGTCACGAGAAGCTTCACCAAAATTTAAGCTCTGAAAGAGTTGAATTCGAAGGAATTGAGGTATTCCCGCATTATGGCCCCACAAACCACCGATCAGAGCGGGTTCAATTCGGAGTAAAGCCGAATGTTGCAAAGACAAGCGGCGACACTACATCGATAGCGTAATATTGTGACAGCAAGGCAACTGCTGCGCTAGTCAGCCACTGAAATATTGTGACCACCCGTCACCAGGTCGTGGAAGGCGTTCTCGCGGATGTCTCAGTTTCCGCAGGATTTTATGGAAAATACCCTATAAAAACGATTTTGCATTTTGGACGAGGTTGAAGCTGTTGTAACGAGCGAGACATCCAAACTGTACTGTACGTCAATATAATTCGGGAATAAGTATAAGCTTTATATGCGGCTGTATTCTCAGCAGTTCTGAGGGAGGGTAATGGTCAGAAATTCTTCACCCCCTTGCCTAGCAGGTAGCAGTTTCAAAGTAAATGAGCTTCTCTTGCTCAACCCCCCCCCCCTTCTTACCGCCACAGTAACTGTCACAGACTATTGAAACCTTGAAATGGGTTATGGGTTATGGGTTATACAATGTTACCATGATCACGTGGGCTACTGTAACTTCTGAAAGCAAAACTGACACTCTATTCCACTATTTTGGGTGATTTCCTCATTGCAGAAACGCAGATGCGCGGCAGGCCTCTTGTGATATGTTCATTCAATATGGTTGTTTTTGTTTATTTTCGTCGGAATATGTAACTGCTATCTCAGATATGTGGTTTCAGAAGTTAGTTTCTCTCAGGCTGCTATTTTTAGTTTATGCGTAAAATATGAGTCATGGTACCGTTTCCACCATATTTCGTGACGTTGCAAACCTCTCACTTCCTCTTTCACTCGATCTCCCGGTGGAGTACGGTGTTTCCCAGAGAAGTAGTGCCTCAATAACCCGATGACTCATCTCATAGCTACCGTATGCCGGCTGGCAGCGTGCTCTTACTCGACACGAAATATAACTGGTTACTGAGACCGGGCTGGGACAACAGAGCACCAGGCGACGGGGTGTGGGGCAAATTTCGCTATTCGATGATGACTGTGACGAGAAAAACCGAGTTTCTGGCTGGTTCAAATGCCATTTAGTAGCACTTGGGCAATCGATGAGTGGGTCCTTGAGCCCCGTGTGTCGGCAAACTGCCGTCATCGCTGGAGCGAGAGGTGTTATCTTCATGTGCTAATCGGATCTCTCGTGGGGATTCAGTCCACTCATTAACGGCACTGCTCAGCCAGCCAACAAGCTCTCCAGCCTACGAATTCGCTCAGCTTTGTACACAGCATGGCAGGAAGCCCCAGTGAAGGATCCCGGTGATGCCGGCCGGATGCATTCTGGCGAGAAATATGGACAAGCGGTTCATATGACTCCAATGTAATTCGATATTCGCAGCTGAAATGCGATTGCTCGGCGAAATCGGCGTTTTACTGCTAATAGCTCAAGATTTACTGCTGTTCGGACACAGCAGCCTGCTTCGACATAGCAGAGCAATGAGTTACTTCCCCACCCGAATGTCACCGTCGGTACAGCAATTAGGGGCATTCATGGCAGACAAGCCGCAGCCGGCATTTGTGCCTCGACAAGCCTGACTGACGTCCTGATGCTGCCGATTCTGCAACTACACTCGTCCCACATTCGTGAAAAGTCGTTGCTTCGTGGCTGTCCGACCATCGTAACATGTCATCAGTGAGAGTTATCCAAACAGCGCGCGAAGTGGCTTGTAACACACAAACCAAACCCTCGATGATCAAGTGAGTGTGCGAGGCCACTGATTGGACCCAGGGGACACGGGGGGGGGGGACGACGGAAGAACCGAACACAATAGAGCTCTCGGTGATGATTCATCATCTTTAAGCGCCATTACAATGTGTCCATAGGGGCGGCACGGATGACGGACCCGTTGAAGTCCGGATGTGCCGTGGGAGCGGTGGTCATATAGTCAGTGGCGTGGAGATTTTTCTGTATGGCTTGCCTGACTATTGTTGTTGCCCACCAGGCTGGCTGGCTGGCTGGTGTGCGCCGAACTCAGCGGGAAGCACATCGCACGCGCGACCGATCAATCGCTACGTTCCTCTATCTCACTTCAACGTCGCTATCGCTTGTCCGATCTTCAGATGACGACCGTTACCGCACCAGATGAAAAGATTGCGGCTCAGGCGGCAGTCGTCATGATGCTGACCGTGCAGCAAGGTCGAACAAGATAACGCTCAACCGTGTGGTTCAGGCGAAGGTACATAAACAGGGGAGGATCTCCAGAGCACGGGACACTGCTTGTTCGGGGGGGGGGGGGAGGAACATTACGAAAAACATTGTGTCACTGATAACACAGAAGCGCACAATTCAAGCAGGACAAATAGTTACAAACGAGCCACTTACTTAGCTTTAATTTAGACAAATTACGTCATTCTTTTTTCACTTTTACTTGTGGAGCTAGATACTTGCTACCAAGTCAGGCTGCAGGAAAACGCTCATAAAACTGTGGGACTCAGGGATCCCAAGTGGACTTCAACGGCACTGGTTCAACAATAAGCAAGCAGGATACGTACTGTAGAACCTTTTTAAGGTGAAGATCCACTTCACGTATAGAAATCTGAAATGAAGGGCTTACTTCTAGGGCTCCTCGGGATGTGTCACATTGCTTAACCAGAAAAAAAGAAAAAGGTTAGGTACTTGCAGTGAAAGAAACTTGAATTAAGGAAATACCACTAAAAATTACCGAGCACAAATTGGTTCCAACCATCATGGCACAGAATCTACCCACTCGGTAAATACTGCTGGGTAAGTTACTGGTAAAGTCCCTGCTCAAGGAATCAGAAATTAGTGCTTCATCATCCCATTAGCTCAAATCTCTCTAATTTGATTAAATCCTAATATTGCTGCGCACCCTTATATATAATAAATATTGAATAAGCAAATAAATGAATTATCAAAGAATTTCTGTTTCCTATGAATGGCAGAGAAGAACAATCTGAGGAGATCCCCGATCAGAAAATCATTGCATCCCTTCCATCCCAGCTACTCAAATTACTTACCTATCCACGCGCTTATCGATCACTACCTTATTATCCTAAAGCTGCTTAGCTGAACAAGGAGCGGGGCTAAGTGGAATCACAAGGAAGGAATCAGTGATTTCTAGCGGTTTTATCAGTTTAATTTCCCTTTACCATCTGCTTAATCATTCAGTAGCGCTGCTGGAAATTGTTGAGCCTATCGTGATCATCGTAATGGTTATCTGTGACTCAACCGACTATAAAGCGATGAAAAATTGAAAACAGCTGTTCGTCGTGCGTTTTGCTGGTAGAAAAACCGATGACAAGGCTTTCTGCGATCTTTGAGCGCATTAGTGAGCAGCACATTCTACAGTAGCCTATTTCATAATAATAATACAAATGTAATGATATTTTTAGGATTTCTTCATCCCTGTGTGACCTCGACCAGACCTCCATTGGAGGTAACATCAGCCGGCCCCCCTGCTGAGCATGGGAACTTATTTCATGTCAACTTCAAAGGCAGGAGTTTGAGAAAAAAAACCAGTCAATATGAAAACATCACCGAAAAGGGGCGGTCTCACGATGCCTGATTGGTCTGTTGCGTTCTAAGTGTTGTTTTACCCCTGTCACGAGTATGCTGTCAAGGTTTTCGAAAAAGATACCCATCTGTAATCTTTTAGAAGTCCCCCCCCCCATCGCTGAACAATAAAGAGCCGTAATTCAATAACACCTTTGAGCGTTATCTTTCACGGGAATCACAGCTTTTGACGCGGAATCGTGGGCCAGCGACAGTTATCAGTGTTTTCGACAGATTGGTTCGATGAGAGCGCTCTGAACATACCCCGACAAACATCAAAATCGATGTCGATGTAGCCAAATGTAGCCGGCCAACCATCATTGTCATGGAATTGGGGAGGAATTAGCAGGGGAGGTTGTTTAAACATAAACGCGAAAGCATTGAAGGAAACACAGCCAAAGCCCTACTCACAATAATGAACTCGCAATCATCTCGTTCCAGAGATTTGAAGTCGTCTAGACGGGTCCGTCGAAGTGATTGAATATCTTTGAAATGTGCCCAGGCATAGTCTTCCAGCAACTGATCCACATCGACATGATTCATTTTCTACCAAAATAAAAACAATAAACAAATAGAAATTAAAACGAAATGCACGAATACACGATAAGTAAACGGGAGCCACATAGAAGAAGGGCGTCAGAATGTGGTGTAAATTGAATAAAGCGGTGGTTCCAGTCACTAATACGCGGAAATCTAGTGAGAGTTTCGAGCCGCAATAGGTGGAAGCCGGCGATACACGGCTGAAGGCGGGGCATCCGACGGGGCCCCGCCCATGGACGAACTCCAACGGTGAGACGACGACGGCCGGCATCTCCTCCACTGCCACAGCGCCGTCTGCCACCGAAGTCGGGCTCAGGTGACAGACTGCAAACTGCAACAATGTGTGTTGGCCCTCCCATCGAACTCATATCGGCGGATTCCATCTGACAGACATGTTCCGAAGGGTGACTCACCATTGGCGTCAAATCATTGTGAACATTGCTAAAATTAGCGGAACCGTGTCGAACTTGTAGATAACCCACAAGAACTGCTTGAGCACTTCTTACGCTACATAGCAGATTCCAGAACCCGCTCCTGTTGCACTTCTCGTTCTAGAGAATTCCATAGGGCCGACACTATCGAAGGGCCAATCATTGATACTTCGCGAAAGTTCTAGTTTTTATGTCCTGTGCAGCGTAATGTTGTTCTCTGAGGCATCCATAAAGCAAAGCTTCTATCAGGATATTGGTGGCACCATATACTAACTCTTTTCAAAGGTGCAGTGTCGTAATAAAAAAGAGGTAGGAAATATGCCTCTTATAGCTTGAAAGCTTTGACTTCCTCAGGCACCTTTTCAACAACGACGAAATGTGGTGTTCTACTAGGTATCGGTGGTCAGGGTACACCGAAAGTCTAGGATCCCTCGACTGGAGGGGGGGGAATCGTATTCGAACAAATAGGAGGGTGAGGGGTCGTACCTTCAGAGGTCAATGATGAGCACCAAAATCTGAATATTCATTAAGCAGATGCGAAGCAAAGGGTGTTTCAGTCTCACGAATGGGTATATAGCAATCAAACACATTGCAACTATGCAATCCGGCAACAGCTACTGGCATTGCAGAGGTCAAATAAGGCGGGGGCGTCGTATTTGGTTGCCGTAGAGGGGGAAGGGTCGTATTGGAGCGGCTACTTGCCTCGACACCTAAGAGTCCTCTGATCGTAGGTGGTTTAGTGATGTTCGTTGTTGGCAAATCCCACTGGAAGACGCTTCCGAAGTGTTCGGTTCACCAATAATCTGGCGTGTAAGTGTACATAGCTGGAGAAGATGGCAGTCTCACGTATCCCGCATGCCAATATAAAAAAAAGTTCTACCCTTTGAGCCGAACTATTAACTTCCCTACAGAGCAAGAGGTGCGGTAACAACAAACGATGCCCCTTTCACTACCATGGCGCGAGGATCTATTTCTGATGATCGCCTACTCTAACCAAAATCGAGAAATTGGTACCAGACTTGTTCGGAAGGATGAAGGTAGTAGACAGGGCACTCTCCGGTGTCGAGGAAAATAGCCGCTTCAGTACGACCACCCCTCTACGGCCACCAAATACGACCCCTTCTCTTTTTGGCCTCTACAATACCAGTAACTATTGCCGGATTGCATAGTTGCAATGTGTTTTATTGCTATATATCCTTTCCTGAGGCAAAAAGATATTTATTTCACATTTTGTCACACGGATTTGCAGTGAAATATCCTTTGCTTCTAATCTGATTATTGGGAGTTCAAATTCTAGCATAGGGTAAGGTACGAAGGTACGACTGGTACCCTAAGGTGCGACGCTCCATCCTCCTATCCGGTCAAATACGACCCTCTGTCAAGGAATTCTCGACTCTCAGTGTACCCTGCTAGTAGAACGTACGGCCCATTCCAAGAAGGATTTGTCCAATGCCTCAAGGCTTCACTCTTTCATCCCGTGAGCCCCAGTGACTTCAAATTATCACTAAAATCATTACCACACTCCTGCTATACACTTCAAACTGAGATTGTAATATGTAGTACAGATTCCGTTGAGGAAACGTGCAGATTGTGGTGCATGTTCACTTCACCATTACTGAGGCTCAATTAACTGTGGCAATCCCCATTCACACCACAAATATGTCTTCAAAATGAAAATATTAGCAAGTTTTCACACATCAATGTTGGTATAGTAGATCCTTTTTCTGGATAACCGTCGATTTCCACATATGATCAATAGCCTTTTGACCTTTTGAGAGATACCCCGTCTCTTAGGATGGCGTTCCTTCCCCATGCATTCCCAAGAGCGGACTACAGAGGAAAATTGTCGTGAACTCTTCCTTAATTTGGAATGCTATTGTCCGGATTTCTGGCAGAAAACCAGTCAAGATCGAACCAGAGTGAGTGGCTCTCTGGCCAGTGGGCAAGCGTTGACAAGTGGGGAAAAATCTACTTGAACGCTGAGAACATGGCTATGAATCCCCAGGAATTCGGTACGCCCAAAGTGGATAAAGCTACCCTTATTGTCTTGGATTTTTGATTGAAACGACAGTATCGAGCTGTAGCAGAAATTACCTTACGTTAATCTATTTTGCTCATTAGGAGACCAAATAGAGTGCACTATCGCCTCAGGCCTGTTCATACTCTGCAGTGCCGGCGTCACGGCTTGGCTGCGTGTCTCTGCGTCTCCCTCGCCTGTGCCGCTCTGTCTCACTACTTGTGAACACAGCCACGCCTTGCCGGCAGCATTACCACAAAGTATGAAGTCTATCTCAGTGAGAAACGGGGGAAGCAAGTCACGTGCATTTCCGGAAAGCATCGGCCCTCGAGCACCTGATGAATGCTCTGTTAACAGGCACCTTTGAATGGGAGGCAAAGATGACTCTACTGACCTTTACTGCTTCGCTTTTCCAGATCTACACCCATTCAAAAGTGCCCATACTAAACCACGCAGTGCAAATTGGTTAGCACACTGGCAAAAATGGAAGCACGTTTGGATGATGAATGGTCTTTTATGGTTTGAGAATATGCTCCTACTAAATCATACCCTTCAGCAGCTGCTCTAACAGCTCTTTGACGCGAACCAGAGATGTTCCAAGATAGTGCGAAGATGAGGAATGCCTGAGGGCATCGTTCCAAAGTGCATCCTTCATATCGGAAAACGCTGGAAAAGCTTCTTCAAGATTCCATAGTAGCTCGAATCTGCGTATTCGCAGATGTCAACTCATGGAACGTAAATGGTCGTGGCCTTGAAGAAGGGCCAATCTCCAATAATGGCACAACAAAATGCGACTATCGGATGTGTGTAGATATGACAGCGAATCGCTTCGCGGCGTTTCACTCGCGGCCCCACCAGTACGACTCGCCGTATCGATTGCCCTTGAAAGCCGGCCGAGCGCGACTGCGTCTTTCTGCCCTTCCACTCATGCCACACTGCCTCGCTTGAAGGCTGCCATGCCCTGCTACTGGCACTCGCACCCGCCGCGTCGCTCGCCGCGGGCGGCACGCAATTCGCTGTCATATCTGCACACACCCGCGACTATAAAATGCATCTCCTGATTTCTCGTGCACAAGGAACAAAAACTGTGCACAAAAATTTGATTAGAGGGTGGTCCACATGAAGTTTGACGAGTAAAGAAAAATCCATTTTTGGGCATTTGCAGCTTTTTTTTTTGCTTTTTGTGTTATTACTCGTTTTTCTCGTATTTTCTTAGTCCTACTAAGTTACGGAGTCTCAACTTTTATATGTGAAAATGGTATCACATACCGATCGTTCAGCAGTACATAGCTGCTATGCACAAGCGTGTCGCATCAGTTAAGGAGCTTACTCACTTCCGCCAAATATACTAAACAAAGGGTGATAAAAGAAAGTAAAAATATTGGGGCAAAATATCACTTGAATGCTCCTTTGCAAGCAGGAGCAAGCTGAGGCCTATCACTTTCACCGTCATGAAACTAGAAATCCCGCCGGAAATGACTGCACAGGTCGCGAAGAATTTCACGAAGAGATTGGATGCTTGTATCAAAGCTGATGGCAGACATTTCGAGTGTGACATGTAACCCCTCATGTAGAATTTTCTGATGTTTTGAATAAATAAAAAAATTTTCTCATTTGGTTTGATTAGTGCAGACTTGTGTGTGGTTTTTTCCGTCACACTTCATGTGGACCACCCGTATACGAAAGCAGTAGTTTTGAGAGAGCCTCGACGCTGAGCTTCCATCTGTGGTCGTGCTCACTTCCCCTTGAGCATACTATTTTCCTTCCACAACTTTGTCCTACTGCCACTCACGGGCGTGCGTTGCTGGGGAAAATAGCATGCTCAAGTGAGAGCGCACACGACGACACATGCGACGCAAGATCGTGCGAATCGCAGTTGCGTAAAGTATAACCGCGTCCTGAAAGTTTATGGATAGCCTAATATCATCTCTGGTGGAAAGCTTTTCTCTCGAATTTACCGGAGCTAATGACCATAGCATTTCTATTTCTCTGCTGTACTTATAGATACATTTGAATTTTGAGACATTACATTGCCGTAGTTCGGAGCGTAACCATGGCAGTCGCAGACACGTCTACCCCGCATGCGATGTTCAGTAAGGCTTATTTTCATGATAAGCTGACCTAGGGTGGTGATATTGTAGAGCTACATACTTCTTCGCGGCTAAATAAAAAACCAGAATAAAATCATTTCTCATTTCATATAACCAAATATTACCCTTTTGTACACCTTCATATCTTTTTGAGATCATTTCTACGCCGTCTGCTCACGTACATTTCCTGTTTTGCCCTCCTGGTGCTCCTCTCCTTTAGGGTTCACAGGGATTTTGGCTAACAATAAGGAGTTGTGGTGCAACAGAAAGGCGAGCCATGAATGTATCAGGAATGGTCACCTTACGGACAGAATCAAAATATGCTATTGTACAGTGAAGTGACACCATGTAATGAGTTCTATCGTTAAGTTGGGTGTGTGCAGATATGACAGCGAATCGCGTGGCCGCCAGCGGCGAACGGCGCGGCAGGTGCGAGTGCCAGTGGCGGTGTAACCGTTGTTCCTTAGAATGTTGTCCAGCATAGAATCCGTTCCACCGAATTGCAAGCTGCATATTCTATCCTTGGTGTTTACGAGTTTATGGATTACGATGTTTACGAGGTACTACACCGTTCAGTAGAAAGTACCGTAGAAAGAAAAATACTAGAAGCCTTTGAAATAAAGCGGCTATCACCAGAAATAAATAGCAGGGATGTGGTCTTTTGCATACATTACTTGATCACAGTATACCATTTCTGAATACTGCATGATCATTCTTACATCAAAGTTCACCACAGTCATGGAGGCGTTCCCGCTATTTGAGGGTGCCATCGAGTGGGTTGGCAATTTTCCGCTGTACAAGGTCTTTGGCATGGTAGGTTCACGCAGTTTTTTGGAACAGCACCACGTGAGTTGCTAATATACCTTGTATATTACACAACAACAGTGCCACATTTCAGGCCTGACGAAAGTGCTTACACTGAAATATTGCAATTTATTTTGGAAAACTTTTTGGGCTTGCATAGTCTTTTGAGTTTTTGGGATAAACATTTTGGAGTCTCATTCTATTTTCACACATTCCCTTCAAAGAGAGTTGCAGTGAGGAGCTAAAGGCGGCAATTCAGAAAAATGCAGTCAGAAGTATGGAAACTTGAATGCGAAGTTAGCTAACTAAATTCGATTTTATTTGCTTCAATTTATTTGCAAGTTCCCTTGCTAATTTGCATAGCTAGCACTCCTGCTGAAAACAGCAGCTTTCTTAGCGGTGGTTGGCTTCATGACAAATATTTATTCGCATATGTAAAACACAGCATACAGTAAACACAAGATCTTAGTACACATGAGGGCCTTTATTTTATTGTGGTTAAAAAAATGTTTATGATTTTAGACCCCTGGGTTTTCAAACCGATAACAGTCAATAGGCACGTCTCAATATCTCCTTGAAATCTCTACGATTTTCTGAAAATAGGACAGGGACTGGGTCAAGAAAGCAACGAGAAACAAAATCTAAATGCAAAATGGGTCGCATGGCATGAGATTCCAGCACCGTCACATAAAAAAAAGCTGTCCGCCATGCAAAACTCATAGCTGACCAACTGTTGAACTGTGATTGCTCAATACAGGTTCAGATGTGAGTCAAAGAATGAAGGGCCAGAAGAGGTGGTACTTGATATGGATAGAAAAAGCAGTGCGCGCCAAGATTTCTTAACATCACCTTTATTCCAGTGCGGGCTTGCAGCCTCTGCGAGACCGCCCGTATGTTTGGCACGTTGTGTAAAGTGGAATGAAAAAAAATACGAGCGTGCGTAGGACATAAAAAGGTTGATCTCAGCGGACATTTCAGGGACCAGTGAGAACAAAGAGTCACATCACTTCACTATCCTTTCATGCCACTCAATACTGAAAAAAAACAATAGCTCGCAGCTATCACGACACCTATAATATCATTTCCGGACAAAAAAAAACAACAGTTTGCTTTGAAGAAATCTGTTAATTATACATTCCACAACACAAAGACCTATACAGTCCTAGAGTACCAGCCCTCACGGAAGTGAATTTGTGTCTAACTTATTACTAGAACTCGACGGCAAAATTTCGAGAAAAAAGTCGAAGAATTCAATCTGATAGTAGTCTTTTACAAAGAAATATCACGATTTTGAGGTCCCGACAATAGAAGCAGTTTTTTCTTCCATTTGAAATGGATATTTGTCAGTAAACAGAATGCACACACGTGGAAACCATCCCTTCATCTTCTCGTCGTCCACCTTATAGCCATAGAGCCATCCGCGTTGGCCACGCGTGACCACATATTCTTCGTTCACGGAGATCTTCAAATACATTTCGATACGATAACACAAGAAAAACAACAACCATAAGGTCTCCTGTATTCCACTTGAACACATCTACTCATTTCACAAAATACACCTCTCGAAGAACCTCCAATACTTCCATTGTCGATTTCGCAAAATTAGAGGCGGCTTTAGAATAAAAAAGTTGAGTAGAAAACTCTACCATTCCTAGACCTATCTCTAGAACTTTCATGGATCTATTGCCATCAGCACCGTTTGTACGACCACAGACAAAGGCGCACTCATTACTAGCCAACCCCAGAAGCAACATATTGTTTACGAACGCTACACACTCAGTTCAGTCGTTGGTGATGCCCGCCAAAAACTTCTCCCTCAAGTCCAAACAAGCGCCGTCATCACTGTATTCTACGAGCTACCTCAGCGAAAGCTTCAGCTTTCATTACTGATATCTGTCGCTTTTCCGAACCTCTTCAAAGAATTGCTCCAATGTGAATGCTGAAATAGATTTACCTTAAGACGAGGTTCTTCGCTAATGGGCTGGCAAATGAACAGTCGACAGCCAAGGCACATCGAACCGAAGATTCCTCCTCGGAAATTCTTGCTCACGACGACGATTCGTGACAAATACCTCTTCAATGCCTTTTGTCGTAGTTGTTCGCGCTAAATGATACGCTACACTAACCACGCAATTACTGCAAACGATGTTCGAAACCAGTTCGCAAACGAGAAACACACAACAACTTGACATCTGCTCAGATTGTATGGTGAATGGGTGCGCGTACAGTATTGGGCCGTTCGAGGGAACAGGTGGAAATGTGAGGGATAACGCTGCACTTCAGACTATAAAAAGCGTCAGAACTATAAGCATAGTGGAGGATGCGGATAGAGTCACCTATCAACAAAAGGCCTCTAACATTTTGAACATAACCGTCTCGTTCCCCTTTCACGACTCAGTTACCAGGGAAGTTAGGTTGCGTTCATACTTTGCGGTGCCGGCGGCAGGTCGTGACTGCGTCTCTCTGCGTCTCTACCTGTGCCACCCTGTTTCGTTGACCGCAACACTTATCGAATCAACTCTCTAGAACCCATGCCTATATCAGAAATCAAAACTCACCGATAAAGAGAACTGATCACAACCTTTCCGTACGGGCCACCAAACACCATTTCCTGATGTTCTGAGATAAAAGCGAGTTAGTAAACCCTCGACTTTATTCCGAATCGTATTTAAACTGCTTGAATCACTTACTCTCCAGACCACGACAATAGCACCTCTCTAAAATTTCGTTTCCATCCAAGATCATATGGGTAAACGAATTCTTCCCAATCGCACTCTTCTTCTTTGCGATAAGAAACGGCTTTTTGTTCTGAAACGCCACGACTTTTCATACTAAGAGTCACTGAAATGATAAAACTTAGACATGCCCAATTTGTAAATATACTGGCAAAACAAAGCTAATTGAAAACAAGACAAGCGTACCAATATATTCTTCTATACCGGTCTTGTTATTCTTGATGTACTTCAGTTGGAGATAAAGAAGGCCACCCACACCAACAACAACACCAAATGCGAATGCGCTGGCGATTACCATTCCTATCAGAGACCAAAAGGTGAGAAATATTAAAGGTTCAGTGCCATTACCGTATCGATAATAGTAATTCTGAAAATATATGTCCATGTGAACTCCAACAAACAGTACATTTCCTATTTTGGAGCCTACATCTTTGAAGTTACGCACAGAATCTCAATAGTCAAACAAATACATTTTAAAAAGTAAAATTGAATAGGTGCGAAGAGAAATAGAAATTGAAACTTACGAAATGTATAGCATGATAGAAGGCCGCAATAAGAATCACTAACGCATGTATGCATCCAATCACAGCAGAAACCAGAAATCTGACAAAGAGGGCATGGTTGCGATGACCAACACAGTTGTTTATCCATGCTAAATTCGAGGTTTGAAAACGTTTGACAAAACATTAGGTAGATAGAGTTGCGCTTTCAAAATAGCCGCTGGTTTCGAAGAGTCTCGGTAGTTAGGCGAAAGATATCATGAAGAGTTCCTCTGATAAAGAGAGGATGGACGGACAATTAAACTTACGACAGTGATGATCCATCTTCATTGAGCATCGGCCGCAATGGGAGCAATGATGAGAACGAGGCACTTTATACCCGGAACATGGCTCACACCACTGCAGCAACGTGTCAATGGGCTCCTTCGAAGAGATCTCCTAGAATTATTGCTATACCCGGAACATGGCTCACACCACTGCAGCAACGTGTCAATGGGCTCCTCCGAAGAGATCTCCTAGAATTATTGCCCCTAGTTCAAATAATTGATTTATTTACCCATGAAATGATGCTAATAATTTAAGAGAGAGGCGATAATGATTTTTGTGGTAGCGCAGCGCTCTACAGTAAGAATAATGATTCGGATGTATCATTTTGAAAGGAGCAGACACCCAATCTCCACTTGCACTTTTGTAGATGTACAGAAATTGGAGTCAATAAATTGGTACTAGTCATACTATCAGAGGCATTAAATACTTTCCTCCACTTCGTTGATCAATAGCTCAGTGGAAAAAAAAGTAGTAGATAGAATAGCAGATAAAATAATAATAAGTAAAACAATGATGACAAAAGTAGTAATAATGATCGGGGTGAAATACGATCGGTCAAATGGAGAAAGAAGGATTGAAAGAGCTTGAGCAAGTTGTTTTGCGGAAGGGAAATTGCTCTTTGCGATACCCACTTAGACATCCAAAGCAACCAAACATTTTTCAAAGGAAGATATAACAGCCAAGAACATACTTCATCAGGCGGTTGCCATTCCAGTGGGACGTGACCAGGTCCCACAAACGAGGCTCTCGACAAATTCATTATTGTTGAGTAATTCCAGAACAGAAACACCAAAATGTTCAGAACACCCCCTAGGCTGATCAATGGCCACCACAGCACAGCAAAATAAGATGAAACAATGCCGATCTGAAGAACGGTTATTGTTCACAACGAGGAAACTAACAAGAGGGAAGTTTCATTGAAATAAAAAATAAAAGCCTATCTCGCACACGATTTTTTCCATACTGTTGAAGAAGAAATGCACCTACATAAAATGTAATCGAGAGAGCGATCAGCGGACCCCAATGAAGAAGTCGATTTCTGGGAAGAACGGCTTCTTTTTTCTTCCAGTCAATGTTATCTTTCCAATCTGGTGCCTCGATAACTTCCACCATTGGTTGTGAATCACACTCATCTGATTTCCGTATTCCTATAATTCAACAGAACATAGGCCGCCTAATAATTGCAGTGAAATATAAAAAGTACCTATGAAACGTAACAATCCACTAAATCGTGACTTCGTTTGAGATTGACCCTTCATCCTTCACAATCCAATTATAGCAGATCCTACTCGTTATTGCATAACAAAAAACCAGGAACAAACTGAATCTTATCTATAAACAAACAACAAAATCTCCACCGGAGTGAAGATGAGAAAATGTTTCATCAAATAAATATAAAAAGCAAGTTAACAAGCATAATTCTTGGCAGTGCAAGCGCTACTTGACACGAACAAAAACACTGGTTTTGAAATAATTTATTTTCCGAACAAATGCAACAAAATTTTTCAGTACAACGAATGTGAACGGATTCCATTGCAGAACAGCTTTAAGCAAACAATCGACTTTTTTGAAATATTGTGTCTTGAGAAAGATCAGATGATACAAGTACGTCGATTCAAAAACAATATAACTTAAGATTCATTGATGCGATAACGATAACGCCGTAATTCTCATCAGAGTTCCTGTTAAGTAAGTGGAGCACATAACGGAGCTACTGCGCTCGTGGTTTCGACATGTACGCCTCCAATTCGGCATCCAGCTCGGCTGCCGTCATTCTTGCCCTAGAACCATCTCGTTTGATCTTCGGATCACTAAATTTGAATGATTACAAATGTTCTGCTACATAATCAAAACATTCGGATAGGAGTTAGTTTAAATGCTATTGCAGGAGTCAATTTAGACAAGAAAATGTTCAATCCTTTCTTGAAACCTTTTTTCTTTTCTGAACGATACCGGTGTAACGAAAAAACACACACAACACTGAGAGCATTCCATGCATAAGTTCAACAACATCGAAGCCTTGCACTCTCATTTCATTTGCGAAAGACGGATAAGAATAATCTGTATCACAAAAAAATAAAAGAAAATAAAAAAGAAACTGATAAACTGTGGCAAAGCAGAAAACAGTCAAGAAAACACGGATAACTAACTACCTTTTCTCCGACCTTGATCTGCGACCAAAACCTCCGCTCCTTCCTCCTCTGCCAAAACCTTCACGGCGATCACCTGAATATCACAATTTTCACACAAAAGTACTCATATGCAAACAAGTAAATGTCGTTTTAGAGAAGAGGCGTCTAATTGACAAATGGATTGCGCGGTTAGGACTCGTGTTATACAGGGTGCGGCAAAAATACTGACCGCCTCACAAAGTCTTGCCATACAAGGAAGAAAAGAGGTAGTGTCAACGGTATATGTGATCAACAAACGTTTCCGAATAAAATGTCATTATGCCCCCAGAATCTGACGGAATCGCCTTGGGCTTGAGCATAATGACGAAGAGGGCGAGTAAAAGCACTTGAAGCGGGTCGCAGGTGCCGCACAAAGCTTACTTTCGTAGGAGTAGCTCCAAAAACAGCGGTTGAAATAAGAGGTGTAGCGCATTCCGCAAACGCAAACCTGACTATCAACGACTCAAAACAAACCAGCAGAAGTATCATCGATGCCATCATAAGACTCCCACACCCTTGGATGATCCCTCCCCTCTTATCCAGTTCCGATGGATTGCAGCCCCAACCTGCTCGGTGTGACTCCGGCTACAGTTGCTTCCACGACTTCACATTGTCACAGCAATGGCCACCAGACAGCATGAATTCTTGGAGGGAGAAGCCAGCACTACCCCACACACTTACTCGTCTCTATCGGAAGTTTTGGACGATTTGTGCTCGCGTGCGTCTGACGGCAAACGCTATCCCTAACCTTCTTCGCGAAGATATATGAGCCACAAGCAACCTTATCAAGTTCAAGGGGTACGAAATAAAATGTCTATTGATCGTCTTCACTTAAAATAAAATTCACGTTGATACCTCCTTTCTCGTTGAAATGCTAAGATTTTGTCAAGGGTTTAATACTTCCGACTTATGTCCTGATGTGAATGGAGCAACGGGTCGCGCAGGACGAAGAATATTTTCTCCTAATTATTTGAACGGTCACGCCCAGATTGATTGAGGCAGTGCTTTGCACATTGGGAGAATACGTGTTAAAGCTACACTCCCAGCCGTATGGAAGGAAACTGCGCGCATTCACAGGGAATTTTTGATGCTTTCAGTCTAATGATATTGCATAAAAAATCTGAACGAGTTCCTTTTCACCCGCATCACGATGCAGAATCTAGAGAAAAAAATCCATATAAGAAATAATAGGAAATCTCATCACCATTTCTGAAGCTCTTTATTACTCCGCCACCATTTACAGGTGCTAATTGCACTCGCGAACTAAGTGCCTCGCTGCCATCGACCAGTACCATCCTCATGACCTAGAAGTACGAATATAGGCCGACAATACAAACCTGATATCTCCGGGGTGTATATCGTTAGGACAGGAACGTCGCGTGGCCGTGTTCCGCACGCAACCGGATGGTGCGAGCTATGCGCGCCGTATTGGATGGGTCTTGAAGCGATGACAGTGCTCTACGCCTCACTCTATGCGTAATCGCTTCAGGACTCAACTAATACGGCGCGCATAGCTCGCACCATTCCGTCGCGTGCCGAATACGGCCACGCGACATTTCTGTCCTAACGATATACACCCATATCTCCGAAACCTTCCAACTTGTGAATAAAGTTCTACGTGGACAAAACAAAAATCAAAGTAAACAAAGATTCCTTTCTTTTTTCCTTTTGTTCATAACGATGCCACTTACTTGTCCGTCAAGTGCAACACCCTTGAAATCGTTGATGACATTTTCAGCATCACTTCTACGTAGGTAGATATCACCCGTACCAACAGACACACCTTAAACGAAGAATTTGTGAAAGAGAACTGTGGGAAACAGTAAGAAAGTAAAGCGGATGAGGAGACAACACCGGTCACCGGTAACGTATAACCATTTTTGTCGGGAAATTTCGTGACACTCCCGTTCTAACAAGAACAAAGCCAAGTGACAGACCCTAAGAGGTAGACAGATATGTTTTGCATAACATGGGACCCTAGAAAAATCAGAGACTTCCAAGAAATCCGTCTTCTTTAATCTAATCTGATAGAAATGAACGAAATAGTCCTCGGAATGAGAAAAATCTACCATCTCCAATACCAGAGACTCTCGGTAAGGGCGCGATTAACTAGAGGAAAGTGGAATCGTCATGTTCTCGATGAAAGTAGAATGAACACACGCGTTTACCTGACTCATTGTAGTTAACGGTTGCCGCCTCGATTCGATAATTTACAAAGAGCTCTTCGAGATCAGAAGAAACAACAGAAGGTGCAAGATTGGAGATGTTGATGCGAACAGTTTTGTTCGGATTGCTTGACCCTAAACATAATCTCAAAAAACAGAAAACAGATAGATCGACACATGGGACCACCTACCTCCAATCTTAGGCCCTCGCAGAGGAACTGGTGGGGCGTCGAAATCAATATATGTTTTGTAGGGTCTGCCTCCTGCTGAGCGTCCACCTGAGCCTCCTCCTGATCGACCACTTCTTCCGAATCCTTTGCCGAATCCTGCAGAATGGACACACATTACAATCCGCGGTTCGAAGTTTGAACAGCAGTACTATCTGGGTTTAAGTGTAGCCAACTTTTCTCAAAATGCGAGAGAAATCCTTCGATTCTGACGTACTCCCCACATTAATCGGATAGTTCACCTTTATCTCAGCATGAAAGCAACGAACCACCTTTCCGATTAATTTAGAAATGAAGCGAATAAGTCAGCACCACAAGAATATACAGAAAAAACAAGCACAGCTGGCCATACATTTCACGGTGAACAGACAGAAATTGTCAACGAAAGCGCAACATTAACACTTCTCATAATTCGATTAGAAAAACATCGATTGGTTATGCAGGCCAGTGGTAAAATGTAAAAACCATAGAAAGGAATAGCAGTCAAAATATTACCTCGTCCACCTCTTCGTTTTTCCCTCCTGTTCTTCGCTATGATTTCATCAAGAGACATATCCATAGAGGTCATGCTGACACTGAACAACCGTTTGATCGACGAATCTTCACATCAGCGACATCAGTAAGCACAGGATAGAGAAAGATACGGCCCATGCAAAACGATTAGAACAGGTTTGAAAGCTCAGAAGCTCACTGCTCCATTTCAACATTTCCAATTTTTCCTATTGCCTCAAAATGAAGCGTTAGGTTGCTAATCACATCAGCCGAAAGCTTCCTAATAGTAACGTTGCTTGGTAACTGGGTGATGGATTAGCGGTCCAAAAAATATGAAATTATGCAACTGATATGAGCGACATCAATTGCTACCTTTTACGTCCTTTCGTCATCCATTATAGATCCCTCGAGCTAACTTAGCTCCCTCTAGACGCAGAGCGAGTTTGTTGCTCAACAAAGACAATGTAACTGTGAAGCTTCTCACCATTACCATTCAGTGGCCTTCGAGCATTGTGCGATATAGAAAAACGAGGATAATGTAACTTAACAATCTGATGATACTCTCAAAGAGGCCTGCACGGGTGTCTAAATGAGTGTCTAATACACCCGTCCTAGATTAAGAGCGTCAACAAACAAAGTAACGACCGGATGTGTTGCTGCATTTTCGTCAAAGATTTCGCTCAAACACATTGCGCTTAGTCCACCCTGAAAGGACTGTCATATTTCAATTGCACACTAATAAATGCAGGTAAAGATCTTAAGGAGGTTCACATCCTCAAATAAGAACATAAACAAAAGGAACAAGGAGTTTCTACTCGAAGCCACGACGAAAAAATATCGCGCGTCACCGCAAACAATCGCAGAGCGGCAGCCGCGCGCATGGTCACTTCTCCATGGAGCACGAAAACTCCACGCTGATAGTCGAAAAAGCAGGCTCTAATAGACTCCGGAGTGCTTTCTATGAGCCTTTTGTGAAGAGGTCCTGATTTAATGTAAATGAGGGAGGCGCTTATTGTCGGGCTGTCGTCATTCGATACCGTTCTCAGTCATTGGTTTGTACAATCAAGTGCCCCGCCCCCCTCAACAATATTGGCACCGTGGTTCCTTTCACGTGGGCTGGGACGTTACGTTCGTCCTCTATAGTCCGTTAGTCCGTTCATTTGCACTTAGGAGACAAACCATGATATTTAATTCGAATTCTACTGTGCACCGTTATTTGCAAGATTATGGTGATCCTTTCAAGATGGGCTCATTAGGATATTTATTTTGGTATCAAAATGGTGTTTTGTGATGGGTGGAGTTGAAAAGTTTGCACTATCTGGTCCCACAGAGTTCATGTCAAGTTTGTAGAGATGCAGTTTAGCCCGAATCTCGTAATTGGTTTAAATCTGCTTACCGCTCAGTAAGGATACGGCTGTACACACGTTTTGCGCTGTTCTTATCTTCCGCTGCCAAGATTAGTATCGATTCGCGCGCAGCATCTAGACGCGCAAAATCAATAACCACTTCAAGACCTAAGTCAGAGAAAAACAGGTTGCATACACTGATACTGATTAGTGAATATGAAATGGGTCACATCCTGTCATGTCCTGTTTTTTTTTCTCATTTTCATTTTTCACAATTTCTGTCTGTCCAATTTTTTGCATTTTTTTGCAGTTGCAAGCATTTTTTGTGATGTTTATTCTCTTTTTGTAGCAAAGGCACCGTTCTCATCACCTGGAAGCGGCAGATGTCTAAGGCTATACTGCGGTTCACCGTGCGCGTCACTTCAAGCGTCTGTGTTGCGATGACCGCTTTTGACATCGTTGGGCATCCAGCCGTCGTTGCAGGAGCATCGATGTCGCCAACACTTGAAGGTTCCGATGCACGTTGGTGGCACAGGGATATGGTTTGGCTTAGTCCATGGGGTATTCGAAGTCCAACTATCGGCGACATACTCACTTTTATGTATGCTGTATTTCAGCTAATATATTTCAAGTTAAAAATAATGATAAAGGTTTTCAGATCTCCACGAGAACCCGATATGGTGCACATTAAGCGAGTAACCGCTCTCGAAGGCGACGTCGTGAAGTACGTATTTTGATCCTATAGCTTACTGAGGTTCATTTATTTTCGATTTTTGAGGCCAAAACATCGAAATGAGCTTATGCTTGTACCAAAAGGCTGTTGCTGGATGGAGAGTGACAATCCAGTGAATGCTAACGACAGCAACATCTACGGCCCGGTGGGTATTTCCAGGTCCACTGTTATCGCATTGTTATTTTTAATCTTAAAAGCTCGCGTTCCTGACCGTTTTCTATGATTCCAAGTTGGTCAGGTGCAAGTTCCAAGCTCGTTTTAATACAATTGCTAGTGCTAGCGCATAAACTTCGCGATATACTCTGCATCTACAAGAGAGAATGTTATTCAATTCTCATAATTAAGACGTGTCATGAAAACAGTCGTTTATTACAAGTTTCAGGTTAGCCGAGGCTTGGTGAAGAATCGAGCGACACATATTATTTGGCCACCAAGTAGGTGGAAACGCTTGTAGTACCAGAATGAGATTAGGATATAACTTTACGATTGGACTTAGGATATGACTTTGTAATGAATGGGTAGCATGAAATGTACATATTATAAATGCAAAGATTATAAATTACTATCTAAATTGGACAAGCTGTTCACAATCATGGAATGACTTTTAAGACCGACGATCTAATCACAATACAAGTGGACTACAACTACAACAACGAGTCATGGGTAATGCTTGTCTATGACAGCCAAAGTTTGAGAACGTAATTTTTCATCAAGATCGAAGTTTTCCACTGCTTCCCGTACCATTTGATCGCAATGACCGATTTCTGCCAATCGGGCGATACATTCCATGCAAAGGGATCGAATCTATTTTATTGAGTCATTATAGGAATGGAAGAAAAACCTGAAGTAACCATTATTTAAAGGTGAACAAACCTGTGAAACCTCAGAATTCCCAGATTCCCTTGCAACCACATGCGATAAAACATCGAGATCGTTCTCATAGAACAATTCTTTGTACAATTCATCGCATTCAGTAATGCTGATGAAAAATCTGAGTCGACGGTCTGAAATTTCCTTTTCAGTTTTTTAAGGAATTTCAAGCTGAAAAATGAACGTACCGCTTATATTCTCGTTTGTAGCTTTCACCAGAATTTGCCCTAGAAGCGGGCAAGGATTTGATTTGAGAGCTTGTATAACTGAGTTATCATAGCCTTCTGGGAAAAGAAAACTGAAGTTCACCATGAAATCCAGTATCTCAGAAGGGTGCTCTTTTAAATGTCCGATAATCTTCATGAAAAAATTCCAATCAAAAAACTCTGTAAAAATATGAGTTCTTTGTGTATGCGAGAGGAATAAGGTACTTTATGCCGTAGATCCCCTTATTATATCCCTTTCTCTATAACTCAGATCGATTTTGCAACATACCGAAATGGTTCAGTGGTGGTGGACTATCAGTGGAATAAATCTTTGTGAGTAATTTTAGAGCAGTAAGATGCAAATCGGTTAACGTAGTGTCAATGGTTTGAAATTCCAAAGCCAATACTTCTGGAAGCCGTGAATTGAGCAGAAAAGGAATAAGATTACGACAAGCATTGATCAGGGAGGCAATACAGTACAGAGCTTGAATGCGAACGTGTTCGTTTTGATCCTAAAGCAAAAGCATCATTTCAGCACATTGTACGTAGATAAGGGCTAGTCTCACCATTTGATACACATTGATAAGATGATTCAGCCATTCGAAATCATCCGCTGTAATCAGTTCTATGACTACTCCTGAATCGGTCTTCGTCTAAAAAGTAATGGAAAGGCAAGGGGAAAGCTTTTGGTGAAGCGAAGACTATACCACACAGTCGGAGAACGTCTGCAGGTACTTGATCAGGATATCGTCATCTTGCTCACTAGAGAAGCTTAGCTAAATTCAACAAGGCAATGGTTGAAGATTGTTGAACCATGAACACTGATTCTCTTACCTCATCTTTTTCGAGAAATATTCCAGCCAGCTGTCCCTTCAATTGCGAAAGAAGGCGATAGTCGTAACAATCGGTGACACACACAATATATTCACGAACCGCTTTTTGTATTCTCGAGAATGCCTCGTCTCTGTAACAGTACGTACAGTAGCGCTCAAAAGTCTTCGGCCAAAACTTTTTAGTCATAACTTTTTTCCTACTTGACCAAATTTGACAAAATTTTAATATGTGGTGCCTGAACCTCTTGCCAACATTTCCTTCTATTTGAATGCCGCTTGACACTTTTCATGGTTTTTCTACAGTAATTTACTACAGGACCACCGAAAAAAGTAAAAGGCTTGGTCAAGAAAAACGGCTTTCTTTACAAAAACAAAACAAGCAAGCCTCAGAGAACATTAATATCTTGTAGAAAGACCACGACTTTTGATGACAGCGGCACAGCGGTATGGCATAGCGATGGTACTCCAAAAACAAAAAATTTCATATAACCACGTAACCTACACGGTTGAGCGCCAAAATAGTATATTAAGTATGCAGTGTTCCCAAGTACAACATACTAAAATTTCTCTTAGACTGGTGCAGTTGCAAAGAAGTTACAAGTGAAAAACCCAAGTGAAAGACCATTTCGCCGAAGACTTTTGAGCGCTACTGTATATGTTCCTGTGCGCTGCTCGGACAGACGGAGCCAATCGACCTGATAAATTGACACTAATAACCACAAGAGACGTATAACGAAATCTATAACACCCCCCTTCCCCCCTCCCCCTCCAGCTAAATATAAAGCATATTCAGCCCACAGCGTGACGCGAGCAATGACTCCTGAACAACATATTGTCATTTGCCAAATGTCATAGGGCATTCGATACACCTCACTCGTCTACTACTGTAACCCAGAGGTCGAAACAAAATTTATCTATATTCCGCAATCTTGGCACCAATAGGGCTCCTACTTCTTTACAAGATAATCTGAGAAAAGTTCATAAACTTACTGAATAAAGGGAGCCATCACACTCACACAGGTTCTGGCTGCATCAATACATGTGTGTAATGGTGCGTCGGTACTCGCGCGAATGGCATCTACGATATCCCTCGCCACCTCTCTTTCATCCAGTATCCTTTCGTACATTGCCGTCACAGATCTAGATGGAGCACCTACAAGCGATAGTCATGCAACAGTGGAAGTGATGTGTATAAAGGGGATAATTTGGTTTTCTAGCGCACACCGAAATCATGGATTTGTGACGAAATCATGGGCTCTTCGAAACGCCTTCAGTGGAGTCGCTTGATTTGAGCGTGACACTACGACGGGTGACGGTTGGGACACACGAATCTAGACCGTGACCCTGTGAGGGAGACGGTCGTTTGGCGCGGCCCCTTGGAGCTAATTTGCCAATGGGGCACTGCCGAAGCTCCTCCCCTGAAAAGGCTTAGGTAAATCTGGGAGAGTCCAGACGGCCCATGCGCCCCATTGGCAAATTAGCTGCAAGGGCCGCGCCAAACGACATACACCCCCCTGTGACAGCCTGTGGCCTTTGCCATGTGACATGAATAATTCAGACAATTTGACTATACAACGGAACAGACTTGCAAGGAGGACACGATTTACATGAACAAATTGTCTGAATTATTTAAGGCTTAGGTCAAAGGCCACAGGCTGTTACAGGGTCACGGCCTAGATTCGTGTGTCCCAACCTACACCCCACTACGACTAGTGAATAGCAAAGTGTGAAGCTACAGCGAAGCGTCCAAAATTCATCTACGGCATTTCTTAACTGTTGCAATACACAACTGGAAACGTTCTATCAAACCAATATTAGCAACCTGACCAGGCTTAAGAGACAAACGGGAAAAGTTCGGGTTTTTAAGAACCATTTGCGGCTTCTATAATGAGAACTGTAAATGAAACTATCTACGAACACCGTATTTAAAGAGTACCTTGCGATGTTTCAAGTCGATATCCCAAGCAGCTTAGATCGAAAAGTGCTGCTTCAATACGGCGAGTATTCGATGAGACAGCAACGACGGCAATCAAGCTGATGATCAAACATAACACCTCTATATAAACACATCACTAGCAAAAATAATAGCAATATTATTCAGTAAAGGGATGGTATCAAAAACCACGTCAGAGCAAGTAGCATGAATGCTGCAATGATTTATTATTTTCTCACCAATAGTATTTTCAAATTCCTAGAAGCTCAGTTATTCAGGAGCTGAACATTGTTTCATAATTATTCAAGCCATACTGAAGATAAACCTTAACAAAGGACAAAGAGTTGGACATGGTATTCAGTAACGTTCAAGATGTAATCTCATGAAGAAGTTTCTCAAGTAAAACTCGTTATCTAATGCATCTGCTGTAATGTCATCTAGTGCATCGTCGTCATTTGAATCCGTCCTTGAACTGAAAACAAAGAAGATCGGGAAGAAATAATTTCCATGGATTCATAATGATATTCTTTCCCTCGTATAAAGACTGGATACCGATCACAACAGCCCACCTGTTGAAAATGAAGTCGGCCAGGTGAGGCCTTCTTCTTACATGAGGTTCTTCTCCAGGGTCAATAGAACCATCGGGCAGTTGATGTTTATAGAAGCATTTATTCCCGAAGGGACAGCCTTCCGCCGACACACCTTCCTGGAAGTTAGAACTAGAGTGACTGACTGAGTCGACTACAACATTTGGGAAAGTATTTGTCAGAACAGGAAAAAAGACGCGCCATGGGAAAAAAGCTGTTTGCTCCCATTAAATCCTAACCTCATATTGGTTCTAAGTCTGCGGCAACAATGTATAGTAGTGAGGCTGTAACACTCACGTCTTGTATTTTATTCAAAAACGCTCCCCAAAGCCAGAGGTCTTCCTGTGTCTAAGTATGCCCGTCCGGGGCACTCTTGCTACCGAGAGTCATCCAAGTGCCTCTCATAGCGAGTCAGTATCACTGGCTGCCTTGAGCGACGGGGAGACATTCAGCAAAAATTACACGAAATCAGCCACTATTGATAACACGAAACTGGAGCCCGCAGCGGGGTGCTGTGCATTTTCTGCTACAGCTAACATCTATGAGAACTTCTGAACTCGGTTTAATATCTTGCGACAGGGTCAATCGTATCGCCATCTCTTTCGCACGAAAAATCAATATCGGTCTGATTTCAGAGCAAATCACAACAAACTTTGTAATATTTGCACTGCTTCTGTGCCATGTTGTTGCGATACACTTCACACAGTATGCGCTTCTCCTCATCATCTTCAACCCATAAAGTAGATGGAATAACGAAATTGCTGTGTTGTCGGCATTCAGGACAGGAACTGCAAAAATGTAGAGCACCTACATAACTGAGGTGGAAGCGGAAAGAGAAAGGCTTACCGTACTACTTCGGTCTCAAAGGTTTGATTCCGCCTCCATTCTCGGATGCAGTCCAAACAAAAACAATGACGACATCCTTCTAATATACCGAAGCGGAGCGCCTACAAGAAAATTCGCTTTAGCCTTTACATAAAATAATATCTATACATCACTGTGGAAAGGAGGCATCATTTATATGACGAAGGATGTTTCTTTTCCATTACTCACCTTCTCCATAATATTCTCCATACAAATTCCACAGCATTTCCCCATACTCTTTGCTTCAGCAAAGGCTTGTTCCATCGCCATCTCATGCTGCTTTAAACACTCCTACAAAATCAATTGAGAAGCTATGCATATGATCTTTGGGACACCACTTCTTAAGCTCGGTCCTTAAACTGTGAATTTCTACAATTTGAGTACAATGAAAAATACTCACCGAGAAGTGCTGCTTCTGCTGCTTTTCATCAAACGGATGGATGCATGCGCGTGAACACATATCACAAACAAGACCGTGCACAAATTGACACTGCTCATTATTACACTCTCCCATTTCAAAATATGGGCATAGTGGTAGCGCAGCATCCTCACTTTCAATTGCACCTGCAGCCACAGCATACGATGTTCCTGGAAACACCATAAGGTTCCTTTTTTCACATAATATAGAATGGACAATATACTCTCACCAGGCGATGATCGTTTCCAAGATGGAACAAACTCCGCAGCATCCGTATTTAGACCAGGCTTTGGTAATTTCACTGGTTTAGGTAAAGAAGAGGTGGACTTAGGAAGTGTTTCGCTCGTGGGATTAACTCCAGATCCCTTTTTGGGACGGACATGATCATATCTGCACGCGGTTCCATAGGCACAACTGGAAATATCAATCCATGAACCGAAAAATGGAAAGCGGGATGCGCTTCGGAAAGGAGGTGAGGTCAAGAACGGGTATGACATGAGATTTTGGCAGGTGCAGAAAAGGCTGGTGAATTAAGATGCATCGAGAAGAATAGAGAAGTTGGGTACATATCTAGCCCACGATTTCGAACAAAAAAAAAAAATAGGGCCAAAAGGAGTTTTCTCAGGGGCAGTTATATCTAACTGTACGCATGCTTAAGTTGTGAACGACAAACACTAGGTCACATAATACTCCATGAGGGACGTCTACGTGCAACTTCATGGTGGTTCAAAATTCGTTTTCAAAAAGTAAATACCTGCCACGCTGATAATATCGACAAACAAGATCTGCAGGGCTATCCCGATCATGTGAGTAGGAGCATCGATCACCCTGAGTACAACAACCATTGACAAAGTAACGACAAATGGTTCGATTGGTGTTCGGCCCTTCTCTTGGCATAAGTACCTGAGATGAACTAGCATTTAAGTGGTGGCTGAATCTCCCACCAACAGAAAACTTTCGATTAAATGCACTGCTGAGCTAGGACCACATTAGGCTGCGTTCATGCTTTGTGCCAGCAAGGCGTGGCTACGTGCACAGCGAGGCAGAGTGGTACAAAGGAGGTGCAGGGACGACGCAGGCAGCGAGACAGGGTGGCAAGGCGGAGACGCAGAGACACGTACCAACGGGGTGGGGTCCACGAGGTCGAATTTCCGCTTCGCGGCGTTTCACTCGCGGCGACCCCGTACGACTCGCCGTATCGATTGCCCTTGATCGGCCGGCTGAGCGTGACTGCGTCACGTCTGCGCTTTCCACCCATACCACACTGCCTCGCTTGAAGTCTGCCATCCCCTGCCACTGGCACTCGCACCCGCTGTGCCGCTAATCGCGCGCGACCGCGCGGAAATTCGACCTCGTGGACCCCACCCGTACCAACGCCTGCCACCGGCACTGCAAAATATGAACGCGGCCTTAGATAGGCCTATCGCCAACGTACAGGTGCTACTGTAAGGATATGCCATTACGAATCCAAACAGGATGGCGTGAAGCTTATTCACAAAACGTCGTCAGTATCCCCTACCTATAGTTTCTTCACAAAAGACAGGTGTGCACTAGTTTATAAAGTGTACTGGAGTGTGCACCTTTAGTTTTGTTTTACTTTATGAACTGAAGAACCTCACCCCAAAAGAATGCTGGGCACTGCTACCGGTGACGCTAAAGCCTATGTCAGACTGCGCAAGTTTCTCAAGCAATTTTGCGGTCCTACTGGAAAGCGACTTCGATGCGAAAGCGTAAAACTGCAGGAGGTGGCAACAGGGTCTGTCATGAGCGTTCCGCCGTCAGACTTCGTTACTCTGCATGGGCGGTTCCGCACGCGAAGTTTCGACAACGCAAGATCGCAAGCTCGCAGTGTCGCGTGCGAACGCGCGACGCCGCAAAACCGCAGAAACGCGAAGTCTGACGGCGACCTTACACAGAACTGCTCCTGAGGCTGCATTTCAAAGCTCATGCTTCTGCCCAGAACTATGTTCAGCTTTCTGCTTTCTAGTTTACAGATGAGGTCGGTAACTGATGCTTGCTACAGGGATGCAGCAGGAGTAGGTGCGGCGTCGCCTTTTCTGTTTCGATTCTTCAAGCAGTTCATTGTGAAACAGCTGCGAGCGTCCCATTTACGACACCCAGTCGCTCTCCCAGCTTTGATACTGTAATCAAAAGCACAAGTATGATTTCATGAGCAAAACATGGTCAGTCACAGATAACACAACTGCCGTTCTAGTTTATTCTAAAAGAACGTTAATGAGGCAGTAGCTTTGCCAAGAGTACAAGGTAAGGACTTCAAACGATTGCAGTGATCACGTTCCAATAAGCAGTACATTGATTTAGAAAGTCTTTTCATACATACAAAGTATTAGTCATCTTCAGCATACGACGTTAAACAGAACAAGTCTGCTTTAAAACTAGTAATAAAACTATAAGTATAAGTATACAAGATGAGAAGCGAACCTAAAACAAGAAATGTGCGTAGACAGCCTACAAAAAGGGAAACGAGCAAATATCACAAAGGAAAAACCGAGGAAGAATGCGTGATTAGATAAGGCACTTCGAAAAGAATATACTACATCAAAAATTACTTTTTACAGTAGAGGCCTAGATGTACAATATAATACGCTTATATCACTCGTACGTACATATTTAATAATGACAAATACAGGAATATACAATGTGTATAACTACAAAATATAAATCTTATCAATGGTGTAAATCTAGCAATCAGTTTCAAAATGACCCAACTACCTGCTACCAATACATTAGACGTTGTCCACAGCAGATACTATCACTGGATTATACACTGAAAAGTTAACTTTTAGATAGCTCATGCTCTACAGCTCAAGAAACCGCATTACCACAGAGTTATGCATGATAATAAGAACTGCGGCGTGCGTAGAAAGTTACAGAATTCCATAGAAACATTAGCTGATCTGAGAAACAGATACTCCCTAGTGACAAAAAAAGTCGTAGGGTCTTGAGGATTTATCCTGCGAAAAAATTCCCATAAGCGATATCGCTAAACTAAATGTTTCTGCCTCAAGTTGCAATGTATAAGGGGTAAAAAATGTAGGGGAGAGCAACACGGTTCCAAAGTACCAACTTCTACAATATAGCTAGCAATTACTCATGAGCAACTGACTCGACACTGAAAGGAAGAAACCCACTTTTTTGTCTTTTGTTACTGTGTTTGCAACAACAGGTCTGTTACTTCTTTGTGGCGTCCTCTCATAGTTCTGGCGTCTGTAACTGGATGTATTAGCAGCTACCAAGCATTTTGTGAACTTTCTTGTAAAAACGGTAATGAAAAGAGGAATATATGAGAAACTGACAAACCTTTCATCAGTAGGAGATGGAGAGTGCTGATTCTGCACTGCAGCTTTTTCGCGTGCTGCTCTTTCAGATTCCTGTCTAGCCAACTCTTCTTCACATGCTTGCATTTCTTGAGCTAATAAAAAGCTGAAAAGGATTCACTTAAAGCGAACTTTCAAAGCGAAATGAGGCAGTGGCAGAAAACGTACTCAACATCTGTCGAGCATGGTGGACCTGGGGACACATTTGTAGCGCTACTAGTACGAGGAGAGCCAATAGTGAAGTCACTGGCAAAGAAAATCGAACTCCCGTCAACATTGTTGAAAGATTCCCAAACAATGGATGGCTCATTGACGTAACCACTGTCAGACACAAGCAAATAAAGCAGATCCTGAAAGAAGAAAAAATGATGAAAAGCGCAATGCTTCTGATAACAGTAGAAACAAGAGACAAATTTTTGTACATACCACTGAGTGACATTAAATGAAAATTTACAAGATTTAAGGCTTATAATGAAATCGTTAGAGATATGTTACAACGTCAGACATCACGGACATCCTAACACCCCTGGCCAATAGGAAAAGCAGAGTAAACGTCATAACGCGGAGAAGATGAGCATGAAAAGCGTCAAAATGCTCTACTTGAAGTGGATGATAAGTTCAAAGAAAGCATACAGGAGAGGGGAGGAAGATGGGCGAAACCTAATGGAACAGGTGAGACACGATGCGAATAAAAGATCAACTGCAGCGTTGGAAACTAAACATATGGGAATAATACCAGTCTCCACAATAAGCTTGAAACAGTGGGAAAGAACCTCGGAAATGAATTATCATGGGAACGATTTTCTCCCATTTAGCAAAGTTAGCAAAGCAATAAACGTCATTCAAGGTTTCGCGAATATGTTTTGGGATATGCAAAAGAAAATACTACTGAAAGAGATAACCACTGTCTCACCTTTCTTTTATGTATCGTGTGGAAATGGTTGTTTCGAAATAAGACTGCCAACTCGCCATCTTGCATAGCCTCCATGAGGCCAATCAGTCCATGGTAAGTCAGCTGTGTGACATTTTCATCCAAAAACTCTTGCAGCAACAATCTGTTATGATTTCCTTCATCGCAAATTTGCTCGACCAGCTGATTGTAGGTTAGATCTCCAACGGCTTCCTCTAACAAATAATCCATGAAAATATACAAAAATAAAAATTACATGACTCCAATATGCATAGGAAACGTACTAATCTCTACGAACTGGGGATCGGGAACCCATCCATGGTATAAATTGACCCGGAGTAGATCAAACAAAGATAACGCCGGCGTGAACTCAAAATCAGTGACGTGACGAAACCTTAACCAACTCACGTAAAAACAGAATAATATGCAAAAAATTAAACATCCTCATCCAACCTGACGTTAACATCCAAGCCCCGACCCAAGTCTGGAAGAAGGTTGATTACATCATCCAGATTTCTATCGTAGTTACTCTCCACATGAGTGGTCATATTTCCTGGTCGCATCTGTAGCAGGGCGTCTGCAACCTGAATTATGACCTCTCTGCTCTAAACTATCACATTTCAATAAGCGCCAGAAAGGTACCAGGTGTGTGAGCGCATCCCTTGTGATGTATCCATTCGCAGGAAGTCGGGTTAGACCTTAAGAAGAAGAGGTAAAGACCATGAACTAAAAACCACAAACAATATTTAAAAGATTAGTCAAAAGGCCAGATCAAACCTTTTAAAGCGAGGACATTAACAAGAGCTATCAAAGGACATGGACCATTCAGATTTTGGGTGACGATGGACATCTTGGTAGTGTTGAATTGCATCGCTTTCAGCTGTAAACAAATAAGAATCGACCGATTAAGAAAGTCGAGATATAATGCGAGAGAAATTCGAAAAGAACGATCTCTAATATATTACGAACATGCCTGACACTTGAAAAATAAAACAAACCTTAAATATGTCGCGATCCTCGTCTTGCCGATGTTGAAGAGGCACCGTCTCGGGCTCAGGTTTTCGGGGAGAAGGGTGATCCTTCATAGAATTCCGTTAAACATTAAGAAATACATCAAGGGTAAGGATGCTATACTGATGTGAAGCGAGGAGGGGGCAAATTCTTGAAAGTCTGGACAATAACATGCCTTTACACACGACCGACGTGCCAATAACGTACCGTAGCACCGAAGGCGCCCTATATATGACGCTTCTGTAAAGCTGATGTTATCGTCGACGTTTATGTGAAAGCATGTTAATGTTTAACATCCAACAGGTTGTCCCCCCCCCCCTGTCTAGTAGCACCCATGTATGTATGGCAACTTACAGTAGGCTCCTTAACGACTTCCTCTTGTTTGGAGTTACCACACGTCTGTTGTGGGACATTTGAAGAATCAGAGTCGGAAGCATCCTTTGAACTGACTTCAGGAGCGCGTTCTAGCTGGATATTTTCGAGAAGATACTTTACAGTATCGATCACTGCCTCATCAACTGCATCTACTTGAAGTCCATCAGTTTCGTTAGTAGAAGAATCAGACATATCACAGCGATTCTGAAGATATACTCCGTGACATTTCTCATTGTCTCCAGAATCGAGCAGCAGCAAAGCGAATCCAGACACAGACAGGCATTATTTAGTCAAGAAAACAACGAAAAACGGCCAACACGTGTACATGCCGTTATGTTTGGACAGCTGTATCAAAACCGAGAGGCCTACTGTACTTTAAAACCAAAACCATTGAATCTAAAGAAAGAAGTGATTTGACATGATTTTTCCAATGCATAAGAATGTTCCAGATAACTATAAAGTTATCAAAAATCAGCAGAAACAGTCATCGAGTTGAAGCATCGCAGAGGTGCAGAAATTAGCGGTAGGGCGCGAAAACCGCGTGCAGTACATACATTCATTTCCATGAATAGAACAAGTATTACTGATTACATTCTAAACGCCATTTCCTTGTGAATAAATGTCGCAGTCTGTCAAAAAAAATACTGGAAAGATCCAGGCATAAATAGAGCATTTCTTGGAGTTTGGAATAAAAAGCCTATGCACGGGTAGATCCAGCGTTTGGGCGCTTTAGCTATGGCGTCAATCCGTAAGGGTAGAAATCTCATTTACACTTGTTCAGAGGACTGAAGCGATTCAAAATCATGTAACAGTCAATACGAGGCGTTAAGTTCACGCTGCCCAAGTGATAATAAGCCCACTTCCCGTGACTCGCTGCATGTACATATGTAACTGGCAGACCCATTATCACCGTACCAAAACTTCTAAAAATAGTCGATGGAAATCCCAATTTAAACATACTGGAAACTATGTGTATTTCAGTCACTTCATAGTACGACAATTTCTCCAACGATTACTTCTGAATTTTCCGAATTCTTAAATATACTTTTACATAAAACAACATATTGTCACCTATTACTGCCTTTTCAGGTGAAACCGATCTATCTATCTTTTTCTGACACACTGAAAGCCACTAGATTCTGCTTCGCTGACATATTGAAAGCCACTTGATTCTGCTATGTGCAGCGGTCGTAGGAGCACTTGACGAGTTTCCCTATGCATGGAACGTGCCATCGAAAGCATATCCTCAACTTAAAACTGAGTTGTTATCGTTGGATTAGGATTTCGCAGTACGGCTTGTGGCGTGCTATGCGATGTGTGCGGCCTAACGACGCCGCATGTGTTTGGGTCCTGGAGCGATTGCTATGTCTCTCCTATTAAACAAGGCAAGGGCACAGTAACCACTTTTAGTCCAAACTATATGAAGCGTTTGAAGCTCGCGTACAGGCCGTCCGTGGTTCGTGAATTCTCGGAAAATGGAACATCCATGCAGCCACAATCGGGGCACTGCCAGGGGCGAGGAAAATTCCACAGACAAAAAGATGTTTATTTAACATTTTTTTCACACGGATCTACGGCAATTATCCTTTCGCTTTCATCTGCTTATTGATAATTAAAATTTTAGTGCTTATCGCTGACCTTGGAAGGTACGACCCCCACCCTTCTATCCGGTCACATACGACTCCCTGTCGAGGAATCCTCGACTATCGGTGTATTCCGGCCACAAAAAGCGTAAAAAACTTTATTATATCATCAGACCTCGTATTCAATAAGAGCGGAAGCAAATAGCTACATAAAAAATGCTTTGTTCCTCAGTGTTAAGCACTATGTATAGCATCTCACGCATAAATGCTCTAAGTTCTGAACTACCCTAAAAAACTGTAAGGCTTATCAATTAAATATTATCAAAGGCATCAGCACTTCAGATATTAAGGTAATTCGAGGCAAATAGTATGGCGCTTTGTTCGGCTTCTGATTTTGATGGCGCTAGTGGACCATCAAGACGTACGTAGCCGACGAGGATCTGAAAGCAAATATCTGAGCTCGTTGGGCAGCACATCAGGAAAGGTCATGGTACACCCCGGTAAGACTGCGGTCATACTTTGCGCATCGAAGCTGGCACCGCCGATGTCGGTGGCAAATTGACGCAAAATCTGATAACGCGCTCCATTTGCAAAACGCCCGACCCAAACACACTACAGTATGGTGATGGTGGCGAGAGCCCAGGAATTCAGATTCGAATGTGGCATAATATGGCCTATACTAAGATTCGAATTCGACACCGTCGCGTCAAATGAGTGTGCGCAAAGTATGACGGCGGCCTAATCTACCAAACAGCCACAGGCCCCACTTACCGTAGTCACGTAAAATACGAGATTGTTGATGACCACTGCGGAAGTGGTTATGCGAACATCTCCCAATCCGTGATTGCGTACCCGATCGGAAAACGTCTGAAAAAGTACTGTAAAGAGAAAATAGCGCTGCGATCACATTCGATACTTTCGATACAGCCCCATAAGTAAAGTAGCTGTTAGATTTCTTGATGTCTTTAATTTTTGAAATTTTTTTTAAGTTTAAATTTTCAATTTAATTTTTTTTCATTTTAATCAAATTTTAATTAAAATTTTAAATAAAAAAAATGAAGGAAAAAAGAGTTACCATTTGCTTCGAGTATTGCTTTAATTCTAAATAATGAGGAATTATAACTGAGTACTTATATTTGATTTGTGCGCTTTTAAACCCAAAAATAAAGGATTAATCAACGAAATTTCTTGCTTATGCTCTAAGTGTTGTTTTCAGAATTGCTTAAATTCTCTCTTCTTGAGACCTCGGCATAAAATTCAGACTATCCGTGTGACGTCCTACCACCCACAGTGGATCACGGGTCCTCTGCAGACGACGACGAAAGGGTCGAAACGTCAGGCCGTTAATAAAATTGATCTACACAAAAATCCTCTTCGGCAAAGCTGTTTGCAAATTTTGACCTATCAGTCCTAGTTGAGTAATGAGGGTAGGCGGTGAAGCACAGGATTCTCATTTCAAAGACTTGTTACAAGCTTATCACGGGTATCGTTAACATACTCGCCAGAAGTGAAAAGCACGCCTAGCATATACAGGGTGACAAAAAAATTACTGTTCACTTCGAAGTTTCGGTATTCGATGGCTAGGGAGTACAGAGGCGAGAGTATGGGATATCGTTTAAAAGAGCGTCCGGTCAAAATAGGAGATTTCTGTGATGTGTCACGCTCTCTACTTTTCATTCGAAATTGCCAAAGCAGTTCAATGCGATTTTGCTTGCTTTGAGATGATCAATAGATGAACACATCAGTGTTTTCACTGAAGGCTATCATAAGATATCCGCAAGATACTGATGGATAGTAGGCTGAGTGGCCCCGGCAGTGATCTCGGGATCATGCTAGCGGGAAGGGTGTCACTTGTCACTGAACCAACTTCGCCAGTTGGTGAAATCGGGAGCTCATACATCATCAAAAAGCTGTATATCGTCTCAGAGAGCGTTCTGAACCTTTTTCAATAACCAGAATGACGAAGAAAGCTGCCTGCGATGGCGATGAGCGTAAAGAAGACGTCGTGGTGGCATCGCAATGTGGGAGGATCTTATACAGGGGGTGCCAAAAAAAAAAAGTAATTTTGCCCACGGCTCACATCTCCCAATTATACAAAACATAGGGAAACGAAAGAAATGAAAGTATTGGGGCAAAATATTCCCGAAATGTTCCTCTAAAAGCAGGAACAAGCTGAGACTCACTACTTTCATTTTCATAAAAATATAGAACCTTTAAGTGGCGCAGTCGGGCTTCGGAGCACCCACGGTATCAAGGTCCCCTTAAAACAGTGGAGCCGGGTTCCATGTTAGGTCTTTTGTGGGAAACTTCCTCAGGATTGGCCCTTCGGTTCATGGGAGTCATAGAGCCCCTGCTGCTTGGACAAGGCTGCTATGATCCGAAGTATCATTTTCATGCCCAAATCCGCCTCCGGAGGGGTTTCAGTGGTAAGTGTACGTTTTAGCTCTTGGAAACGAAGGGCGCTGGGAACCCGGAAAATACGGGATCCTAAAGAACACCACCAAGTATGAATCCCCTTAGGTACCCAGAGTGAACGGACCTTAGCAAGGCTGTGAACGAGGGCGACGAAATTTCGGATTTTGCCCAGTTGAGGTGACACATCTTGTTCACTATTTCCTCGCTCCCGTTCCTGCTCGTGCAGAAGGCTGCCACGGAGTGTAGTGATAGAGTGAGGTTTGCTCTTGAATCTGGGGATGTGAATACCTCAACAGAATTTGCTGTAGTTCGACTAAAGGGGGTGAAAGTGGACGAGACAAAATTACTTTTTTTTTTGGCACCCCCTGTATGTATACCAGCTGACTGGTGCACACTCTGTGCGCGAAACATCAAGGGCAGCAGTGGGACGATCGCAATTGCTTTTTTTTTTATAAATTCACTCAGCACTCATTACCACATTACGCCCCGCCTATTGCAAGCGGGTTTTCTCTTAGTCCCTAAGTGTTCAAGATAACTTGGACAATGGTCATTTGTGCCGGTTTTATCCTGGTCTCAAGACTGCGTTGAACCGAGTTACGTATGAATTTTCGTTGTACGTACCCCCACTCAGGGTGCCTCCGCCCACTGTGCCCAAGCCCCTTTCATGACTTTAGGTAACCTACTCTTGATCTTAATCCACATTTGCCCTACTTTTGGGTGATACTGGAACCCATTTAGCAATTTTCGGTCCGAAAACGAACTTTTCAGTGCACGCTCCTCCCATCGTGGGCGGAGCTTAACTTGGCCCATGTGTGCTCTTTACTTCTGCCGTGCGCGCTACCATACCAAACTTGTCGCCATCTCTATAGATCGTTTTTCATTCAATACTTATTGCGACGAATGGACAGACGGACGTACAGGCGGACGAAGATTTTACATGTACATAGTAGGGATGCACATACTTTTTGGCTAAGCTTTAGTAGACAAAGGGAGGCATTCTTTTGCTCTTGTAGAGCTTGAGGCAAAAATAGTGCTGAACGCCGAGTACCCGCATTGCAATGGCTTTCTTTCTCTCAGTGTTTCTATTCCTTCTTCCTTCTTTTCATTCTTTTCCTCTCTTTCTTTCTAACTTTTCGCTCAAGCGAGTACCTACTGCAAGTGGTTTCCTAATTTTAAGGTCGTAGTCTACATCTGTAATCACCTTCAGCAGGTGTGACTGTTCCGGAATCGCATTCACTGGCACCTGATGTTGCAGTGGTGGCGGAACCAAGAGAAGTGGCATCGATGAGCCAGCCGGAGTCGTTGAGACTGGTGTTTGAGCAGGTGTGAGCAGTGGCACATCAAGAACTGGAGACGTGAATAAAGGCGTTTCAACTTGCAGCAGAGGAAATCCCTCAAAGCCGTGTGGGCCACTGAAATGGAAGCAGAGCAATTAATTCAATCTGAAAATCTTATTTGATACCGTCATATCCATAAGGAGGCTAAAAATCGTTCGCCACTTCCATACGAAGGAATGGCTCAAGATTCATGTATCCTAGACGGTAAGCTCGCACGTCGTCTTCCTCAAATAAAACGGAAATGCCAAAAAAACCATGGGGGTTTCCTGCTGGTGAAAGGGATGGGAAAGGTCCTATCATAAGCTATAACAATGGCAAAGGGGGGATATGTGCATACGGGGAGGGCTTATCCACTGTGGAGCTCTTCCTACTTAAAGTGTGTGACAGTGTTAGGGGTAATGTGGGTGATAAGAAATCCCAAAAGGAGTCATTTAGTGAAAAACTACGGGTCTGTAAGGCCTATGCATGGCGAAATCCCCCGCGGAAAGCGCCTCCTTGAGCTGTGGCGGAGGCGGCCTCGTCAGGACAAGCCGCCTTGGTTTAGGGCAGCCCGCCTCCAGGCGACGTGATTAGTGGTTGGTCACGGTGAGATTGGTCAAGGAGATCGGCAGGATTGGTATCGCATCGCGCTTTCTCACTTTTAGCTTGAAGCTCACCACATGAAAATAGATGCTGTTGCACTTCCGAACATCCCTTCATGTTTACGTCTTGGTAGTGCCAATGGGAAACCTGTGCGGACTACCCGCCTCTTGAAGGAAAGGTCGTCCGTGCCTAGAACCAACGATGGGAAGGGGTCCTATTTCTCAGGTTTTTGGCCATCTCCATCCATTTTTCTCCCTGTTCGGTTACTAGGCATCTCGGCTTTCATATTCACTACTTCTTCGACTTTTTATCCGAATTTTCCCTGAAGCTGCCTTCAACAACAGGTGAATTAGCGCATCCGTGCCAACAGCCGTTCCATCGCTCGGCTTCCACCTTCACTGGCGATTCGAATGCATCAGCCCTGAAGCCACCGGGAGGAAGTGAGAACTTTGAATAAAAGTTCTCTGAGAACAGACCTTCCACCTCACAAGAGGTGATAAGTGGCAAAACTTGCATTGAAAAAGCGCGATTTGGGGTCTTATCGTGGCTCCGCAGAACAGCGAGTCGTTCTGCCGTTCATCGATCGGAGGAATGGTGAGCGAGGATGGAACCAAGTTTGCGCCCGCCTGGTTTTGCTCCTCGCCCGTCTGTATCTAACCTTGGACTGGTGACGCAGAGGGGCGCCAAATACAGGAGGTGCCAAAAATAGTTATTTCTTTCCTCTACATTCAACACTGTATTAGTCGAACTTCAGCAGAATCTGACGAGGTATTTCCATCCTCAACTTTGAGGACCGACCTCACTCTATCACCAAACTCCGTAAAAGCTTTCTGGACGAGCAGGATCGGGAAGTTCTTCTGAAGGAACCTGATGTGTCTCCTCAACTCAGCCAAATCCGAATTGTCACCCTTGTTCATTAAGGTCACCCTCGTCTGGTAAGGTCTGTTCACCCCTGGTTACATGAGAGTGGAATCATATTAGGTGGTGTTCTTGAGCAATCCGTTTTCTTCAGGTTCCTAACGCCCTTCGTTTCCAAGATTTAGAATGTGCCTTACCACTGGAACCTTTCAGAAGGCGGGTCTGAGGCATGAAAAATGACACTTCGGATCTAGGAGCATTGTTCAGGCAGCGAGAGCTCTGTGACTTTTATGAACCGAAGGGGCAGTCCTCAGGAAGCTTCCCACGAGAGACTTACGACGGAAGTTGGCTCTGCTGTTTTAGGCGGACCCTAATGCTGTAGATACTCTATAGCCCGACTGTGCCGACTGGAGGGTCAATATATCTGTGACAGTGGAAAAAGTAGGCCACAGCTTAATCCCGCTGTTAGATTAACGGGAATATCTTGCCCAGACAATTTTATCTCTTTCATTGAGGCGTGTGCAGATATGAGAGCAAATCGCGTGGCCACCCGCGGCGAGCGGCGCGGTGGGTGCGAGTGCCAGGGCAGGGCATGGCAGCCTTCGAGCGAGGCAGTGTGGCATGAGTGGAAGCGCAGACGTGACACAGTCATGCTCGACCGGCTCACAAGGGCAATCGATACGGCGAGTCGTACTGATGGCGCCGCGAAACGATTTGCTGTCATATCTGCACACGCCCCTTTCATTACCCTGTGTCTTGTACACTTGACGGGTGTCAGCCGTGAGCAAAATAACTTTTTTTTTGACATCCCTGTAGAAGGGCTCCCTGTTTCTTATCCTTCGGGTTTTTCGCCGTTCTATTTTGCTCTTTCTCTAATGTTACATCCTGAGCACCCCTACATTCATATTTGCTGAATTCTGCTAAATTTCACCTCTCGCTGTCTGCTCCTCTTCACCCGCGTAACACCCGAAAGGACATTAGGTAATTTCGTTTTCAATGATATTTGTTGTCTATTAATAATAATGGAAGAAAGTAATCGTGCTTACATTGGCGGTTGCATAATGTGAGGATTCATAGTGAACAGTCGATGTTTCCCTGTAGGAGGCGTCTTCTTGGTGGCTCGTCCAGGAGGCGGCGGCCTCGCCCATGAAACCTCCAAACGACTTCCATTCTGAAGATTTCATTCTCAGCTTTCAGAGAGCTTGGGTGATAGAAATAAATTCCCACTAATAAAGCTCCATTGTGCTTCTCTTTTGCGATTTCCGCTTGAGCTCTTTTATGGAATCGTACAAAACCGTAAGTTCGTTGGATTTTCACTCGTGCGACTCCCTGAAATCTATACCTGTGAGATCTTACTGAGTACTTTTTCGTGCATAATACTAAGAAAGAGATAGAAAAGTATTCTCGTATGATGAATTTCTGTTGAGAAATCAGTTTTAGAAAGAAAAGAGATACACTTGCCGCTTCTTCACCTCCGAATAGCTGTTTGAGAGCAAGCTCGGATGTTCCTGGTGCAATGTTTCTGATAAACAAGTTTGCGATCTGCAGAATTCAGAATATGTATTGGATAGGAAAAACTTAAAGAGTGAAATCAATTTTTCATCGTGAGTCGTTCGCATACAAAAAAGTTCAAATCGCATGACTTTTCATTCTAATGTGCACCAGTGGAACCATTCCCCAAGTGCTCGCTTCACGTAAAGGAATCGTCCACGGAAAAAATTTTCATGTTGCCTATATATTTATATAGTATTCACCTAATGCGGGCCACAACCAAAGTTTCACGCGGAAAAAGTGAGAATCCGGCCAAGATACAGCTCCCCAAATTCTCGGCCGGGTGGGCGGGGTTTCCGAGTAAAAGTCCCTACCGTCCGCCGCAGTTGGAAATGGAGAATGGGACTGCTCACGTAACTTCCTGTTCCCACAATGCGTCTCCGACCGTGGCGGACGACCGGGTGGGCACTTGCTCGGAGGCCCCGCCCACTCGGTCAGGATCTTGTGGTGCTGTGTCTAGCCAAATTCACATTCTTTCGTGTGAAACTTTGCAAGCGGCCCAAGTTAGGCAAATACGCATGAATATATGGGTAACAGAAAACACATTTGTCCATGGAAAGTAATCGTTCGGAAGAAAACATTGTCAAAACTTTTCAGAACTGTAACTGCCTCAACACAGTGCATGCTAGGTGGCTGTAAAGTTTTCGATGAATTCGAATATGTCGCCTCCACATGGCCGATCATCAAAGGCACTGTTGCAGGTCATAATGGAATTTAAAACTGGAAATACATGTTTTCTGTGAATGAAATGCCGAGTCTCTATGTGATGATGTGTGACAAAACTCGCATCGAAGAGCCCCTCGTAAATTGTTTGCTGTGCTGCGTTTCATGCTGCCTCGCATCCGCTGGACGAGTTGCTGCGAGTGCGCAGCAACGTTCACGGCTGGCCGACTTAGGCACTCGCTGTCTGTATCTACCCCTTAGCGGATAGTAATGCAGAGGGGGTCAAAAGAGGAGTGCGAGAATGGGTTCTACATATTTCTCGGTTCTTTAATCGTTTCATACACTTTTCTCCACTACTGCACTACCTTGCTTCATATTATACAATCGACCAAAAGTACCCCTCTCGGTGTCTTTGAGTTGTAAAAAAAAGGAAGTTCACTGCCACTATAATGGTGCCCTTGTTTACGGTTGCAGAATGCTTTGACTGAAATACTATTCATCGAATAGATCCTTGCCCAGCAATTAATAATAATGAACTATTTATTTCTCTAGACTTCGTCAGATCTGCCCTCACAGACTGGAATCATTCGCGAATCTCTAATTATCCCTATTTATGTGAAAAATCGAGGGTTAATCTCATTGTGAGTAGGAGAAGAACAAAACCGAAAATAATCGAGATCTCTAAAGGTTTTTTGTCTAAACAGTACATCAGCGTATTCTTAAAGACAACATACCCAAGCAATAAGTGGTCCCACTCTGAAATTAAATGGAGTGCGGATTTTCATAGAGAAATTTTAACTGATGCTGAAAAACTTCAATTTGATGAAATGGAGAGTAGTTCTTCAATAATTACCGTCTTCATAATCTCTGCCGGTACGGTGTGTTCAGCTCGTGCCCAGTCCACCGTGAGAGCACGCCCTCCCATCTGAAGTAAAAATCAGGTAGATCTATAATCCAAGAAAAATGCTTAACCTGCTTTACAATAAATCCCCTACTTCACGACGGACAAATCAAAAACACATTCCTTGTCTACCGGATGGAGGGCAATCACTAGATCCTCATTGGTGGAATGTGATTGACGAGATCAGCTTTAACGTCACGCCTATCGGTGTGCAAAGAGGCGGGAGCGGCGCTCCAGTTCACGACTCCTTACTGGTGATTATTCAGCTAATGCCCCCTTTCCTTTTCCCTTTTCTTTCGTGGGGATTGTTTCTGGGAAAGTGTCTGTGTGTTGAACTTTTTCTGCAATTGCAGTTCATTAAATTTGCTCCCTAAAAAGCGTACCTATATTTGGCAACGTGACATAGGGGCTTGGTTGTTACAGTACAGGTGACAAGCAGATAGCGAAGGCAAAGTAAATGAGTGGGCCCCGATTTATCAAAACTAATCTCGTGTCACGGTAACTTCGTAGGTTGGTAAGGAACTGAATTCAATGTTAATTCTGCTTCCTACCATTTCCTTACCTTCTCGGACGGTCCTGCGGGATCACGTAATGTTTTGGCCAAGCTACTGTCAATTCATTTCGATGGTTACGGTTAGCTTGGGATTTGATTCGAATAGGTCTACTCATTTTTGCGGGATCAAATCAATGGCACGCTGCTATGTATATAAGGGGAGGGGCAACTTTCTAACAAGGGAAGGACCCGAGGTCAAAGTGACCATCCGGAATAGAATACATATGGTCAGGCGTATTTTCGAAATCTGACCTCGAACCTGCGTTCCAAATTTGCAGAGCGATTCTCTGAGCGGAGTTATGGAGGTTTTTCGAAAAACAATGCTATTATATGACAGATTTGGAAGCCTGTAGCACGCAGCCAGACGTTCTCGCGCAAAACCAGCGCGATTTCCGTGTTCAGGGGACTGAGCTACCTCATGTTTTCAGCCAATCGAGGCCTATAGAGTGGGCCAAGAATTTTTTCGGAATTTGGTCAAATTCTCGGTAGGCCAGGAATTTTTCCGAAATTCGGTCAAATTCAGAATTGGCTAGAAACATGCTCCATGGAATAGTTTGACCCCCTAAACACGAAAATCGCACTGATTTTGCGCGAGAATGTCTGGCTTTCGTGCTACGGGCTTCCAAACCTACCATACGAAAGCATTGTTTTTTTCAAAAAAAAAACCTCCATAACTCTGCTCAGAGAATCGTTCTGTAAATTTGGAGTGCAGCTCCGAGGTCAGCGTCCGAAAACACGTCGAACCAAATGTATCCCATTCCGAATAGCCACTTCGATCTCGGGTCCTTCCCTTGTAAGGCCGCCTTCATACTTTGAGCAAGTTGAGCGTGGCTGCGTTCACAGGCAGCGATGCGCAGAGACGACTAGGTAATGAGATAGGGTGGCATGGGTGGAGACGCACACACACGCACTCACGCCCTGCTGCTGGTATCGCAAGTATGAACGCGGCCCTAAAATTGAGCACTAACATGCTTCTACATGAATGACGTGTCAGTAACGAGCCGTAGATGCTACTTGCATTCATAACGTGCTGTATAAGCTAATGGTGTCGTTCAACAATCATGTGAAGGCATGTTATTGCCACTTTAACAGGTTGCCCCCTCCCCCCAATCATCACAAGTAAGCGAGCGCACTGTTACTTCCGTTCAAATATATTGACATAGTTCAGCGCGTTCACCTCAGATAGAACGAGCACATTAGCATGGTAAATGAATAAGAAATGAATAACTAATAAATAAATAACTATTTCTCATGAGTATGAAGGATAATCACGAAAAATGCATTCAGGTAGGCTTCTGAATAGAGGAAAATATGCAGTTTAATAGTTCCCACATTAGTTTTGCACATTTCTCACGTATGCTTTCTCTTGTGTAAGAGGCTCCATGAATGAGGAGCTGAGTCGCATTCATTACGTAGCTGCATGAAAATGGGTGTGTAGCCTTATGTCGAAATTTCGCGCGCCCCCCGCGGCGAGTGGCGCGGCTGTTCTCTTTGCGTGTGATTGCGTACATTGCGTACGCTCCATCTGAAGTTTTACGCCCAAATTAATTATCTCTTGATTAGGATTTCTATCATGTGATGGCATTGCTTCTCTTACTTTTTGTGATATTTTGTGTTTGTATTTTGTGCTTTAAGGTACGAAAGTTTTTGTTTTCAGATAATTATGAGACGAACAGCTATTTCTCCAGGGGATATCTATGGTACTAGCCCCTTGCGTCCCGAGTGAAATTCCAGCCAACCGCGGCAAGTCGTGCTGAAGGCGCCGCGAGTGCGACGCCGCAAAGCGGAAATTCGCCATGAGGCTACACGCCTCATGAAAATCTGGGCTGTGGAAAATCCCCCTGAGATCGTTCATACAAGGGTTGTGTGTCATAAGAACAGAAAACTCGCGTGGCCATGTTTGGGTGTGAGTAAGGGGAGCAGTGCGAGTGGGACCTCAAGGCCGCATTCATACATTGCTGCATCGGCGCCGTCACAGCAAAGTATGAATGTGGCCGAAAGCGATACGACTGAAACAAGGTACAGTGCCCTGGCATCACTTTGGAACCCGAACAATACGACACGCATGCCTCGCAGCCATCACGTCACATGCCTGATGCCGCAACGCGAATTTTCTTCCTAATGGTACACACCCTTCATCTCAGAGCTTACCGAGCAACAGGGCATGGCGATCTACAAGCAAACCCTTAATTCTAGCCGGGTTCAAAAAAAGAGTCAGCTTCAGAAGAGAATTTCTTAATAGCAATTCATCTGCAGCTTCTCAGCATCAGACCTTGATCGGGGAATTCAGTAGTTTCTCCTTTGCTCGAATAGCTGCTCCCACATCGGCAAAGCTGACGAATGCAAAGCCTCGATTCCGCACCAGTGGGCTGCCTTCCGCATAAGCGTCAATTGTGGTTGCATCGGGAAGGATTCCACGCAGGAACGACTGAAATTAGTTGGTCCACGAAACTTTCACAGTGATTAATCCCATGATACAAGAAACAATCGCGGTCGTACCTCCACCCTTTTCGGCTCCCAATCCCGTCGAATTTCACCGATAAATAGCCGATCACGATGTTCTGCCGGCTCTGAAAACATCGGCAGGACTCTGAAAACGATAGAAGCCCAATCAACAACCTACGATCATGATTCAGCACTTTAGTGACCGACATTGGTGGAAGACGATCTGGATGATTTCCTAAACGGTCAGGACGAGCTTCAGAAGTGGAACTACTACTACTAATCCATAAATCTTCAGCACCAACCTGATAAAGGGAACAGCAAGTAGGCTCCTCGAAGGGATATTCAGACGGGTGACATCAGTTCTGCAAAAGGAAGCAGGAATGGGAGCTATCCTGGGAACGACTCATTAAGGACTCGTAGGTAGCGTGGATAGCTAAGTAGTAGCGTTTAAATTATTTATATAAATGAATGATAAATTCCATCTACACGCACTCTCACATGGCTAATGGCACTTTAAGAAAGGAGGGGGGGGGGGGGGTGAAGAAAGTATCGATCGTGAAAGAAGCATTAGCCATCAGCTGCTGGATTATCTCTCGAGCTAAGAGGTGTGCACTCGCCATGGAATTACTTAATGAATAAGAAATGAAAAATACAAGAAATTCGCTGGAAACCGTTCCCATTGAGAGCATCAGGAAGCATATGATCAGTGTGGGTGGGTGGAAAGAACACACTTCAGCTCGTCAGCTTCCTACCCCGATGAGATGAAACGATAACGCAGCACGAACATACAGTGTTGAGAGAACGACGACAGAAGAGATCAGGGGAAATATCAGCAGCACTGTAGAAGCTGATCGGCAACGGGCGGCTATCACTCGGCGGGCCTCGACGATGTGTGAAACACAGCAAGGGGAAAAAAGGTGGTTGCTGATTCAGCTGACTACATAGATTTTTGTAGTCACCATCTGTCGTCGTTGAGCTCAGCATTGGTGGCTTAAAGAAGTGAGCAGCATTCCCAGTCCAACGCTGGAAAGGCTTAGAAAAACAGTTAGAGAAATTCAATTTCGGATTTTGCTTGAAGTATACGGAGACTCTGGTCCATAAGAGACAGCGGGAACAGTTCACAGACATGGGAGATCACTTGAACGTGGACCACTGTCTGCCTTGGTACCACTGGGCACAGCGCGAGCGGTGAATTCGCACGCGACTAAAAGTCGTATGCGGCCGTCTAGATGTGCCATCTGATAGATGGGGATGAGTCGCGTGGTTGATGTTGTTGAATTCTTCTTGAATGAGCTGTATGTGTGCCTGACTTCTGATCAGCAAATTCGAATTTCGAACGGTTATTTGCTTGGTTTACACAGTTTTCAGCATCCCAACAAGGTCAAGCCTCCATTGTGGATCAACTGGTTGTCATATTTATGTAGGGAGTTCATATTTTCAGAGATTTCCCCTGACAAATCCTCGGCAGCGGGGTATTGTTGAGGAGAACCCATTGGCTAATTCGGGGCCGGTTGGTAGATATCTGACGAAAAAGCTCGTCAATTAATAAGCATACTTTATATCAGGTGGCAAATGACGACCTTTTTTGTTAAGGCGATTGAGCATAGACAGAGACAGCCCACCGCCGAAAGTTTCGGAGGCGTCGGCGAAGTTGAAGGGAGGTCGTCAGAGAGGGGGTTTTTTATCAATTTTCGAGGGGGTCTCATCGTAGCCTTTTTCGGGAGCAGGGTCGTGTTTTCCGGAATTTTCCTTCAGCGCTACTTGTGAATAAGGAGTCTGTGAAAAGATGTCGATTGCCCTACGAGACAGAATTTTGTTCACCCATGTGTCTATGGCATGTGAACATAGATAGGGCGGAAGGCGCTGGATCGTCTTCCAGCATCTCGTATTGGAAATTCTTAGAAACTTGGAAGCAACTGATTCCGAAGATGGGTTGCTGGCTCAAAAGAGGTTTGAGGCGCATACATGGTTCGCGGTTCTAGTCATCAAGCGACAAACGTGATAGCATTCACACGCAGGAGGCGCAGAGAATTACACATTTGCCATTTCTGTGTCCTTCGTACATTAGCGCCACCTCATACATGACGTAACAAAGAACGCCAGCAGTAGTTCGCTGTTTGCCAGCTATGTTCACTGTCCATGTAGTCCCCACCAGCCTCAAAGGATAAACGTTGCTCAACGGCTTCGGTAATTTCCGGAAGGATGAAAATGTGAGGCTGAGGCTTCCATGTGATTGTGCGCTTGGCGATCCGCATGAGTTCTTCTTATACAAGTATTACAAATTTTCGGCATGAGAACCGTAGTGCCGTAAAGGTAGAACTAAAAAAGTATCGGGAAAAATAAGGGAAAAAAGAAGAGAAAATCGATTTAAGGAGAAATCACAAATCGGAAAGCTATGTACGTGTACGTCGAACACGGGGGAATGCAAGAAAAGAGCTGGAAAAATTTGATTTGTGATGGTATTGAATGAGTAGAGAAGCTGTAGAGACGAGCGGAAAAGGAGAATAAACGCGAAGTCACGCAAACTACGATAATCCACACACACGTAAAAAGGGCAAACGACTAATGAATGCTAAACGGAATTCCTGCTATAGTAGTTCTGAAACCCATTTTTATTTACTTATTTATATTTGTGGTGGGAGGTGAGGGTTCGCTTTGAGTATGCTCTTTCTTCCTAATTTTGCTATGATGTGGAATAGGTGGAGGAGGCGCGTCGAGAGGGATTCCACCGCCACACTGCCACCTAAAAGATATATCCACGAGCTGCGGTGTCATCGTCTCACAAATACGGTCTTAGCTGCCTTAATTATTTCACTAAGACAAAGAAATTGAAAATTAACGCACGGTAATAGAGTAAAAATTCAAATTGAATATAGAACTTCTTCGGACCAGTTAACTGCTTGCTAGTGCTACAGAAGTTATTGCGAATGTAGGCGTTATGTGGATGCGAAGGGGGAGGGGGGGGGGGGGGGGGGGAGTGGGAGCCGAAGGGGTTGGCTCACCCGGATGCTTTTTCGATTCATAGGCTAAGGTAAGTAAAATGTACACCTCGTGGCTCACCGCATTTCCCCTCTGGTCCAACGCCTATGCCGATTCATGTGAATGGGCACCGAGTGGACCTGAAATGCCGCTTCTCCTATATCAATATAGCGCTCAAATCTGGTAAGAGATGTGTATGATGGATAGATGTCAAACAACGGATGCAGTGAAAAAACGTCAGAGGGCATTTGAAATAGAAATTGGAAAGAGGACGAATATCGAAGTTGGAAGAGAACGCAGGGGCATGGGATTAATGTCGTGATTTCCGGAGCCCATCACCCCTCAGTGATCTCTCAGACCATCTGAATCAGGAAATTCAAAAAAAAACTCCAGAATTATGTTCAACATTATTCAAGGGAGCATAGAGAGCGGTCGACACCTGAGCTATTTTCGAAACTATTACCGGAAACGCAGGATTTTCATTCAGGAATTTTGTAGCACAGAAATCGTGCCATGCTTTTGTTGTTTTCTGTTTTTGTTTTTCTTGTTTTTCTTTGGTGGTTTACTATCTTCCTCACATGGTCTCGATCACTCTTGGTTTTTGTTTTTTTAAGGAATGAGTGTACTGATAGTTTGTTCCTCTAATATATGGCACACCTCCGTGTGTATCAATAAATAAATGAATAAATAATGCTTCGCCATCTGGCCTGGTATGCTCACAGTGCGTGCATCTTTCGGAAATACAGCAGCGCTGAAAAGACTCTGGCAAAATGGTCTTTCACCCGGGTTTTTCACTCATAGCTTTTTTGCGACTGGATCGATCTAACAATAAGAGAAATTTTAGTATGTTGTACTTGGAGGCACTGCATACTTAATATGTTTTGGCGCGCAACGGTGTAAGTTACGTGGTTGAATGCAATTTTTTGTTTTCGGAGTGTCATCCCTATGCCGTCCCGCTGTACCGCCATAATCAAAAGTCGTGGTCTTTCTATAAAATGTTGATGTTCTCTGAGGCTTGCTCGTTTTGTTTTTGTAAAAAAGCCGTTTCTCCTGACCAAGCCTTTTTTTTTTGTTCTGTGGTCTTGTAGTAAATTCTTGTACAAAACCATGAAAAGAGTCAAGCGGCACTCAAGTAGAAGGAAATGTTGACAATAGGTTCAGGCACTACATATTAAAATTTTGTCAAATTTGGTCAAGTAGAAAAAATGTTATGACAAAAAAGTGTTTGGTCGATAACCTTTGAGCGCTACTGTATGTAACCCCTTTTCCTCTTGCTTTTCCTCTCGAGAGGGGGAGTATTGCAGCTGCATACGAGGACAGCGTGAACCGGCAGAGTATCCTAGTGTTGTCTTTTATTGCCTTTCTTGGTTTGTTTCTTTTGATTTTGATTTTCAAATTTCTATTTATCTACTTATTTGATTTTTAAATTTCTATCTATCTACTTATTTATTTATTGTTATTTATTCATTGTTTATGCGAGCAAAGGAGACGCAAAAGCCTAAAAAACACAAGATACAACTAGCCATCGTGGTTACAGTTGTAACAAAAAATCCTTATTATTTGTATTCACTTTAAGAATCCTGAGCTTCAACCAATCCAGTAGAGAGTAGGATCTGTCTTATAGACAGCATTAGGGATAATGCGGTAATGGAGAAATCCCTACAAGTAGTCACACACATGGTAGTCCTGGGCCTGAGAAGGGCTACCTGTTGCGAAACCCCGGTGAAAAAGCGCTCGTCCGAGCTGTAGAAACGCCGCGAAACGCCGCAACCGCCCATCTGTCCCGCCTCTTGATAAGTCGATCCCGCCCCCGGATGACGTAACTCTCGAGTGAGTGGGGTGGGAGCCGCCAAGGAGATGCGGCGCGCTTTCGCAGTTTTAGCTTGAAGCTCACTCTAAAAAAAAAGATGCTGTCGTATTTCCAAAGATTCCCCTGTGTTCACTTGGCAACATGCCAATGGAAAACTAGACCAGACTACCCGCCTCTTGACAGACAGGTCGTCCGCGTCGAGAATCAACAGTGAAAAGGTGGTCCCATTTCTCGGGTTTTTGGCCAATTCCATCCGTTGCTTCTTCACTGTCCTGTCACTAGACATCTCGACTTTCACATTCACTACTTATTCTACTTTTCGTTCGACTTTCCCCTAATGCTGCCTTTAAACCATAAAGTTTATAATGAAATGGAGGAGAGTTGTGCTGAGAGCTAAGAATAAAGCTGAAGCCATAAGGAGCACTAAACCCATAGCAACCAGTGGAACATGGGAAACACCACATGTCATATGTGTCCCAAGCGGATAATCTCAGTTCTCAAAAAGTACACTTACTATATAAAGCCTTGAGATGATGTAGGATTGAGTTGGGGAAATGTAGCAGTGTGGCTTGTCTCGGAGAGTGGGACTTATAGGATAAGCAGGGTCTCAGACAGGATTCAGATCGCCGTTACAGCACTTCCGCGCAGGGAGGCTGATCATCGTACAATTGGAAACTAGGGATTTCTCTCGGATTTGAGAGATCTGTCGCGTGGGGGTGGAAATGACGAGGTAAGTAAGGTGTAAATTCTGGAGTTAATCATTCTGATTCTTGTAGTTAAATCAGCGCTGAATATTAAATTTGTTCATGCAAATGTCAAAGGCACCGATAGAAGCAATTATGGCCGATTGTGAAGTACATGTGGAATATGAAAGTACTGTGTTCAGTAGTACGAAAGTAGAACAAGAAAGGAATGAAGCGGCCCAATTGTGGAGAATAGACCGTCGGAAATATGACGTCCCACAACAGTGAACGTTCTTTCACGTCCTTGGCATCGCTAGTCATTTGGTGATGGATGCAGACAGCGAGAATAGCTAAATATGTCAGTCAATCGGGAGCGTTGCTCCGCCCACGCACAAAGTCGACCATTGGCAGTGGTTCAGCGTGAAATGTAGCCAAAAAAGTCGGACATAAAACCTCAGGGGCGCGCTTCTCGAGCGAATTTCGTCAAATACGATTTTTACAAAACATGAACTTTGCCTATAATAAATAGCTTTCTATCTCTGGTTTCCTTTATTATTGCCTAATGTGTTTTCACAGACATAACCGTAGGATGACGTTGGATCAATAAGAAACATTCTTGGAATAAAATAAACACTCTTGGAAATATGCTCTCACATTCGTTGCGAGCAGTTAGTTCTTTGTAGCCATGAGCCCTTTGATTGCTGAGGTGTGAGCATGAATACAATGGGAAATGGTGGAAATATTTGAAAAAAAGCATCTTAAAAGAAAGCGAATGAATCGCTACAGCATCCAAAGCTTTGCGAAGAAATAAGCAAAAATTTTCGGTTTCGTTCTTCACTTCCGCAACAAACCCCTGAAGAATTGCCTCCTTTTTATGGTTGCCTCGCAAAATCGAAGAAATGTGCCACTCAAGTCGAGATAGCTGCCACCGAATCAGTTGAAAGTGAAGCCGCCGATGAGTTTTTGGCGCCGCATAAGGGGGCATCCTCCATTTTCGCACAACAACTTATCTTTTCGCGACCGATCTGTTAATGGTGTGTAGTATATATCGTGCACTGTTCAGAGGCGTGATTCTGCTAAGCTGGACTTACCGTGCATTTAACAAGTTGCCCATCTCAAACCACGATAAAGGCAGTGTTAAGGGGAATACGGAAATATAGTGAAAAATGTAGTGAATATGAAAATCGAGGTGCTTAGTAATACGAAGGTGAAAAAATGGAAGGAGGTGGCAAAAGATCCGAGAGATAGGACCGCCCCCCCCCGTCCACCGTTGATTCTCGACGTGGACAACCTCGTCCAGAGGTGGGTAATCCGAACGAGTTTTCCATATGTATGTTGCCAAGCCGTAAACGTTAAATGATGTCCGGAATTACGACAGCATCTTTCTCTGGAGTGAGCTCCAAGATAAAGCTGTGAAGGCGCGCCGCGATACCTTCAACCCTGCCGCATATCCCTAGTCACTCTCATCGTAGCCAATCAGGGATCAAAGACGTCAGCTGTCAACCGTTACACTGTCTCGACAGCTCAGATGCGCGGATTTCGCCATAAATAGGCTTCTCAGGCCCCTAGTTTCCATGTGAGTGACTTATTTCAGGAATTTTCTAATAACCTCATTACTCTTAATGCTGTCTTTGATATAACGCTGAGCTCTCAATTTTTGATTTTTCGTTAGGTACCGGTTTTCGCCGCAGCCTGCGATGCGAAAGTTGTCGTGAGTTATGGGCAAAAGCTTCGGTCTCGGACAGTACCCGAACCTGCACTCAAAAGGATCTCGGTAGTGTAATGGATTAGCACATACGTCCGGTGAACATGGAATGCGGGTTCAAGTCCCGTGTGAAACCGAATCTTTCGCCCATACAGCATAATTGTGACAGCAAGTTAACTTGCCAGGAATTCCTGCAACCGGGGTCAGATTTAGCTATATGAATCTCTTTTATGGGAGTTCTTTATGGGAGTTCACTTGATGGGAAACTTTACTGCTGCTGACCCACAGTTGGTGAGTGATCTGCATGACCCTATCGCTCGCCCTGGGCTGTACGAAATGTTTCGGAGAGAACGTTATCAGTCAAGTGTTCATTATCAAGTAATTTCTTCCCCTCTCTTTGACGGCCAGGGGTGATTCGTAATGTAAACATTGCGCAATCAAATCTGAAAATGCTATTCGGCGCCGGCGATAGCCACGAGAAGACTGTCTCCGTGATGTCTTCTGCTACAGTTAACCTTGTTCTCACTACTAGGTGTGTTCCGCACCCCTGCGCTCGATCTTGAATGGGGGTTAATAAGGGGAGTGGGAGATAAAATATCCACGAATAATGTCCAACGTGTAGGACTATCTAATGTACCGTCCTAGACAAAATACCTACTACACTTCTACGAATAGCAATTTCTTTATGAAGGAGGAACGACAAAGCAATCAGTACCCTCTCAGAATGGATTTCGGTGATTGAAGTTGATGGTCCATGCGACTGCGATCCTTCTATTTTTTGTTTGTTTTAATACGGCCTTTTCTGTTTAAAGATATATTTCTTATCTTCGATTTTATCTCCTATTTAACATACCAAATCCCGTTTCTAATGGCATGATGTTTCGAATAATTCTTTTCCAATAGATTCCCGAATGAGGGCTTAAACAGAATCTCTTTCTTACAAATTTTAAAAAAGTGGTATTGCAACGGATAGATAGAGCTTCCTGCAGCTATGCTGCGGTAGAACCTCATCTCTCCAATTTCAGAGAGGTTTACTTGCTGTCTGGTGATACAAAAGACTAATCTCCAGCTCGTTTTTGGTGTATCCCATCAACTGTCCTTGAGATATTTCCACAAGAGGCCTTTTTCCCGACAAGATCAAAACTTTCGTCCCGCGATAGCATTTTTGTCCGGCTTCCAAGATTTTTTTGGGAATATTGACTGATATGATAGTGTGTTATTATCGCCAGGTGAACAAGGCAACACATCAGTCAGTACAGTTTGCCTTCAAGGTACTCTTTCTTACTGTAGTATCGATATTTTCTGTATCATAACCTATTTTCAAGTGATGCTGATTTCTTTTGATCACTTGATTGTTTAATTAAAACCTAAAATTTGATATTTGAAATGGAATGAGTTGGAATTTACTGTTATGATTGTTTTGGAGCAATAGCAGGATGTCGATCGCTGCATGCCTTATTCCTGGATCAAAACCTGATCAAGGTAACAACCCTTGACTGTTCTGAGCCGGCTGAGCAGCGATAGGGGAAATTCGGACGAGTCATGGCAAAAGTAGTAAATATGAAAGTGAGGTGCTTAGTTATAAAATGGTGAAGAAATGAAGGAAATGGCCAAAGATTCGAGAAGTAGGACCCCCATCCTACCGTTGGTTCTCGACGCGGACGACCTTACCATTAAGGTGCGGGTTGTCCGGACGAGTTTTCATTGGTATGTTGCCAAGTCGTAAACACTTAGTGGTGTTCTGATATACGCAGCGTCCCTTTTCTGGAGTGTACTCCAAGCCAAACCTTAAAAAGAGCGTCGCGATACTTTCAACCCTGTCGCATCTCCTTGACCACGCCCACCGTAGCCAATCAGAAAACACGTCGCTTGGAGGCGGGGTCTGTTATCCGAAGGCGTCAGCTGTTAATTGTTACGCAGTCTCTACAGCTCAGGGGCGTGCTTTTCGAGTAGGCATGGCCATGAGTAGGCTTCCTAGGCCGTTGGTTTCCTTGTGAATGACTTCTTTTAGAGCTTCTCAATAGCCACATTACCCATAATGCTGTCTCCTATTGCAACTTGAGATTAGACACCCAAATATACGTAAATATAAACACTATCATGTACATAACTGGAGCATCAATTGGCTAAAGATTTCTATAGAAATTGAACTGGGAGGTTGTTTCCATGCATCATTACTCTGTGGAATTGATAGACTTTATTTTGTGAAATTTCGGGCAGCAAAGTTTCCTCTAGCCACGTTACAGCGGAATTTCTATTCAATGAGAAATCCCACGTTTTGTGTGCCTGAGACTAGCGTTTTCAAACTTTCTGGTAGGCATAGTTCCACTGATCAAGATAAAATGCGACGAATACGCTGGAAAACTCTACGTGGAATTCCTCAAAACAAAGCTCGAAGGTTTGAGGCTTGGTACCTTGAGGGATAGTCAATCGGACAACTTTTTTCGCAAAAGACTGGCTGCTTTGCACCCCCACAAAGGTATCGGATAACATCGAGGCAATCGCATTTCGGCTTTCTGTCATGTGCTGCCTCAACGAGCTTTTTTCCATTCCAACTTTTTCCGACTTTTTTCCGCATATTTTTCATACTTTTAGTCGGGATAAAAGTGAGTAGTTAATGTACATAATTAACACGTTCCTACGCCGTGGAATCCATATGTTCCCAAGCGCATTTTTGGACAATCCTTATGTTAAAAGTTAGTTTTATTGGCCTGATGGCCGATGTTCATCATGATGTCGGATATTCCTTCCGAAAACCAAAGACCGTTCTGAGCTTGAGATTTCCGATCGATCCGGAATGCTTGAAGAAATTGTCGAATAGCAGTTGTCTGTTTGAGAAAAACAAATCAAAAGTGGTCAAGCAGCCGACTTTCGGTCATTATTCCACACGAGACTTTCAGAACTACCGTTTTCCTTGTGTACTCTGATTAGTCACTGCTCCTCGGGTTTTCCGGGAAGTTACAACTTAATGACGTCATCTAAGTAGGTTGAAGCCCATTCAATCAAAGTCCTCTATGACGTCATCTCCGCTCCAACTTTGCTCTCTTCCTACAATATTTAGACCTATTTCCTCACGAGCACCGTAACACCTACAATACCGCCACTAATTCATGGTCAATCGACACGAGAAATCGGAAACTCCATGATTTCCCCGAACTTTTGCCATAACTTTCTTCAAAATGCTTCAAATAATTCGAAAAAGGTTTCAGTAGAAAGCCCTGAATGAGGCGAATGTGGGAACCTAAGGGACTTTCACTTTTCTTCGCTCCTTCAGCATAATTTTCGAGATTTTCGCAAAATTTGCCTCAAAGTACCACGGGCGATTCTCGTCGACGCGGCGGAGTCGCAAAACCTCCACTTCAACTGTGACTTTCACAACAAAAGTTTCACAGCCAAAAAAACCTTTGTATTCGAGGAGAGCATAAACCCGTGATCATTTTGGTATCTCTCATGATAGGATTCAGCAGCAATGAACTGAAAATGGTGTTCAAGAAGTTTTTCAAATTTGAATTGCCTCTATAGAGCTACATTTCAAGGGGAACACGATGCAACAAATGTATAAGGAAGTAGTGATGGCATAGTCTGCCAATTTTCGAAATGTTCTTTTAAGGTGAGTACCACGTTCGTTTTTGACCCCAAATATACAGCCCCAGACACTATAAAAAATGATATCGTCAAAATTCAACTCCGACAAGTTGTGACTGCCAGCACAGATACACTCTATGAAAGGGAAAATCTCGTTAATGCTTCATGCGCTATGGATGTTCTTCAGATTTTGTTGTTTCAAAGTAAGAAAATGTGAGTTTAAAATGAAAATGAATGCTGTCGAATCGAAATTTCTTATTTCATTCCCAACACCGAACATGCTGCCATCAGTTATTGTGCAGTGGCCAACTAATTGTGTAAGTCTCGGTTTTTATGATCGCCGAGAATGCGTCGACGAGAATCGCCCGTGGTACTTTGAGGCTAATTTTGCGAAAATCTCGAAGATTATGCCGAAGGAGCGAAGAAAAGTGAAAGTTCCTTAGGTTCCCACATTCGCCTCAATCAGGGCTTTCTACTGAAACCTTTTTCGAATTATTTGAAGCATTTTGAAGAAAGTTATGGCAAAAGTTCGGGGAAATCATGGAGTTTCCGATTTCTCGTGTCGATTGACCATGAATTAGTGGCGGTATTGTACTATGCCGTGGAACACAGCTGTCATTGAGAGCACCTAATTGACTATTTTGTAGAAAATTCAGTCTTCTTGCAAATACTGACTTAGTTTGGGCAAATATTAAAAGCCGACCTATCTCAGCCGTATTCTTCGTCAGCCAAGTTGATTTTCTTTCTATTTTTTCCTCTGAAATACAGTTCTTACTTTTTCCCATAAGGGATGCAGCGATCGACATCCTCCTATTGCTCCACAACAGCCATCACAGTAAATTCCAACTAACTTTCGTTTGAGAGCAAATTTTTAGATTTTAATTAGATATCAAGTAATCAAAAGAAATCAGTACTACTTGGAAATAGGTTCATAGTTTTCACTTGAGCAATTTACGTACCCCCTCATTCGAATTCTTTTCGGTTTTCTATCACATTGACGGTTCTTCCCATCTCATCATTTTTCAGAAGTTCTTCTCTTGCCCGATATCATATCAGCATCAGAGGCTCATATTGTCTACATATATTTTTTATTGGAATCCACTGTCAACTCGTACATTTTCCAGTTAGGCTTCTTTGCCGAACTCGTCTTGAGCAATGTTGAAAACTAGTGCCTTCACATCCACTTTACTACTGCTTGGTGTTATTTCAAGTGAGTTTTCACATTTTGGTCTGCTAAAATGACGGAATATTACAGCAGAAAAGACGATTTCAACAAATTATGCGAACAGAAGGAGCCTGAAGTCTATTTCTGACTATTAGATGAGTAATAAAAATGATTCTGATCGCTTAATAATCATGATCTTTTAGCAGTCATCAAAGCTAACGAGCTCTCTCGTTGTTGTTCGGGTGGATCACGACACTTTCAGCAGACACATACCTGTTCAAATATTAAATCAGAAGGAACGAGAGTCACATGTATAAGGTAATATGTTCTTCTTTACCAACCAATAACTGACGCAGATAGCTTTTCTTATCAGCAGCTGTAACATTTTGAACACGGAAGGGGCACACGTCAATCTTCGTGTGTCAAAACCAAACCAAAACAACACTTCATTCTTTGCCCTAGAAATAATAGAGCATATTCTCAATGAAAAAAATTTAGCTTTTGAAAGCAGTCAACAGTCCTATATGCTGCTCTGAGCTCTCATGATTTAAAATTTCATTTTTAGAGCGGCATCGATTTGCTGCCTACGTGCGTTGTTAGATTCTGCATGTGAAGAGGGCACAGAACTCGCGAAACAAGATGAAACGTGCCCATCAAGTATAAACTCACTAGGCGGAGGATTACGAAAGGTTTTTAAGTTTCTTGTACTCAGCTTATGTCCTTATATTCCAAGAAAATTGTGAAAAAGCCACCATAGAACCAGTAAAACACGGTTTAAGGATTTATGCGTTCACCTGAGTTATAGTGTTTCCAAACTTCAGTGTCAGTTTTTTCGCCACATCCCACGTTCGCAAGAGCCATCTCCTAGATCATCACAGGCAGTAGAGCGCCAACGGCATATCGCTCCGTGCTTTGCACGCTGAAGAGGTGTCGCCCCGCCCCTTTGCACGCAGTGGGTGTGACAGAAACACGTCAACGTGTTTTCGTTAATGATGACCCAGCGACTGTCCTCCTCCCTCTCTGAGAAATTTGGAATGTACCTTGAAGCACCATTAACTGAAAAATATGGAAAGCATTGCAATCAAAGGAATGAGCGTAGGACGATGTTAATCCTGAAACCATGATCCTTCAGAGGCTGCCGTCTACTACGCGATTTTGCGAATTTGTAGCGTCGCATTTTCGCACGCGATACTGCGACCTTGTGGCCTTGCACGGCCCGAACTTCGCGTGCGGAGCCGCGACACTCCAAGATCGCAGAGTCGTGGAATTGCGCAATGGCAAAATCGCGAAAGTTCGACAGCGAAGATGTGTTGCCCCGCCCCTTTGCACACAGGGGTGTGGCAGAAACACTCCAACGAGTTTCCGCCAATGATGACCATCTCTTGTCTCAAAAAGTTGCAAATCTGATGAAAATAATGTGCGCTGTGGGTAAACAAACTGTTAGATTCACCTAAAACACAATTATCTACTTTCTCACCAGAAGATGGCAAAATTTGGGAGGCTACGTCTCATTGGAGGCAAAATAGCTCTTTTCCCAACAAGAAATGGCAAATGTCGTGTGTGCGCTGACCTATTGAATATATCGATCATGGGCCGAGCACCCGTCCACAGATGAATTTGTATGTTGCAGGAATGCTGTGAATGTTGTCTACTGGCCGGCGAGTTACTGGCAAAAAACCAGCCGTGTACTCCACCGACTGGATTCTCAGCCGCCTGCCTGAGGTCATTCTCACGTTGTTGCCAAGGATCATTCGAATTCACCCAGACATTCCCGATATCAACCGGTTCGAATGGCTCATTTTTTTTTCTCTGTGTATTTTATAGTGATCAACACCGGTCACTCGGTGCTTTTCTTCGTTAGGTCGACCAGTCTTTCCAGTCTCTGAGACCAATGCTGTCTACTTGGGTGATCGATGTGCACATTCCAAATGCGATCATTTGTGTAATGACAGGTAAGTTTCACTGAATTCAGTATAAGAAGTGCACGAAACTAATTTCAAAAATGTGGCTCGAATCAGCTGGGACTGTTCGTAGCACAAAAAAAGAAACCGGAAGGGGGTCCAAAACAAGAGGAAGATGCAAAGAAATGAGCATTTTGTAATGAACACTCAAGGTTAGAAGCGATAATAGGCGAAAAACCCGGATTCAAAAGCGCGACGCTGCGGTGTGTATTCGCATCCCATTCGCATCAACCCACTGTTTTTCCGAGTTGTCCGCTGTAGGAGACGGACCGCGGGCCAACGTCAGTTCAAAGATCAACAGATACAGATCAAAAATTCAAAGATATTTATTCACATATTCATCAGGCTCGATAATTTTTGCGATATTTCCTCATATGAGTTTCTAGAAGTCTCGAAAAACTTATGTGGGTGGGGTACATAAAGAGAGCACAAAATACCATTGAGCAGTTTATTTGGATTGCTCCAATCTCTATGACTGCGGTAAAAATGCTTCGATAGCTCCCTTTTCAGCAGTATCGCCCCGACTTAAAGGAACCGAAAGGGGTCCGAAACAAGAGAAAAATACAAAGAAATGAGCATTTTGTAACGAACGCAGAAGGTTAGAAGCGATAATCGGTGAAAAAACCCGAATTCAAAAGTTCATCGCTGCGGCGTGTATTCGCGCCTCATTCGCACCATCGCACTGACTTTCCGAGTTGCCCGCTGTAGGAGACTGGCCGCGGTCCAACATTAGTTGCAGCACCTAACTCCCAGCGCAGTGGAGTGGCCATTCGCAACTACATTAGCATTCATGTAAGTACATCTAGAAACAGTGTAAGAAAGAATAAAGGGAAAAGTAAAAGGAAAAAGCAAATTTATAAAAGAAACATCTCCTCTTGGCACCATGCCACGGCGTCAAATTGGCCTGTTTGGGCAATGGCGGCCACTTAAACTCGTCCACACTACGTCTGTTCTACCGTAAGCCAAAATTACCCCCTTGTGGTGTCTTTAAAGGAATCGTGCATGGAGAATGAGTCTTTCTTTTACCACACAATTATGTTGTATTTGCCTAATAAAGGTCGAAGGCAAAGACTCTCACGAAAAAGTGAGAATCCGACAAAGATACAGCTCCTTTGAGTGGCGGCGGAGAAGGGGGGGGGTCCGAGTAAGAGCCCGCCCGTCGTTCACCGCGGTCGGAGACGTATAGTGGAAAGAGAAAACTACCCAAACAGTTCCACTCTCCATCACTGATCGTGGCGGACGACGGGGCGGGCACTTTACGATGGTCCCGCCCCTGGGCCGCCACTTTGAGAAGCTCTATCTCCGTCGGATTCGCACTTTTTCGCCTGAGGTGTTGCATGCGGCTCGTATTAAGCAAATACAACATAAATATATGAGTAACAGAGAAACTCGTATTTCAGTGCACGATTCCTTTGAACGGATCAGACACTATGAAAGGTACCAATAATTTCTTCCTGTCAACAACAACAACTCTCCAATTTGTTTCGGATGCACCTCAGAAAGAGCCGATGCTGCATAGCGAAGAATGACGCGCTGGCAGCGTATTCAAGGGCTCTTCAATATTTTGCGGCACCGGCGTCGATTGCCACTGTCAACGCCGATGCCGTAAAGCATGAAAGCGGGCCAAGAGGGGCGTGGCGGGAATTCTGGAGCGATAATCGCGTGGCGCGATGTCGTATCGGCCCCTCCTGCACCCCACTTATTTATTTCACGTATAAAGCTTTTTCCTAAGATTTCTCATGGAGCAGAGGCCACCATTACAAATTATATGCTGGATATATTAATGCTTTGCTGTTTCTTTATTGGTTATTTAAATATATAACTGCCTTTCCAGGGGAGGTGAAAATGTTGAATGCACCTGCAGACCAGGGTACGATTTAGGTCCGGATGGTCAGAGCTGTGTTGGTGAGTTCTCTCGAATGTATTCAAGATAATATTATATGTTGTGACTTTTCAAAACACTTTCCCACTTCCATAAGTCTGCCTTGAAAAGCCTTAGTTCTGATTTCATTGATGAAGTTTGAGTTCAACCAGCGCATAACTATGTCATCAAGCTAATTTCTTTTATGTGAATCTCAAATTATTTTATAATGGTCATATTGATCAAGTCATTGATTTTGTGGGAAGATCGTGATGAATGCCGTTCATCGAATTCACCGTGTGGATGGGATGAGACGTGCGTAAATACGGTCGGCAGCTACCATTGTCGGCGAATGAGGCCTCCACGTCACCTGCACGGCAGGCAACATCGTCGATCCGTTCCCATTCGAGACAACCGTCACATGGCATCACGAACTGAGTCGTCCTTATCAAAGAACGAAATAGAATCGATTTTGAAGAGAATTAGACTTGTCTGCCCACCGGGATGGCAGGCAAGAGATAATGAAAAGTGCGTGGGTAAGTCTGATGTGGCAGCATGCGGAGTAGTGAGATTCTAGATTTTAGCTTTTTTGGCAAACTTTGGTGTGCTTCCTAACTCACATCACTTAGTCTTCAGCCATAGATGAACACCCACTCCCTTCCAATCAATATGCACGTATAGTGCACCCGTTCCGTTTTTCTAATCCAGTAAAACTCGACTCACCAACCTGCTGGTGGCACTACTTTGCAGGAATAGCTGGGAATGGCGAAAGCGTCTCGTTTCTATGAAAAATGGCGTAGGCTATAAGTTGTCTTGTGCAATTTGCAAGTGGAAACGCTAACGCACTCCTAGCCCGTTCATTGATTCTCGGATGGTATTCCACCCGTCTGGCCTTTGTTACCATGGCCGATTTGGCTGCCATCGGACTCCGCGATTTTGCGGTGTTGCGGCAATGCAAGAACGCGAAAGTGCGACACCGGAAAATCGCAGAATTGCAGAACCGCAAAACCGCAATATCGCGAAGTCTGACGGCGGCCTTAAGTAGTAAATGCATTTTGACTGAACGAAGCACCTTTACATCGGTTCACCCTGAAATTATTGTCTGGGAGTGAACGAGATGTCAGTACCCTCGCAGTCGATGGTACTACGATTCTGGATGGAATATGTACATACAATCCACTCAACGACTCACTTTTTTTTGTGTGCACCAGGGGAATAGACTGCCACGAATTTGCCGTAAAGTAAAGTGCGACATTTCTTACCATATAATGATCTTATTTGGCGGGTCCAAAGTTGAATTGTCAGGGGTAAGGAAATCTGGCATCCGAAAATCCAGTTTCAGTTTTTTCCCTACTATGTCCATGTCTCTGAGTGAAGTTTTCTTAGTGTCGTCTGCCTGAGTGAATTGCTTATGCAAACACATTATGGATTTTTAAAAGTTCAAAACTGGCTGAACTACTGAATAATCAGTGAATTGTCACTATCTTTTTATGTTTTCCTCGAAAATCTAACCGAACTTCGTTCCACCGTGCCCCTGGTTTGACCATACACTGCACTGCACTCATTTGTTTGTGTTGTGTTTGGGCTGACTTCAAAGGCAATTCTAAAAGTGTAAGTGTCCATGCAACATATGTGTATATAAATGAATAATAATAAAAGCTGAATTCTCTTATTTGTAGCTTGTAGTGGAGGAGGAGCCAATAGTTGGACGTGGCGCCGTACCATGCTCGACTCCAACTTACCGCCGCGCCAATAGTGAAAATGTCGCCCGCGGACCGCCCTATCGTCCACCTTCATACTCTGCGTCGGCAGAGCGTGGCTACGTCAACAGACAGAAGGTCCAGAGGCACGAAGAGATGCAGAGACGACGCAGGTCACGAGACAGGGTGGCACAGGCGGAGACAGAGACACGCAGCCACGCTCTGCCGCCGACACCACAGAGTATGAAGGCGACCTAAGATATCGCGAGATCGCGTCGGTCCCTCCTGCACCACCGATTTGTTTGGCTCATCGTAATTATAACATGTGTGTGTTCTACTAACTACACTACTAACTTTTAGACATTGATGAGTGTCTGTTATTGATGGACGATTGCCTGGAATCACAGCGATGTCTGAATCTACCGGGATCGTTCAAATGCATCCGAACACTTTCATGTGGAACCGGCTATGCAATGGATTCCGAGACCGAGGAGTGCATTGGTTTGCAACGGCTTGATGTGATCTAACAGCATGCTCAACGCTTATAGGAACATTTGTTTTCGTTTAATGACATGAAACAGATTGTTATAGACGTGGATGAGTGCAATCTTGGTGCTCATGACTGTGGTCCTCTCTATCAGTGCCGAAATACTCAAGGAAGCTATAGGTAGTGCTTTTCAATTGGCCCTGTATGATTTCGAGGATCATCAATTAATCATCTCGGATTGATTGCCCAGCCAGCTACTGTGAAACCTGGCCGCGAGGAGAGTTTTTGAGAAATACACCTCCTAATGATGCGAATCGTCGGCAGGGTACACCGAGGTGACGAGCAAAATAGCTGCTTCAGTGCGACCCCCTCCCTCGACGTGGCCCCAAATACGTGGTGATCACAAATTCAACCTCACCGGATCCTGACAGCACGTTGCGCTTATCGTTTAGCCTGGGACCACTGACGACATCTGTAATTACAACCCCCCCCCATCCAGCCCGTCAAATACCAAATACGGCCCCATTCGTCGAAATCGTCCACTGCGGATGTATCCTGATCGTCGGTACACCTAGGATGTGTCCACGTCAATCAATAATCGTAGCATTACTGCCTAGTATTAAGTATGACTAACGAATTAGCGAACATTATTTGATGATGACATTATCTGTCTAAGATCACTTGGAAAGGTGGTCGGAAAGAGCTCCTAGACGAATTTTAAGGAATACAATCACCCTTTTCCAATCCCAAATACGAATCCCCCTTTGGCCGCGTTCATACTCTGCGGTGCAGGCGGTGAGGCGAGACTGTATCGTGTCTGCGTCTCCTTCCGCGCCATTCTACCTCATTGCCTGTAAAAGCAGCCACGCCCTGCCGCCGTCAGTATCACAGCAATGTATTCCTCAACCCAGGTTCTACCCTGCGCGCTCAACTAGTTTATTGGCGTGAATTTTGCACAGCTCTGCTGTACTTTATCGCTATTACAATCCTCTAGGCTCCTTACAGATGTGACCCGAAGAGATGTGCTGATGGTGAACTACAGAATCCCGTGACAGGTGAATGTACCAGCATAGACTGTCCATACGGTTACTACCCGGCAAATGGGACCTGTCATGGTAAGCAGCAGAACTTTGCGCTGTCTTGTTGAAATACAAATTTCCACGGATTCAGATGTTGACGAATGTGCCACGGCTGATCGTTGTGGTGTTATGGAAGAATGCGTGAACACACCCGGCTCTTACAGATGTCAGCAGAGGGACAATATGTGCCCGGTTGGCTACGAAGTGAATCCGAATACGGGTTTCTGTGACGGTCAGTGATCTTTGCTCTAAATTATGACGATATTGCAAATGCTGAGCATTTCGATTCGTCTTTAGAGTTTGTATCGGATAACTAGTGTATTTATTATAAGCGTTGTATCGCCGGAAATCATTACATATAACTGAAATGTGTGAGGTTATAACGAAATTTTTCCATGATTTTCTAAATTTTTTCTCCTTCACATCTAACTCTTGCGCTGAAGTTAAGACCCCATATAAAGGATTGCTTTGCTGTTTGTATTATATCTATTTATCTATTATCTATATATATTATATTTATGTTGACATTGCGGGACCATTTCAATACCTAAAAATCAGAAAAAGTCTAAAAAGAGAATTTTGAATCGAGAGAAAAATAAAATAGAATGTACTTTTGAAGTCGGCTCATTTTCAGTGTGGCATTGACTGGTCACGCTCCAGCTCGCGCTTAAAGACACCAGATGGGGGTAATTTTGGCTTACGGTAGAACAGACGTAGAGTGGACGAGTTAAAGTGGCCGCCATTACACAAACTTGCCAATTTGACGCCTTGGCATGTGCCAAGAGAAGATGTTTCTATTATAGATTTGTCTTTTCCTTTCACTTTTTCCTTTGTTCTTTCTAATATTGTTTCTAGATGTACTTACATGAATGCTAATGTAGTTGGGTATGGCCACTCCACTGCGCTGTGAGTCCGGTGCTACAACTAACGTTGCCCCGCAGCCCGTCTCCTACAGCGGACATCTCGGAAAGTCAGTGCGATGGTGCGAATGAGGCGCGAATACACACCCGCAGCGATGCACTTTTGAATTCGGGTTTTTTCATCGATTATCGCTTCTAACCTTCTGCGTTCGTTACCAAATGCTCATTTCTTTGTATTTTTCTCTTGTTTCGGACCCCTTCCGGTTCCTTTAAGTCGGGGCGATACTGCTGAAAAGGGAGCTATCGAAGCATTTTTACCGCAGTCATAGAGATTGGAGCAATCCAAATAAACTGCTCAATAGTATTTTGTGCTCTCTTTATGTACCCCACCCACATAAGTTTTTCGAAACTTCTAAAAACTCATATGAGGAAATGTCGCAAAAATTATCGAGCCTGATGAATATGTGAATAAATATCTTTGAATTTTCGATTATCTGCTCCTTAGTGCTCAAAGAACGAGCTGGGGTGGACTAGAGATGGGTAGAAATACAATTTCGGATATTTGATAAACTAAACTGCATTTCAGATATCAATGAATGTTTGAACAGAACGATATGTGAGGGGCTGCTGTGTATAAACCTACCAGGCAGCTATAAATGTCGTTGTAACGCTGGATACGAATTCAATTCCAAGGTAATAGGACTTTCCGATTGAGACGTGGTCTAAGAAGGCAGGCTGTGGGCGGGAAGCATGGGCGGTACACTACGGATGTTTAGATCGCTTTCATACTCTGCAGTGCCGGCGGCAGGGCGTGGCTGCGTGTCTCTGCCACTTCACCTATGCCACACTGGCTCGTTGCCTCCCCCTCCGTGCCACTTTGCCACTCTAGCTAGGCGTAGCCACGCTCCGCCGACGCTGAGTATGAACGTGACCTAACACTTCCCATGCGGTGATGCGTGAATCTGTCTTACCTGCTGGAGGCTCCCCTAAGGGAAGCATTTACCATTTAGCATTCACCCGAGGGAGAGCATCTTAAAGACCATCACTGACAGCTCTAGGGGTGTTGCTCTTGCTGCTTTGCACGCTGAGAGATGTAATGGAAATGCCACTTCCCAATGGTTCATAATTTTCCCTGCATACCATCGGAGTTCTGTTTTTGAATATTCTATAACAGATGAATCTACTTTTTTTTAAGGATTCATGAACATTTAGGTATTTGAAGTTTAGTGGACCTGTTGCTTAAGCTTCAGAATGAGTTCTAATTTATCGTGTCGTAGACTAAACGTTGCGAAGATGTGGATGAATGCGAGAAGTTTGCCGGTCACGTCTGCGATCTGTCGGCCGAATGTACGAATACGATCGGGTCGTTCGTCTGCAAATGCAAAAAAGGCTTCAAACTAGCGGAGGATGGAAGACGATGTGAAGGTATGTCTGAGAAATAGTTGTTATCTTGTATGCAAGCATTTTGCAATGGATGGAGGGGGTACGATGAGTAAAGAGCAGGCACTCCCAGGTGTCGAGAGGAAAATAGCTGCTCCGATACGACCCCTCCCCTTTTTTTAATCTCTACAGTACCAATAACTGCTGCCCAATTGTATAGTTGCAATGTGTTTTATTGGGTGTGTGCAGATACGACAGCGAATCGCGTGGCCGCCCGCGGCGAGCGGCGCGGCGGGTGCGAGTGCCAGTGGCGGGGCATGGCAGCCTTCAAGTGAGGCACTTCGGCATGAGTGGCAGCGCAGACGTGACGCAGTCACGCTCGGCCTGCTCCCAAGGGCAATCGATACGGCGAGTCGTACTAGTGGCGCCGCGAGTGAAACGCCGCGTAGCATTCGCTGTCATATCTGCCACACCCAGTTTTATTGATATGTACTTCCACCCAAAGCAAAAAAAATTTCACATTCACTCACTCGCACTCGTTGTGAAATACCCTTCGTCTTCTGTCCGGTCGAATACAACCGCCCCCCGCTCCTGTCGACGACCCTGGTAGAGGGGTATTGTTCGTAGGCAAAATTTCGATTCTCCAAGCATTGAGCCTTCCTCTTCTCTAGATCCCGGAATATTTCCTGTGAATTTGCTCCAGTGAGGTTCCAACTGTGAAGTACGTTAATTTATTGTCTTCAGATATTAATGAATGTGTGACTGGAGAAGCTAACTGTGAACAGAAATGTATCAATATTCCCGGCTCATACCAATGCATTTGCGATCGAGGATATACCGTTGGTGAGTGAAACATGTAACAGACTCCCTATTCGTTATCAGAGTAGGCTTAGGGTTCGCGTTCGACGATTGACTTAATCGATACGTATCTTTTCCCTTTCGCCTGAATCACTTGATTGATAAGGAATGCCCCACGGAGAAATAATTGTTCTGTTACCCATTATTCATGTTGTATTTGCCAAATATGGGTCGCATGCAAAGTTTCACGCGAAAAATGTGAATGCGACTAAAATGCACCACGAAGTCTCGGCCGAGGGGGCGGAGTCCCCCCCCCCCAGCGGATGCCCACTCCGTCATCCGCCGCGGCCGAAGACGCATTGTAGGAACAAAAAGTCACGTAAATATACCCAATCTCCGTTCTCAACCGCAGAGGACAACGGAACGGGGCTTTTATTCGTAGGCCCCGCCACCCGGCCAAGAATGGGAGGAGCTGTATCTTGGCCAAATTATTACTTTTTCGCTTGAGACTTTGCATGCGGCCCTTATCAGGCAAATACAGCATGAATGTATGGGTAACAGAAAAACTCATTTTTCCGTGGACGATTCCCTTGAACCGCGCGTTCGCCGTGGTCGCAGAATCTCAACAATGCTTTACTATCGATCAGAAATATCCGTCATCATTTTCAGCTGCTGATGGAAGGACCTGCGTCGATATCGACGAGTGTAAATTATGGTCCGGAGCCGGTTCGTTAAAAAATCTGCTCATTAGTTAATTAAAAGCGAAAAGATTGATTATTCAACGAAATGCGGCAAATCGGAGGTTTTAGGCAATGACTTATGCATGGGAGAATGCATAAATACCAAGGGTTCATACTTATGCACGTGCCCACCGGGATACAAAATTCAACCGGATAATCGAACATGTGTTGGTAAGTGTTGCGTGCTTTCCATAGTCACAGTTTGCAGTGCTATTGGAAAACATACAGAATCGTCCAGTAAAACTTAATTTCCTCTGTTACCCTTTTATTTATGTTGTATTTGCCTACTGAGAGTCGCAAGCAAAGTTTCACACGAAAATACGAGGATTCAACTGGAATATAGCTTCTCAAAGTGAGGTCCGACGGGGTTCAGAGTCCAAGGAGGAGCGGCAACGAGGGCTCTAGAAGCAAAGATGCGATGGTCTCGTGGTCAGAGACGCAGGGTGAGAAGCAAAGAAACACCATATGCGAAAATTTCAACTGGGCTGTTGCCCCCGACAAATGTTGCTGAGCGGGAATTCAAACGAGTCACTCTTTTTCCAGTTTCTAGATTTTCGCTTTGTGAAAAAGAAAATTTCTCGGTTCTTCTTCAGTCCATGTACTGTATCTAGAAGAGTGATCTTGAGAGGAATGGGAATCACGGAATTCTCCCAGTCCTCTCAAATTTGAGCGATTCTTTTAAACTCGAGCTAGCGATGGAGAAGCCACAGAGGTATCCAGCTCAAGATTGGATTCTGCTGATGATGAAGTGCTATACGGCGTCATTCACGCTCACTCCAGACTTAAGAGACCGGTAGGAGTAAATTGGCAAATTGGGGGTTATGGAAGTAGAGGTGCTGAGCAATATAAGAGTAGAGAAAGATCGACATAAAACTGTGAGAAAACCGTGGAATAGAAGCCCGAAAACTCCCCTTCTCTCTCGCGTCCCTCTGCGTCACTAGCCGCGATGGACTGGAGACAGGCCAGAGGCTGAATCAGCCGGCCGATCGTTTTTCCGCCTCTCCTCGGCAACTCGCTCGGCCGCAGGATCGCAGGACGACATGCCGTGTGCGGGGTCGTTATAAGACCCCAAGCCGCGTTTTTTCGGTGCGATTTTTGCCACATGTGACCCCTTCTGAAGTAGAAGGTTCGTTTTCAGAGAACATGTACTTCCAGATCTCAGTTTCTCCTTACCTCTAATGGTGCCTTTAACTCGAAAGCTCAAGAGAACATTTTCTTTCATTCAGATATTGATGAATGTGCCCTCGGAGAATGTCAAGGGCACGAGCGTATTTGTGTAAACACTCTTGGTCAGTTCAAATGTCATCAGATTCAATGTCCGGAGAACTATGTCCACGACAGTAACTACAAAAAGTAAGCTATCCCTTCGTTTTGATCGCGATAACAATCTTGGTCGGAGCATTACATTATTTTTTCTTCCCAATTTTTTTTAGATTTTTCTCTCTTCCTAGAACCGCGGCACTGATGTTAATTACAACTTTCTCTGCTATGCCAACAAGGTTGTTAGGTGGAATACTTAATGATGAACTGACGATGTTTCGACCAGATCGTCTTCCTCAAAGGCCCAGTCCACCACCGTGGGTGCGGATCTGACAATAACTGGCACAGAGTGGCGGCGTCCAGCTGTCACGGTGGTGGACTGGGCCTTCGAGAAATACGATCTGTTCGGAACGGCAAGCCGTCAATAAAAGTTGGGTTCGTACACTTAGGACAAATTTTCGGCGAGCGGCGCCGCAGATTTCCTCACGTGTGATTGCGTACATATAGAAACACTTCCGTTAGAGGTTTATGCCCGAATAAATTATTTATTGGTTAGGATTGTTACCAAGTAGGGCTTTCGTTTCTTTTATTTCATGTCACAATGATATTTTGTCTTTTGAGGGCACAAAAGTTATTGTTTCTAATAGATAATGATGAAATAAACAGCCATTTCTTGAAGGACCTCCATGGTTCCAGACCGTTGCGTCCTGAGCGGAATTCCAACTGACTGCGGCAAGTTGTGCTGACGCCGCCGCTAGTGCGACGTTGCAAAGCGAAATTTTGTCATAAGTGTACACACCCATAAAAGTTCCACCTAACAACCTAGTTGGCATAGCAGAGAAAATTGTAAAATTTGGCTGAAATGTTGTTGAACTAACTGTGATGTGTTTTGCAGTGTGTGTGTCTGGTCAGTTTGACATTTCAGCCGTTGCAATCGTCAGCGTTCGGTGTGCGGTGGTTTGACAGAAAATGCATGTAAAGCACGTTATCCAGTACACATCACTTGGCAGTACATTGCGATTCCAAAAGGAATCGCCATCACTTCACATCGTCCCACCATCACATTGTTCACCATCAAAGGACCAGCACACAACGATTCGATCGTTCAATTTGAACTCAATCTAAAACGCGCTATTCCTGGTACGAATCTCCGATGTTCCAATTGCTCCTCAGCTCAGTCATCTCACCTCACTAACCCCAATTAACCACTTGCAGAAGCTCCATCGGTACTGTTGGCAATTCGTCAAAATTTCCTTCTACAAAAAGGAAAGGATCGTAATTCAGCAGTGATCGCCGTTCGAGACACATTGGACGGACCGCAAACCATCGAATTGGAACTTATTCTGAGGCTCACGAAAAAATCCCAATTCACTGGGAAATATATCGCAAATTTGATAGTGCATGTTGCTCCTCATAAACGCCATTCTGGCGGGTTTGGTCACAAATAACAGTTGTGACTATTCAACTTTATTATTATAGTTTATTAGCTAAGCAGGGTTCATAGCAAATTTTCATCGCTATCAAAAAATCCTCAGGCAGTTTTCGGCATACTTTCGTAATTTCAAAATTCTTCATTAAGTTCGGAAAAGGGAAGGACCTCCAAAAGGACTCATAAACCCTGCTTCTACTTCATGAGAAAACTTGTCCTCTCCCTGCAACAGTGATACGTGCCCCTATAAAGCAGAATGATATTTATTATATTTGTATGTCACCGCATGATCTCACCAAATTTGTTTATGGTTTATTTATTGTTGCATCTGTGATGACTACCGTGTAACCCCGATTTTTATTTCAAAACAGCTAGTTTAAATTATTATAATAAAGCAAACGCATTATAAAGAAGTATCATTGCACATACTCTACAGATTGACTGCTATCCTCGTAAGATTCGACGTAGCCTAAGGTCGCGTTCATACTCGGAGTGATGCGAGTGCGAGAGACACAACGCAACTCTCGCAATCGATATGTTGACGTATACGATGGGGTTTCACGTCGACGTATCGATCGCGGGACCCGTGTTATGATGCGTCGCGTCAGTCGCGACCATGTACTATGAAGTGCAAAAGGTTTTCGAAACATCAGCTTCATCTTATGTAGAAGGCTAATGGTATTAAATAAAAAACTACGGAGTTTAGAAAAAATGTATTGAGTGGGACAAGAATTATGAAGGGCGCTACTGGAGTTGGGGGGGGGCCACTCGACAAAAGCAAGAGTCGCGCCTGATTTCAGCTTATAGGCACTCTCAAGGTTATTTTATGCCTAAATACAGCTAACTAACTAAAAAAACCAATTGAATTATTCTTGCAAAAGTGTATTACGAAAAACTAGCCATAACTAGTCTAAACAACCACTTACGCGTATTCACCTAAGCCTAGGGGAAGGGAATCTCCTTCTCCAAGGCTTAGGCTAAGTTAGGACGAAAAAAAAGTACGAATTTGCTTTACAAAATGGTTTTTATGCAGAACTCGAACCCGATTCGGCTAGCGCTATGGCCTCTCTGCGCTCTAGCCGTGCGTTAGAGACGCAGAGACACTACTGCAGTGGCCCCCCCGAACTCCGGTAGCACCTTATGAAGCAACGTTATACAATTGGATCGAATAGTCCTATAAGAAATTTATTTCTGAACTTGTGTCCACTTGAAGATTGAACCGTTAAGCATTCTGAAGGCATACCGAAGTCAGCATGAAGCTTTTCATGGCAGATATTACACGTCGAACAATGTATACTCACTGCGAATGCACACATCACGCTTCATCTCACGTGTACCATTTCGAGTTGCATGGTCCATCGCTTTTTTCCTTGAGATTTTTTTCCTTTTTTTTACTTTACTGCTTTATTTTTGCAGAGTGTGCTGTGTTCACCGCATTTATTCAGTATCAGTAGACTCAATTACAATTTCATCTATTAATTCAAGATGGTTAGCAGGATAGTTTTTCGTACTGCTATGCACCTGGTGGATATTGTGGGTCATTAACAAAGTGCTTGGGAAGTTTCATAACCTCTACACCCTCGCACTCAATTACTACCTCGGGTCAAATAAAGTCGGGGGAGAGACGCAATTTTGCGTCGACGTCAAAGCTCCTTTCCCTCCCTAGGCTTAGGTTAAAATTGATATCCCCTTCTCCTACATGAAAAAGCATCTGTCAGAGCATAGGCTTCATCTGCTTTAACCTAAGCGTTGACGCAAAATTGCGTCTCCCCCCCCCCCCCCCCCCGACTTTATTTGACCCACTACCTCTTTTAATAATAAGGTGTGATGTCTGCTAAGTAGGTGCGTAAAAGGTATTCATTTTTCTCTATGAATCTTCTATCTCTCCAATTTCATTCTTTGGAGCCTTTTGATATTGCTTGTGATCTGAACGTTGATATCTTTTTTTATTTTGTAACAATTTTGAAATATCCTTTAGCACCGTGCACGATGGTTATTCATGCCTAAAAGAATGCAAACACGAAGATGCCGTTTGCCTTGGGAATCATACTCGGGAAATTATGTATCAATTTCGATCCATGCCTTCGACAAAGGTGATCAAAACTCCGATTGAGGTTTGTTTTTGTTTGTGATTAATGACATGCATTATATGCTCTATGGGATAAGAAAACGTGGTGCTTGTATAAAATAACCAGGTGTGTAATATGGCTCGATCCTAGGAGGAATAGTGGCTTAACGTTGATCAACCGTCGACGCTGTATAAGAGAGGGCATTTTTAGCCACGCATCCATATCCACAAGTTCGCAGCACAACTTGAAGCCGATATAGGTTTGAGAACAATAAGGTAAAATATAATTGTGAGCTATGGGGAATGGATTTTACTCAAGTAAAACGCTGCTCCTATCCCTATTACATATTAAAACGTTTGTCGAAAACGTCTGTCCCTGTCCCTTTTTTTTTTGTCACGAAATTAGGCATAACATGAAAAACAACCTATGAATATGGGGGCAACTTTGGGATGGGTAGGGTGGGACAATAAGTGAAGAACGCACATGCACCAGGTTAAGCTCCGCTCACTGTGGGCGGAGCGTGCACTGGAATGTTCCGTTTCCAGACCGAAAATTGTTAACTGGGTCCCATTATGACCTAAATGTGGTGGAAAGATGGATTAAGGTCAGTTATTAGTTTCTGGAAGTTATGAAAGAGGACCGAGCACAGTGGGCGGAGCGCACCCCGAGTGGCTTGTGCTTACAACAAAAACTCATAACTAGGTATCACCGCACCTTGAGACCAAGAAAGAACTGGTCGAAGCGTCTAACGTGCAAGCTACCTTAAACATCCTCAAAATGAGAAGAGGACCGCCCACAATGGGCGCAGCGTGCTATTAGTCGAAAGAAATACTGCGGAAGTAGCAATTATGATGATAAGCAGTGATTCCCATTCACGTGATGTGGATATGGGTACTGAGCAAATTCATAGAAAAAAGCCAATTTCGATTTACCCATTGACGCTCATGAGTTACGACGCAGTAGTGTGCGCTAGCCCAACTGGTACCCATATAGCTGTGAGGAGAAGGCGTGTATGCATCAGGACAGGAAATCCGCGTAGCGGCGTTTAGCGCGCAACGGGCGCCGTATTGGTGGAGTCCTGAAGCTATCACACCTGAAATGACGTATAGAGTACCGTCATCGCTTCAGGACCCATCCAATACGGCGTGCCTAGCTCTCGCCACCGTGTCGCACACCGAGTGTCGCGAAGCGAATTTTCTCCTAATGGCATAAACCCGGAGAGAGCCGTCGGTCACCCGCAGTCTTTACAGGTGTCACGGATTCGAACGGATATGGAAACGCCTTTCTCTGTATCTTACCATCTGGATCAAGCAGGGCAACGGCATTTCATTATTGAACAAGATCGAAACATCGGTTAGTCAACTCCATTTTCAAAACTAGAGAAGGCTTCCACACTCTCATCTCAAGCCACTGAGAAGAAATTGGAGCGTAAAAATATTCCCCGGCATGCGCTATGTATCTCACCCTTTTAAAGTTGTCCTTAAAGACACCAGAAGGGGGTAATTTTGGCTTACGGTAGAACAGACGTAGTGTGAACGAGTTTGAGTGGCCGCCATTGCACAAACTCGCCAATTTGACGCCTTGGCATGGTGCCAAAAGAAGATGCTTCTATTATAAATTTGTTTTTTCCTTTACTTTTTACTTTGTTCTTTCTTATACATATTGTTTCTAGATGTACTTACATGAATGCTAATGTAGTTGGGAATGACCACTCCACTGCGCTGGGAGTCAGGTGCTACAACTAACGTTGGCCCACGGCCCGTCTCCTACAGCGGACAACTCGGACTGGATGCACTGATGCGAATGGGATGCGAATACACACCGCAGCGTCGCGCTTTTGAGTCCGGGTTTTTTTCGCATATTATCGCATCTAACCTTGAGTCTTCTTTACAAAATGCTCATTTCTTTGCATCTTCCTCTTGCTTCGGACCCCCTTCCGGTTCCTTTAAATACTCACACGATGGTACAGTGACGGGGAATATCAGGTGGTTGGCAAGTCAGAGGCCTGACTTACCCTTCTAGAAGAGTTTTAGAAGAGTCTAGGTCGACCCAAAATCCCAAAGTGGAATCCCTGGTTGGCGTCGCAGGTGCTCCAAGATCAGCTTCGTGTATTCTTCGTCCTCCAGGATTTATATTTCTATTCTTCGCCCATTATTGCTACTGCTACATTATTGTAAGTCCTCGTAATAACGGTATCAAATGGAATTACCTCTTTTCAATTTTTACAATTTATCACTATTTTCTGCCATTCCATAACTGAAACTTCAAACTAGGTCATTTGTGGGAGTAATTAGGGAACGGCTGACCGTTTAACGGAAAGGCAGTTCGCTGACGTCGTCCGAATGCCAGCGGAATTTTAACAAAAACCTAGACGAAACCGCTGATTGGCCTAGTTGATTAATGTCATTCACGTCAGAGGTTCCTGAGGAAATTTCGAAATTTCGCAACAAAAAAAAAAGATAGAAAAAGCTTAAAATTTATTTGACACTCACTCTGCAGAATCCCCAGAAAAGTTTGAAATTTCGGAAAGCAAAATGGAGTGAAGTTTATGTACGGAACCACTGTACCATTGCGCAGACGAGATGTCTTCCTGGAACGATTCTCATGTCATAATTAATTGTTTTTCAATTGATTATCATAACCGTGAAAATGGACTCGATTCCGTAATTTCGGCTGAACAGCAAAAGAAGGAGTGTTGATATTCACGCAATTATTTTTGGAAAATTCCATTTCAATGGTTTTGAAATCTCATTGAATTTATTCCGTAAGGGTCACTATGATAGCAGAGGATATCCTCCTCTGAATAATTAGCTCAGCTGATCTCAAATTTTGGCGTGTATGCCTTTGCTCCATTTTGAGCTTTAACTCCTTGATCTGTCACTACATTCATGAAATCTCAGCAGTTTCTGTCATAGTTCAACTATTTTCCGATGTCTATGCTATTCTGGAATCGTACTGACAATTGTCACCCTGCAGAGCATTTCACTGCACGCAACAACCACCGCAGCGGGGTTAGCTCCGTTTATGTTCACTTTATTGGCACTTATTCCGCAATCTCAGTTTATTTCGATCTCCACATATGGTTCTTCCACAATTTCGTTACAGACGTACGGAAGACAAACAGACGAAGTGTTTTAATAAAGTAGAGATCATTGAGAGTAGATTTCCATCGCGGTTGATTAGCAGGATCTACCGAAGACAGCAGGATAAGAAAAAAGGAGTAACGGTGGGGACATTTTTTGTGAACGAACACTCCATTTCAGAAGAGATGACCCGTGGCGGAACTCCCTTCGAAATTACATTTCGGGACCTGTGAGGCCTTTATCGTGGTCCTGCGGCGCTGGCGGCCACGCACCCTTACCGGGCATATTGCTGCCAGGGCGGGGCAACTTGAACACCTGACTAACTTGGTCCCTCGCCCGTCTGCATCTACCTTTCCCGGCTAGTGATGCAGGTGGCTGAAAAGGAAGGCGAGGAAAGGAGGGTTTCTGGGGTTTCTTTTTTTCCCGGATTTTTGACCATTGTACTCTGTATTTTCTTTATTGCCACATTACTGTTCCCCTCGACTTCACTCTTAACGGTGTCTTCAAATGCTAGGCATATGCCCTACATGCAAAATCGTTGTCATAAAATAATAGTCAAGCCGCTTGTTTGATGCCATAGCAGTTTCTCGGTGTTGAAAGAAAGGAATACATTTCGGTATATACAGTAGCGCTCAAAAAACTTCGGCCTAATGGTTTTTTACTCGGGTTTTTTCACTTGTAACTTTTTTTACGTATGGACCGATCTGAGAGAATTTTTAGTATGTTGTACTTGGAGACAGTGCATACTAAATACTATATGAGGTTGTCCCAAAAGTCTTGTCATATTTTTCGATCATCACTTTTTATTTTTTTTTCGTCCAACAAATAATAATTAGGCAACAAAGTATTGACCATTGTTATCGGCAACCCTCTGCCACTTTATAGGAAAATCGTTGATTCCCTTCTCCCAGATCTCTGGGTTCTGAGAGTCGAAGGAGTCAGCGATCGCCTTCGCAAGCAAGTCATAATCAACGAATTTTCTCCTGGCCAGGAAGGATTCGAGAGGATGGGTAAGGTGATAGCCAGAAGGGGCAATGTCTGGAGAGTACGGTGGGTGGGGCAGCACATCTCAGCCGAGCTCCTATAACTTAGCCTGGGTACTTTTCGCGAAATGGGAGCGAAATGGAAGCGGGCGTCGTCATGAAGAAGGGTAACCGCGGACTTTTCCGGCACTTTTCTCGAACATCGACGGCGAGCTGCTGGAGCTGGTGGGTGCATACGGTAGCGGTGACTGTCTTGCCTTGTACCAGCACCTCGCGGAAAAGCATTCCTTCCTCGTCCCAGAACCAGCACAGTCCCAAGCGTGGTTTGTCCTTCATGTCAATCTCGCCGTTGCTGAAGCTGATGAACCAGCGGCGCACGGTCACTAGCTCACACATCCCTTGCCCAATGCAGCGCTGATGGAGTGGCAAGCTTCCGTCGTTTTGGTGCCGCAAGACCGCTCATAGTAGATGACACCGCGAGTTGGGTGGGTATCGACAACGGGCATTGTAACTCTCTCCACGAGATCTGGTGGGACAATATGTATTTTCCTAGAAAGCTTGGGGAACCTTCCACCATATTCCTGAACCGCCTGGACCTGCCTCGAAGTGAACAAGAGTTACTGATTTTTTTTGGGAAAATATGACAAGACTTTTGAGACAACCTAATACTATTTTGGCGCTCAGCGGTATAAGTTACGTGGTTGAATGCAATTTCTAGTATTTAGAGTGCCATCCCTATGCCGTCCCGCTGGCCGCTGTCATCAAAAGTCGTGGTCTTTTTACAAAATATTAATGTTCTCTGAGGCTTGCTCGTTTTGTTTTTGTAAAGAAAGCCGTTTTTCTTGGCCAAGCCTTTTACTTTTTTTTCGGTGATCTTGTAGTAAATTCTTGTAAAAAACCATGAAAATGGTCAAGCGGCACTCAAGTAGAAGGAAATGTTGACAATAGGCTCAGGCACCACACATTAAAATTTTTTCAAATTTGGTCAAGTAGAAAAAGTTATGACAAAAGTTTAGGCCGAAGACTTTTGAGGCTACTGTATGTAGAAGTGAGCGAATGCGATAAAAACATAAAATAGTGGCTTGAAATGTGTAAGAGAAGATGCGGTTTCCCCAAGCAGCCTTTTCTATTTTTATTCACACGTCGTTTCGTATTTCGTAATGCGAACCGTCGAAGAAAACGTCGCCCGACGAATTCAATTTTCACGTCCACTCCATTACGAGGACGCTTCAGCGCTGAAGGTTATGTTAATCCTTCAAGCAATGACCGCCACATTTAGCCGCCTTCGAAGAGCGTTAGAACAGAATTTCTGAAGTTTCATAATGCTTGTTTGTTTTGTTTATGAAGCGTGATATATTCCATAATCATCTACGCCAGTATCTGAATTTTTTTTTTCATTTGAAGAGAAATTTTTTCGAAAAATTCTTTCGCCGAAAGATTTTGGCCAGCGCGATAACTGACCTAGTGTGAAACGCGCTTCTTGTGATGCTCCTGATTGTAGTGAAATACGCACTTCTGAAAAAATCCGGAAGCTTCCGGGGTTTTAGTTGAACAGTTGGCAACTGAAAAAAAATGAATAATTGCCTTGACACAATGCACTATTTGAATTTGTGCTGAAAATACTCGAATCGGGATGCAGCCAGTTTGTTATTTCTGTGACATTAGCTACATGCAGAGTGTGCTGAGGGCCTGGACTGGGTTCACCATATCCGTCTGAGCACCTACGGCGCCGTCAAGCTTTGCGATTTTGCGATTGCAGACTACGACCTAGAGATTGTGCAATAACTTCGCGTGCGGAGCCGCGATACTGCAAAATCGCAAAAATGCAAAATCTGACGGCGACATTATCCTTTTTCATTTGGCAGCATTCTGAAGGTCTATGGTAGGAGTGCGCAACTGAAGTGAATACTCCTTCATGGACTGACCATATCTTCATGTTCGGTAATGAGCATGCCATTTCTGAACAAGGCTACATGCTGTTCGATTCGCCCGTGGGATGCCTACAGTTTCCTGTCGTTCACTGATACACTGATTACGGTTTAAGGTGCATATCTGATCAACAAAAATAGATGCGGTGTAGTGGCAGGTGGCGCGCAACTCACTCTCATGATGCCGGGATAGAATCCCGCATCATGCCGACCCAGGCCAACCAAGCCGGCCTTCCCCCCCTTCGCGACAGGTGAACTGGTATCAGGCTCATCTGTTAGGATAAAAGCGTTCACTTATATCGGCTGTTCTTCACTAGTCATTTTATAGACCATGTCGCCTTCATCTCCCACTACGATTCTGTATATAACTAGAATGCGCGGCGTGTCTGGTCTCACAGAAGGGATAGATCGACGCCGAAAACCTCCAAGTTCACTTGGTCGGCAAAGCGACCCTGTAATACGTAGCCAGCTAAGGGACTGAGTTATCCGTCTTTTCACCTGGCTGGTACCACGTAACTTGGATGGAATGGGGGATGGTCCATCTTGAGGATTTGGATCAGCATTCCTCTAGGTGTTTGGGTCATTTATGGAATGGTAACATTCGGAGCGGCTCCGTCTTGTCATTCGATTCGGGTGAGTGCCGATTGGTCGGATTTCCGCTCGGCGAGTGCGAGTCGTTTGCGGTTTTATCTGTTGAAACAGCACCAACAACAACATCAGCAAACTTCCGGAACTTCCAAATACAATCTTTGAAGATCCTTCACGGTACTAGCCCAGTGCTTCTTGAGCGGAACTCCAAGCGACTCGTAGACGGTGCGGCGAAGCGAAAGCTCGAGCAGGCGGCATTCACAGTCTTAAATGTACTACATATGAACAGATGTCCAAAGTGTACTGTTCACCTCCATCATTGCAGGTATCTTGAAATTGGCACGTCCGCTGATGGGTCCAAAGGTGGTGCCGCTCCGAGTGAATATTCATACTAAGTCGAGGACGGGCGCCATTCTGGCATTCAACGTCGCCTTCATCAAGATATACGTGTCGAAGTACCTTTTCTGAGGCTCCTGAAGCCCTCCTTCTTGGTGTTGTATTCTAGCTTTGTAAATAAAGCGCTTTACGGTCCATTTCAGAAAAACTGATTGGGCGTGTCCTACGGACTTGTATGAACGTGTATCAAACTCTCTCAATTCTCTCACCCCGCCACACACTCTCACTCTCGCCACGTACTCTCACTCTCGCCACTCACCCAAGTCCGTGGGACACGCCCAATCAGTTTTTTCGAAATGGACTATATGTGTTTGTCCACCGACAGAATCACACAACTGTAGCGGTGCTCATCTCTTGCTTCATGAATGATGATTCGACGATGCATTTTTCCCAGTGCCGTGTCAAATTGTATATTCATCCCTAGAACGTGTAACTAGTCATGGCTACGGTCATTATCATCAGATGTCTCATCTCGAATTGTCGCATCAATAAATATCATATCTAGCTTGCGATTGTCCTGGTTCGCAATTTTGATTCTCCTTTGAGGATTCAAATCGCGGGACTCTGGAACCCCTTTGCTGCCGTACCAAGTTATACAGGGGGTCCCCCAAAAGCAGGGTACACAGAGAGTCGAGGAGTCCTTGACGGGGAGGGGGGGGCGGTATTAGATCGGAACGGGAGGGGGTTCGTACTAGAAGATGTCAGCGAAGTATTAAAATCTAAATTCTAAGGGGTAGATGATAGCGAACCTGTGTAAGGAAATGTCTAATAGATGTTTTTTTTCGTTTAAAGTAAGATTACATAGCAATAAAACACATTGCAACTATGTAGTCGGGCAGCAGTTTCTGGTATTGTAGAGGTCAAAAAAGGGGGTGCGGTCGTATTTGGTGGCTGTAGAGGAGATGGGAGGGGGGGGGGGGGTCGTACTGAAGCGGCTATTTCCCTCGACCCCTGGATGTGCCTCGCCCGAAAATCTTGAGTTTTCAGGCGGCAATTCACTGCAGAGCACCCTTCTCAAACCTTGGAACACTATCAGCGCTGATGTAGCCTTGACAATCTTCTGTTTAACAAACCTCATGGTGACCTGCTTTTATTAATGTGGTTATTGGCCATTTGGTGCTTTCTATGAGATTCGATTTGTCCTGCTCTAACTGTTGCCCCGGATAATTCTAGACGATCTGTGTTTGCTCTCTCTCCTAATACATGTACCCTTCTACAGTTAACATGCTTAAAGGTACCGGGAGAGGTGAGAAGTGAGAACTGGGAATGCATGTTTTCTTAAAACGAACCTTCCTCTCCAGAAGATGTGATGAGTAGCGAAACTCGCATCGTAAATGCGCGGTTTGGGAGCTTGTCATGATCTCGCACCACTCGTGTCGTTCTGCAGTTCATCAGCCGGACGAGTTGCCGGCGAGGGCAGGACGACTTTCGCGGCCGCATAATTAAGCCCCTTCGTCCATCTGCAATTCGGGTTCCTATTTTCCGGCTTCCTCGCCATTTCATTTCTCGACTTTAGCACTGCTGAGCACGCTGCTTTCATATTTCAAAATTTGCCGGATTAACCCATACCGGTGTCTTTGCCACTGCCCTGTTCGACATCTATCATGGAAGCATTCACAAGGGCTGAAGGGGTCACATCAGCCTTTGGTCATCTCATAGGTACATATTGAAGCTATGTACCAAAGGCTCAATTGGAAATGGTCAAATTGGAAATGGTCAAAAAGATCGCGGTTAAATATCTTCTAAATTGGTCAGCGTACCAGCGAACAAAGTGATCAGTGTGCTAAAAAGATTCACTGTAATATCATAAACTTTGACGCTGCTTTCCAGTCGAAGGAGCCATTCACCCAATGCTTTCACTGCTAGGCTGGATTTTTTGTTTCATTTGATTTTTTTCTTTTGTTATTGTTTTCCCTCTGAAGCGTTCTTCTTGCAAATACAGTAGCGCTCAAAAGTCTTCGGCCAAAACTTTTTGTCAAAACATTTTTTCTACTTGACCAAATTTGACAAAATTTTAATATATGATTCCTGAACCTATTGCCAACATTTCCTTCTACTTGAGTGCCGCTTTACACTTTTCATGATTTTTTACAAGAATTAAATACAAGACCACCCAGGAAAAAGTAAAAGGCTTGGTCAAGAAAAACGGCTTTCTTTACAAAAACAAAAAGAGCAAGCCTCAGAGAACATTAATATAATGTAGAAAGACCACGACTTCCGATGGCAGCGGCACAGCGGGACGGCATAGCGATGGCACTCAAAAACAAAAAATTTCATATAACCGCGTAACCTATACCGTTGAGCGCCAAAATAGTATATTAAGTATACAGTGTATCCAAGTACAACATACTAAAATTCCTCTAAGATCGGTGCAGTTGCAAAAAAGTTACAAGTGAAGAACCTCATGTGAAAGGCCACTACGCCGAAGACTTTTGAGCGCTACTGTACATACTCTAACCTTAATTGAGGCAAATCGTCTGACATATCAAATAAATAAATAAACGAGTAAAAATATTCCGACCTGCTGCTCGCTCATTTACTTTCTGCCCCTCCCCTTGCATGAGCTGTCAATTTGAAACAGTGCTTTGTGTGATTTAATAGTAAGTATAGTAGGTGCAGCACGTCTTAACCGCTAAGCCACGTCTCTTTGGCTGAAAATCTATGGAAACCACTTTAATTTTGACTATTAATGATATCCCATAACTGGTAGAAGGCGTCATTCGTGTTGAATATAAATAGATTGTTTTATTTATTATTTATCTGTTTATTTTGTCACATAAAGCGTCTTGATTCTCGGCAGTACCTTACAAAAATGACGTCCAGTTCTATCATCTCCTCATCAGTAGTCGTTCTATTTTTTTTCGTGAACTTCTTGTGGTTTCTCGTGGTTGCTTGGTTGACATATGCCATTGGAGCTGATCTATCGTCGACTTCAACGGGTAGTTCTTACAACGTTCTTCTCCGCGGACCGCATTTCTTTCATGTGTACTATGATCATTTTCGTAGCTTTTTGCCACATGCTCTCATGTGGATCATGGATCCCTCTGAAGTTTCGTGCGTCTTCGATTTCGACTCTGATTATCTACCAAGTTGTGCAATAATTTCGTGCCCTAAGTTTTTTTACCAATCAGGTTTTTTATCTCAGTGCTTTACAACATTCTTTTTCCATGATTCGACAAATGTGAATATGTGTGCAGTGAAGCCACTTCTGCTCTTCGAAACGTTATTGATTGTTTTTCTGTTGTTTCTTGTTTTTTGCTAATTGTTTTTTGAATACCTCAACTATTCAATATTAACGAGACTTGGGAATAGAATAATCTGGAAGCGAAATTTGCACTTTCGTCTTCTCCTGTTCTTCGTCAGCCTCGGGGCTAAAATTATATACTTCCTTTACAAAATAATTCCAATTGTTGCTTAAACCGCTTAAATAATTAGTTTTTTTGAGGCTTGGAAATGGAGTATTCAGGAAGTAGAATGAGCTAATCCTCCTCCCTCTGAATCGAATCGCATGAGAGGGTTACTACATCATTGACCAATTTATTGTTATAATTTTAAGTTTTTCCGGGTTTTGGCTAATACATATTAGGTTGTTGCAAAATTAATTATACTTATACTTATATACAGTTATAAACAGTTGCGGCGATAAACAGCAGTTATCAAAAATTAAAAATATCAAAAATCATTACTAAGTCTTTCAACTTCACGGTTCGATGCCGATATCGGCCAACCGGCTCAACACGTTACGCGTGTGAGTGCTGATAAGCTATGGTAAATATACCATTCAAAAGCTGAATTAAGGTGAAGGTGGTGTCGGTAGTGTAATGGATTAGCACATATCCCCGGAAAGGATGAAGTGCAGGTTCGAGTACCGTCCGGCACCGAAGCTTTTGCCCATAACTCAGCATCCTTGTTATAAAAATCAATGTTCGATAAAATTTCGAATATCACGAAGAAGGTCCTATGGCTGAAGTGCATACATTTACCTCCTCTGCACCCCACTTGCAAGCCCTAAAATATCAAAAAAAAAGTCAGTTCAAAAAATGAATGCTACAGTTTCTATAGCAGAAAATCTCTATCAAAAATATATACGCATACACTTCTTTGATCCCGAAGATGGCGACAGTGCTAAGGCTGCAATCGCAATGTGGGGAAGGGGGGGGGGCATCTTATAGAAAGTTGCTTATCTAAGCATCTCGGAGAGATCTTTGAGGGGTCAATCTGCACACTCAGGCGTATATGTTTGCCTAGGTCCAGCAAAAAAAAAGAAGGTGTTCCTTTCCCCTCTAGGCTCAGGTCAAAATCATGTTCATTGTGAGATGCCCCCAACCCCTACTGCGATAGCATCTGCTAAGTTTTGCCTCTAGGTTACTCTACTTATAAGGCTCATAAGTGCTAGATAATCAGACTGTTTGGAAAACAAATAGTCCTATTATGTATATAAAGTAAAAGAGGCTCTATCAAATACATGTACAAATTTGCCGGATTATGAAAAGAATGTCGTGAAGCACAAAGGATAAAAAAGAGTACAAACTCATTGCACATTCCGATGGCACGGCTCTGGGACAGGAAGAGATTTATAGTTTTCTGATTGGTTTCTTCCATCGGTCGCCAACCGAGGATGAATAGCTGAATCATATGAACCTTGAAGAATGTGCCATATATTTTGGTAAGGTTGACACGCGATGATAGATAAGCTTTATCACGGGGTACTGCAAAGCCCTCGAAAAACATTAAAACGTCCTCTGATCACCGTTCTTGAACAGAGATTTCGCGTAGCTCAGGCAATCCTTCTTCGTTTCGCTGAAGAAAATATGTACATGTAGCAGCTGTCTGATGGAGGTCTCCTCTCTCCATTGTGGTGTTCGTTTTTTTCTTTTACGCTGACGCTGGTCCATTTCTTTTGAACACACTCATCCGTACACTAAATCGTGTAAAATTGAGTTTCATGAATTTGAAGGCTCTAATCTTCGAATCACTTTTAATGAACACCCACAAGATATCTGGTCAAGAAATTTGTTCGCCTGAAAAGTGCGTTGACCGCCGATGAATAATTTCCGACACAAGATATCTGGTCAAGAAATTTGTTCGCCTGAAAAGTGCGTTGACCGCCGATGAATAATTTCCGATATAAAGAAAGAACCAAAAATTGACAAAAAACTTGCTGTAGGGCTGTACTGGAAACTGAAAGAGAACTTCCAAACAGAAAAAGATGGACTGTAAACTGAAAAAAGCTGAACTAGGCCATCCCTCCATTTGTCCTTCCGCATCGATCAGCATGTATGGTATTAAACATGATTAGTTCAGAGACCAGAGCCATTCTTTCAGAGGTCAAATCAGCAAACTCACGTGAGCGCTTGTTAACATCTCCGATTAATAAATGAATAGATAAATAGTGTAGCCCGAAATGAACATATTAGAGCCGAACTCGTGGTAGTGGTGGTCTAGCTCGGCTCGAAATGGAGGAGTTTGAGCCAGGTTAAGAACTCCGTCGAGGACTCCTCACGGGGTCGTGTTTTTGGTTGGAAGCAAGGGGTTCGTGTTTAGGGTTGAAGAGATGCCGTGAGGTTTTTCAAAAATTTTCCACGACAGACCCTCGACACCTGTGCATCCTTCAAGGAAACCCATGCTTCGCTGCGAAATTTCAACGGGTAAAGGCAATCGGAGAGGAGGATGGGAAAAATGGAGTTGAATTTTTTGAAGGTTTCCCTCCATGCCGGGCTGGACCCTGATCTGAAGCCGTGAACCAAACAAGGAAATGGGGTATGTATGTCCGGACATGGCTGCACCTCTAACCGTCTTTATGCTGGAAATGAACTCTGCTCATTGCTAATGACCTGTCTATGCACCACCCCTCCGTGCACTACAATCAAATTTTCTGTTCCATCCCAAATTTCAAGGGTGCGCGCCACTTTTTTTACCGGAAGGAACAGATCGATGTGTACAGAAAAAACGTGGCAATTGCCCACGGTACGATACCCTAGCGTGCCAGATCGCATTTCTTCTTTCCTTTCACATTCTTCTTGTCACTTCTTTTTTTTTTATTTTTGCTACTTTGTTTGTTGAGAAATTTCTGGCATGAAAACATACAATTGTGTGGAAATCTCCAGGTCCTCTCTTCTTCAAACCTCGGCATGATGTCAGGCCATTAATAAATTCGTCCACCTAACAACCTCGTTCGGCAAAGCATCACACGAATAATGTAAACATACTATTGTGTTATAAAATGTGTTGGTAAGCAGTATTTATAATAGTATATATATTCATGATATATTTATATAAGCAAATAAATCAATGAATAATTTTTAAATACAAATATATTCATAATAGTAAAGGCCTCAAGTGGACTTCTGTATTCATCTTAAAATGGAGCATATGTTAGGGCTATGTTTGAAAATGATCTACTCACTTGCAATTAGACCCCATTAATTGGAGGCTGGTGCTGCTGCTGCTGCTGCAAAAAAATTAGCGCACCCAGGGTACAACAACGAGCACCCGTCACTTTCAGTATTTACCCTTTGTCTTTTTCGTTTGCTTATTTACTTGACAGATGGCAAGGAAATTGCCTACTATGGAACTTTAACCATAATTCGCTACTTGAGCACGTCTAACTTTTGAACTACATGGATTACTTGCCGCTGCAAATGTTTCGAGAATTGGTAGTTGAAATTAGTGGAGATTATTTGGTTAGTAAATTCGTAGCTTGGTTAATAATTCGTAGCTAATTATTTCAACCCATACGAAGACTTCTTTCTGTTTCCAAGATTTTTTGTACAGTTTCGAAACAATGTATTCAAATCTCGGACCTCCTTTTGGCAATACACATATCAAACCTATCGCATCAAATTGAATATACAAAATGCATTGATTCTCATAAAACGCATTGTCAGATCTGAAGGAATAGTCCATGGAAAGATAAGTTTTTCTTACCCATTTGTTGCTTTTGTTGCATTTGCCTAATGTGTGCTGCGTGCAAGGTTTCACACGAAAAAGTGAGAATTCGGCTAGGATACAGCACCACAGGTTCTTGGTCGGGTGGGCGGGGCCTCCAAGAAAATGCCGGCCCCGTCGTCCGCCGGGGCCAGAGACCCATTGTAGATATAGAAAAATACGTAAACAGTTTCACTTTCCGTTTCCAACTGCGGCGAATGACAGGAGGGGTTTTCACTCGGAGGCCCTGCGCACTCGGCCTTCACAAAAGAGAAAAACTTTCAGAAAAACTCGCAAAAATTATCCTGTAACCTAGTAATGATATTATTTCTAGAAGCAGTTGCAGTAATAATGATGATATTCCTTGATTTCCGAGATATCTTTTAATTGAAAGGAAAGTCCGATACTATTCAATTGTTGAGGAACTGAGAAAAGACTCAAATTGACTCCTCGAAAACTCTGGTGAGACCGAAGTTGAAAAATAAAACTTCATTAGTTTGTTGTTTGTCTGACTGCGCATCAAATATCGAAACTTTCTCCTCCCGTGTTATACTGAAGAATGACGTAAGTAAATACAATTATTTGTAAAGATACTATTAATTAATATCAAGAATACCATTATTTAATAATGAAGATATATCAATGCAGGTGAATTCGTTCGCTTTTCGAGATAAGGATCCTACAGATACTTCACCGATGATTCCTTATTCCTCTGTATGCTCAATTCATCCACAATCTTCCCTGTTGGGAATGAGCAAGCCATTTTTCACAAAATGGATTCGTTTTGCATCGTGGAGCCTTTTTTGATGCCGCCAGGCAATTACATCATGGTACGATTTCGAAAGCTGTTCGTTTCGAATCATTCTTTGGAAAACGTTTTATTGCATGCGAATGCAATTTTGAGGTGAAGGGCTATAGAAGAGTAGAGAATGGCCTGTTTCGCTTCGGTATACGCCAAGTATGTATATTTCGCCAATATTCTGGGGCCTTTTGGATGCATGATCAGGTTGACCATTCTCTTAGACAGGTCAGGTGGACGAAGTACGGTAGCCTATTCAGTATTACTATTAGGTTGTAAGGAAAGTTCTGGCCGCTTTTTCGCGTTCACAAGATAAATTTAAGTATCAGAGCGCGTCAATATGAATCAGCTGACATATTGTGCTCGTTAGATAGAGAAAAAGTTGCTCTTTCAGAACATATGTTTTATTTGGAATGCCACAAGGTTTTCAGTTTATTAGGGAAGTTTTAAAGTGCTGCGAAAATGGCACTTTTAAGATGACTTCACTTCAAGAGTTCTTGTTTAGCCGAGTCCCAGCGAAGGTGACCAAAAATGTGAATACTGCAAGAGGAGGGGGTGTATCACTGGATGGAACACATTGTCTCCGGTTTCAGAAGTGCAGAAATGAGGACGAGCTGCTCGAATTTTCAATTGATCAAATCGCTTTAACTAAAACGGCAGAAGGCGATGAGCGTCCGTATCTGCAGGGGATATCCACAAGTATTGGCCCTCAACAAGCAACCTTAGTTGACCACCTCAAGTGGCCTTGATTTGGAAAAATCCAAAAAAATGGGTGCCGCGGGACCCCTCACGGCAGTCATGCACAAGCGCATTTTTCACAAATCCTCTTCCACAAATTAAAGCAGTTGCAGGGTGAGGCCCTTACTCGTCTATCATGTTCATCAGATCTAGCGCTAACTATGCCCCACTTCCCAAAACCTCTGGCCAGCTCCTTCAGTAGCACTGTGTTCAGAAAGAGTGGCCATTTGAAGTCGACTTTTTTTCATTTCGCGCAATATAAATTATCAGCCCTTTATCAAATTGAGATGCTTAGGTATGCATAGTGTTGCCAAGAGTGTGGCGAATCTAATGGTGCTTACGCTGTGAGAAAAGATGCATTCTGAGCCGAGTTATGATCTCTCGAAGTTGAAATTTCAAAAACCGGCCAAAACTTTCCTTACAACCTAATAGTAATGATGGCTAACTAGCTTAAAGTGCAACGAAGGGCCCAAGCCTGTGGTACATAGCTCTGGTATTAGAGCGTATTTCTAGTCGGGCAAAATGAAATCACTGGCCAGTTCAAGCAATTCAGACCGTAACTTACTTGGTATTTTCAACTCCTGACTACGGTATGTTCACGGGGCTTTTGGTTTTCTTTGCAATTTAGATTTTGTTCAGAAAGGCATTTGCTTCTTTGGGTTGTTACTTGTGTTTCGCTACTTTTGGTATTACCCATTATAGCTACATGGGCTGCTGTCTACGTCAATATGCATAAACATAAACAAAACCACATGAAGCTTTTTGGTCTAAGTGGGGTCTGCTTTACTAAAGCTAACATTGCGCTTTTTGCCACCATGCTATGCTATACATATGTAGGTTATTGCATCTGTCACATCGCCTAGGTCAAACATTGCGTCGAGCTAATTTTTGAAATATACGACCTCTCTCCCCAAAACGACCCCGACTATGACACAATAAATAATTTTCGGTTATTCAATTTCTTTCAAGATCACATCATGGGCACTATAATCACAACTAGAGAAGTAGTCAATGAGAATTACACGAGCAATTTAGACAAAAAACTAGTTTATCTCCTTTTTTCATTACACAATGCGACCCTCTTTCCCATGAGATTTCGCATCTTATTGACCCTGCCTTTCACGAGATATCAAGCCTTATTTTTAAGCCTTATTTCAAAATTCTACCTTAATGGATCTTTTGATGCACTGCTGTGGATATAGCAAAAGTCATAAAGTCTTTTTTCGATCAGCGATGTGTAAGAGGGAACGGAGTCCAGGCCTGCATTAATCGGTCAAGCTCCTCCTCCGTCCCAAGGGCAATTTCCCATTTTGAAGCTGTTTTGCATTGCACGCAATGTCTCGTCCAGCAGCTGTTCTCCGTTCTGCAAAACTTTGGTTGCCCTTATTTTAGACTGATCTCAATTTTTGGATATGCTCGTGCACATCGTCGTTGGTCGAAGGTCGCTTGCGCGATGTCCTGTTAAAGGGTCTGATTTCGTCTATTCAACACTGCCCTTTGCCTTCTGCGGAAGCACCCAATAATACACTCAGACGACTCGTCTCTCGTCGTCGTCCTAAAATCATCGATTCATTCCTCTTTGTAACCGATGTGACGAAGAAGCAGTCTCGAAGATACCCCTTAGCCGCCAAAATAAAGACCTTCCCGATGATCTGCCGGTTTGGTGCTAACGATTAGCCAAGACACTGCACTCGTTAACTCGTCGGCGATCTCTTTCGTTGGACAGGCCAGAATTCTCGATGGCGGAAGTGCAATGGCCAGTCAGTGCTGTCGTTGCGGCTCGCCACAAACATCCCCTCATCCATCCCTTCAGAACACGACAGCCAAGAAAGTCTCTTAGCACTGGTAATATGGATTTTCCGGGTGATTAACACCCGCCGGACGCAGGTGTGACACCATCTTGGCATTCAGGGACACACCTTGTGGGTGGGGCGATGCGGGTAATTGTGACTGGGGTAGGGTTTGGAGACAGACGACGACGACGTAATAGGAGCATATGCAAATGACTGGCAATTGCTATGTCCGGCTATGATTCGTGCCTCGTATTTCTTAATGAACTGACGACAAGATTGAATTGCTTTGTACATACCACACACACACACGTGCACATTTCTAAGGCGCTATTTCGGGCGCCATCTGGTCTGACGTTGCACTGCGTTCGGACCTAGTTGTTTGTTTACTTATTTACACATGCCATTTCAATTCCTATCCATGCTGATCCACTTAGAGCCTCAAAATCATTTAACAAATCCTTTCATGTTGAGCATTTAAAGCTTTTATGGTACTGATGATTATGAAGATTTAGTTTTGGCCAGCCTATTTATTTGTTTATTTGTTCACTGTTTACTTGCATCTTATACATGTAACTGTTTGTGTTTACCAATAGCTTGCTCTTCCAGTTTTTCCTTTTTCGAGGCACCTCGCTAAAGCTCATCCACCAGTCCCTTATTTAGATGCCGTAATTATTCAAATAACCGTAATTAAGGGTAGTTAATTAACCAGTTGCATAATTAGCCACTAAGTAATTACAAAATTTATTGATTGGTGTCCGGGACTGTGTAATAATTTATCATCCACCTTTAATAACCCTGAATGCTTTCTTTCATGGTGATTGCCTTTCTCATGCTTTCTCGATACAATTTCCTCCTGCAAACGTAGCCACTTTCGGTCACATGAGAAGGTTTCGTACTTTTCTGAACAAATTATGATTTTATGAAGTTGTCAGTCAATAGAGAAATATGAATTTTATTTGATAGGGGCTTTGTAAAAAAAAGGAGGGAGAATGGCCTTGATGAATGGGTAGGTAGGTGGCCTGATAGCGGTTAAGCTGTCTACTGGGAACTATTGGCACTGCTCCAAGAAAAAAAAACCGGGGACTGATGAGGCTCTAGCACTCCTTTTTTTGCCTTTGCAGAAGAAGATTGTAATGGCCAAGAGCCCTCGTTAAGGGATTACGATTTGAACGAGATGAGGCAGAGATCGGGAGGTAGCAGCTTATACTGTTCTCGAGTTCGTTAGGCTAACTGCTGTGACAGACAGCTTTCCACTTATGCATTGCATATTCATCGTTTGACATGATTATATCGTATATTTTTTCATGAATATTTGCCCTTTCATCCAGCAAAATACTCTGCAGTAAATTGTGTAGAGGTACTGGCTCCGGAAAAGTCCTTTGGTATTTAAATAGTGAAGCACCGACCGAGATGGTTTGCATGACACAATGTATGGACAATACCCTAATCCTAACCCCTACCACCCTCTAATACCTCACTGGTGGTCATACATGCAACCTTTACATGCTTCCTTCCTCCTAAAATACGCCATGCATTCAATCTGTTTTTAGAATCTCTTAGACCATTTCAAGTTCCAGGCACATCTGAAAGATCAGCGTATTTTTTTCAGGATTCGTGCCGTTTCAAATGATAAATATGTAACTGATCTAAGAAGTGAAAGGTGCTTGATCTTATAACCCTGTTTGAAATGATCACAGGAATACTTGATGTCAAAAACCTGAGTTTTCCAACCATTAGGAGTTCCAATACGATCAGGAGTTCCGTAATACGAGGGGAGAAAATCACAAGTTTCTTTGTGGCAAGGGCGAGAACCTATGTCAGGGCCAAGTTTTTTACCATCAGAGCCGCAACTGAACTCTCCAACTTAACCAAAAAACTCGTTCTGCCTCGAACCGTAGTCCAATTCAAGAGCATCTCGCATCGTTTTCTCAAGTGGAGGCTTCTCACAAACTTCGGCATTCAGGGTGTCTAGTTTTGCTAGACTGTTTTTTGAATTGTTTTAGTTGTTTTAAATTTTTTCTTTATCTCTCAGTTCGTTTGTTTCGTGTTCTAATTAGTTACTGAATTGGATGCATTGCCATCCGACCTATAGTTAGTCGAATTATTTTAATTGTACCCACACATGCAAGAAATCTAAATCCAACTCAATCTAACAGAGACAGTTTATTTGTTTGGGGTGTTATGCTTCACGGATTGTGAGCTAGTCCCCAGACCACTACATCACCTCCTTCTTCTTCTTCTTCTTCTCCCTAGCGCCAGTCCCGCGCCGATGCGAGGTCCGCTGTTCTTGTCAGTTGTCACTACTTTCTTCTATCCAAGGCATTTTCATACCGCTACACCACCTCCATCGCATTATAAATAATTTATGGAAATACCACCTGATCACAACTAAACGTGGTCAGGTGTTTATCGGGTGCTTTGAACCACCCGACTTTTATGATTGCACTGGCTATTTCCTCCCTCGGTTTTTCAATGCTGAGGTCGTATTTCACGCCTATAAGCTCTCTATCGATCGAATATCCTCTACCCAGGGTAATAAATGGGGTTATTGCAGATCCCAGATGAGATGCTGACGATTCTGTTGTTGGCTTGTGCAGCATGGCATTTCACTGATGCCTTCGCCACATTCGGTGAGTCCGGTGGTCGTAGTTTCGACACATAAAAAGTAATTTTAATATGCGCAGGACCACCGAAATTACTCGTCCAGCCTCCAGAAGAGGTATGGTATCAACTCGATGAGAATCTTAGTCCACATGCTCGACCAACACTAAAATGTCAAGCTTCTGACAATGCAGAATCGTGAGTTTACCGTAATCTTTTGCTTTGTATACAGAAAATTTTGAAAGCCTTTTGTTCAGATTTGTTTGGTATAAAAACGGTGAACAGCTGGAGATTGGTGGCAATATTGAATGGGTTCGAGCTGGCCAATCGGGCAGTATTCAGTTTTTAAAGCCGAAACGATCTCATGAAGGCTATTATCAGTGTTTCGTGTCGAATATCTTTGGCACAGCCGTGTCCAACAAGGTCCATTTACGATTGGGAGGTTTGTCCACATTTTTTCATTTTTTCTTTGTAATATTCTAGAATGTTTCACCTCCAAACTTATTAATAATGGAATTGAAAAAAAAAAACGTTTGGGGAGCGCGCCATGAGCATGAGCTTCGTCCAGAATCTTGTAAGTCTTGGGAAGCAAGGTCTGTTTTGCTTCCTTAGGATTTACTTAGCCACTACTTATCTGTTTCCTCATTTATGTAGGCATAACTGAGAGAAAATTCCAGTACGAGAAATCAACAGCATTTTTCTAGAACTATCTGAGCTTTTGGTTTTGTCCCACAACTCGATGAATGACGGATGCCATTTTTTTAAGCGGAAGGTTCCGTCGCTACACCAACAGCCAAATGGACATACAATGTTACCCAGCCGATACCCTGCATTAGCTGCTGTTGCGGCTTACTCGGCATTTTTTATTGAATTCTAAGTGGTTACCAAATCGCTGAGGGTAGGGGTTAGCTTGGAATTACGGTCAAAGCTATGGGTTCTTGGAGTAAAGTAGTCATGATACCCTGAACCCGAGCCACGATGGTCCATCAAATGAATTTCAGAAGCAGCATTTTCATGATTTCGGTGAACATCGACAACAGCTGAGGAGCCTAAGAAAATTAACCTTCTACGTCCAACTTCCCGGCTGTAGCGAGCGTGCATGGAGGGCAAACAGCAGGAAGACAGCCCCTTGTGATTCAAATGGAATGTTCCCACGGTGTTCCAGATGTGATTCAGCTTCAAAGGAATAGTTGAAGTCATAAAACTCGAATGCTTTCGCTTTTCTAATTGCTCTCTTTATGTAGCGCGGGCAGTTTTGAAAGGAAAGCTTATTCCAGTCCAGAAAAAAAGCTGTGAAAGAAAACGGATTCCAGAGGTACATAAGAGGACAAGTTAAATGTACTATATCGTCCCGAGTATTTATTTATGGGTTTTTTACACTTTGACTTATTTATTAGATAGAGGGTGCCTTTTCCCTGGGTCTGAACACTTTTGTAAGAAAGTGTAGGATTGCTTTATCGTTCTCTTGACTAACTTCAATTGTTTGTTTAACTTCTGTTAATGTTGTGGCGCATCTAATGCACGCATATATAAATAAATACAATAGATAAATAAATAAACATTTCTGATGTTTTTGATTTTCAATAGCTGCTGATTTTCGCAGCAGCCCGCGATGCGAAAGTTGTTACAAGTACATATGCTGAGTTAAGGGCAAATTATCGTCCGAGACCGAAGCTTTCGCCCATAACTCGGCATATTTGTAATATATAAATAAAGAAATAAATAAATAAGATTGCTGTTCTTAAGAGTATCCTATGCATGGAGGTAGGACACATTAGCAGCCAGTAATAGCTTCGCTGATCCTCATCCCAGAACCTTTTAATCATTGTCTGGTGCGATCGCGATGGGGAGAAGCATTCTGTAAGAAGTTGCACATCTCAGCATTTTGGAAAGGTCTCTGAAGGGTCATCCGGGAACACAATCAGGCGTATATCTTTGCCCATGCCGTGATGAAGGGGAGAAGGGGTTCCTTTTCCCTTCTGCTGAGGTAAAAATAATGTTCATACTGCGATACCCCTCTGCTTCCCCCCTCAATGCGATACCACCTATTGTGTTTTAAACTCCACAAAAGCCTCGCTTCAATTTGCAAACACTTCATTCAGTGCGCAGCGGAGCCTTTTTATTTTATTGTCGCGCTGTGTGGGCGCAGTAAAATGCCGAGAGCGCATTGGCCCTCGATTCCTGACGCCCAGACCTTTATTTAATTACATCCGAACACAGCACATTTCCTTTCTCCGAATTCTTAGCCTCGCGACTGAATTGACTTTTCGACGCCCTCGCCTGCGAAAATTAGACGCTTCTCTGGTGCTGGCTCAATGCGAACCATGATGGCTGGGAGGGACGGGCATGATCACTGGCTAGTGAGGGAGAAAAAGGTCTCTCGATTGCATGTCGATTGAAGTGCTTAACATTGGCTGCTGTGCCTATTCCGCTTCAATTTTCACTGTGTGTGGTCGTGTGGTAAAAACCAATGATTTGTCAACAAGAGGGGGCAGAAAGAAGTGTGACCGAAAATATGAGCTTTGGTAGGGTAACCCTCTGAAGGCATGGAGTGCGATGTGGTGCCCATAAAAATTCACTCCCACGAATTAAGCGAAATAATCGCCGTCGCGATAAGAAAGCAGTCTTTTTAGGGAGTTACTCGCATTTCAGCAGAGCCATTTAGCAGTTTTTTTTTTCTTCTGAAAAATCATTCTCATGGCAATAATTTTTGCTTAGCCGCCTCCAGTGGCGATTTACTTCTGCATTTCTCCATAGTACAAATGAATAAGTAGCCATGCGAAAAAGAATGCCATATTTGCCGGAAAAGGGCTCATTTCGGCTAGCGCACATGGAAGGCTTCATGCACTTAAGCTTTCTTAGAGGATATTGTCAAAGGACTCATGGGTGGGCTTGCAAAGGTCGCCAGTTGGATCTGAACAATACCGAGAATCGATTGCAATTGTCCAAAAATTCACCCCCATATGGCTGAAGTGCATGCCATAAAAGAAATCTTCCGCTGAAATTCCATTATTCTAATCCTTTTTTAAGATCCACTACTGGATAGTTCACATAAACAGAAATACGAAAAAACCGAGATGCAACTTGTTTGAATTCCCGCCAGAACATTCGAACAGCCGTCAGCGGTCAGAGCGTAGTTCAAATTTTCGCGCCCAATGTTGATTTGCTTCTCACTCTGCGTCCCAGATCACGTGAGTTTCATCTCTTTGCTCCTCAGCTCTCTATTGTCCGAACACACTCGGACTCCCCATTCCGCCGTCCGCCACTTTGGGGGGCTCTATGTCAACTGGATTCTTGTGTGTGCGCGTGGAATTTTGCATACGGCTCGAAGTAAGCAAATATGACATATAATAAATATGAGGTAATAGAAGAACACAGATTTCCGTGAACAATCGGGATTTGGCCAGATACCTCCCTCAGTGCACTTGTTGTTAGCTGAGCGCTGACTAGCGTGGTGATCCAAGCTATGCACTGACCGTGCTCTGAAGACGTAATTGTATAACGAGGTAAGGTGAATGGCTGGCACCAGATGTTCGCCGTTACTGACTGACCCCCACTCCCCGTTCGCACATCAATAACCATCGTCAATGTTGATAGCACCGGCATCCACTGAGGCTTTTTTCGGTGTAACACTTCTATGGTTCCGAGATAGGATCGGCCACGGACCTCTCTAATCGTAAGAGGCCAGTAGAGATTGAAGAGAGGGAAGTGAGGACAGAAAAAACATTCTGATTTGATGAGAAGGTCCACCATTGCCGTCGCGCGTGCCGCCATGGTGGGTGAGTCTCGTGGGAATCTGTACACTTGCAAGGAAATGCATTCTCGTAGTCTCAATTACGTATTTATCGGGCAGCTGAAGGCTGGTAAAGAAATAAGCGCGGGGTAACCAAGAATCATAGAGGGAGGTGTGGAAAAATGGATATGATTCAGGTAATGGATAATGTGGCTACGGAGGGAGACGCAATATGGCGTTCTGAAATTTAATTCTCCTTTTCTTCACATAAAAAAACCTTTATTGCTATTGAATGCTTAGGAGTTGAGGTTGTTTAAGGTCCTTTACGTGCGGCTAGGTGTGTATGCTGGATTGATGCGCGAATTCATATTTATATTATATAATTAAATCAATTATAATTCATTTTACGCGAATTTTACGACGTACTGTATCTCCCGTCCAAGTCTTAACCCTAAACAAACAAATGAACGTATAGTAAATAAACAGGTAAATATAAATAATAGAAATAATAATTAATAATAAGTGAAAATGGATAATTGAATAATAATAAGTTGAATAGAAAAATCCAATCACCTTTCAGATGAAATACGGAGCCGAATCTTGCCTCGTTTAACCACAGCTCTCATAAGGGTTGTTTTTCTGGCACCACACGGTCATGAAAGAGAATTCTTTCTATATAGAATGTTTGATGAGTTTGTTTATTTGTTTGTGTTTGCTTGTCTGTCTGTCTGTCAGTCTGCCGCTTAATTTAGCAATACCTGAACTGCAGCCGATTTAACATAAAATACAGCAGCCGTCTTTTTTACAGTAGCTGTAAAGCCATTCAAACACCTCTACGATCCTAAAAAGAGTCTTGAAATCCGCGGCGTAGCGATACTGGTCACTTCTTTAGTTGTAAAGCTGTAAAACTTGTACGTTCAGAGCTGGAACACTTCCCATCACGACCGGTGAGAAGGATCCAGGTGATTGAAGGTCAATCACTGACGATCGACTGTGAAGCCCCAAGAGGTACACCACCGCCGACACTGTTTTGGCTGTACAGGTTAGGCTTTTTGCATAAAGTTTTCTGAAAACGAGACTGGTCGTGAGCCAGCACCATTAAGTAATCTCACACCATTCTCATTACCAGAGTGGGTAATTGAGTCCCCCTTTCCCCTCCAATGTGCATTACCCTTGCTAATTCAATGACACCCCACGAAGACGTCATGCAGTCCCGGGGTGAAATATTCAAATTTCAAGCTCATCCATAGAATATTCGTTTAATTACGATGAATAATAAACACATGGGGTGGTTTTCCAGAGACACTGAACAAGGCTCAGTGATCGAGACGATCAGACGAAAACATATCACCGTCGATGGGGACGGTAAGCTACAATTCAGCTCCGTTGAACTGCATGATGGACGACCGGTTAGCCTTTTGAATATTTCTCCCAGCTGATGAGATAGTTAAGGTGATTCCTTTTACAGAATCTTGTGTACGAATGTGCTGCTGGCTCTCCGGTACTTCATGGCGAATATCGATCCGGTGACCATGTTCAGCTAGAAGTGATTCCTAGAAAAGGTCAGGGCAGGGTTTCAGTTGTACGGGAGTTTTGTCTGTCGTCGCTACGCCTTTTGACTCTACCGGACCGCATTTGCAATTCTTGTTCAGTTGTTTGTTATCATGAAATCGTGTCGATTGATCAATAGAGCGAAACTGCAGAAAAAACAGAATAAAACGGTCAAGAACCCGAGCATCAAGATTCCCTTACCACCGTTTGTTCAGAAGGGCAGGTCGGGCCCAAAAAGGGGCCGGCTGTGAGAAAGTAAGTGGCAACTGTCGAAGAAGGCGGCTTCCATCAAGACCGGGGGCACTCTCTCCCATAAAAAAATTTCGCCGTTTATGTTCTTCAGAGATCCCCAGCTTTTCGCACTGCTCAGATTAGAACCACTCATTACCCGCATTACCCCTACCACTGTCTTTAAAGAAATCGTCCTCGGACAAATTGGTCTTTCTGCTACCCAAATATTTATGCTGTGTTTGCATAATGTGAGCCGCATGCAAAGTTGCTGGCGAAAATATCCGAATCTGGCTTGGATACACCACCACAATGTCTTGTCCGGTGGCGGGGCCTCTGAACAAGTGCCCCTCCCGTCACTCTCCACGGTCGGGCACGCATTGTAGGACAAAACATTAGGTAAGCGGTCCCACTCTCCGTTCTCAACCGCGGCAGACGACGGAACGGGGCTTTTACCTGGAGGCCCCGCCCACCCGGCCAAGAATTTGGGGAATTGTATATCAGCCGAATCCTCACTTTTTCGCGTGAAACTTTGCATGCGGCCCTTATTACGCAAACACGACATACAGTAGCGCTCAAAAGTCTTCGGCCAAAACTTTTTTGTCATAACTTTTTTTCTACTTGACCAAATTTGACAAAATTTTAATATGTGGTGCCTGAACCTATTGTCAACATTTCCTACTACTTGAGCGCCGCTTGCCACTTTTCATGATTTTTTACAAGAATTTACTACAAGACCACCCAAAAAAAGTAAGAGGCTTGTTGAAGAAAAACGGCTTTCTATACAAAAACAAAAAGAGCAAGCCTCAGAGAACATTAATATTTTGTAGAAAGACCACGACTTTTGATGACAGCGGCACAGCGGTACGGCATAGCGATGGCATGCCAAAATTAAAAAATTTCATATAACCACGTAACCTACACCGTTGCGCGCCAAAATAGTGTATTAAGTATGCAGTGTCTCCGAGTACAACATACTAAAATTTCTCTTAAATCGGTGCAGTTGCAAAAAAGTTACAAGTGAAAAAACCCAAGTGAAAGACCATTTCGCCGAAGACTTTTGAGCGCTACTGTAAATATGGAAAACAAAGAAACTTTTTTTTTGTACACGATTCCTTTAATGCTAGTTACATCCACAAGGAATGAGAGGATGCCTTTAAAGACGTGATGGCAAAAGAGTTTCATTGAAAAAGTGAATGCTGCGACGTCATGCTCCCCTTATTGTTAGGACTATTTGCAATTCTCTGTTCATCGAAAAATTACCAAGCCACTGAAGCGTTGATAGAGGAATGTAGTGTGCTATTAGGTATCACCAGGATTTGTAGCTATAATCGCGCCATTTTCCAGCATTACTAATTGCCAGCCTTTTGAGACTTGCTGATTGACCGTTACTCTAAAAATAGACTTTTTAAGGTTCTCTAATTACTGAACTCGTCAAGCATTAGAAAGGTCAACTACAATAAAAACTGCATGCCATCTGAAGCTCATGATCGTTTATAGCTAATGGTGGGCATTCAAAACGACATACAGTAGCGTTCTAAAGTATTCTGCCGAAATGGTTTTTCTTTCGAGTTTTTTATTGTAACTTTTTAGCTCCTGGACCGATCTGAGAGAAATTTTAGTATGTTTTACTTAGAAACACTACGTACTAAATATACTATTTTGGCGCGCAACGGTGTAAGTTACGTGGTTCAACGCAATTTTTTGTTTTTGGAGTGCCATCCCTATGCCGTCCCGCTGTGCCGCTGTCATCAAAAGTCGTGGTCTTTCTACAAAATATTAATGTTCTCTGAGATTTTGCTCGTTTTGTTTTTGTACGAAAGCCGTTTTTCTTGACTAAGCCTTCCTTTTCTCCGGTGGTTTGTAGTAAATTCTTGTAAAAACCATGAAAAGAGTCAAGTGGCACTCAAGTAGAAGGAAATGTTGGCAATATGTTCAAGCACCACATATTAAAATTTTGTCAAATTTAGTCGGGTAGAAAAAAGTTATGGCAAAAAAGTTTTGGCCGAATACTTTCGAGCGCTACTGTGTCATTGCTGACCTCTACACTTATCCCACCCTCATCCCGGCCGTCAAATACACCTCCCCTTATACCACTCCTCAACTCCCGGTGTACCCTGTTTCAAAGGCATGGCGTATGTAATAGATCGATTTTAGCCATGCGCTTCATTATTTTAATGCGTCTTTCATGCTGACCTCATGAAGCGTACAGAAAACGCTATTATGAAGTGGATCCTGCCAGCTACATACTTGGTCAGGCCGAGTAGTCGGTTCCATTCCAGAGAGGCTTGCTTTGCATCTGCCGAGGTTTTATGTGGTTTTTTTCGCTTCATCAGTCAGCAGGCCATTAGTGCGCTCCGAACGAGTCCTATAAAACATGGCTTCGTGGTGGAGCTTCGTCATCTTTACAATAGAAATTTTATGACATAGTCAGCGATTTACTTGCTGACTGAGCATTTTTGGAAAGTGCTGCGGTAGAAGACGAAGAAATGGAATTTTCCTGTGCTAGTGATGGATATTCTTGATTTGATTCATAATCTAAAGCAAGGAAACAGAAAATTTTATCCGAAAAAATAACCCTTTTTGGTTGTTTCTGTCTTGGAACTGTCAAAATATCTCTAAGTAGTATGAAGCTAAAAAAGGCCTTATTCAAAGTTTTTTCGAGGTCGAATAAGTTGTCTAGCAGTTCAATCTATCTACCAGTTCTCTTTTTCATGTGTGTTTCCTAGTCATGACTTCGTACCCACATGAGTCATACTGACCATCCAATCATCGTGTTTGTAGCGTAGATCTATGAAGCGTAAATTAAAGGATGAAAGGAGCGGGAGCGAAGTTTTGCGGCAGAACCGGATGTTTTTGGCTTGTTCAGCACTTCCGTGACGATCTTCATCACACTCCTCCTTGCCTGTTATGAGTAACTTATCGCGGTGATTTTGCGAGATGGCCGGAATACTTAGGAAATGAGGGACTCACTCGGCAAGCATATCTCGGTACTCCCTAAGTAGTTGTTGCAGTTCCAGTTCACCGTGGTGCTCTCGAGCGCTTTCTCAAAAATTGCATTTGGCCCCAGTTTTGGCTCGCCTTTCAATGGTTGTTCGAAGTCAGTGGCCACGCTTATGAAGGAATGAGGGTTCACAGATGAATTTATTAAAATGGGCTTTATAACTGACAAGCTTTTGGCCTTGTCCTGATCGCAGTTATGGCCGCTTCGATCGTCTCCTCAGGTCTTGTCCCACGAAGGGTCCTGTCCATCGGATCGTGAAAGGACGAAGGTTTTGTTGCACACATCTGTTCTAAGTTCATTCTTCGCTTTTATACCGTATGCCGTCGGAGGAGGCACAGAACTATGTAAGCATAACCCTGAAGATAAAACATTTTAAAGCGTGATAATGTAAGCATGGTTAAGAACTGTCAAAGGATAATGAAACCAAGATTGAAAGGCGGATGACTAACGGCAATAAAGAAAGGAAAGAGTGCCTCAACTGTATGGAGCGCTTACAAAGAAGGGTTTCAACTCCTGACGCGGTTTTTGAAAGCGTTCTTCTGCATCGTGTGGGGGTACATACGGTAAACATATATGTAACTGACGTCCATTTTTGCTGAGCGGCTCTACGAATGCCAAAAAGGGAATGGTAGGGTCATTGTAGGCTATCCAATCATTCACAGAGTCAATGAATGGATTTTGGTTTGATGCCTAGCTCAACTTGGAATGATGGAAGGTTCGGTTGAATTGGACTTAACATGATGCCCATATGAAGGTGTGGGGTTGGGTACCCTTTTTTGTATTTATTTGTAACCTTACATACATTGCGAGTGTGGCCAACTGTTATCCATCCCTGTTTAATTTTGGTTCCTGAAAATAAATATTCTCTTGCAGGACCTGTTGTCGTACCTGTGCATAAACTTTACACGAGTCCGAAAGAAGTAACCGTGAAAGCTGGAGGCAAACTGCGTTTGTTGTGTATATTTGGCGGAGGGTACGTTGGTTATGCTTACCTAATTGTGAATTAGTCTACTGAATAACAAATAATAAATAACCTCAAAAATAAATACCGTGAGTATTCTAATGGTCCAAAAAGTCGCTCATATTATTTTATTTTTTTCTGATCTTTTTTTCTGATTTTTTATTATTATTTTGCTCCATAGCAAAGTACGAACGATCAAAAAGAAATTTATGTAGTGTAGTGGTCTAAATAACGATGAAATACCTTAATATTGTGCTGTTCTGGAGACTCATGATGATCTGAATTTTGACAACAATTGAGATTCCAAAATATTTACTCAAAAACTAAAAATACCCTTTAAAAGTCTCAAAAGTTTTTGGAAAATTTTTTTAGTATTTCTGTATAACACCTTCTTTCACTTCATTATGGTTTTTGGCAGGGTAAGAACACGCCGCCAGAAATTCTTGAGACAGGGGACGCCTGAAGAAGGTGTTGAAATGTTGCAAAATATCCAAAATTTTTTTGAGAATTACAAGGGGTCTCCTGAGTTTTTTGACATCCAGTGATGAAATAGTTGAGAAAGCGATAGAGAATGAATTGGTTGACTCTGTTTTATGGTTTAGTCATACTTGTCGTTGCCTCTTACGAACCTAGGACTTTGAATTAGCACGAGATGAATTTAGCGCAGTTGAAGAGGGTTGATTAATTTTTTGCGTTTCACCAATAATATTTAGTTAGGGAGTGCGATTGTCGAGCATTCCTGAATACAGATGTACAGTGTTTCTCGCTGAGTATTGAGCTATGCAATGCAACGAAGAACCCCGTGGCGGAAAAGGGCTTGGGGACTGGCATGACTACAGCGAAAGCAAGACAAATTGGGTTCTCACTTCTCTGGGTTAAGACATACCTTTTCGCCCTTTTTTCGCTGCCGAGCTACATATTGAATTTGATGGTCTTGATAGTTTTGATAGTTTGATAATTTTGAGAGTTATAATTTTGATGATGATAATTTTGTTGGCGCCTAAAACCATCAAGTTTATCAGGGAATGAGAGATGCTGTCATCTTGTTATCAGCCGAATTGCATAGACAACCAAAGCGCGATCTAGAGCCTTCGTGCATTGTTTTTCTTTTGTATGCCAACACGAGGTTAGAAGTGGAACCTTTATTGGCCTAACGTTTCGACCTTCTCGTCTTCTTCAGAGGCCTGAAGAAGACGAGTAGGTCTTCTTCAGGCCTCTGAAGAAGACCTTCTCGTTATGCACTGTACGATAAGCAGCGCATAACGCCAAACTGCATTATTTGTCCTTACGGGAAGCCAGGAGATTGTGATAAGGCTTGCGTTATTTATGAGCTTCAATGTAGGACTTGTAATAGCACATATATTGGAGAAACGGGAAGGGTACTGGCTGTACGCGTCAAAGAACATCTAGCTGGGAAAAGGCGTGGTGTTATAGCAACCCCGCTTGGCAAGCATAAAGTTGAGGAGCATAACGGAAGCGACCTTGATGTTATGTGCTCTATATTGGCGTACGAGACGGAAGTTTCGTCACGGAAAGTGTTAGAGTCATTCTGGATTTCCACAAGAAAGCCACGAATGAACAACCGAAACGAGTGTCTTTCGATTAGCAATGAACTCCTGCCTTTCGTATCACAGTGCGGGTTACAGTAAAGGCGACGTGTGCGGTAGTAGTTTCTGCCGTATAAGGAACATCGAGACAAGTGAGACTCATTCGCCTTTACTGACACATGTGATTGAGGCGTGAGCTACTGCTCCGCTGGTGGAATCTTGGGTGAGTCTATTGCTTCATTACCGGGTTGTCCGAGAGCGATCTCGAAACGACGCCGGAAACGCTAGAGGGAAGGAGGCGTTTGTTCGGATACTTTGCAAATCAAGAGCTTCGAGCCATCTTCAGGCCTCTGAAGAAGACGAGAAGGTCGAAACGTTAGGCCAATAAAGGTTCCACTTCTAACCTCGTGTTGGCATACAAAAGAAAAACAATCGACAACTATGCCGAGGTTTCAACAAGGGAGAACATGGGAGCTATTAGAAGACGTACCTTCGTGCATTGTTCTTTGACGCAACTTAGTCTGCAGCGCTAGTGCCTAAATCATCACAAAGTTCTACTGCCTACTTTTTCCGCGACTTCTCCCGTGGTGCGGATCGTGCAGAGCTCTACCTTCCTCTTATTTACTTCTTTGATTGTTGATTTCATTGGATTTTCTATCGCGCTAAACGAATTTTATGAGCTAACTGCATGATAAATGTAGTGCTTTTTTGAATTATAAATAAAAAATATCAGAGGAATTAGGCTTTGAACAAAAAATCCGACCCATCTGATATAGATTTATTTTTACAATGTAGTTCAGTCTTTAAGTACTGACTTCTTCCGCTCGATCTGCAACATTTCAGCCCGCTGCCAGAAGTTTTCTGGTCGAAGCTTGATGGATATCTCCCAAAATCCCGGATGAGAGATTTGACATCGCCCGAGAGCGAGTTTGGAAAAGCACTGATTATCGATAATGTGCACCCGGAAGATGCTGGCCACTATGAATGTCGTTCTGCTGACATTGCTCATTCTGTAAACGTTAGAGTTGTAGGTAAGTCAGCACATTGGTCAGCCCGATGAAAAATTACGAAAAGCGGCTTCCAATTTTCAGTTTTTTCTATTTTTCTCATTTTCATTTTCTTGAGGAATTTTGGCATTTCCGCAGAATGAACTTTTTTGGAGGGTAAAGCAGTATTTACCGTGATTACAGCTGCACCTTACTGGGACTTTGAACCACCGACAGACATCGAACAGTCTGAGGAGAGTACCGCAGAACTTGAGTGTCTCGCATCAGGACAACCAGCTCCCATAGTGAAATGGAGTATGAATGGGAAACCGCTCCATGGTTCGTTTGTGGCCAACGTTTAAAGGCACATTTCGCAATAATCAGAAGGGTCGGCTTAGCTGGAACAGAGAATCTTTGGGTAACTAGTCAGGCTGCACCAATTTCGCGTCGCCACGGTGCGCTATCAGGGCGCTACACCTGCTCAAATCCACTCCGACGTCGCCTATTTTACTAAGTTGACCGATAACGGAGCTCAATTGCGCCGGAATGGATTCGAGCAGGTGAAGCGCCGCGATGGCGCACCGTAACGGCGCGAAAAAGTGTACCTTAGATGGTTGTCCTAGGAACTACTGTCCAATAAGGTAAGTGACCTATCTGGTGGTCGCAGAGTGTACCTCTAATGAATACGCCTGCCGTATGTTGATCTTTTAGAGCAAGGAAGTGATCAACGTCGTGTTTTGCTCGACAACGGAAGAGTACTGAGATTGTCGTCGTTGAACCATGATTTGGATACCGGTGTCTACCAGTGTAACGCCTCTAATCCACTTGGTTATGTGTACGCCAATGCATTCGTCAATGTGAAAGGTATCGTGAAATTATGCAGTGTTTCTAGCCAAGAGTTCGGGGAAGGTTTGGAGCAGGGTCAGGATCGGAACCTGTAACTGCCAAATGTATTCCAGACTGTGCGACTGAGATTTCAAAGGAATCGTTCACGGAAAAATGAGTTTTTCTCTTACCCATTTATCTATGTGGTATTTGCCTTATATGGGACGCATGCGAAGTTACACGCGAAAATGTTAATGCGGTGATACAGTATTACAAAGTCTCGGCCGGGTAGGCGGAGCCCTCGAGCAAGTGCCCACCCCGTCGTACGCCGGGGTCGGAGACGCATCGTAAGGACTGCAAGTTACGTAAACAGTCCCACTGTCCGTTTTCGACCATTGTGGACGACGGGACGGGGCTCTAGTCGGAAGCCCCGCCCACCCGGCCGAGACTTTGTGGTGCTGTATCTCAGCCAAATTCTCACTTTTCCGCATGAATCTTTGCATGCGGCCCTTACCAGGCAAATACAACTAAATATATGGATAACAAAGAAACGCATTTCTCCGTGTACGATTCCTTCCAGGCGAGGATTAAACTTCTGATATCCAAAATAAGCTACCGTAAGCCACTTGTGGGCTTATTCCGAGTTCGCCTGAAGGAGAGGCAAAGCTGAACCGTCACTGGTGAACGAGTGTTGAAGGTTTTTGTCACATTCCTGTTGAGCAAAGAGGCGGGGTGTCACTCTAGCAACGCTTTCACATCCGTGACCATATATCTAATTCCTTCCCTCCATTGAACGTTGAATATGCCTCCGAGTGTTGGAATTTTCAGAGTATTTCCAAGTATTGACAGAATTTCCCCAAAATGAAAGAAATTTCCATGAAATTCCTGCAATTCGGACCCATGTGGAACGTCGACATGCCCTTCCCTAAGTATGATTTCTTCAAAATGTTGCTCTTTCAGCGCATGCTCCTCGTTTTCTGATGCCAACCCAACGAGTATGGAAAGTAGTCCAGAAAAGTACCATATCACTGAACTGTGACGTGGTCGCGGCACCAGAACCAGTCGTACGATGGGTAGACGCTGACGATCATCCACTGAAAGTGATTGAAGGAAAAACGCAGGTCTTACATCGCTTGCTTTACTTCGTACATCTCATGAACAATCTGGTTTTAGCTTTTGCCGAATAACACATTCATCATCCACGATCTTAGCAGTGCTGACGAGGGTTTATACTATTGCAATGTCTCGAATAAGTACGGTATCGGTCGAGCTACTAATAGGCTTGAGGTCTACAGTGAGTTGTTTCTTAAAGAATCATGCACGGAAAAATGAGTTTTTTTGCTACCCATACATTTACTGTATTTGTCTAGTGAAGGCTGCATGAAAAGTTTCACGCGAAAAAGTGGGAATTCGGTCGAAGTATAGCTCCAAAATTCTCTGCCGGGTGGGCGGGGCCTTTGAGTGGAAGCCCCGTCCCGTCGGCCGCCGTGGTTAGGATCGGAGATTGGGGCTGTTTACCACGTGGCTGGGGTATGTGAGTAACAGAAAAACTCATTTTTCTTGGACGATTTCTTCAAATACTATAGTACACCGTATGACCGAGTGATTATGGAATTCAGAGCCTACATACTTTGTGAAAGTGCCGTCTCCTTCGAAACTCATGTTGGAAGCGGGCGATTCAACTGAGTTGCATTGTGAAGCTGTAGCCGATCCACGTCTTCATATCACCTACAAATGGACCGTGAACGGTGAAGTCATCGGCAACAACTCTGTTCATCAGTAAGCGATGCCAATTATTTTTGGGGCGCTTTTCTTAAATTAGGTACAGAGGAAGAACTCGTGTGGCATCGCATGAACAGTATTTCACGTATAGCGAGGTGTGTACACTTATGTCGAAAAATCGCTTCACGGCGCTGCTGTCAGCTGGGATCCCACTCAGGACCCGAAATTGTGGCCCCGTAGGAGCTCTTTAAAAAATGCATTTATTGTGATTTGATGGCTGAGAACCATGGTGCAGTGATGCAGACTGTATAATTACAGGGTGCTATCGCAATGAGGGGGGCATCTAATATGAAGTTACCCATTTAAGCATCTTGAGTGGATTCTTGAGGGTCAATGGTCAATCGGCACTCCCGGGTAAATATTTTTGCTTCTCTTATTTTTGCCTGCGCCCTAATGTGGAAAAGTGATTTCGACCCCTTCTAGACTAAGGTAATTAATGTCCGATGCTCCCACCGCCCCCCCCCCCCCTCAGTGCGACAGCTGTTTATCCTTCCCTCACAGAAATGAGAAGCTGGTCCAGTCGGGAGTCTCGGTAAGCAAGCTGTGCTAGTGGAACCAAAATAGTTTCTCAAAAATTGCACCACGGACCATCAGTTCTTTCAGTGATGAATCAATGCAATCAACAATGGTTCTTGGTGCAATCTCAATGAAATTACGCATTTTTAACAGCTAAATGTGGTTCAGCAGCTTGGGCTTCGAGGCTTACCAAGGGCTGATACCGGCTGAACTTTATCGTAAGCAGGAAGCATAGAGTACAATTAGTCACGTTTGGTGTCTAGATTTCGAAGGAAAAGGACTTCGGCCGTCAAACTTCAAATGACTTGTACGCAATTGCAAGCGAAAAAGCAATACGGACTCGCCGCGCCGCTGACCGCATGCGGCCATATTTCGACATAAGTATGCACTCCCCGTATAGCGTAATGTAGATCCGTGCCACTAGTGGCGCGACGCGAAGCCGCTTGCCCCCTTTTGCATCACAGCTGCATCTTTCTTTTGTTTTTCATTTACTTTTTATAATAGCACCCGTGGCAGAATAGTGCTCATAGCTCTGAGATCAAGTTCCTGTGCAAACAGTACTAGTTCTTTGACTGAACGTCGATCCATACTTTACAGAATATTCCCCGATCGTCTTCGCATCACATCGGTTCGTGGACGTCATTCTGGATTGATTGACTGTGCTGCTATAACTGAAGTTGATGTCAAACTCGCATCGATAAAGCTCACAGTCAAAGGTAAAGACTTTAGTGTTGTCATGGGGAATAGTTCGAGTAGAATGGTATCTATAGCAAAAAATGCCAGCTAACCTACAGCATATGTAGCTCTTCTCGCTCAAAAGCGCGTCTGTGAGCTGCGTCACATACAACCGCCGCACATCACAGATTCACGTGACTCTGACTGTGAGATCGGCTACTGATTACGTCCAAAAATATGTTCTGCACAATAATTGAGAAAAATGGAACCCTACCCGTTCGGACTTTAGTAATTTTTTTCCCACTCCTTTTCTTCCTTTCTTTTCCTTTTCTCTTTTCTCACTGTCGGGCCATTTGTTGTTACTACGTGCTTTCATTTCCAAAGTCTACTAAGCAATACCGCGTTACCTTGGAGTGATCGATGTCGTCGTCAGGTTTTTTTCAAAGTCTGAAGAAAAATAAACAGAAATAAATGAAGAAATAATAAAAATAAATACGAAAATAGAAAAATAAGGGAAAAGAAAGAAGGAACAGAAGAAGAAGAAAAGAAAATGAAAAAAATATCGACGTAAAAAAGCTCAGAAATCCACGGAAAGAAGCAAAGACTATTAAGAAACGAGATTTCTGTCTATGGTAGAAGTTATGGGAAATACCAAAGATAGGGAATAGAATTTCATTACAAAATGCTCTTCTCTAATGAACAGCCATCGTTGCTTGCACAGAAAGCCCTTCATTTAACTTGTAGATATCGATGACATTTTTCAGATGTGCCTTCTCATCCGATCGTGAAGCCTCCACTCTGCACAGAACGGAAAGCGGTAATCAAATGGAAAGCGGCAGAAGAACATGGTGACCGTATCGTGAAATACATAGTCGAAATGGAAACGGATTTCCGCAAAGTTAGTGTTGTTTTTGTTAAAGGAATAGTGCACGGAGGAATGAGTTTCTATGCTACTTATATTTATGTTGTATTCGCTTGATAAGGGCCAAAATGCAAAATTTCCTTCGAAAAAATGAAAATTCCACAAATGCAGCTCGTCAATGTGGCAGCCGAGGGGCGGGGTCTCCAAGTAGGTGCCCGCCCCTTCGTGCGTCGCGGTCGGAGATGCGTAGTGGTAAGGTCAAATTCTCCAACCGCGCGGATGACGGGACAAGACACTTACTTGGATGCCCCGCCCTCTGGGCCGCCACTTCTAACAAGGAAGGCCCATGAGGTCATGGTGAGCTTTTTCAAAACGGTTTTTTGCATTTTATAGGGTCACATACATGAAGCAAAAAACCGGTCTCAAATTCGGCTAAATGGTTTTGGGGGGGGGGTCAAAAAATGAGTGACAAAAGTTACTTGGAAAGAAGCAATTTTGACCAGTTTGTTGCAGTGCTTTCCAGCTGTGACCTTCAGAATATGCATATCAGAAGACTCCCTTCGGACCTACGCTAAAACCAATGCGAACTGGATCCAAAATGTGGAGTCACCTTTGGTAACCAGTAAATGAGGCGTAGCAAACTCATAGCGGATGCTCAGGTCATATCTTCCGCAGTGATTGGATGGCCGAATGGATAAGGGGACGGACTGGCATTGGCACGGTGGAGGGGCTGTTTGTGGTTCGAGTCCCGCCACCCTTTTCGCTTTTGCATTTTCTTGATTTTTTTTGTCCAGCACTAAACTATTTGCGCACATGCAAAATGACTGCAATTTTCGTTACTGGTGTACTAAAGTGACCTCATTTGCAAGCTTTTAGTGGTTGAAGTGTTTGGACTCTTCAGCGCCCGTAGCACGTGTGCCAGGCGTTTTCCTGCGAAACTAGTGTGATATTCGTGCTCAGGGGACTCAATTAGCCCTGGATACAAAATATTGTCCAAATTGAGATTTTGACCCAAACTCGAGACAGTGACATGGACATGAGCACATAGTCACTGCTCTACTTGTACAAACGAACAAGTAGCAGCATTGCTTAAATTTAATGGAGCATGTGTAGAATCAACGAAATCCGAGTGAACTGCACCTAGCAACACCTTGCGATGGCAAAAGATAGCAAATATTTCTTTATATCGGCTACCGACCTCCTTCCGTTGAGTGCTCTCTACTATGGCAGTAGTAGTACTAGTGGTCGCCCAATTTTTCGAGTTTAGGTCCAAATCACGATTAGGCTGAAAACTCGTTACCTAGGGTAGTTCGATCCCCTGAGCATGAATATCACACGCACTTTGCGGGAAAACGCCTAGTTCTCCTGTTATGAGCGTTGGCAGGTCCAAACCAATCATTCCCTCAGTACGCAAAAATACTGGAGATAGCGCTTCCCTGGCAGAATAAAAATTGATTCCACACATATCTTGCGTGTATGGTCTTACATGAGCACGAAAGGATGAAAATTAGAAAAATGCAAAAATTTGTCCTCAGTCGGGATCGAACCATCAACTATTTTCTGGGCCCCTCAAAACCATTTAGCCAAATTTGAGACCGATTTTTTGCTTCGTGTATGTGACCCTATAAAATGCAAAAAACCGTTTTGAAAAAGCTCACCATGACCTCATGGGCCTTCCGTGTAAGGGCTGTACATTTGCCGATTTCTTTTTTTTTGCGTGAAATATTGCATGATATGGGCAACACTGAAATTCATTTCTCCGTAACGATTCCTTCGATTTCTCAAATGTTCTTCATAGTTACTTTATAGGGTGTCTGGGAGCGTGTCGTGGAAGAAACCAATGTGGCCAGGCAAGACTTCGAAGCTGATGTCACTCTGACACCCTGGGTCAGTCCTCAGTAATTCCTTTCTTGGCGGACTTTATTCAGGACTATAAAACGAAGAATTCAGGTGAATTACACATTCCGAGTAATTGCTGAAAATTCATATGGTCGATCTGACAAGAATGTCGAGCTGGATGATGAAGGTCTGTTCCTTTTTCATCCTTTTCACGAACCAGTTGAGTTGTTTACGGATTTGATATTGTGTTGTTCCGGAGTCTCATGGTTATCTGAACGTTCAAGAAAAATTGGGACTCCAAAATAGTTATCCAAAAAAATTCCAAATATCCTCAAAAGTCAAAAGTTTTTTAGAATATTTTTGAATGCTAACGAACTTTATGAGAAAACGACAAACCCTTGTAGGACACCTATAAGAGGTAGTGTAAGAGGTATTAAGGGTCGAATATAGAAAGATGCTTAGTGGTACGTCGGTGAATAAAATCGGAGTGAACCACTCGGACCCGACCCCTTTCCATAGTTGCTCCCGGGAGGGGACGGGCCAGGTTGAAAAAGGGGCCGGTCAGGACAAAAGTGGTAACCGTTGGAAGAAAAACCCCCTCGAAAGCTCGAGGTGCTCCCTTCATCGGGGAGTTTGCTACCTATAGTATTCTTGGACTTCTCGCTTCCATTTGGATGACTTATTTTAAGAGTGTTCATTACCCGACTCCTACTACGGCCCCTGACGGCTGCTCAAATGTTGTGGCGGGAAATCAAACGAGTTGCTCTCCTTCCAATTTTTAGACTTCTGCTCTCAATAAAAAACGAAATTCTCCATTCTTCTCGTGTTTCTATTCATGTACAGTATGTAGCAGGATGATTTAAAGAAGAATAACAATCATGAGATTTCCCCCATGGACTTTTATGAGCACAGGGCTTGTTTGAAATGATAGTTCGAAACCCCATCCGTATTTTGTATTGTTTAGATAAGATGCAAACGGTCTCTTGTCAAACGCGACCTTCGTTCCCTTATTCCAATCCGAAAGGTGTTCGTGCAGAAGGTACGGAGCCAGACAATCTGGTGGTCTACTGGAAACCCATGGAGAAGTATTACTGGAATGCTCCTCATCTGCAATATCTTGTCAGGTAAAATTATTTGAAAGAATCATAAGGATTGTTAGTGGATTCGCATAGGATCTTCACTATCTGGCTCCTCCCGAACCCCAAAATAAAAAAAACAGCTGAAGTTGAGGCAAATAATATGAATTATGACGAATTTTGGTTGTTGAAACCACACCGAGCCTTTCTGAAGCCTCTTATAACTGCCCAGTTCTCTGCGCATCGCAGTAAATTCCAGACAACGTTAGGGGTAATTTCGGTAATTGTGAAATAACTGTGTAATATGAAAGTCGAAGTAATCAATAGTGGATAGACAGTAGAGAAAGAACAAAATAAGATAGTCAAAGATCCGAGAAATAAAAACGCAAGGCAATTTCTGTCGCTCATTCCTTTTCTCGCCCTCCTCATCACTAGCCGGTAAGTGTAGATGCAGCGAACGAGGAGCTAAACTAGTCAGCGCTGGACTTCGTCCCGCCCTCGCAGCAGCTTGCCCAGCAGATGCGAGGCAGTTATACTGGCAGCGCTGCGGTATCGCGATAAAGAACCGACAAGCTTTACCAATGGGAAATCTGCAGCAAATCATCTCTTTTGGACTGGAGTGTTCGTTCGCAGAGAATGTGTCATCCCAGTTCTCATTTTCTCCTTACCCTTTCCAGTGCTTTTAATGTCTTTACCAATTATGAAAAGAAAAGACTATTTTAGGTATAAATTAGATGAACCGCACACGGCTTGGACTGAATTTCTGGTCGAGGATCCGTTAGCGGTGAGTGAATTTCTTTAAGCTGTATCCAAGCCGAGCTCACCCTATGTTGCTGTAACTACAGGTAGGGCCCGAAGGTTTCGTCATGCGAAAACTTTCGAAGGTATTGTTCACCCCCATTATTCTAGTACTTCCTTTCGACTCACTTTATTCAACCTTTGAGTGTAATCAAAGAACATTAGATAGATGATATAGATACAGCAAACTGAAAAAATACGAGGTGAACCAATAAATTTTCTCTATTTCAATGAAGAAATGAAAAAAACTAGAAGAGTATCAGCTTGCTCGAATTACTGCCGGCCAACAGCTGAACAACTGTCAGCGGTAAGAGCCCACTTCAAATTTTCGCGCCTGGTGTTGATTTGCTTCCCATTCTGCGTCTCTGATCACGTAACCGCCGTACCTTGGCTCCTCAGCTCTTTAGCGCAAACCCACTCGGACGCTCCACTCGCGTGAATCTTTACATGCGGCCCGTAGTAAGCGAAAACGGTATAAGAGTAGGGTTACGGGGGAACTCGATTTTTCGGGAACAATTCTTTGGACGTTGTTTGGAGTCTACGATGGCGAGTTGTACAAAGTGTGCATGCCCCATCTCGTTGTTGACGTTTTTAGGTATGAGTGTGTAAGGAGTCGTTTACCTCACCTCTCACATAAGACCATCTGAATTTCATGGATTTAATAGCTGTGGAAAACGGGTGGTTCCTTGATAGGTCCACGAAATGTAAATGAAATGTGATGGGCGCACCCCAAAACCAGTCTTTCTTGACGACGAATCCTGGATCGAATTGTCATTTTTTCCATTTTTATCGCTCGCTTCTGCTTAAAGGCATATTCCGCGCTCGCTTTGGGTGGAGTAACCAATTGTCTCTCCATTGGTTGTCAGCTGTTGGGAGGCGGTTTTTCCACGCCCCTTTGCAGGCAATAAGGCGAGGAGAGACCGCCTTCGAACCGCCGACAACCAATGGAGAGTCAATTGGTTACTCCACCCATAACGAGCGCGGAATATGCCTTTAAGAATCTTTTAATTCTGCAGGAGATCCTCCTTATAACCATCGTATGTTTGTATCACACAAAATGTAGTATTGTTGCAGAATCATACGATCATCCGTGAGCAGCCAACCTTTCGTACATTTCAAGTTCAAGTACGAGCCGTTAACGCTATCGGACCTAGCATTCTCGAGCCGGACACCGTGAAAGGCTATTCGGGAGAAGATGGTTGGTTTTGTATTGATCATTGAAATTAAAACTGCATACCCTTGTATGCAGTTTTATTTCAATGATTACTACAAAAAATCAAGAACGTTGCCTCAAAGCCAATGCTTGTTGCTCTTCAAGTGTGAAACCATTTCAATAATCTCGCTGATCCCGCCGCTTCCAGTCCGGGTACGGTCCTTGCACGTTTAGCAACAGAGCTATTTTCTTTCCTGGACCAATCTCTGTTCTGGACGTAGCAGACTCCTTAATTTGAGGTACCAGTTTAGTTGAATGAGTATTGCTGCTCCAAAATTCCAAATGCTGATTCGCACCGCATTGTGGTGCTAATGCTCACTCATATCATTTGTTCATTTTGAACATATTTCTCATAAGCGGGAGCTCTCACAGTGCGTGAAAAACCCTCGATATGACTGGAAAATCCCGTGAATCATCCTGCAGTCAAAATGATACTACCATGTACTATGCATCTCACAATCGTTTTTCAGTGCCTTCGTTTCCACCAGCCAATTTTCGAGTGGAAAAAGTCGTGAACTTTTCAACTGTCAGCTTCAGATGGGAACCCGTAGAGGAGAAGTCAGCAAACGGATTTTTTCGTGGTTATGAGGTGCAGTCGTGATTTTTTCTCGATAGTAAAAGTGACGGCTTTGGTGCAGAAGGGTCCGATGCGACATCGCGCCGTGCGATGTTTTTCTTTGTTTTTTCATCGCGCGTCCGCTGTTAAGGTGCCTCGTGCGCTTTGCGACGCCGCAGTAGCTCATTCTGCGCCATACCGTAGAATGAAGGATAATAGCCTCAAAATGAATCACAGACTCGACTCCTCCTAAAGACCTTGGAGACGTTGGATGCAAAGCTGGCTCAGGCCGCGTTCATACTTTGCACCGGCAGAGCGTAGCTGCGTTCACAAGCAGCGAGGCAAAGGGCGCGGCAGTGGCGCAGAGGCGACGCTAGCACAGAGTCAGGGAGGCATATGTAGGCGGAGAAACAGACGCACGCACACACACCGTGCTGCCGCCGGCACTGCAAAGTATGAACGCCGCTGATGGAACGACCGGCGCAGGCCGGTTAGCGCTGGTGACAGCGTTGTTGTCTTCAGACAATCAAGCTGCCAGGTCTCAGAACGATGGAATAATCCATTGCTTTGGACGGGATCCGTTCTTTTGAATCGCGCAAGTACATAAATTATTTATCTAGCCGCTACACCACCGTTGCGTAAATAGAAGTCCTTACCTAATCAGCTAAAATAAAATTACCCGTGAATGACTTCAGATCGAGTTCTGGCGTGATGCACTACCAGCGCGGAAGTTTCGCGTCACAATGATGCCAAACGAGACCGAGAAGGTAAATTAGCAGACTGATTTCTAATTTTTTTCTTTTCTTAATTTAATAGCATGGTTTCGCCCAGGTGATTGCCACTCTTTCTCCAAATTCCAACTATACCGCGGTGATTCGAACCAAAAATCGTCGTTATGGTAGTGAACCAAGCCCAGTAGTTCACCTAACAACCCCTGAAGGATGTGAGTGTATCATGCCGCTGTGTGGGTACACCTGCAGGCTTATCATTCAGTATTATTTCAGTACCGTCAAAAGTGCACAATCTCCGTGTAGTGGCCGTTGGAGCACATGCTATTCTGGCCCTTTGGGAACCACCAAAACATCCAAATGGTCTACTCAGAGGCTATTTCTTATCGTTTGAAAACGAAAAAAGTAAGTATGCCTCGATTTGTCGCTCCATTAATGTTACTGTCATCAACTAATCGATATCGATTTTCATACATGTGCGTATCTGGGATATGGAGTGATTCAAAATAAAAACAGTTTGAATTTATTGACGGAGTGTTTTTCAGACGAAACCGAAGAAACATTCGTACTTCACAGACAGCGCGCTTATCTGCATGAGAAATGCGAGCCTGACTCCTCGTACAAGGTGTCTGTTTGGGGAGAAACAAGTGCTGGCGAAGGAGAAAAGACGACAAGACCAGTGCGAACGTGGAATTCAAGAAGTACGTCGTTAGCATTGACTTTTTTGGCCTTAGAATTACTGTGTTTGTCAGTATATAAAGGGCAAAAAGAGGTGAAAGTTCTCAGTTGCACATAAGGGGTGGGATTTGTTATATGAGTGGAGACTGTGAGGTGTAATGTTCCTTCGGACTACTGTAATTTTATTTGAACTTAATTACATACGTACAAACTTCAAAATAATGAGTGGAGCCCAATATTATTGGATCTCGTTTGTGCAGTTGTGATTATCGCTCATGGCAGTAAAAAACCGATAGTAAGTTACGGCGGCGGTACTCTGTTTAGTAAGACGTAATTCACCCTCTACTATATTTTAATTTTACCCGTTATATAAAAGCTCTAGTCTACACAGTCCTCAATTTGGTAAATGCCAGCAAAATGCCGTGTGCCGCTAATACTGATAGTATGGCTACAGTTCATTTCTTCTGTTCTAACGGAAACAGGTTCGGCTAAATATGTATTTAGTATTTAGTATATGTATGTATTAAAAACCTTTTCGTGAATGAAGCCTACAAATCAAAATCTCCCGATATTCTTACGAATTTTTTTTTTGTCTCAGATCCTGACCCACCAGTGTTTTACGTAAGAAACATCACATTGGACACCGTAGACATCGAATGGAAGCCGTCAAATCACAACGTATGGAGGATGCCTGGGTCGTCCTTCTTTGTCAACTACTCTTTAGCAGGTAGGTGTCACCGTGAAGTGATTTTTGTCAACTGATATTTTACTTCTCAAGTTATTTTGAGTCCAGTTCATGACGGTTGTAGCGCAGGAGTAGCCGCTGCGGCGTCGCGAAATCAATGCGCACGCGACCTCACAGTCGCCGCATCGGCTCCTTCTGCACCACATCCGTCCAGTAGTGCAATACCAAAAAACCCAAAATGAAATTTACTTCCATGCAGATTCCACAGAATACGCAGAGTCTACGGCTATTTACCTTCCAAACACTCATCTGACGATCACTGGACTTCAAGAAGGCTCGACGTATCATCTGATCGGGGTAGCCAAAGATGGCAAGCGCATGTCCTACAGTGAACCGCGAATAGTAAATACGCTGAACAAGGAAAACGTTTCTCATCTGAACCAAGGTGAGGCTTTTGCTGTTTCCGTGGTTTTCGTTGGCTGTGAACTTGATGCATCGCAATAATACCTTGATTTTAACATCTCACATCATCTTAGCACATCTTGACATTTTAGAGTAATCGTGCACAAAAAGATCTCTGTTACCCATACGGTAACTTTACATTTGCCCAGCTCCTCAAAGTGTCGGAGCCTCGGTATAAATACCCGCCCCGTCGTCCGCCACGGCCGGAACGCATAGTGGGAACAGGGATGTACGTAAACAGTCCCATCTCCTACCGCTGCGGATGACGGGACGGGTATTCGCTCCAATGCTCCGCACCTTCGACCGCCACTTTGAGGAGCTGTATTTTAGACGGGTTTTCACCTTTTCTGGTGAAACTATGCATGGAACTTTTATCAAGCAAATACAACATAAATATATGGAAAATGGGAAAATCTTTTTTTTTGTGCACAATTCTTCTAACACATAAAGACATTTTAATAATAAAATAATGATTATAAAATAATGCATAAAAGGTAATGAATCTGTACTCTAAGAATCTTTGCGGAATGCTGCGTGGTTTGTGGCGGTTCTGTGCGCTGTGGCAATCGCCCTTCTCACGATACTGATCACCTGCTGTTGTGAGGAACGACGAGGAGGAAACTATGCTGTTCGGAGAAAGGTAATGAAAACTGACAAGTTCATTTTTTTTTCGAAGAAATAGTGGAACTCGCGGTAAGACGATGTTGTTCTGCCACATGTTGTTTGATGTTCAAACACAGCTTTCGTAAGATAAGCCAGGCCTACGAAAAAGTTATATTTCTGAAAAAATTGAATGCAATTCTTCAATGACACGGGGATCCCCTGGTAAAATCCGAATATTTTGTCATGGATTTGGAAAAAGAGCAGATTTTCCGGAACGAGATCTCTTGCAGGGCGAATTTTCCTTTCAGTGGTAGCTTAGGGCGGTTGAGATGCTGAGTAATGCAAATAGAGAGAACGAAACGAATGGTCAAAAATCCCAGAATAGAACCATCTCTCCTTCTCCCACGATCGAGGACATGCTTTCGCATCATGAGGCCCCACTGAAAGGAATGGTAGGGAGGCAGCCAGCTGTAAACGTTGCTGCCCGCCCTCCACAACTATTCAGTCATGAGAAGCTGCGCAGCCGAAATGCATCCGAACGAGATCAGGATAACTACGAGCTTCCCTGCTTATCGTCTGTTTCGAACTCGCTACTTCATTTACAAAGAACATTCCCGCGCTTCTTTTCAGTTCAAATTCCCTTCTTTACACTTGTTAGGGCTCTTAAGGAAACCTCTGGCTTCGTCAAGAGTTCCCCGAAAACATGGATTTCAACGAATCGAAAGGTGTTCAAGAACCTAGAAAAAGTCTGCATCTTCACGCATATATAGCAATATCAAAGATTAGTTGAAAAACTTAACTATTCGATTGGAGAGGAACTCTGCTTTTTTACGAAATTATACATACAGAATGGAACTGCTGGTTGTCCAAAAATGGTGCTACTTGACGAATCGTCCAAAAGGGTGGGAAATCGACGCGATACAATTTAATTACTAATTTATGGTAAATCGACACCAAAAGCGGATAAATTATTATTTACTCCGTCTTTTTGCTGGTAGGGATGTGCCTCGTATATCATCTTCTATGAACTTACCTCTATTCGCTTCCGTCTTGAAAAATACCATTAGAGATCCCGTCGGATTTGAAGACATGTTCACCGTAATGGCGAGCTTCGAAGAGATGGTCTGTGGAGAAAACCCTTCTGAAAAGCGCCCCTCATGGTGTCCATGGGATGCTTTTCATACGTAAGGATTCCGATGACCGAATAGCTTTGGAGGGCGGGCAAACTCTACGGCTGGAGCGTCCGCGGCTGCGCTCCTCTTCCACATCATTATCCCTAGCGACATCGACTGTGCGAAAGTGGATCGATTCCTATCTCTCGAGTTTTTGGCCATATCATTTTGTTCCTTCTGTAATATTGCACATAACTTCTTCGTTCTCACAATCGATCTTATCTAGAGAGCGCCTTCAAATTCTACAGTGCCCTTTAGGAAATGGAAATCGGTCATCAACTGGAAAATGAAGAAGAACGTCAATTTCTTGAGTATCAATATGGGTATAAGTCATAGCTCAAGCTGTATCATTCCATCGTCTCATCTGTGTATGGACGCATGTATCCTGTATGTACTGCTGCTTCTACACCACCTCCATTGAGGTCGAGTGCTCACTCAACTAACGCTGTGCCGCTTAGCTCGAATTTCGTTGGCTTTATTTTTCAATTTTGTTATGATGACATCACCTAATTGTCTTCGTGACGATCATCATTTGCCAGTATTCTATCCACTTCTTCATCTGTACATTATCTGTCCATGACAGTTGTTGTTATGCTGATTCTGTTTCTCTGGCATTCAATAAATTTTCGTTCAAAGACAGATTTCTTTAAGCGGCTCGAATCAGGTTCAACACAAGACTGTAATCTGAGGAATGTGTATCATTTAGGAGGAAAGTTCGCGTCGCGACATCCGGTGTGCGACGCGATACAATACAGCTACTAATTTGTGATCAATCGACACCGCAAAGCGAATAAACTATTGTTATCAGCCTCGTCTTTTTGCTATAACATCCTTTAGAATTCTCCCAATAATTCATAAATGGTAGCACTAAGAAGCCTAAACCTTCCCTTTCTTCCTCTCCTTTATGACAATTTCAGTGATTTTTGCAGTTTTTGCCTCAAACGTCTGCACAGTCGTAAGCCCGCCACTTCGACTGTGAGTTTTGAAACAAAAGTTCCATAGTCACGTACACCTCCATATTCAAGAAGAGCATAAACCCGTAAACATACTAATAACCCTCATGTAAATATTAAGCAACTTCGAACCGAAAATTGTGCCTTAAATATCATTTTTAAGGTCGATCTTAACTTGAAAGATAGTAGAATGATTACGGCTGTTATTTCTTCTCGAATATGTAAGTATTTATGGCTATACAGTATTTGTTGTGAAACTCAGTCAAAGTGGAGACTTTACGACTCCACCGTGTCGACGAAAAATCCCTGCGGTAAACTGAGACAAAATCTGCGAAAAACCTTAAAATTGTCCCGAAGGAGTGGAGAAAGAAAAAGTTTCACAAACCGGTGAATTTTTCATGAGTAGAGCTCTCTATTTTGACCATTCTCAAATTATTTAGAGAATTTCATGGAAGTTGTCACAAAAATACGGATAAGTAATAACTTATCCGTTTTTGGTTTTGATTGACAATTATCAATAGCGGTAAAGTATGTGCGAGTTCGGGACGCAGTTGGGTCCTAAAGCGATGACTGTGTCTCACACCTCATTCAGCCCTAATCGCTTTACGACCCAGGTAGTACGGAGTCTCTATCTCACATCCATTGCTCCTCCACGCAAATTGGGTGTAGAATGCGTGGAATCACCGCTGAAGTTTTCAAATACGAAAAAACTAAGTCAGAAAGAAAACTATAAGATTTTGCGGAAAATAAAAGAGTCTTGGCCTACGGATTCACATAGGAACTCGGTCATTACAAGAAAAGCAGCTGGTGTATACAGAGATTTCAAGAGGAAACCAGGAGTCACCAGTTTAAGCGCCTTGGTTGGAACGGTCCAGGATGAATGAATGTTCTCAAGTCGTTCTGATTTTGCAGAAACACAATTCCTCCATAGTTTTTAGGTCTCCAGAGAAATGCAAAGATACCTCAAAAAAAAAAAGACTACAGAAAAATGGAAACCCGCGCTAGTGGAAGATCTGCCTACTACGGTACAATTTGGTTCCGTATTTGTCTCAAATTAATGGGGCAAAACTTACCGAAGTCCAATCGCTTGAAATTGTATTACAATAGAGGCGGACCGTCAAAGCGTACGGTTTCCGCTTTTCGGGTTGCCAGCATTTTTTATGCCATGCAAAACACATCCTGCAAACCCGTAATGTCTACGCCGCATGTCAGAAAGGTGTCCCATGCGGTGAAACTGTCTGCAATTTGTGAGGATATATGTTGTCAGCTCCAAGAATAGTCGACTGTCTTCATGAGACTTTCTTTCAGGCCTCTAGGTGAGGGATGTAGGTTTACAAACCCGATAAATGTAAAATATGTCCCAGGAAACCATGGAAGGGCGACAAAATCCACGTTCAGGACGTCGTGAACACGCAGAGACGAGGACTTTCCTTTCCTTGCGGGGTGTGTGCACGATGTGCGTGTAGACGGGTTAAGCGCCACCCCCCCCCCCCCCATGCAGGTAATTAGCCGTGGTGCACACGGGCCGTAGCTGCCATTCTGACGCAGACCATTAGACGCACCTCCTGCGACGGACAACTCGCCCACATCACCGCACTCTCAGATTTTCGTATTTGATAAACGTCATCCGACGTTTTGCTGTCCTATTTTTTTTCGAGTGGTAAACTAAGCGTGTATTTTATTTTTCGCCTTTTTCGGGTCTTTCTTTCGTCTCCTCTACATTTTGAACAATGGTAAATACTGGTTGTTTACTCCAAGGTGGTTGTATTACAACCAGTATCTCTTCAACAAGGTTTCTAATTTGGTAATTATCAACTGCAAAAATCTAAGGGCTCGGTGATGTGGACGAGTTGTGCATTGCAGGAGATGCGTCGAATGGTCTGCATTAGAGTGGCAGCTAAGGTCCATGTGCTGCACGGCAAATTACATGCAAAGGGGATGGCGACTAGTCCGTCTACATGCACATCGTGCACACATCCCATAAGTGAAGGAAAGGCTCCGTCTCTGCATGGTTACTACGTCCTGAACGTGGATTTTGTCACCCTTACATGATTTCATGGAACATATTATACATTTATCGGGTTTGTAAACCTACATCCTCTCACATAGTGGCCTGGAAGAAAGTCTCATGAAGAAAGTTGACCCTCCTTGCAACTGCGAAAATCTTTCCAAAAAACTGCGACAGTTTTGCCCTATGGGACACCTTTCCGACATGTAGCGTAGACATTACGGGTTTGCAAGATGTGTCTTGCATGGCATAGAAAATGCTGGCAACCTGTGTGGGGGTCCTGAGCATACACTTTAAAGGGCCGCTTCTATTGTAATACAATTTCAAGCTGTTGGAATTCTATTAGTTTTGCTCCATGAATTTTTTGAGACAAATACGGATAGAAATCGAGCCATTGCCGGCAGATCTTCCACTAGCGCAGGTTTCCATTTTTTCTGTAGTTTTTCGAGGTATCCTTCTACCTCTTTCGAGACCTAAGAACTATGGAGAAATTGTGTTTCTGCAAAATCAGAACGACTTGGGAACATTCATTCATCCTGGACCGTTTCAATCAAGGCGCTCAGACTGGTGACTCCTAGTTCCCTCTTGAAATCTCTATATGCACCATCTACTTATCGTATAATGACCAAGTTTCTAGAAAACAACCTTTCTTGAGATCTTCAACGCTATCCAACGCTGCCAGTCACGCTGACTCGCATCCGTTGGGCGAGTTGCTGCAAGGGCTGGGCTACATTCACCGCTGACCAATTAACCTCTCGCCCGTCTGTCTCTGCTCTCATCGCCCAGTGATGCAGAGAGCGAAATGGGGCGGAGGAGGGTTTTTAGGTTTCTAGTCCTGGAGATTTTCGCCCCGTACCTTCTCTACTCTTGCACTACTAATCATCTCCACTTCCATTATCTACAACAAATTCGTAATTTGCCAAAATTACACCCAATGGTACCTTTAAACATCGTTCTTAACGAATTTCACATCAATACTTCGTTCTCACCATGGCAAACAACGATCATCCTTTACGGCTGATAAACATTTAAACCATTTTTCATATTTATACAATATAAAACAATAGAGATATGCATTGTATAGTCATTTACATATTTAGAATCTGGATGAAATCCGGAATGAGGAAACGATAAACTCGATAGGCAAGTGAAAGACTAGATAAAGCGCTGCAAAGCAGCATCATTCATAGGGATTTGTCGATTGAAAAAAGTCATTTAAGCTGAATTTTTGCGAAGTCATTTTCATATAAATAACGAGGCATGTGGTAAGCTTCAACATAACTAGAATCCTAATCTCACAGTAGCATTTCTAGGGATTCAACCCTTACTCGTACACGATCATGATATGGTACATTCAAATGACCCTGTCCCTCCTAAACAACGACTATTCTACGTTTCATCGAGAATGGTCGAGTAGATGTGATCGGCCGGGTCAAGCGATAAGTTGATAACCTGAGATAATCGGGATGGTAGTCGTTGAGAGGTGCATACTTCGTCAGCAGCCAGAACCTTAAAGTCGACGATTGATAAAGTAACAAGTAGAAACAATATGGTAGCATCATTCAGCGCTTACAAGGGAGGTCTTTCAGGTCATGACGCGCTCTTGGGAAACGGTTTTTTCCATTATATGGGGGTACTTACATGAAACATATAACTAACTTCCATTTTTGCTGAGCGACCCTACGAGTGCCAAAAAAGGAGTAAAAAATTTTTTTCAAAAAGGCGATTTTTACCCACTTATTGTAACGCATACTCGTTGTAACCTTGACCATGTGCAGATCTAGAGGTGTTCTTCCATTTCACATCCAAAACAAAGACAAGTACGGGAAAAAATACGATTTTACCCCCACCATGCACTAAAAGTGTGCAGCAGTTTCACAACGGTTCCCCGATGTGAGTAAGGTGCAGCGATCGGATGGCCTACTGGATACGGCGATGGACTCTCAAGCGGTCGGAAGGCATGGGAAGACGTTTGGTCATAGATACACGGTGCCCTTTCTATTTGTAGAAGTGAGTAACTAACAAAATCGCTGAAAATCAGTGGAGTATGCACAGCAAGGATGCCTATCGTTATAACTTGACCAACCAAGCATCAAGCAAGGGTAATAGTCAGGATTTCTTGGCAAGTGATACCGTCGTCTCCCTCGTTGAACGTGCAGTCGAAGGTATACCAATGCCCAGCTCCAATTTTCGAATTTGGGTCAAAACTTCGATTGGGCTGAAAACTTACCCCTGGAGTTAGTTCGTCCTCCTGAACACAAATATCAAATCCGTTTAAAAAACGCCTAGTTCGTGCGCTATGAGCGCTAAAAGGTCAAAAATTTGGACTGTCAAACTTGCTGAAAACTGGCAGTAGAGGGCAGTCCGCGGTTTGAAATGTGATTGCTGCACTTAATTTTCATATCCAAATCTTTACAAGCCCAAAGACTGAAAATCTAAATTTTGCAAAAATTTGTCCTCGGTGGGGATCGAACCATCAACCCCTTTTTTGGCATTCGTAGGGCCGCTCAGCAAAAATGAACATCAGTTATATGATTCTTGTACGCACCCCCATACATGCAAAAAAACAGCTTCCAAAAAGCGCGTCATGAGTTGGAAGACCTTCCTCGTTAGATATCGAATGAGAACACCGGGTGGAGGTCGCGATGTGGAGTTTCCGCCTCGCGGCGGTGCACTCGCGGCGCCACCAGTGCGACTCGTCGTATCGATTGCCCTTGGGAGACAGCCGAGTGTGACTGCGTTACGTCAGCGCTTCCACTCATGCCACACTGCCTCGCCTGAAGGTTGCCATGACCTGCCACTGACACTCGCACCCGCCGCGCCGCTCGTCGCGCGCGGCCGCGCGGAAATTAGACCGCGATCCCCACCCGGGGACCCCACGTGTGCCGAGTACTTTGGGAAGCGCCTCGCATAAAAACGAGGCGGAGTTGCAGATTCATAGACGGGCTATTTATCGATTTATTTATTACTTATTTATTATGCAGGCATGGTGAGCCATAAGACCCGACAACAACAGTTTAGTTGGAAGCAAAGAACAAAACACTCAAAACACAATTAAGTGATTGATTTTGATAACTTTGATTTCTGATAGCTGCTGATTTTTGTGCGAGTTTGAGTCCTGTTTGAGACCGAAGCTTTCGTACATAACTCAGCATACTTGTAACGACAATTAAGTAGCATAATACACACAAGGATTCTCTGCCTTGACAGCGCTAACAATCTTCAACACCAAGTAGGGTAAGTAAGTCGACTTTAAGCCGCGTTCATACTTTGCGCCAGCACAGCGTGGGTGCATTCACAAGCAACGAGGCCGCAGGTGACGAGATAGGGTGACACAGGCGGAGACGCACAGACACGCAGCCACGCCCTGCCGCCGGCACCATAAAGTATGAACGCGGCTTTTTTAAATAGTTTTAAACGTACGAATATTTGGCGCCCATCTAAACTAATTTCTCATGCCAAATGAGCTTTCTGATATTTGCATGGATCCTATTCTTGGCCAAGCTTTCCAACCGAGCCGCATTTTTTTTGCATTCAATATATCGAGTATCACCAACGGTTCACATACATATTAGGGACACCCTTATGATTATCAGTTATCTCAAAATTCATTGAATTAAGCGAACGTCTCTAACAACAAGATTCTTGACCAGGCCTAGCGCACACTAAAGAACCGATCCTATAGCACCCCACACATTGCTCTTTATCCCTTTACTAAGATTTCCAAAATTTCGGGTCATGTAAGAAAGAGCAAGCTTCGTATTTTGTAGCGCAACAACCGTATTGCACCGAGCATACGGTTTCCTATGTATTAGATATAATTATTACGATATAATATATTACATACATACATACATACAATACATATAATATACTATATATTACATATAACAAATACTACTTTTTTGTAGAGTATGTCGTGGTATTAAAAGTAACTGGTGCACGATACTTACGCCACAATACACAATGCTCCATATCCCATATAGTATTGAGCGTCTTTTTCCTTCGAAGAAGTAAATCTTACCTCAATCAAACGTACACCATTCCCTCGTACCCAAGTAAGTAGTTCGGAGAGAGCAACCGTCGATCGCGTACTTTCACGCAGATTCTGAACATGGAAAGCCTTCGAAATAGTAAGAAAAAAATGCAAAATTACAAATTCGGCGGTGGAGGGGTCTATATGTATAAGGTCTAGCCGTCAACAAAAATTTTTTTGACTAACATTCGCAACGTCGTTGAGGCAATCGACGAAGATCTCATCAGAAGCCGCCGGTTGCCGACGTATCCTACGAAAGAGATCCGACGACAATGGACGAAGGCGAGCCACTTCCTTCAATTTGAAGAGTATTTATAAACGAGGAAAAAGCGAGGATTTTCTGAAAACCCTCAAAAGGAAAGTCTAGCCAATTTACAAACCTTAGCGAATAATAACCGGGAACTGGGTGAATGTGCTCCTAAGGATTGCTCGGAAAACGAGAAACAATCCATCTGAAAATTGGTTTATTCAGTTTACAGATTGTGTCAAAAATTCGTAAGGGTTAACGGACCAGCGTTTGAGCGACTACGGATAGATTTCCGTCTTGACTGACGGATTCCGACACATCCAGAAGAATTTTAGGATTCTTGATCAGATGCACCCAAACACGCAAGATGTAGAGATTAGACTTCCATTGTTGGACTAGACGATGGTCAGAAACCTGAACATAAAATTTTCAAGGATTTTCGAACAAATTCGAATATTTGCAAAATTTAAAAAATGATCGCTTTGAGTAGAGATCGCATAAAGCTTTGGGTATAAAAAACCACCGGAATGAGACAATTTTGGCCTACGGTAGGCTTGCTGTGCCTTGCAGTTCGTTAATTGCACACACGACGTCTTGCCAAGACGTCGATTGGACTCATTAAATATTTTCTATCATAAACGTATTCTTCATAATTTTTCGCTTCTTCTGCCTGTCACTGTTTCACTTGTTTGTTGATGTTTGTTGTTTCATTTGTTTAACAACATCATTAATGAAATCAATTTGCCCTACATCAAATGACAGTGACGTCTACCTTCCCTGACTACAAATAACAGGCAACTCCACAGCGGCTATTGAAGTTAGTGCAGTTTGAGATAAAGCGCTCCAGAATCGCGATAGCGCCCGAAGTGCGCGTTTTAAACGCAATTTTCGCCACACATCTTTCTTGGTTTCAATTGCCCATTTACAGAGGACTGTAATTCAGGAAAGGCTTACTTTTTTCAGAGGGTCTGCGAAGTCGCCGCTTTCCAAACACTACTAACACTGCACTATTTTCGAGAACAAAGAAGTTATTTCGAGGGAAGCCAAACGAGGAAAATTTTTTTCGTAGAAGTTGCGAGATTTTCCCACGAATCTCTGGAAAATGTGATCCATCGTGTATGCTATGCCTCCAGTACGCATCTCCTGCTCTCAGAAGACCAAGGACAGGGTGATTGGCTCGCCTAGCCTTGCTGCGGGATGTGCAATGCATGAGGAATTCACTCCCAAAGTATACCAACGCTTTTCCGGTCCGCATAGTGGCTCGCTAGCATCGTACACGCAATCGTAGTAAGATATGAAAGAAGTCCATAGAAGCTAATTTTTCGCTTCCATTCCATCGGTTTTTTGAGGATTCATCCACGATGGTACCCGTGGATAGATATCTCATCCCACGGTCAATCGGCAAATTCCAGAGGTGTCACTGTACGTTGTTTCGGTGAGAGCGGACAAGTGAAAGTGTTATTGGCATTGGCTGGCTTCGTTGTGGATTGCGCCATGCATGAGGTTTCCATGATTGAGTTTCAAGTTAAATTAACTGAATTCGAATCCGAAACTAATTTACCTTGAAACTCAATCATCATGGAAACCTCATGCATGGGGATGTGATAAAACTGACTAACTGAATTCGAATCCAAAACTAGTCAGTTTTATCACATCCCCCCTTTACACTATGGACCCTCAGCTTGAGAAATTCTGTTGATTACTGCCTACCTCAACGATTAAGATCCCCTGCCCTCCTAGTGGACCGAATACGACTCGTTACCCAGGATTCCTCGACGTAGGCTTGACCCTGCCCCGAATAGAAGGAGAGAACCGAAAACAACCCCCTGCCTACATGCCCACAAACCCCAACCCCGTTTTTACTCGCCCTCTCATGGTCCCTTGTGACTTACATTTAGCGAGTTCATAGATCTACATTCTTCCACCATAGAGGGATTAAAGAGGGTCTAATGAAAACCTCCTTGCAACTGCGAACAAACACATCGAGATATATCTAGCCATAAATGAAGCCATTAACGACTGCCGAATCGCAGACAAGCCCGACCGATAGATCATCTTTCTGACATGCAGCGTAGATTTTACAGGCTTGCTAGGTGTGTTTAGCATTGCATAAAAGTTGCTTGCTACCCAAATGGGGTCCTGAGCATACGCTTTAAAGGGCCGCTTCTATTGTGATACAATTTCAAGCAGTTGGAATTCGATTAGTTTTGCTCCATGAATTTTAGAGACAGACGCAGATAGAAATGGAGTCATTGCCAGCAGATCTTCCATCAGTACGGCTTTCCATTCTTCTTGAAGGTACACCATGCGATAGTCAGATTAGTGTTTTACTTTCTCTTGGCGTAAGTAGGTCCTTGGATAACTGCTCAAACTGCATCTTTGTTCAGGCTGCACGGTGCGCCCTCACTGTGTTGTGCCTGCTTCAACACAACCAAGCCACGCCCACCAAACCAAATCAGACCTGGCCTAAGATGAACATTTTTCAATATGGAAGGAAGCTGTTTTCATCATCGAAATGGCTGTTTATCCTCTCTTATCGCAAGTTTTGCTCTCCACGTGAGCGCCACGTTGGAAATTCGCTCGTCCAAGGCCAGGTGTGGTTTGGGCTGAGTGGGCGTGGCTTGGTTGCAAGCAGGCACAACATCGTGAGATGCACCGTACAGCCGCAGCAAAGGTGCAGCGTGAGCAGTTATCCAAAGACCTACTTGCCCTAAGAAAAAGCCACCAATCTGATTATCGCGTGGTGATCTTCACGATATTTCCTGCATAAATGCTTAGGTTCGGGTTCACCTATCGCCTTCCTCTTATACCAGTTGGGCTGGCACACACTACTGCGCGCGTCACACATGGAAACATGCAAAATCAGCTTGATCGATATAGATTGATGCGAAGGACGAGATTGACCAGGGGGGGGGGGGGGCTTTGCTTCGTTATTCCGTTTTTGCCAATTCCCTTTTCTTCATACCGTAAGAATGATGATACTGATCGATCGATATGGGTCAGCCCCGACTAGCATGCTTCCATGTGTGACGCGCGCAGTAGTGTGCCCGCCCAACTGGTCATATCTACAGTTCAGGATCCCATCCTTGCTGCGACGCGAGATATGAATTTTCGGGCAAACATACAAACACATTAAAGACACCGGAAGGGAGTAATTTTTGACCTACGGTAGAACAGTCGTAGGTCGGACGAGTTAAAGGGGCCGCCATTGCACAAACTCGCCAATTTGACGCCTTGGCATGGTGTCAAGAGGAGATGTTTTATTGTAAAGTTGTTCTTTCCTTTTACTTTTCCTTTTGTTCTTTCTTATATTGTTTCTAGATGTACTTACATGAATGCTAATGTAGTTGGAAATGGCCACTGCACTGTGCTGGGAGCAGGTGCTACAACTAACGTTGGCTCGCGGCCCGCTCCTACAGCGGACAACTCGGAAAGTCAGTGTGTTGCGAATGGGATGCGAGTACACATCGCAGCGTCGCCGGGTTTTTTCAACGATTATCGCTTCTAACCGTGAGTGTTCATTACAAAATGCTCATTTCTCTGCATCTTCCTCTTGTTTCGGACCCCTTCCGGTTCCTTTAACCAATTATTATAGTAGGAAGGATTGCATACCCCTGCTACTCCCAAATCAAATTGAGATAATGAAAGCGCATGTGACGGGTAGCTCGCACTAGAATCTCTTCCCGTATATGTAAATCAGGGAATTGTTTGTTTGTTTTTCTATTCGTCTGTGTGTCTATGAGTAATGAAATGAGGATGAAGAAAGCGACCAGCGAAGCCGATCCAGGTTAGTAAGGTAATCATATACAAGAACAGAGCTAGTAAATTATCGTAAGGTGGAACGGAGCTCACCCTGTTCCGAGTTGCTTCCTCTTCCAACAAATCGAAGACACGTTTTAATATCACAGGGTACGTGGAACATTCGAGAAACAATACGGATTCCAGAAAATCTTCGATATATTTCTGTACCGTACCCTTGCTGAAAAGTGTTTTTATAAACTCGAAATTCATCTATTTATGGACAATACAAATCATACAAATAATTTCGAAGCTTGGATAACTTGGACTTTGTCATAATCTGTTCAAATTAATCAGTTCTATAGGAGTGAAATAACCTATGAGAGCAATAAGTCTAGTCGCCATGGGCGAGGTACTGGCATGGTTTAATCCGGAATTCAATCCCTCCTCCTTCCCCCCTCCAATACAATCCTGTATAAGTACGCTAGCAGCCCATGTGGCACTATTCCAAGCTCCTTTTTAGAAAAAAACTGCTCCTGTTTCGTCTATTTACACTGTATTCATACCTATATCCATTTCACTATGAACAGCTTCATTCTAGGATGGATGTGGTGTAGCGACTGGTGGCGCGCACTTCCACTCTCATGGTGCGGGGATCAAATCCCGCATTAACGCCACCCAGGCAAACAAAGCCTTCCATAGTCCGGGGCAGCTAACGCCAAAACTTTATCTTTTTTACCGCTTCATTCTGTGTCAATCGTCTTCGAAAAAAAGAAAAACATACAAAAAGAAAAACTATTAAAACTAGCTCCGAAGAGAATGGAAGACCTCACAGTGCATGTCAAACAGCAGTAATTTGGAGATATTACTAGTGCTAACCAGACCTGGTAAGTAGCCGTGTGAGGTAAACCTCCGGAATCGATTTTGGGATACTTTCATCGATCTTTTTCCGTTTCTCCATAGTCAAAGTTCGCGATGGACTAGACAAATGACAAAAATGACTCGGTGGATAGACGGGGGATGAGCGATCCAACGATGACCATGACGACTTGCCAGAATCAGCCAACGAGTCTGCAGCAGCTCAAAATCATCACTTATATGGCGTTCAACGGTGCAAGGACCTACCTCGATAACTCGTTGAACTTTTCTCGGCTGGAATCATCGCAATACGAGATTGATTCGAGATGCCATAATGGGACAGCGTATTCAGTTTTGTAGGGCCCTTCATAGACGACGGACATGGTCCTGACCAATCGGACAACAGTATACGTCCACGTGTAGGACAGAGCAACTCTAGAAAATTCATCAGTTTTGGAGCAATTTTGAAAATGAGGCTGTTCTGCCGAATTCAAACATATTTCGTAAAAAAATTTGGGACCAAAAAATCGCTCAGAAATTGCAGGCAGTTTTCCAAAGGAGACATGATTTTTTGTGGGATTGTGCCATTTACTGCGCCACATTAACGCCCATGTTACCTTGTATCGTATTTATAAGTTCCGTTTCATGAAGCTCATTACAAATAGAAGAGAAAAACTTTGGAAAAATTTCCAAAATGAGGATTTAAAAAATTTTTAGTGGTTTGCTTTGCTTATACCCATGCGAAGCACTGTGTTTTCTATCAACCCCCTAGGCTCATCGATGGCTCTTGGGTGTGTGGACTTATGTCGAATTTTCGCTTTGCAACGTCGCACTCGCGCCGCCATCAGCACGAGTTGCCGCGGTCGGTCGGAATTCCGCTCAGATAGCAAGGGCTTGGTACCATGGAGGTCCTTTGGTAAACAGCTGTTTATCTCATCATTATCTAGAAAACAATAACTTTTGTGCCCTAAAGAGACGAAATAGTCACAGTAATAGTAATAGTAAGAGACAAAATAGTCATAGTAAAAGTGAAAGAAATGATAGCATAATATGACAACGATCCTATTCAAGAAATAATTGATTCGGGCGTAAAATTCTAAGGGAATGTCGCAATGTACGCAATCACACGCGAAGAGATCCACGGCGCCGCTCGACGCGCGCGGCAGCACGAAAAGTGACATATGTCTACACACCCTACCCTCGTTGGTGAGTTGGAGTGATGGAAGACAATTGTTTAGATTAATAACTTTTCTATAAAGTCGCGTTCAGAGTTCTTGGCCGAACGGCTGTCGACTCACTATCAACCCCTAACGCGACTTTGAATTCGAAACTTTCAGAAATTCTCATGAAAATCCCACCTAAGTCGAAGCTGGCCAGGGACGGTCGCTGACTATGAGGTGTTCGTTTGTAGATGTGATCGAGAATTTTCTGCTTCAATTGGGAGATTGTGTCACAGGCAATAGCTCGTACGTTGAATGGACCACATCCGTCAAGTGTCATGACCAGGCACTCCTAAAAAGGTCCGGTCCTGAATGGGAATCTGCTCTCTCTCGCTGAAATAGAAATTCCACAAGCATACCACGGAAGTGCAGTCGACGATCTCCCGTAGCAACTTGGCTTCATTAATCGTGTATCGAGCATTACCGGTAACCGCATCAACTGGACCTCTTTCAGTTTGGTATTTCAAAGCCTGAAATTTATTTATTTATTTATTTATTTATTACACGAGGAAATTCATGTGGATACAAATTACAATGAACCTAGACAATATGTAAGTGCCAAAGTAAACAAGGTAATACTCGCATAAAACACTAGTAAACAAAACAATGGAAAAAGGATAGAAGAAAAGGAAAAAGGAATTGTCGAGTGCAAATACCATAACAAGTGCAATAATCCAATAAAAAACACCAACCTTGAATAGGGTACTGTATTTCTGCGCTTGATACTGAGCTATGGAATCGTATAGACATATCATTAGCCATTTTGATACCATTTTCTCCACAACACTGTCACTTTTACGAAACAAAATATCGCTGGTACCAGCCTACAATATCAATTTGCATAACTACAAAAATGTGTCGAAATAAAATAAAATTATTCATGAATTTTGATAGGTGGAACTCACATGAACGCTTTCAGCGATATGAGCTTTCAAAAGCGACAGAACCACATCTGTACAGTACTGGAAGTTACGTAGTAGTACCGCGATCAGCAAAGAAGATAGCATCGACTTTTCGCTCAACGACATCCCCGACTCCGACTCGGCCGTTTCAACGATCTTAAGATGTAGTGACATAATGAAGATATAGTTTTTGGAGTTGATTCTTTTTCTAGAATGCGCCACGCATTCTAGTCCCCTCCAGAATCGTGGTTCATCGACCCCAGATGGATGGCTTCGTTGGCCCAGTGGGCACTGATGTCGTATTTGATCCCCGTACCGTATGATTTGATAGGTTGACATCAGGGCACTCCCAGGCATCGAGGAAAATGACTGTTTCGGTACGAACCCCGCCCCCCTACCCCCACCCTTCTCTGAAAGGACCCAAAAACGACCCCTCTCCTTTAGCTTCAACGATATCAGTTACTACAGCCGAATTATACATATAGTTGCTGAGTATCACATACTTACTGGGAGAAACTGCTAATCTAAAAATTAGTAGAAGCACAATGCATAAGTAGAGCTTTTATGAGGCTTCAAACTTCGATTCATCTTTTGGAATTGATCAACTGGTCAGGACTTTTCTCACAACCCAATATAAAAAAATGTTAAAATAACAACACTGGCAGCGCATACACTCACCGAGAACACAAACTGCTTGCTACTGAGTAAAGCATCGAATTGAGCCAGAGTGACCGGTAGAGTAGATACGTAAAGGGATGGTGAATGTGTCCAGCCGTTATCCTCCCAAAGAAGGCGATGGATAAACTCGACCAAAGTTGTGATGTCATTGCCTGAAAATCTTCTAATTTGCAACCTTTTCCTCTTTGAAGTTTCAGCCCTTCATTCAGGTTTTCCAAAACTCCTTTGCTGTTCATAAGAACCTCAAGAAGTTCCCCAGCGAGGAATGATCCTCAAAAGTTTCCAGTGGATTTGGGCTTCAATACATTCTGATTAGCGAGCTGAATTTTGAATTTGGGCTACACTCCATTATAGTTTATTATGATCTTACCTATCCTGAAAACAATCAACCCCAGACACCTTTCCATTGGCTTGGACGGAATTTAATTTTGATGTGAGATATGTGAGTGTCCCTTGCCATACCAACCTTTAGGAGAAAACCTTTAGTATGCACCTTACACGTGACATTTATTTATTCATTTTTATACGTTAAGAGTGACACTTAATGTCAGGGAAAAATAACAACAAAGGGGACAATTTGTCAACAAAACGCATATAAATATCAGCCCTGTGTTCACGCTGTTTTCACACCTGTCATTAAATTATAACTGGCATTAACCAACCAGCGATCAAGAACTCGCATGTTTATAAGCGTCGGCTATGAAGAAATGCGAAAGGACTGTGGGAAAAGGGAAGTGCACTATGACTAAAAACGCTGAAAAAGGGAAGGGGACCATGATGAGGGTGGGTGGTAGACAGCCCACGGCGAGCCATTTTTATCTCCATAATTTTTGATGCAGTGAGAGGTGGTACAAGACCCCATCCTTAAAGTGCGGGGATCAATTCTCTCGTCAACGCCCGCCCAGGCCAACTGAACCTTCTATCCCTCCGCGGTCGGCGAATTGGTACCCGACTCGTGTGGGGGTATAAAAGCTCGTACATCGGCTGACCCCCGTGAGTCATTGGATGGGCCAAAATGAATCCGCCTGATCTGAATAAAAAAGGATGTGCGGCACATCCCTTAAAGAGATTTCCAAAAGCCTGATCCTTAACTGACTTTAATTTGAAAAATAGCAAACGGTGAAACCCACCTTCATAATCGTCGTCCCCGCAGCTTTCCATAGATGTTTGAAGTTCAGCGAATGCCTGAAAATATTCCTTTCTAACCATTTTCACAGAAAATCGAAGAATAGACGCGAAAAGTAATCCCTACCTGCTTGCATTCCTTCCGTACATTACTCTCCAAATGTTCCATTTGCATCTGAATCTTCCTGTAGTCACGTTCTCGTTCCATGCGTCGTTTTTTCCAGAGAAACGCGAGCAGCACCAGCAACGAGCACAATGCAGCAAGGGCCGTCACAACCTGGAAATTGACGGATTAAATACCCGATGATAAGCAGGAAGAGCTGAGATGAGGAAAGAACTGACCAAAACCCAAAGACGAAGGGTTGCGATTGGATCCACATATTCAATAAGTCCTAACTCCGTTCGGAGCCGGCCGACAGTAACAGATACCAGTGGAAGACCGCCCACGATCGGTTGACCTAAAAATGAGAGGATAAGGTCGAAATAAGTTCACAATCGTTATTTATTTATTTATTTATTTATTTACTTATCGCGGGTCAATCCAAAAGAAAAACATCGACGACCTGTCGATTGACTTGTTTTTGAATCAATTTCCATACATTCAATCGATAGAAAGCAAATGAGTATTCTCTGGTATAATCCATGAGAGCAGTGAGTTCCCTGAATAATACCTCGTTCATCCGTGGCTTCTGGTTGAGCCGAAGGACCATTACAGACCAGTTGCCTCGAGTCGACCAACGTTACGTAACACCTTTCCGAGCCCACGAAGATCTATAAAGAACCAAGGAATGTGTGCATACCTACTGCTCCAAGTAGTATCTTATCCATACCTTGTAATCCTGAGGTTCAGCAGCCTCATTCAGATGACTTCCGTCAAGGATAAGTGGCTGATCACCTTGGTGTAAGCGGATTCCTGAAAACAATTCCTTATCTCAATATTGTGAAAAAAATCAGAAAAAATGAAAATCAAATGTCCCTGATTGAAGAAATCGTCTACGGAAATCCCATGATTCCAATATCTATTGAAGTCACGATACTGGATAAAGTATATGAATAGAAACACAAAAAATTCTTAATCTCAGAGCAAAAATCAAAAAAGTGGAAGAAAAGCAACTCGATTAAATTCCCGCCACGACATTTGAACAGCAGCCAGTGACCAGAGCGCCGTTCAAATTTTCGCGCCCGATGGTTAATTGCTTCTCACTCTGCGTCTCTGATCATATGCGTGTCGCCTCTTTGCTCCTTAGCTTTTTAGCGTCTAAATCCACTCGGACGTTGCACCGCATAACTTTGGGAGTCTTTATTTCAATTGAATCCTTGTATTATATATGTATGAGCTGAAACTTTCAATGCGACTCTTAGTATGCAAATAGCCATAATGATAAAGAGTTCTTACTGTGAAGTGAACATGAGCATCTGACGCTTTTGCTAAAGCGGTCGTATAGCAGTATCTAAAGGGTTTGGTCCCATCCAATTAGCAACTGTTCTTATCAGACTCTGTAAGCTGCTATCAGTTTCACTGAGGAACCTGTACCCAACAATACCATTGAGCTCTCCGTGCCCTACAATACCTCCGAGTGTGAACATTCCACTGTTAGCCGCAAAAGCGTACCGGCCTTGGTGAAATTTTCCTTCTCACGCTCCTAGTCGGATCTTATCAACCATTATCAGTTTCATGAAGAGCTTAACGTATGATTGGTGTGTAGGTAACATGTAAGTAACATGTGGGTAACATGTGGGTAGTATAAAGGAGGTGCCAAAAAGAGTAATTTTGCTCACCGCTCACATCCACCGAGTATGCAAAACAGAGGGTGACGGAAGAGATGGGAGGTTGGGCAGAATATCCGAAAAGTTCCTTTAGAAGCAGAAGCAAGCTGAGGCTCCCTACTATCACCTTCATCAAGATACGGAGCCTTCAGTGAGCGCAGTGGCTTCGGAGCACCTACGGCATTAAGGTCCGCTCAAAACAGTGGAGCCAGGTTCCGTGATAGGTCTTTTGTGGGAAACTTCTTAGGGATTGGCTTTCCAGCCCATGGAAGTCACAGAGCCCGCGCTGCTCGGACAACGCTGCTGTGATCTCAAGTATCATTTTACATACCTCAAACTCCCCTCCGGTGAGTTTTCAGTGTTAATGGCACGTTTTGATTCTTGGAAACGAAGATGTTGTTAGCCCGGAAAAAAATGGAATTCTTAAGAGCACCATCCAGTAAGAATCGCCTCAGGTACCCATAAGGGTGAACGGGCCTTAGCAAGTTTGAGAACGAGAGCGACGAAATTTCAGATTTTGCCGTGTTGGGGTGACACGTCATGCTCACTCGGGATAATCTCCCGATCCTGTTCGTGCAGAAGGCTCCCACGGAGTTTAGTGATAGTATGAGGTGTGCTCTTGAATTTGGGGATGGAATTACCTCGTAAGAATTTGTTGAAGTTCGACTAATGTAGGGTCGAAGGTGGAGGAAAAAATACTTTTTTTGGCACCCCCTGTTTAGGCTAACAGAAGAACTTGAATTCCCGTGGACGATCTTTTTAAGATGTATGTCACGACGATGTGTTTCCAGCGAACGCTTTGCTTGAATGCAATGCCACGCGAAGGTTATTCGGTTTCATGACGAGTTTGATGGTTGATCCGAGTTAGAGGCATCAAGTTAAACGTAGGCGAGAAAGGTGTGCGATATAAAATTTTTCTTGGAATGTTTCGGAATTTCCGCACATTGTTGGGTTCGTGAGGCTTCAGTTTTCCTAACGCGCAGAGCGATCTACCTTTTCGAAAATTCACTTGTATTGCAAAAAAAAAACGGAAAAAAATCTCGTGAACTTACCTTTGAATGGAGCGAACTCTGGATCAGGAACAATTCGCATTTGAATTCGATGACCGAGATTACGAACCATCGTCACATTGTCCATTGCGAATCCAAGAGGAAATCTGAAAAAAAGTGCCATTGCTGCGGAGCATAATGCTGCGAGCTTTGAGCAAAAATATCATTCGTATGTAAGTCGCCTAACGTTAGTAGGAACAAATTATTTTGCCATTGAAACCACTGTAGCTTAGAACAGAGATATATCGGTTCGTGACGCAAATGGTTCCTGTCACCTGGTAATGGGACGCCCACCTAAGGAAGCGTTCATAGTCAGCGCCGGCAGGGAAATACTTCCGTCACAGACAGTGGCACGGAGGAGGTGCAGAGACAACGCAGGCGACAAGGTAAGGTGGCACAGGCAGAGACGCAGAGACATGCAGCCACGCCCTGCCACCGAGAGTGGCAGGGCGTGGCTGCATGTCGCGGAGTATGAGCCGTCAAACTTTGCGATTTTGCGGCATCGCGCTTTCGCACGCGATACTACGACCTTGAGATTGTGCAGTGCCGCAACTCGCGCGCGCAAGTGCGATGCTGCAAAACTGCAGAATCGCAAAATCGCAAAGTCTGACAGCGGCCAAACGGCTGAAGGGTCTCTCTATGATGGAGACAAGCGAAACAGTTTGCTAGCGAATCTGCTTCCTCAAAATGCATGGCTAATTCACAAACCTTGAATAGGAAGATCTGGAGTGGGGTCCCGGAAGTAGTTGAGGTGTCAAACAGAACATGATCGTAGCATTCTGAATCTGGCAACTGGACAATTTTGAGACAATCTCAAACGGAGGTGAAGTGGACGAGACGAAGAACATACGCGCCGCCAGAACCGCATCAAAATTGGCACCCTAAATATCCATCGATCCAGAATTGAGCAAAACCGCTAGAATGAGCGGCGACCCGACCAACCTCGACCGTGACCATTCTTCCACCGGACTTGAAGCTGACAAGTGGATAGACGGAAGCCACAGTTGGATCAGGGCGGAATTCGAATGTTCCCGGGACTTCTAATGTAGCGCCATCAATGATGACGACGATTTGGGCGACTTTTGATGGAACGGCGGCATTGGAGACGATGCAGGCCAGCGATGAGGTCGAATTACGCTGAACACCACCATAGACAGTTTGCAAATACCGTAAGAAACTTCTCTCAAGTAATTCTGAGACGACGTTCCAAAAATCGCGTTCTTACCACGACTTCGTTGCAGGGAACGTTCCCAATCCGCACCTGAACGTTTGAGCCGACGTCCAAGTTCTGTCCGTAGAGGGTGATCTGCAAAGAAATTCCTCCACCATATGAAATTTATACTATAACACATCATTTTTGAATTTCATGTCATGTCAAACTTTTGGAATTCAAAGTGAGTTGAAAAGGTAAAGGATTCAAGGCATAGCAGGCTACTACCTGCAATTACCCTCGATATAAAGCTGTTTCCTCCTATTTCAGTAGTTGAGTTTTCAAACAAAACATGATTTTTGCATTTGGTCTGGCAACTGGACAGTTTTGAGACTATGTCAAACAGGGTGTAGTGGACGATAAGTAATTAGTGCAATTACCAATGAAATAATAAAAATAATTACATCACCACAGAGTAATGATGTAATTATTTCTGTGGGGAAAGGAGGAAAAAAGTGTTCTACTTTTTGATCTACAGCAACACAAAGCAATACCTTCTACACAAATGGCTAGTATTAAGGACGGGGTGGTGTTGTTACATTTGGTGCGCGTTCCCACTCTCATAGTGGGGGAATCGAATCCCGTATCAACGCTCTCCCAAGCCGAACAAGTCTGAAATACCCCCTTACCCCCCCCCCCCCACTGGGATCGGTTGGCACGAGACTCGTCTGGGAGAATAAAAGCACTGTCTTGTACATCGACTGGCACCGCAAGTCATTGTATAGGTCAAATCGCATTACCCTGTCACCACGATACTGAATGGAACTTGAATGTGCGGCGTATCCCACAGAAGGGATTGATTAGGCCAAAAACATTATCAGTTCTATTCTTCAACAGAGGGACCAGAATACAATACAGGATGATCCATAAAGAACGTAACATGGTTCAAGGTGGAATGTTTCTTCAAGTAGATGTAAATTTAAGCGCTTTTGTACAAACTTCACTTAAACCTTCATTCAACATAGTCAACGGCACATAACTGATGTTCACTCCTTTGGCTGCGATAACATACCCTATAGCTTCGGATTACGTCTTCACTGGGGACGCTTAGTACTCTGTGGTATAAATCTGCCACCTATGATATCCCTGAAGCTTCCAGGTGTCTTTTATTATTCCACTCCTTTAGTGAAGAGTTAATGGGAACTGCTTTACCTCTGACGGTAAGATTCATTGGAGGAATTGACGCTATGCTCAACTAAAGATTAGCGCTTTTATTGGTTCCTGGACAGCTAGACTATTAGTGAGCTAGGGAAATGGTGGTCATATTCCGAAGGCATAGTAGTAGGCTCTTATATGCTGTACTATTAAAAATTGCAATTAACTTGAAAGACATGGTGTCGCGCACGATTTCCTGCATTAATTATGGATCACCGTAACCGTGTAATTTGAGTTGCCACGTTATGTACTGCTGATTGCTGTAGCATTTTCGAAAAAGCTCACTCTAACTCTCGTTTGATATACCACTGCGTAAGCATTAGGCCACTATGGCTGCGTTTATACTTTGCGCCGGCATGACATGGCTGCATTCACAGGCAGCAGCGAGGCTCAGTGACACGTGGGATGTGCAGAGACGAAGCAAGCAGCGAGACAATGTAGCACAGGCGGAAACGTAGAGACACGTAGCCACGCCGTGCCACCGGCACCGCAAAGTACGAACGGGGTCTGAGACTGCTTTTGCAGGAGCTTCTCAGGCTCTAGCACAATTTATAAAGCTGGCTAATATGAAAGAACGGATTGAGAAATTACCTTGGTCCCTCCTGAAATCGGCGCAAATGGTGGATAGGCTGAAAAAGCATGAGTCTCAACAAATGAGTACAGCAGTGATGATTCAGCTGTTCTCGAGCCCGTTTTGCCAACAGTGACTCGGACTGGTCCCGATGAGCTTCCCTGAAGAAAAAGGGTAGATGGTTGATTGAATAGTTGACAAGCTGCTCACTAATCTAACCAGGCTGAAAAATTGTTAAAATGGAAGGAACTCGCGCCGCTTTTTATTCCAACACAGATCTTTGCAAAGTCATTCTATGGGTGTGTAGCCTATAGCCGAATTTTCGCGCGGTTGCGCGCGCCGGATCTCGAGGATTGCGTACATTACGTACACTCCCTTCAAAGTTCTACGCTCGAATTGACTATTTCTCGAGCAAGATTATTATTGTGTAATGTTATTGTTTCTATTACTTTTCATGTTACTATTTTGTCTTTTTAGAGTAAAAAAGTCAGTGTTTTCAGAAAATAGAGAGATAAACAGCTAATCCTCCATGGTACCAGCCCAGTGCGTCCCGAGGGCAATTTCAACCGACCACTGCAAGTTATGTTGATGGCGCTGCGACTGCGACGCCGCAAAGCGAAAATTCGACATAGGAATTCACACCTTCATTCTCGCATGGAATCATGCAAAAACTCTATGCAAATTGATTGAGCTCCACGGCCACAATCAAGATGGCGTTGAAATTGGCCTCCCCAAAAATTCAAAGCACCCCGTCTTTAGGTAAAGCTCACTGAGCTCCATGACGCGATTTGATTTCAGTCCTAAATTGGCTCAGGAACTTTGATACGATATGATTCATGATTGTGCTCCCAAACTGATTTATGAAAATTAGTGGGAAGGTGGAAAACGCGAATACACTAATTATGTGAATAATTGAAGTTATTTTTAAAGCGACGTGCATCCAGTACCTTTTCTACGCGACACACGATCTTTTTCGAAATCTCATAGTGGGTGACCGGACATCGACTGCCGGCCACGAACACTCGGTCTTTTACGTCGTCGATCGTTGAGCCCAAGTCGCGTCCGATAATGGTGATCTCTGTACCACCTTCGATTGGTCCACTGGTCGGTTTAAACTGCAAAGTTAATCTTGAAATGTTTGTACTACGTATTTAAGAGACTTGAAATGTTTTATTGTTAGTATTGTACTGTCATTAAGCCTCATGAATATCTAAATAAGTAAAAAAACTGTATGAAACTCCAAAAATTCATCTGAAAAATTCAAAAGGCTACAAAAGTCTGAAACGTTTTCTGATATTAATATAAGTATGCTGTGTTACGGCAAAAGCTTCGGTTTCGGACGGGACTCGAACCGGCACTCCATGCTTTACGGGCATATGTGCTAATCCATCACACTACCGACACCCTTTTCACCTCAAAGGACAGGGAGGGGCAAGGGAAAACTGAGAACTGTGGATACATGTGCAAACCAGCCTTCCAATTCAGAAGAGGTGATGTGTGGCGGAAAGCGCATTGAAAAAACGCGGTTCGGAGTCCTATCACGAGCCAGCACCACTGCGACTCGTTCTGCAGTACTGCAGCCGGGCGAGACTAACGAAGGTGCTAAGCACCGGAATATTGCAATATATTCAGGAGGCTCTTGTGACTTCTTTTTGTGGTTTTTGAAAAGTTTTTTGAATAAACTTCTGAAGTCTCATGCTGTTTTTTACACATTTAGTCTTGAAATGTTTCAAAATTCCCTAACTTGCATTTCTGGAGATTTCGTGGGTATTTTTACAGTTTAAATCCTTGATACAGGATAAAAGTGCACAAATAATTCGCTAGTACCCAGCTAGTACCTATTTTGGTGGTTTTCAAATATTTGTTAACATGATACATTTTCAATGTCTGGCATCATTCCTGAGCCTTCTCTTCCCCCCGTTCATCCAATCGAGCCGGGAATGATCCCGTTTTATTTGCCTGAGAAACGACTAAATGCCTACGTTGCCACGGATAATTGCATTAAAGAAAGCGCAACGAACCGAGACGATTTGTGGTCGATCGCAGATGACGTCTTGAGGCGGCCGAGGACAGTCGTGCGAGCAACGACCGCTGCACCACGAGCAACCCCATGTAGCCGACGCAAACACACACGAAGAGCAGTCAGCTGCCAGCAGTGAGCAGGAGTAGATCAGTACTGAAACAGGCTGCAATCATTGACCCCACCTCTACGGTCTACCAAGGCTAACAGTAAGCATGAAAAGGAACATGAAAGGAAGGGAAGCGGGATCAAAAATCGCCATCTCGAGAGCGTGTTTGAGCAAGGAGCACGTCAGGTATGTAACTACCAGAAACAGACGTAGTAATTAAAAACGCGCTTTAATCAAGTTCATGAGCGAGGATGAATGCCATCGTGGATGGTGAAATTTGGACTTTTTTATATCTACAAATTCAAACACAGCATTAAGGCGATATCACAAAGAAGTGACATACAGTTCATTCCGGAGCGCCTGATAGAGCGTGGCTTACGGACCCCGGTGAGCGGCGAGAGCGAGGATACGTGGCGAGAGTAGAGTGTGTGGTGGGGTGAGAGAGTTTGGTACACTTCATCCAAGTCCGTAGGCCACGCCCTATTAGGTTCTCCAAAATGGACTGTAAAAACGTTGCTACCCTCAACCATTGAGGAGCCATACTCTTCAACCGAAATATCCCAAGGCTTCGGCGTGACCGAATTCAGGGCGACAAACCTTCAGTGGTGTCGATTACGTCTGTGCCTTGAATGAATTCAAGAGGAGCCGTCACGTTTGGCAGCGCATCAAGGTAGTTAAGCTTCATCGGCTCGCATTCCACCGATGACTAAACGTTCGCTGTCAGTTATGAAAAGAACCGAAAAACAGCGAATGGTCCTCTGAGCACCTCACCTCAGAAAGCCTCGCTTTAGACAGGACTGTGGTACCGTTCAGTATCACTCGACATGAATAGCTTTCCCCTTTTGGCAGGCGATCCAAATGAGCAACACCGAATGTGATCTCCTGCGAATCCCCTTTGGGTATCATAAGCTGCGATGGATTTTTGATGTGGACACATTCGGTGGCTTTCTCCTGAAATGAAAAAAGGTCCCATAAAGGTGGAAATTCCTAGATAAGTTCCCTAATATTACCGAATAGAACTTACCGTATTACATTTTCCACTTGAGACACACTTATGCGATCCAATACACCAATCACAGCCGGTCTCAGATGCACTACATGACGAACACCTGGAACATTGGTAGGGTTCAATTAATCTCAGGGGATTCGAAGGTAACCCTCCGAGCTCTTATGGGTGAAGGACATCGAACTGGTCATGAAGAACGGACAAAAAAATTATAATTTGAGAAAATTCAGCAAAAATTATAATTTATTATCATCAATCGCGATTCTCCTCAATGTGCAGTCGTTTGCGTGAAATTCCAAAAACCACTCCGCAACTGCTTGTGTCCGTGACTCATTAGTTGCGGCATCATTTACTAAGCGCATAGAGCATATGCACTTATTCGAATAATTTTTTATCTAAATCCGTTTGTTTTGTGAGAGTACTGTAGCGGCCATTGGTTGCGGAGAAGACTGCCCTTGGACCATCACGGTTCTCAAATGAAATTTGCTGATTACGGGAGGCGGACACGAGCGACCCGAGCTTGGAGACAGTAACGCTGAACGTAGAACACCACGAGGCCGACTCTCTCGATGCTGACCTTCACCACCCCGGGTTCCAGTACCAAGGACCATCGTCTAGAAATTGACCGCCCACCATAATGGCAGACACCACTCTTTGCACGGGCCTGATTCTGCACTGACTATTATGAATAAAATCCAACCAGCCAGGCTGGCGCACACTTCCGCGCGCGTAACATTACAGGTGTCAGTGGGTGGATCGGAACTGTTTTTTTTTCTATGAATTTATTCAGCACCCATAACCATATCACACTCCGCCCGTTATGGAGGGTCTCCGCTCGTTTCAAGTATGTTCAAGATGGCTTCGACGTTGATTTTTTTTCCGTTTTTGTGGTCTCAAGGCTGCAATGGAACCGAGAAATGAATTTCATTGAACCACCCATTCGGGGTGCGCTCCGTCCAGTGTGCCCAGATCTCTTCCATGACTTTCGGGAAGTCATGGCTTATCTGTACCCATCTTTTTCACACGTTTGGACCATTTTCAAATCGAACAAACAATTTTCGGTCCCAAAACGAAACATTCCAGTGATCGCTCCGCCCACTGCGTGCGGAGCCTGGCTCGTTTCATGTGTGCTCTTTACTTTCTGTTCCGTACCCTACGCATCCCAAACTTGTCTCCATTTCGACAAGTTGTCCTTCATGATATGCCTTATTTCGTGAAAGACGGAGGGACGCACGGACGGGCGGACAGACGGAGGGACGGATGGACGAAACGTTTTATATGTATATAGTAGGGGTAATCTGTGCTAAATGTTATCAAATCAGTGGATAGGTTATCCTCCTGCTAAGGGAACACCATCCACTAACACGGTTGAAGAGAGCTGCTTCCCATTTTTTTCCGGCAAAAACATGGACTAGGATTTTTGAACTTTTCCTGTTCTTCATCATTTTGAAGCATTAAATTTTTGGAACTCACGTGGTGAAAGCTCCACAATTGTAGATGGTGAAATTGTGCTCTACGATACGGTATGTACTGGAGGATGTGCTCACTGCGAGAATTTTTGTGAGTGTAGATGGCAGATCTGACAACGATGAAAGCGACGGAAGGGAACAGGAAACACCGTGCTCTGTCCATATGGCTACACTTGATGAGGAACCGAATAAGCAGACGTATGACTAAAAACTTCTTTCATTTATTCATTACAGAAGATCTTCATTATACTGTATTTATCTTCATGATATTATATATATTTTGATTTTATTATAGGAAGTAGAATTGATACACAAAAATTTGAAGTAAGCTGAGGTCTACAGAAACGTTTGGTTGCTTCGCAGAGGCTCGTAGTGGACATCACGTGCAATAAATCACTTGCAAAAAATTTCGCTGTATTGTAGAAAGTCCAGCGAAGAAATGGTGTAAAAATGAAGTGAAAGGAAGGAGTGGACAGAAATCGTGATGTACAGAGCGTGTCTGAGCATGCAGATCTCATTCGAATATAATATTGCGTTTCACGCAGCAGCTTGCTCGAAGTGATCGTTGCAAAAGAGGTGCGAGGCATGGATTAGTGGCTATAAATTTTGAACTACAAGCTCCCACGAAGAAAATTACCAGAACAAATGTGAAATCAAAAATAAAATAGATAAAATAAAAGAGTCTAACAGATTTGGTTAACTTTTGCACAGAAATGTGAGCTTTTGCGTGTACATATGACTGTACATACGAAGTACGAAAGTAAAGTTTGAACAATCATGGGGGACGCGGATGCTAACGTTGCTATCGAAGCCTCGCATTTTTCTACATCCAATAGGTCCGAGAAGCATACTACAGTAAACTCACAAAGCCATCAGGTTGAGGCAGATGTTTGATGGGAAAAGATACATTCCTGAGATCATCAATGGAGAGTGAAGCAGGTGATGGTGGGCCATTCAGCATTGGACATACGCTCACCTGAATCACCTCAAATTTATGAATTTACATCGACCACAAAACAACTCGTATCAAAGCTGTTCAGACATAAGAATCAGCATGCATATTAGGAGCGGGATTTTCAGGCCCAAAAAAGGTAGTGATCTCTTTCAAAAGCAGGTGAAGATCCAGACTTCATAAGTCAGCTGTAGAGCAACTGAAGATGATGCGCATGGAATTTTCGACCACACGGCTCCAATAATTGTCGCCATAACGGTAACAAATGGAAGCTGATATAAAAACGAATACCGAAAGCCAACATCACATGTATATTTGATGACTAATTTTTACAACAGCGCAAAGGGAACGTAAAAGGTAAATAGGACGTTGGTTTACTGTCAATATAGTCCATAATCAAAATAGAACTCGATTCAACTAGTCAAAAGCCTTCATTTTCAAGCAATACTCTGATGAAATTCATTGCTTACACAATCTTAATCTCAATGAATATCTACTGAACCAAAAATCGTGTTCAATATATGACAATAACTTACAGATGGTGATGGACAGTGCATTGCTGTCATGCATTTCCCAACGGCAGGACACCACTGGCACAACGGATCTGGTGATGCAACACAGTCTGAGCAGGAGGTGATCGTATGGCATGACGATATGGGCAGCGAGACGATCTAAAACACCACTTGTTTTACGCAAGGATGCTGAGTTATGGGCAAAAGCTTCGGTGCCGGACGAGACTCGAAGCCGCACTTCATCCTTTCCGGGGATATGTGCTAATCCATTACACCACCGAAACCCCTTTCACCTTGACTCAGCTTTCGAATGTATATTTACCATAGATTATCAGCACTCACACGTATAACGTGTTGAGCCGGTTGGCCAGTATCGGCATCGAACCGTGAAGCTGAAAGCTTTAGTAATGATTTTGATATTTTGATAACTCAGCATCCTTGTGTAACTTTCGCATCGCGAGCTGCTGCGATAAACAGCAGTTATCAAAAATTAAAATATATCAAAACCACTTGTTTTGTTTTTCTTTGTTTTTGTTTTCTTTTGTTTTTCAATGATTATTGAGGTGATTTGCTAGATATCTGAAATGCCTTTACATGAGAACATAAGCGACCCTCTTCAAAAACAGAGGGAACTCTAGGCACTTCTAAAGCGCTCATGTCCCTCCAGTGATTTTGGTCATTCTCCGTTGAAGTCCAAGGCGAACCCAAAAGTTGCTTAATGTGCATGAGCTTCCACGAATTTTGAGCTTCTCGTGTACTACATTTTTCACGACTATCGAAAAATTGGATTGTAAGAATTTGTAAGAACTATCAACGAATACTAGACACCGTCTTCCTGACGCTTCTTATCTAAACTAAGACCCCCATCTTCTCACCAGTGACCCTTTAATCAATTCTAGCGTTGCGGACTTTTAATTCCCCACTGGAGTCATTAATCTCGCCTCGCTGTCAGTCATAGTTTATTGTCTCGATGCCAGCTGATTTTTACAACCGGAAAGAAACAATCGGACACTCGATGAGGTGTCAGCGATCCCTCCCTTTTTCGCCAGCTGTCATTTTGATTTATAAACTGCGAACGCCAGGAAAGCAGCAAAACACCCAGACTGGTCCGTAAGTAGCGTAAAGCAGCAAAACGACGTCAGGTATTGCCCTTAGTGATGTGCGAAAACCCGTAAAGGTGCGTTATAATGCATTAGCGACGACCGAAACCGGACCTTTAACGGGGTTCTGAACACGGAAATTCAATTTGACATGATCCACAACTTCTTCACTACCGGGTGTCATTTCATAAGAAAAAAGTAACCCAGCCGGGAAGAACTCACTCCTTTAGGTAGAACAGCAAAGACGTTGCCTTGTCGGACATCGAGTTGCTGAACCACGAAACCCATTCGACCATCACCGACGTTTCTGCGATCATACTCCTCTAGTTGAGCTGGCGATTTCGATTTAAACTGAAATATATCATTAGAATTTGTCGATTTCCAAACTCTTTTTCATACGGCCACTTCCCCCAGTTTGGGACAAGTTTTGATTTGCCAGTGGTGCCAAAGGATCCCTCTGAATGAACTGAGACAACCACTGCGGAGGTCGTGTCGAGTCGACGAACTGGTCAACGCGACAAACAACCCGCGGCTGCTGCCATTGAGGTCTATTCACACATCGAAGACCGAACGGAGATGCTTTCGTGATGGGAACAATAGTCATAGGACTGAAGTGAATTATTTATGAACTGGCTCCTAATTGAATTCATTCGATCTGGACATCTTCATGTTGTGCGGTTTTTGACCGCTGAAAATGCACCCGCTTATTTTGATTGGATTCAACCACTTTTTGAATCGTGATAAATGGGGAACTGGGTCTTAAGAGGATCTCGAAAAAGTTAGAATATCGGCCCGACGAATGCAGTTTAACTCAACCGCAGCTTCATCTGGGATGGCGGGAGTCTGCCCGAAACTGGCAGTTAAGAATAACGGTCAGTAACGGCAGCGCTCACGATCAGGTTATAACGGTTGGAACCGGAGGGTTACCTCTCTCAAAATTGTCAGCTTTTTCTCATTGTGGTGAAAGCTTAAGAAGTGCACTGATACCGAACCCCCCACTTCGAGTTCCATAGTCGGCAGCATCGCCATCACACCGCATTGTACTCATGTAAAGAAAGTGATTTTTTTAGGCATTATAAGCTGCATTTTCTTTATATTCCGTCGTTCGTGATTAGTTACCGTAGGCAGGTCTCACCGTAAACTACGAATAACTAGCAGTTCTTCTGCTCACCACTATACTGGTGTAACTTCATAGTAACTTCCAGCTTACTTTCACTTTGTCCACTCTCATTCACTAGGAAGGCAGACACACGTTTTACGAATTCTACAGCCTAGGCCGGCGCCGTCAGACTTTGCGATCTAGCGATCTTGCGACGTCGCACCTTTGCACACGATACCACGACCTTGGAATTAAGCCGCAAGTTCGTGCGAAGCCGCGACACCGCAGAATCGCAAAGTCTGAGGACCTTAGAAAGAAATGTATCCTCATAACTATCTGTTTCGGCTACTCTCCACCGTTCCTGATGTTCAAGGCAAGCCCTTCACCCCGGCCATCAGTTCTGTCGGGTTTTGCCTCTATCTACGATATTAAACTGGAATACGCATAGCTTACTGAAATAGGTAATGACCACGCAGATGGTCAACACTTTTAGTGCCATGGGGCAAGCTCAGAGCAAATTTGCGATTGTATGCTTCCACTACAAGGACACCACCACGGTCCCAAAGGATCCCCAGCTGCGAGTTTCCAGCTTGAACCCAGTTACATCTTCTTACGTTTGCAGTCCATCAAACCATCACCAACACCCACTCATTGGGAGAATCCAATACGATTTCTTCACTCAAGAAATACTAAGGGTTGCTGTGTCCTTGAAACATTTGTCACAGCGTCGATAGCTTAACATCTCCGCGCACATCTCCCCTGTGTCCTCAACTTGCCCCTTCGCATTTTTTTTTGCGGCAGCCCCAAAATCCATTTGCCAACCTCCCCGGATTCGTCTTTGTTTGCCATAAATCATGTCTCCAGAGGCTCATAACACAACGTTTCCCATTCATTACACTTTTTGCAACGCCGGAAAACCATATACCACAGGACGGATCGGAGGGCAGAGGTAGCTTTCATGGCTACATTTTGTTTCTACGCTTGGGCAGAAACACGAAATGGAATCAGATTTATGGGGAGAAAGTGATAGAGTTGGTGGATATGCGATCAGCAGGGTGGTGGACTGCGTACGAAGCTTTTGCATGCTTCGTAAAGGGAGGCTAATTTTACTGTTTTTTCTTCTTGAAAACGCTTCCTGCCAAGATATCACCTGCAGGGTACACCGCTTGTTGAGAATTCCTCGACACGGGGTCGCACTGGATGGGCGGCAAGTGGGGTAGGGGGTAGTAATTGCAGGAATCAGCAATGGTCCAAGGTGAGATGTCAAGCGGAACGTGCCGTGGTTATGTAAGAAAATATGATTGAATTTGAGTGAATAACCCAAAAATTACAGTAATAAGTAATAAGATACATAGTAATACTATACAATCGGCCATAGCTACTGATAAGACTATATGAGATTATGTAGTGTTTGTAGGGGTCCGTAATGGGGCCCCGTTGGGAGGAGGGGATGGGAATCGCACTGGGCCGGCTTTTTCTCGACACCTGAACGTGCCCTGACCACCTAACAAGGGATAACGGTTTTCTTAGGGTAATTTTAAGCAGACTGCAAGAAGTAAGCGGATCCCTTGCCACTCGGCCATCCCCATTACCCCAAACTCGAAAGCAAATTTAAAAAAGAAGGAATCTTCGCAGATCTACTTATCAAAATTCGACATTTTATGAGTCATTGAAGTCAATGCGCATCGAGACGAATCCAACGCTTCTAATTCTTTCCCATCTTATCCACTTCTAACGAAGTTATGACGGTGCAACGGTTAGTGCCGTTTAATCCGTCGCCCACCGTCGATTTTTTAAAAAATGTGAGCGATGTTGTAGCACGATACTCGACCGTTTAGGATAGGGTTATAATTTACCAAAAAAGTTGTCTAGGCGAAGTTTAAATTGACTAACTATAAAACTGATTCTATGATGAAGGCTGTTACATAGTAATGCAGACCATACAGATTTGAAGGCGGATCTTATATAATTTCAGATGAAATTAAAAACCTTTCAAATCCATGTAAAAATCTCATGATGATTCACAATCGATGGTTTTTTTTAGATCCCCCTTCCCTATCTTTTCACTCAATCACATAATTCCTTCTTAACTGATAGGCCGAATGGCATGTGTTGGACAAATCCCACCCGGCGGTCTTTGTTCGTCAACGGGCTGCCACAGACCAGATGGCGTTGACGCCACAAAAAAAACGACAGATTGCGCCAGAATGACTTGGGAAGAGACCCCGCGGGAAGGACATTTGGTTAGCTAGTTTTCCTCGATGACTCACCTGCAGAATCTGTCCGTCATCTGTGCCAGCCAATAGAATTCGTGGCTCAGGAACACCACTCAGTGAGGTGATCTTCGCATCAACCTCAGCAACAGCGATTTCCACGGATTCAATCGAGCCGCCCACTCCCAGTTCGCATGTCTCCTCGTCCAGAGGGATCCGGGATTTCTGAAGGAAAAAAGGCTTAAACTCAAAAAAGGGCGTGGCAAACATAGTTCCAGCCTAAACTTGTGGTAAGAAGCAGCATTATTTTAATAAATTCCAATGAAAAAGCCAAAAGGATGAGCACGGGCAGTAGGATCATATAAACAACCCACATTGATACAGTTGGCATCTCGTCCGATATGTGGGAGACCAATGGAATCTGCTCCACCACGACAGCGATCGATGTTGTACCAGAAGGTCAGCTTCAGCCGTTGCATCGAAAATAGGCAGATCGCCGACCTCGTGCCGGTAGGAGACATTGTGAATGCTCCGACCAAAGTGTCTCCTGGAAACGAAATCCGATTCGCTACAGATTTTGTCAGTTTTGCACCAGGCGCTAACAGGCCTTACTTTACTGTTCCTTTTACATATTGAATGACTTAGCAAACGTTATTCTGTGTACTTTATAGGATTTCTACTATACCATATAATCATTAACTGTCAGGAATGGGTTTATATTTAATTTACCACAGGTACGGTACACCGGGAGTCGAGGATTCCTTGGCGGCGGGGGGTCGTACTTGACGGGAGCGGGGGGGGGTGTGATTGCAGAGGTCAGCAGTGATCCCAGACAGACCAGATGATAAGGGAGACGTACCGTCAGCTGCCCCTGTTAGAAAAAATGATTAAATCTATGTGATCGACACAAAAATTACAGTTTTAAAATCTAAGTAATGCTATGAAATTGGCAATACTTACCGATACTGTAGAGGTTATGTAGCTGCTAAAGGTGGGGGTCGTATTTGGATCCCCATTGAGGGGGGGGGGGGCGGGGGAGTCGCACTGAAGTGGCCATTTTCCTCGGCACCTGGGTGTGCTCTGACTACAGGTTGCCTGAAGTCACTTTTACCGCGCCCACAGAAACCAAAAATTTCGAGGACTAACTGGGACTGGAATGAGATCAGCTAAATAGTAAATCGAGTTATTTTCATTGTAAAGCGCGGATCTACTTGGGGAAAGGTTTTTGAATGGTTGGGCCAACATTTAAAATTTCAAAAACACCTTGAGTTATAATGGGATAGATAATTGGGTCCATATTTGGGTATTATGGTTATGGTGCTAAGAATAATGCCCGATGTAGACCTTTTTACACAGTAAATGCTGATACGCTAATGATAGACGATCTTCCTTTTGAAGGGTCCCCTTTAACTATACCCCTTCAGTCTCCGATTTCTTCCTATCCTTTTTCATTCCCGTCTTCCAATTTCGCAATCAGTAAATTTCTGTTTACACAATTGCAGCCCCAATTCTTCTATTAATCTATTCGTGGGCTTTCTTGACAGAAAACAGGGTTTTTTGCCGTCAGCCTCTTTTGAAAGCCAATTTCTGTGCGAAAGAAACATAAAATTTGGAATTACAGTAGGATAACGCTGCAGTTATACTGACCAAGGAGATACGCTGCTGTCATATGTGGGAAATTCGAGTTGTCCTCTGATCGACATTGTAGCTCCACTTCTGAGTACGATGTGAACCTGGAATTTGAATTCCATCAAAAAATTAAATAAAATTATAAATCAAATGTTCGATATTAAGTGTGATTATAATTAGATGATTGAATGCTCGATGTTAATTTAATTTTAACGAATCGTCGACGTCAAAACTTAAAAGTTCCATAACAAATCTGGTTGGCACAGAATAACAAAGCGAACCTCTAAACATGCCCAGGTTTCAAGAAGACCGAACATGGATTTTAAAAACTAACTTGTTTTAAAAAATTTTCGTGTCATGTTGGTATCCTTTGTCTTCCACGACTTCACGGATGTCTTATTTCATTTGCTCGGTGTGTGTCATGCGCCGCGCATAACTACGGTGGTGGCGATAATCCAATTAGGCGGACCGTATTGGTTGCCGCCGAGGACCGTATGTGCGATGTAGCGTAAGAGCGCTACGGATTACTTCAAGGACCCCGATATCAAGAAACCCTCCCGCAGCCGACAATTTGTCGTTTAGAGAAGAAGAGGAACACCGGGTCTAGAATTGGGGTTATATCAAGCGCGATATACCGACAGAATAACACCAAAAGGACAGCAGTTCAAAACGACTCAATTGAGCCTTTAATAGCGTCTTGAATTATAGGGATTCAAAGAAGAACAAAAATTAATTAAAATAAACTAATAAATTCAAAACGAACGAGAGACAAACGAAAAACAACATTAGAGGGGCCCTGCTGGCCAACTGTAAAACAAAGATGACACTCCAAGTACCAAAGGATCATCAATTACAGATTGTGGTTTGAAAGGAATGGGATTTGAAATACGTTTTCCAATTTTTTTTTATTTTTAAAAGTTGAATTTTAACTGGCAAACTAGTTGAATATCATGCTACGGCTTGAGAACGACCACGTTCAGTCCAGCTTGGCAATCTGCTAGAGATGCCAGAGACATTCCATGGTAATCCTATATTTATGCTGAAGCAAAGCGCATAACAGTATTAAGCGGTCTTTCCCCGTTTTTTCGCCATTTTTGAATTTTCAAAAGGGTTTAATCTAATTATAGTAATTATAAACACAATAGTAGTAAAAATGGACATGAACTAACATTCAAAAATTCCAAAAAAAAATAATTTAGAAAACCTGCACAAATTAATATATTGCAGATGCTTCTGCTGCTCATTTTCCTCCAGTTCCTACTTTTGTTTTATTTTTCTTTTTTTCTCGATTCCGTCGTTTTTTTCTATTTAAACCACTTTCTTTTCTGTTCTAGACTGAATGGATAAGTATCCCTTTTCAAAATATTTTGGCATTTGGAAAAAAAAGTAAACGATGGTCAAGAAGTGACCACCCAAAAAGGAAGCAACCACATTGGTCCTTTTTGCTCCTTAGTACTTTTTATTCCTCTCCCACTTTTTTAAAATGTCCAGCCTGATCTCCGCATAAGTGCCTATTTTAGGGAAGTATGTACGTGTACGCGTAAATCAAGGTAGCTTGAGCTGATCCCTGTCATTTGTGAGGGACGAAGCGATATGTGCAAATATTGATGCTGCTATAGCCATTTATATCCCTGCCACACCAATCCATCCACTAGGCATAGCACTCATGATATCACTTCCCGCTTGAAAATCCCCCATTCATCGAGCTATGGAATCAGATTTCTGGAGCGCGATGCCCTAGTCGGAGAGTACGGCGGAAACGATATTGAATGGAATAGTGGCATCGGCCTCGTGGTTGCCCGCTTGCCAATTAGCAAATACGCAAACAAATGCCCAAGTGGGTGGGTGGTGGTAAGAGTGCAAATATCCTCTAAAGAATAGGTGCAGTTAGCTGGCCGCCGCTTCAGCCACGCCAAAGCTGACAACACCCTTTGTTGTGGGTGATTACACGACGAGACGAGGAATACGAGCCGCATCTAAACTCGAGCACGCGAGATTTACACAAAGAAATAAGTCTGGGAGATTTCACTTAACCCATCAGATTCCCCAGTTATCTGTTCCATTCCTTTAGTTGGAAAGTATCCTCAAGTAGTTGAAGATTTGGCGGATCGAGCGACCTCCCTTGGGGGAATTTCATTCACTCATGGCATTCACTTGCCCGAAAGGCGCCAGCAGAGTGAGAAGGACGGAATTCGGCCATATTAAGCAATGCCCTGAATAGATTACCGGCAGAAACATGGATTACAAAGCAAGGTTAGATCCCAGCCAAAGAATATAAACCTTCCTCGAGAACTGTTTTGACCGGAAGATAAACAAGTAGGCAGTAATTAAAAAGAAAGATAGTCAATTTTACAGATTTTTTACACATGACAATCATCCTACAAGTCAAGTAAAAACCATGTAATTAAAGAAAAGATATGACAGTGAAACTTTCTTGATGGTTTTCCATCAATTTTCAGAAACTCATTGTCAGATGGAGAGTAGGGGGATTGGAAATTGAAATAGGGAAAACAAATAGTAAACAACAAGCGGGAAAAAGGAAAAAGAAAATTGATTCTGAAGAAAAGTACAAATAAGGGTAGCAGAAAGAAGATCAAAGAAGAACTAGGAAACCAAAAAATGAAATCAATTAATAAAACAAAAAAAAATAACTTGATAATGCGGAAAGAAAGGAAAATCGGAAGGAAATGAACGAAAAGAAATCGCAAAATGTGCTCGAAAAAGTCTGAAAAACCAGTTTTTAGAACTTTCTGAGAGGGTGTTGCGCAGAAAACGACGAAAGGGAGAATGAATTACTTGATTAAAGCCGAATTTCTTGAGAAGTTGACATAAAACTAAGGTAAAAAAACACTTCCGAAAAATTGATAAATAACGAATTGGAACGAAAAAAGCGAGGCAGCTTAATTAGACAGTTCCCGATTTATAAGATAACAAGGATCACGTAGGGTGTTCTCCAGGAAGACTTCAAAGAAGCAAAATGGACTTACCGAGTATCATTGTCGCAGAATCTGAGCAGTTTGGCAACTTTCGGAGCTGCTCGGCTTTGCCTGCTGTCCTGTGCCTGTACTGCGGCAATGAATACATAGTGTTGATAGTGGAATATGCTGATGTAACGAACAGGGAATGAAGTGCGCAGCTCGGCACGAAGAAACACAGCCGCCTCTCCTTCGAGGCTTCCTGAAAACAGCTTGTAAAATGGAGAAATTCTATATTATTACAAATCTGAACTAACCTGCATTCACTACCGAAAGCCCTGGCAATTCACGTAAGGCAACAGCTGGGAACGGATCTCTGTATGGGGAATCGCCTGAGTGGGAGACGGCGATAGCCAGTAGAAGTGGTGACAATTTCAGAGAGACACATGAAGCTGTAGGTGAAATAGCCGCCACTGGCACATCTCCAGAAGAGGTCAGTGATAAGTTACGAAGCGAATAGTAGCTGCAGGTTCCTGAAAATTCAACAAGGATTCTTCATATATGACAAGAATTTGTCCCAAATGAAGAACATGGGAGGGGTAACCCTTCTAATCCCTAAAAGGCAGTGATAGGGGCACTGTCGGTAATGAGAACTCCCAAACTGAGTCACACAAATGAAAGCTAGTGGTCTATGAAGACTATATGTGGCGTGAAATTTCGATGGGAAAGAGTGCCCAGGGCTCTATTGGAGCCGTTTTCTTCAACAGCTGCCACTTGTTTTTTCCCAGCCCCCCCCCCCCCCTTTTCCCGCCCAAAAGCGACCAGCCCTGTTGAGAATAAGCGATGAGAAGGGGTCTTATTTCTTGGGTTTTTGACCATTTCATTCTGGTTTTTCTTCCTTTTTGTACTAATAAGCACGTCGATCTCCATATTTCATAATCTTTCCATATTCGGCCCGAATTACGCCTATCACTGCCTTTGAAGTAAGGTTTCCGGACGACATAAAGTACTCTTCAATTAGGTTCGATCTACTAACAGCTTAAAAGGTGGCAGATGAATTTGAAAAGGTTAACTGCTCTGCAAAATCGCTGGTTCCATGGCGGAAAGTGGTTCCCAATCTCTGCCGCTATCTTTTCATAGGCACTCAGAGAAATAAGACTTCGAAATGACTCACCTTGCCTAACAGATCCACAATGAAGCACTGTGTTGGGCAGTACTTGTAGAACTTTATTGTGATTGTCTGTTTCCCGAAGTACTGCATCCTTCAGACAACTGCTTCCGTCAACGCTACACAGCGGAGAATCCCTGACTGGACCCGTAGAGACTGAATGTAACGGCAAAAGCTCGCCGTCAGAAAGCACCGCCAACTCATTCACCGCCCCGATGTAGACCTGGAAGGAGACCTATTATTACCATGTTGAAAGATTATTTTTTCCCATTTACCACAGTTATTACTTCAATAACTCGGTATTTTCTCATTTTCTGGGAATCTCCAAATGTATTTAATGGAAAGGTTACCAATGAGGTAAAACAAGTAGAACCGAGAGATAAGAAGATTTCCGCTCTTTTTGACGTTTTGATGTTGATGAGGGTTTTGATGTTTATTAAAAGTCCGATAGCCCCTCACGCATATTGCAAATTGTATTTGTTGTAAATCACCCATGATTTCTTGTTATGGCAGTGCCTGTGCGTATTAGGTCTGAGATTAATTACACCATGGGAAACTGAGACAATATCAACAGCTAGATCAAAAATAACAACAACAACAACCAGCTGAATAACAACAGATATTACCCACAGAGTGAATAATTTCAAATGCGGGAGTAATTTTCCCTTCAATACGTCCTGTGTGCAAATGAAGTGACTATCGAATACAACACCTTTCCAAAGAGATACTGGCGCCCGATTTACCGCAAATGCTTGCTGACTATTCTCGAAAACTCGCTTTTTTTCTGTGACTGACTTTTTTCAGCTTGGGTGAATGCTGCTGAGTAGGCACTGAAAATTCTTTCCAATGAGTGTTTTTTCCATCTCAATCAGCTTTTTTGCGAGCTTTTTTCTTCGCAAGGAATGACAAGTTTCGGATCGATTGTTGCCCTCATTTACTACTTGGTTGCTCAATTAGCCTCGAGAAACTCGTATTTCTTGTGAGCGACCTTTTTCAGCAACAATTTGGACGGATCTTCAAGTAATTTCTTCCGCTGACATACCCGTCAATTTTGAGTAGAGAACCGGTTCATCGGTTGGAGTAACACCCCTAATGAAGACAGTACAGACTAAAAAGGTGGATTGGAAATTCCACAGGCTAAGCAGCATGCGACAGCTTGCCAGGTAAAATCAAAGGGAAATGATTAAAGAAAAACTGGAAGTCGAGAAATACATATTTGAAAATTGAGGAGATGGGGCCAAAAAGTTCATTTTTCGCTAGGATCACTTATGCTCATCACCTTCATCGAATACATGTTTTTCTAGGTATCTCCGATGTATTTGAGACAGTCATCTGGCTGAGAAAGAAATATCACAGGAAGAATTTTTCCTGGTTTCTTAAGAATTTTCATCTGAGAAAATGGAATGCATGGCGAGTGAAATGGATGAAAGAAGGAAATGCTCGATGTTGGATCCTCAGCAGCAGGTGGCATGAGTTCCACTTCCATTAGAATTCCTAGCAGCGGCCAGGCACCTTTCTGATTCGGACAGTGAAATGTGCGAGGACAACCAAATAGGAAAATTGTGGTCAGCGTGGGTCGAAGGAGAAGAAAAAAGGAACCGCGAGGTGAGTGGGTGGGTGGCATGCTTTTCGGCGTGGGAAACATCTCTTTGCTCACAAAATTTACTACATATCCTGAAGCCTCCTTTCTCTCTCTAACCTCGAGGTGCCCCTCCCTCTACACTTCCACATATTATATACTCCCACCCCCGCGATCCACAATGATCCGAAAATAGGAGATGACGCCCTGTCCGATACTAATCCCTTCTCACATTACCCTCCAATGGGATCCCCTGCATCTGGCGGCACCGCTGAGAAATATCGTAGATTTCGGTGATTTTGGTTAAAAGTTGCGAGGCAACTGGTGCTCATACTAATGCCTCTCGTTTCAGAGGATACCGATGATTTTTCCGTCAAGCTCAGACTAGACCACTCCAAGCTATCTATCCGGGAAGACCTTAATAAATCCAAATTTTCTGTGGTTCTGGGCCTGGAAAAGGCTCATTCAAAATCATGAGTAATGTTCGGTGCTAGTCCTAATAAGAAAGCACTTCATAGAATGTTTTTTTTTTCAAAAAATGCTAAGGGAAAGGTCTACTGGTATTCCATGGTTCCATTTCCTCTCAAAATCACTCCATTGAGTAGAACACATGACCAGAAACACTAGAAGAATCGAGAAATTTCCTTTATTCCAAGAAAAACTTAAAGGACAGCTCGTCCAAATTCTCGTCGACCAACATTTGAACAGGCCCCGGCGTGCAGAGCTCAAATATTCGCTCTCGGTCTTGATTTGCTTCTCACTCTGCATCCATGACCACGTGACTGCAGTCTCCTGCTCTGCAGCTCTCAGGCGTTCACACCCACTCGGACGCCCCACCCCGTCGGTCGTCATTTTGAGGAGCTCTATCTCAATTGGATTCCTTTATTTTCGCAGGAAAATTTGCAGGAGTCCTTAGTAAGCGCATATTACATAAATACATGGGTAACAAAGGAAATTAAATTTCCGTGGACGACTTCTTCGATTTACATGATGAATCTCTTAACATACTACCAACGCGCTAATCATATAAAAACATGTCACTACTCAACGTTTAACAAATTTGGCACGTAAATGATGCGTAGATGTTCAATATTTTATAAAGTGCCCCCCCCCCTTCTCACACAGATGGCATTGAATTTCTTCTCCCTCTGATGTTTTTTGCCAACAATTTCAATTTTTGCAAACCCTTTCAGGACTCCTGCAACTTTCCTCCTTTTGGACGTCTAGAAGCCGCTATACAGATACGAAGTGTGCCCTTCACCTTCAGGCATCAGGCGATGTCTTCCGGAGGCCAGTGCCAGCCTCCCAGAGCTAATTCCAGCCAAAGCCCCATGTATTAAATTGCGCAAACTTATAACGCATTCATAGGCCATTACCGTTGATTAAGCGGAGCCTTGGAGCCCCGCGCGCCACACCACCACCGCCGCCGTCGCTACCACAAATGAATGGCCGATGTGTAAAGCTGCTAATGGAAAACGGTTCTGCCCTCAATGGGGTAGCAGGTTTCCGGTTTGAAATTGAAATTTCGAGAAAATGAAGTAATCCACGAACCTTTCCGTCTTCTATGACGACATTGTTAATGGGGGTCTTTGAGTAATAGAAATATTGAGCGGAAATGAGCAACCGTACATCGTTGAGAAGGAAGATTAGCAGAATACGAAGAAGACGTCGCATCGCAACATCTGAAACAGGGGAGTATGAACGATGATGATAAACGACGACGATGACGATGAAGACACGATTGGAAAGAGACAGAGAACTCGTTCCAATGGACAACCTAACACAATTAGCTTTGGGAACTAGGACACGGCTATACGAGTAAATGGGTAAACGGAATCCAAACCACGTACAGCTATCAAGACCAGAGAAGTAAGCAGCAATAAAAAGTGGTAGACTGACAGTTGGAGGGGTGGGAATCAGGGTACACAGAGAGTCGAAGATTCCTCGACGGGGGACGGGGGGGGGGAGGTCGTATCTGACTGGATAGGAAGTGGGAGGGTGACGGGGTCGTACCCCAAGAGGTCAGCGACGAGGTCTAAAATCTAAACTTTTGGTAGATGAGAAGCAAAGGGTGCTTCACCGCAAATCTGTGTGACAAAATGTAAAATAAGTATTTTTTTGCCTGAGGAAAGGATATCTAGCAATAAAACACTTGCAACTATGCAATTCGGCAACAGTTACCGGTATTTTATAATTCAAAAAAGGTGGAGGTTGTATTCGGTCGCCGTAGAGGGGGGTGGCGCTGAAGCGGCTTTTCCTTGACACCTAGGAGTGCCCTGTAGGGAATGAATAAGATCCTTGAAACACCGAGATAGAAAAGCCAAGGGACGGCTTTGCTACTGTAAGCGGGTCAATGTGAACAAAGGGGGAGCCGCAATAGGCGCGGGCTAAAATTCACAGTCTCCCCATGTCATAAACTTATGACATGCTTTGGAAAGAGCGGAAGCGGGGGGAGGTCGTCTTTCCATGGAATTTCGGAGGAAGCGTTTTTTTTTATTTTCCCGACGCCGCGGTTGAGCCAGGTCGTCCTAGCTCTTATGCGTGCTTTTAGGTGTGTGCGGTGCAATGGTACACAACACACACAACATCATAATGTGTCTCCCCCAACTCACACTGACGCCGGCAGGCTGCTGTCACAATTAACGCTCGGGATTGGCATAAACTGGAAAAAAATAGCAAATGAAAATCAATATCAACGAGTAAAATAGCCAACAAAATCAATACGGGTGCAAAAATAGGACAACAGGCCAGGATATATAATCCGATGAACTAATTCCAGCGAAATGTGTCCTTTGATGGACAACATAAAAACGGGAGAGCACAGCATCCAGAGAGTGTTGCGCTTTTCGCGGTGCGTAAAACCAGAACCGGAAGGTTTGCAGAGAGGAGGATGGAAAAGAAAAGTCTCGGAGGGGAGTGTTTCGTTGAGTTTGAACAAAAGGGGTAAGGTCGTAAAACAAGGTGACGATGAAGCTTCGACCGTCAGACAGTTGGAAGTGGTGGGAGAATGGACGCTGGAGGGAGAAGACAATGGAATACATGAAAACAGATGGAAAAGATCACGGCAAAAGAAGTAATAAATTGTAGCTTGAGGAGGGAAGATCGCTTAAAAGATTGAATCGCTGAAGAACTTATGTAAGTTAGCCGAAATTAAAAATCATTTATGCTATTTATTAATTACCGAAGCAAAAAAGAATCAGATGAGAAGCACGATTCATGTATAATTGAGTTAGTACGCAATTAGTGCAGTTTTTCCAACAATTTCATTTAGCAAGAACAATTATAAAAGTCACCAAAAATGTGTTCAAATGATTCTTCGAAATTCTATTTAGCCCCAAAACAATGATAAAATTCAGCAAAAACGTGTTTAAATGATTATTTGAGGGCGTTTTCAACATTGCAATCAGGAACTGTTTTCCGTTTGGCAGTCGTCAAAGCGCAATTTCCACTTAAAAAATATGAACTAAAAAACCGCATTAATTATGCATCAACCTAATAATAGATGGTCATGTAGTAGGAGGAATGAAAAATGTCATGCGAAGGCGGAAAATCGTACCTGGAGCCGATTGTCCTACTTATGTGCCAGCATAATACATATGAAAAACGATGAGAAATAATCTCGGTTACTATGCGCGGCACCATAAATCAAAAAAGGTCGATTGTAAAGATCACATAGGTTTGAGGGTTATGAGCAGGTACTACGAGCACCTTGATGCTTCGTTTTATGTCACTCAAAATCACTATGGAGCAAAGGTTGTCACTCAAAATCACTATGGAGCAAAGGTTTAGCAGTTTTGTGCGGAAATACGGAGGTAAGAACGGACTCGGTAGTTCCTGCACACGTCTGGACCAATGTCCAGCGGTCTCAAACTCCAATTCAAAGCAGCACTACAAGCGAGGAAAATATCCATAATATGCCATAAGCCTTTCCCTTTTTAGCGTCCAAACACTGTAAAGGTGAATACCCGTTTTCAGTCAAAAAGGGTATCATATAGACCTGCCGATCGAAAGTGGTAGAAAGGCACAAGGAACGATAATACCGAAAGGATGAGAATAAGTGAAATGCTTTCAGAAATTTTCATATAATTCGAGGAATTATGCTCTGATAACATGTGTAGGGCAAGCTGAGGAAACCTCAATGTTATCCCAGAGCGAATCGGTCAACGCAGTGACAGAACAGTGCTCTGTTGTGCACATTACCTTGAGTAAAAATTGAGAGAATGGTATATTTATCAATTTTAGTATATGATCAGGAATGATACATCAAATGAAATGATAAATATACCATTCAGAAGCTGAGTTAAAGTAAGACGGGTCTCGGTAATGTAAATAAAAAAATATTCAGTAGTACGCTAGTGTGAGCCTCCGGCATTGTTATGATTGGCGAATCGCCTTCCTCAGAGCTGAAAAATATTAGTGATGCAAATTGTCGAAGGCCTTTTTTCGTATCACTGGTATGTTTCGGCTTTACAGGCTCCGAAGAACGAGATTTGCAGAAAGGTTAACCGAAAATTGAAATCATAACATCTCAGAAGCTCAGTAAAAGCGCAATACTGATCGTATAACTGAAAATGCCGAGATTCATGGAGTGTAGGACATGGAATATATTCAGAGGACGTTGTTTTCAATTCGTACATTTAGCCAAGAGGAATAAAGTTTAGGACAAAAGTGGCTAATGACAGTTTTCGACACAGTTTTTCAGCAGCCTTTCCTAATCCTTCAATTGTGCTCAGGCGACATTCGACGTTGGCTGGTCTATAGTTTACACTAAAGAACAATGGAAGGGTAAATACTTTGTGCAGGGGATTACGGAATTACGTATGGGAAATTCTTAGATATGAACTTGGTATTTGCTATGAACCCCGTGCACGTAAAAGCCTGCATACAAACGGAAGACTTCCAAGAACGTTATTCATACGTATAGAAGTTATCAAAATCATCTCGCCATCACATAAATTTGAAAAAAAAAACTCGTTCAGAACAAAGTTTTCAAGACAAATCGAAAGTAATAACCAACTTCAGGAAATCACAAAATTAAAAAAAGGTTAAAGTACTGAAAATATGATGAAAACTTCAGGAATTCAAAACTGAATGGAAATTTTATAGTTAAATTAGCATAAAACTAGTTCAAATGAGGTAGAAGGCCGCGATGGCATGAAGGAGGTTGGTAGCATGTCAACTATGAAAGCTGTCTGTGGGGAATTTGTTGGGCCATTGGGTTACACCTCAAAACAAAGGTCTACTGATTTTTCCAAATTAGAAGGAAAACAGCATGTAGACATGTAAACAAAAACATGCATATGAGAAATAGAGTCCTCCCCCAGAGTTGTGTGCCAAAATGGAATCGCATCTAATGGATATCGATCCCATAGCAGGTTATTACATGGGCAAATAGAGATGTAATGAGATCAGGATGAATAATTTCGACCAATCCACAGATGGAAGAGACGGAGCCATATAGAATGAGGCTTGATCATGATCATCCCTAGTATGAAAATGGACAATGTAGGAAAATAAACAAACGAAAGATAAACTATTAAAAGAAGTGCTGAAGAAAAGGCAACCATCACGAAATATTTTCGAGCATAATTATCTTCTACTTGAAAATTCACTTTTTGAATCATTCTTTCCAAATATAAGCTATACCTGGATATAATATAAATAGTCTTACTTTTCAAAAATTGAGACCCGAGTAGTTGGCTCTAGTCAATCTCTTCTGTGGGATGCGCCGTGCATTCTAATTCCATTCAGAATCGTGGTGACAAGTAAATGCGATTTGACCCATGCAATGACTTTTGGGCTCGCCGATGTACAAGGCAGTGCTTTTATCCTCCCAGACGAGTCCGATACCACTTCACCGACCCCAGGGTGAGAGCTTGGTTGGTAGAGCACAATCACACCTATCAATCTTGAGGAAGCAATAAGGCAACATTTTTGACGATTGACAATCTCGGGTTAGCGTTCATAGAGAATGGGGAGTGGTGTAGGCCGGAAGTTCTTGTCGTGGGGGCGCCATGTCTCAAATTTCAAGCTATTACGTTCGGCTCCAATCTCGAATATGTCTTGATGATTACTGAAATGGTAGAGAGCAATTATGGGGTCAGATTTGACCGAACGACTTGGCAGACGTACGAAACCACAAAAGGAATGCTACTTTAGCAGTCCATCATCACATCTCCCATCTATGGCATCACACTGGCACTCGGCTTGTCACAGAGAATTATGCGCGAGTGTTGCATAAGCGTGGGACACTATGCGTTATGCTATGAAATTAGTACGTTGTGGGTCGATATGCAAATGAAGAACACGAACGGGACGAGAGGAGGTGGATCGTAGTCAAGGGTATTGGTATGGGTGAAACACCCGGGCATAGATTACCCTAATGGATACAGGAGGCGGGGCATGGAGTATGTCGAGGAGGTGGGGCGACAACGAGTGGCGCTGACGGGTTGGACAACGGCCAGCGCCGCGGCGCCTGGCTGCTGGGACGCTCTTATGCCAGCCAAGGTGCCAACAATAAACAGCTTGTGCCGATGACTACTCCCACACTTAGTGGTCATCAGCATTGAGATGATTCGTGAGAACGTCATGCATGGATGCCGTGGGGAGGGGGAGGATGCAGTGAAACCTCATAGTGACTGGATCCCACAGTTCTGGTAAGAACCATAAGCGATAACCATGACTGGGGGAGGAGAAATCAAAATGGTATCAAATTCGCATCAAAGGCGAACAGCAAGGGAGCGTTCAGCTGATTTCAAAAAACATTATTATTGTGGTATTTATTAATTATTATTTAATTGTTATGATTTACTATGAGTTAATTGTTTATATTATGAATTTGTTATGTTACTTATGTTATTTATTATGAGCTAATTATTATTATTATGAGTTAATCGATATGTTATTGTGACGAGGAGGGGTCGGGCATAATTAAAATGCAACTTCTGCATCACAATCTCGTGTCATCCCCCCTTGTTGGATTATTTAGATTATGCGAAATGTGGATTCTGATGCATTGGCCTAATAAGCCCCCCCCCCTCTCATGTATAATAACGTCTTCTGAATCCCATGCAATTAATGACCACAGAACAACTAGCACAACCACCTTTTCGAGTTTTACAAGATCCACAAAATTTCTTTTTCAAGTTAATAAAAAAGAACAGGACTCGATTTTTCAATTTCGAGAGAATTTTTCCGAATTCACAATTGCAGTAGAGGAATGAAAGATGTCATGCGAAGGAATAAAACCGTACCTGGAACCGATTGTTCTACCTATGCGTCAGCATAATACATATGAAAATCGATGTGAAATGATTTCGGTTACTATGCGGATTAGTTTTTTCTGGAATTTCTAATTTTGCTATCGCTTACTAATTAATTTTGGCTGATTATTATTCTTCTCTATTTACTCAGCTTATTATTTTAGCTATTAGTGTGGTTTATTCTTTTAGCTTCATTTAGCTCTCCTAAGCTTATCCTTCAAAATTCCTTTTCATTCTACTACTAGAGGCTAATTATGCACCTGGAAAAATAAGTCAGTACTAAAATGGGCAAGATTAGATGGAAACGGATAAAATGGAAAAAAATCACTATTTTTTCATTGAAATTAGCATTGTTAACTTTTGAATCAGTTCTGCAGCCGTAATTGTATGACCTTCCTCCAGCAGCCAATGTCTGCCTGATGGATGCTGATGGCCAGGGTTGCAGCTGTGTTAAGAACAAACAGAGAACCAATAAGCAAAAAGGCAGCTGTGATGACGACGACCTGAATGAACCAACCATTGGACCATTCGGGTCAATTAGTGGACGAATCGCGCTGTGACCAGGTACAGATCACAATCCGGTTCAGCTCTACTAATAAGCGCTTCGATTTCTGACCTGAAACGCCCCGATTTTCAAGAGAAAATTTACTCGATGAGGGAAGCAGAATTGAGGAGAAAGCAGACTCTTAATGTCCCAGGGTGTAGCAAGAATTTCTATACCTACTACTCCTCTATATTGTTTGTTTGTTTACTGACCTAAGCCACGTAACTATATGTATGTATAGCGGAAGTCTCACTTTTGAGGATCCTGACAGGCTGTGCTCTCATTTAACCTGAAGCACTAGATGAAAATAAGTGGGGGGGGGGGGGGACATTTCAGGCTATGCACTTAACACAAAATAGGGCAAAATGCATAAATAAAATAATATACATCACAGCACAATCACAACAAGTCATAAATGTGGAAAGACGAAACGAAGATGTGATTGTGAGCCATGGACTGTGGATTTCACCTAAATCCCGGAGGGGAAGAAATACTGGGATAAATAAACCACTTTGCCATCCTCCACTATGAGCCCATGCAGAAACCTGCCTGAATTATAATAGTTCTGTAGAACTCTGTTATATTATCAACCAATCTTCTAGGATAGAAAGACCCTATTACACAACCTCCATATGTGTTATAACTAATCTTATTAGCATATATCAAATCAAAATTCGCAAATTTGAAAAAAAAAAACCAGTGAAAATAGATGGTGGAATGTGAGAAAGGCTCACTTGCAAAAGCCTGTTGCATGAGCCTCATTGGCCCATGTGCGTCTGTTGAGAGTGGAATGATAATGAGGTCACTTACTATTGAAATTGAGCTCTCTGCAATCCTCAAGTGTTCCGTGTACACATGGTCAAACTCGAATATAAATGAGGCATTACATATTTAGGCTAAAAAACAAATATTAAACACTTCTAAAACAGTTTAGTTAATGTCGAAAAATTGGAGATAATTTGGGATATTACCAACTAAAATGAACACTGGGTCACTGGGTTAGCCCAAATCCAATCGGACTCGTTCTATAAATGGATCAGCAAAACAATTGCCTAACGTGACAGCCAATCATCTGCAGGCCAGACGTATCTCTTTTGTGGCTGCTCGAAGATATGGACATTGTGGTCGCGTCCCTGTGGGATTCATGCGTAACTTTGCCGTCGATTGAAAAAGCTAAATAATGGGGAAAGCAGGCGCCACCAACGTAACCTGCGTTACTCATTAGAATATGAAATTATTATGAATGACAGGGTGGATGCGGAGGGGGGGGAGCGTTGTGGTAGTGGAGAAAGAGGCAAATTATCCGCTCAGATGCAATTCCATTGACGAAAACCTCATTAAAAGATAAATGAGAAGGACTGACTGAGCAATGACTGCAGCATAATGCATGATGGGATGATAACTAGCACAGAAAAGGGGTGAGCACGTAAAGCTTTTTTGGGGCGTTATTTACGTTAATTTTTATTACATACATATCTTTTCTAGGACCATCTGGAGAAGTCTATAGTTTGGGAACATAAGAGCCACTATTTACTAATTTATTTATTTAGTCAATTATTTATTTTTTACGCATATATCAGCTTCTACAAACCGTTCAATAATCTGCAGTAATTGTTTCTTATACGAATAAAATTATATAATAAAACGGAAAAGAGGCGAGCGCTGAAAACTCTTTTTAGGCGCTTTTTTTTATCAATTTTTATTACACATTTCTACTGAGACCATATGGAAAAGTTCATAAGTGTAAACGTCACAACCGCTATTCATTTAGTTATTAATCTATTTATTTATTTAACTACTCATTCCTTTACATTATATGATTCAACTTATCATACATTAAGCCCGCAATATGATTTATTAAACGAATAAAATTGTAGGAAAATGAAATTCCGCGTGAGTGACTTCTTTTTTGGGGTGCGTCATGCATTCCACTTCCATTGAGGATCGTGGAAGTATTCGAATGCGATATGGTCAAATGCGAAGGCCAACCGATGTAAAGATCGGTAGTGTCTTCACCACCCATTTTCAAACGAAACCTTTACCAGGTCAGGGACTTAAGAGAGACGGAAGGCTTGGATAGCCTACCCAAGCCCATGATTTGATACCCGGACAATGCTTGTAGGAGCGGCAATTCTTGTCACTGCTCCTCCTCCTCCTCCCATGTGAAAGAATAGTAATAATGATGATAATTTCTTAAAAAAAGATTTTTTTATCGAAATTCAGTACCGAACGGTTTTCTGGGCATAAGGGTAAACACAGCACATGGCTGTTAGGTTGCGTCACAACATTTCGCTTACCACAACCGTCATCGTCAAAGGTCATAAAACAGCCAAAACGGAGGGATTAATGTCGTGTACCGGACAGGTGAGACGCAACCTCTTCAAGTGCTTCAAACATGAAAAGAGGACGGAAGGAAAGAGGCAGTGTGGGCACGTAAACGACCAAAGCTGCAGAACAGAAAGAAGTTAGTAAGAAAATAATACAAAGCCTAAAATTAAATATAAAATATGAAGATGCGAAAGAATTATGGCCATTTTCTGAAAGAACTTTATTTCCTTGTCAACTTGTTTATTATAATTTTTGCTTGTTATTGTTTCTAAGCGTACTTTAATCATTTGAAACAGATAGAGAAAATTTTTCAATGAATCACACAACACAGCTGATTCGCTTCGATGAAAAAAGGCAATAATTAACCATCGACCTTCAATAAATTGAAAGAAATGGGTACTACGGATACAGCAAATTGGGGATGAAGGCTGTTGAAAAATGGAGTGAGCGGAAATAACAGTGAATCGATTGTTTATTTGTTATTTTGCTTTATCATGTTGTAATAGATCAGATCATAACTGAAAATAGTTGACGATATGCAGATTGTAAATGATAAAATGATACTTCTTGTTGCAGTTTTTAATGTGATATTTTTGCCTTGTGGTACCGGTGATAAATAGTTACCGTAATAGTCCTTCAATTTCAACTTGTTTTTGAGCTTTTTTCCTGATTTTTTTTCAGTCCAACTCTAATATGCTGATGAACAACTTTTCAGTTGGCTAATGTCTTGGGGCTTGAGAAAGGTGGATGACGTTTCAGAATTTGGCGACGTCAAATTCCTATGCACATCACAGTTCAGAAGTGAAAGGAGACTTACTCTGAGCTATGGTGCTTCAACGACCACTCAACCGAACGCAACTCATCTCACCATAACATTGTTCTAATTCCTCCTTATATAGCACGACTGGCAGATTTACTAAGCCTGTTCTACCCATTGCGCCACAGCGCAGTTTCAGCTAGGATCGCTTTCCCAGAGAAAAGATGGTATTGAAGCACAAAGTGGGTTAAAGATGACTTCCAGATGTCCATGTGTCCTTCATACCGGCTTTCGAAGATTTTTCCAATGGTGTTATCGACTTGAAGGAAAACGAGTCATGAAAACTCTGGGAAGCAACGAAACACCCATGCCTAGGTCGATCATTTTGCGGTTCCGAAATCAAAAGACGTTTTTCATCATATCGTAGCGGACGTTCAACGAACTGGAACAGAACGCCATCAAATTCCGGCTTTACTCGCTGGCCGAAAACAGCAAGTGAAACGAAGCGAATCCGACAAGTAGACAGAAAAAACGTTCCTTCTGCAAGTCGAATTGATAGGACAAGTGAACGGTGGAGGAGTAGGTGCCCAAGGGTTGTGAGTAGTAGTAAGTTCTCAATTAGTTCCACTTGAAAAACCGAATGTACGAGTGCGATTCTCCGCGGTCTCCATGGGAACAGCCGGTTGTGCTCGACACGTCCTCGATAAGCGTATTCTGGCCTTTATTCTTCACTACTGCAAACTCTTTTTGGAAATCGTATCTTCCGGCGCTTTACAAGGAATTAACTGATGAAGGGCAGCAGCAGACCTCCGAAGAAGATTCTCGTGCTGGGACCATGCAAGGTGGGTGATTTTTGAGCAGCTTCTTATAGGCGATCTAGAGAGGAGACTCGTCTAAAGGCTCGGTCGGAAGCCGTGTTGATTGAATTAGTGACTTTTTGCCGCTGGCCTCATTCTCATTTATGAAAGGAGCACTGCTTACCTCACTCATGTGATCCTCGGTGCTCAGATGGATTTTCCCACATCGCAATGAATTTTTATGCAGCACAAGCGGGAAGGAAAGTCCTGTTGTTTTTTTTAAACCCTTGGGAAATTACTTCTGCATTTTGTTCAGCTCTACTACCATCTGATGTCGGAACTGGCATTAGCTACCTAGACAAAGTCCAGTAGAACGCACAATTTCCGTGAAATTTTCTCCCAGAAGGATGGAGTCTTGATACAAAGTGAAAAGGCACCGTTCAGTAGCCTTGAGAGGTGGTGAGAAGAATGTACGGACCATGGAGCTCCAGATCCTTTAATTCTTCAGATGCAGAGTGCGTATAGAGGATATATATGCTATGCCAAAGCGGTGTTTAGCCCACCATCCCGGCTTAATTAGGACTGAGCATCGCCTGCTCAGAGTACCAGGGAAGTAAACATGAGTGATCAGCTTAATTCCAACTTCTTTCTTCGTAAAAACTTGCCATCGATGTCTCTGCTATGCCAAAGAGGTTGTTAGGTGGAACTTCCATTGAGAGCAATTGAGATCAAGCTTGTTAGGCCGTCAATAAAAGTTTCAGCTAACAACTTCGTTGATAGCGGAAAAACCTCGTGATTAAACTTGAATTTCTGATGTTTATGGAGGACACTTGTCAAAATCGAACCTGACAAGAGTTTTTAGGCCGGGAAAACAGCAATCTCCAATTATCTAGGCGAGCAGGACGACATCGAATCTCTTGGAGAGTATCGACCAACAAAAGGTTCGTGAACAGCTGTCACGGGGATTGGCTCATTTTAATTGCTACAACGTTCCAAACTGGATCAGTCTATCTTTCAATAGGGATCTCCTCACAATTCCAGTGAAATGTTCCTCCGGGATTGAATTTTTGAAGTACAAACTGTCAGCATGTCAGGGAAAAAACGCCCTCAATAAGCGATCTGTCGAAAAAGGCAAGCAAATACCCTTCGTAGAAGAGGCTTTTCTTGCTTTATCCATCTGGCTTCTTAGGGAAGACCCATTTGAGAAATTCGCTTCGAAGAGAGTGAAGTTTATTTTATTTGATCTCTTACTAATCCGTTGTATCACTGGCGAAGTTCCTTCATGAAGATGTCCTCGCCCATCGTTGTCGCGTTTTTGAATTCGCCTGGTGGTTCACAGCGAATGGGAGTGTACTGTGGCCATGAGACGAGTATCACGACATCTTGAGTGGTGATTGTTTGTGCTTGGCTGGACAACGAAGCCAATCATCCGTCGTCTTTGGATCGTATTAATGAGCTTGCCCTCACCGGAAACCCCTCCCTCGACCACTAATGCGAGTAATGAACGACGAATTGGCCACCAGCCGACGACGACGACCACGTCCTCTCTTTGTTACGCAGCCAGCGCGCGCGCGACAAATTCTTCCGTAAAACTTCTAACGTCAAGCCGTCAACAAAGAATTGCAACTGATGTGTGAGGGGATCTCCATACTACAGTGTTTGTGAAAAAAACCAAAGGATTATCGCTGAAAGTCTGAAGGAACAGTAAAGGGAGTACACAGGTGGAAGGGCGTTGTCTCGGAGGAACTACTTATTTCTGAAACATGAGGGAGAATGGAAGTTCCTAGTGGGTCTTGACAAAAGAGAAGAAAAGCATGAACCGTAAAACAGAGCAGACCGCGTCTTCCAGGAGCAACAATCGGATGTGTCCCCCTAATGTATTTATTTATATGTATATTTATTTATTTATTTACATTCTGTGATGCGCCACGAAAAAAAAGTTAAACAGATCCCTTTCTTATCAGATTTTGTTCGAGATCAACTGATTGGCTAAGACACTGGCAGGGAGAAAATAGACTTGACCGAATGAGGAAATCGATCTTCATGAAAATCACGAAATTTCTTCACTGTTACAAAAAGGTCTGACGAGGATGCGCCATGTACATCGTAGAACAGTAACTTAGGAGCAGGGATATTGCAGCACTCCGAGAATGTAGGAAGAAGGCGCGATGAGCCCACAGTTACAGGGCCTATCACCTGGCTGTTTCAAGTAAATGGAATTATTAGTGAAATGAACGACTGACTTCAATAATGCTACTTTCCGGTTCGATGGGCTTCTGAAAAACCAGTCATGTGAGGAAGTTATTTCTAAGTTTAACCTCCGTCTGAGGACACGTGCCGAAGACGTGGAGATTGGACTACTTCTTTGTCCCCCCCCCCCCACACATCTTTCAAGCATAGTTTCCTCGTTAATAATCATTAACTTCATTAAACAATGAAAATAAAGATGATGCACCTTAATACTGACTTCACATTAGATTACTGTGCCGTTATTCAGTAGCTTCCATTCAAACCTAACAAATAAGATGCTCAAAAATTAAGGAAGAGTCCCGGTGTCCAAAAAGTAAAGGGATCGAGCACTTCTGAAACTCGAAGAGCATAACAGAAAAATTGAAAGTAATTCAAATATCGTTCCAGGTGTTCGAATAGTCGAATTTGAAAGCCATGAACTGGATATTCGCCGACAGAGAATCGAAGTGGATGTGGAACTTTGGGACTGTAGTGGAGATACGAAGTGAGTGATCAAGACAAAGCGACAATAAACGGGCATGTGACGACCTCATAACTCATCAGTGCCCCCACTCCAGCCGTTATCTGCCCAACACCCAGGATCAGCCCTACGCTTCGGTATCCCTCCACCGCATCCGTCCTTTCCCTCCTTAATAGGTTTCTTTCTAGGAAAAATTTAATTACATGAAAAGCTACGCCGAACGCCGCGAATACGAAGGTAGGATAAGGATGGGATGAAGGCACGTATCACGGTATATGTACGGTATAGATTACTGTATGTCTGGCTAACCATATGTGGCTCTCATTTCCTAGAAAACTCCTTGGCCATACCTCAAAATTGTCTTAACTAATGGCTGAAATGTGCCGTAACAATGCTCTCCAGGGATTGACCGCGGCTAATTAGTTGTCCCCTGTAATTAAGACAAAAGAGCCACCATTAAGGTCTGTCTTTCTCAGCAGGTATCGCGACTGCTGGCCGGCAATAAGGGACGGCATCGAAGGTGTGATATTGGTGGCAAATCCCGATGAAAATAAAGGCGAGGACTTGAAGATTTGGTGAGTCAAGCTCAATTTCACTCAACTCAGATTTTTGCCCATTCGTCATGGAGAAAAAACGACAAGACATGACATGCAGATGGTTTTTTGCCTTTTTGCTGACTTTGTGAATCCATCAAGGGGATGCCAGCATTTGAATTCGTTTCTAGATTGTCAAATAAATCGGAGACGTGGTCACTGACTCTCCCATATCTGGTTGTGATTTCATTTTTTAAAAATTTTGAGCTGATTCAGAAGCAACCTTATTGTCCGCGATACAATGCCATGGATAATACGTTCGCTTAATTTTTTTTTTAGAAATTTTGGGAGTGCTATGAATTCTGCCCCTTCGCTCTTCTGATTTAGATCACATTGCAAAAACCAAACCGTAAAACATCTAGTCCTCATTCAGTTAAAGAGCGCACTTGAAGGAATCGTCCCGAAAAAAGTTTCTTTGTACCCTTACATTTATGTAGTATTTGCCTAATAAGGGTCGCATACAAAGTTCACGCAAAAAATGATAATTCGGCCTGACACAGCCCTCGAAACTAGCGGCCGGGTGGGTGTGACAGCCGTGTAAGAGCCCCGTCCCGTTGTCGGCGCGGTTGGTAACGGAGAGTGGGACTGTTTACATAAGTTTCTGTTCCTACAATGCGATTCTTGACGCAGTGGACGACGGGACGGGACTTGCTCGCGAGTCCCGCCCAGCCGGCCAAGACTTTGTGGTGCTGTATCTCAACCGGATTCACATTTTTTCGCGTGAAACTTCGGATGCGGAGCATATTTGGCGATTTAAACATGAATGTATGGGAAAAATGAATACTCATTTCACTATTCCGTGGACAATTTCTCTGATGTCAAACTGAGCTGAAATGACACGTATAAAGGCTATTATCGGAGTTTATATCTCCGCTAATGTCGAGTTAGCCTTCCTTGCGCCATGAAAGTAGGACTTCGGAAGCCGCAGCCGATTAATACCGTAATCTTGGGATTACGCCAAGTTCATACTACCTACATGGTACGGATGCAGCGGCTATCGATAAAATTTTATTGCTTTTTATTAAAGTGATTTAAGAGGGAATAAAAGTCTGAAGACTATATAACAACGATCCTCCCCTTGGGTAAAAACAGTTATAATCCTCCAAGACTTTCTGAAAACTAATCGTATTCCTGGACAAACAGAAAACAAACCTCTGTAGTCAAGAAAACAATCAACAAAATGCCTAGGCGACTTATGAAAGATTTAAGAAACTGTTAAAACCAATACCAGCCATTGAATGTCCGAGAATAGAGTGAACATCCGTGACATCTAATATGGCGCCGTCCGTCGACAAGGCATTTTGATGGCCTAAGAGGGGGGTGCCGAGAGGGGCTCAGACGAGGCCAATATCAGATCGAAATGACACCTTATTGCGATCGGCGGCTGCTTGCAGGATAGCCATATAATGTGGCACGGGAATTTGCTCGTCTCGGCGCCGTTTCCACCACTACCACCACCGATTAGATCCCGAGAACATCGACACGCAAGGTGTCACATACGAAGGGTCTGAACGAATAACTTTGGGTACATGTTCTCATAACAGATAAGAAAATTATAATAAAAAAATTATATTAACAAATATGCAAATAGTGCAGTATTTTGAGGTGAAGCTTGGCTAGAAGGAGGATGGGTAAACAGAGTTGAAGCCTACTCTGAGAAACCATCCTTCTGAAAGTGCAAGGTCACTTTCTCTTGAAATATCCATTTCCCGCCGTAATCTTCCACTTTCGTATATAATGTGGTGCTTTTCCCGCAGCTCTTTAATCACCCTATGATGCTTCCCATTTTAGGTACGACGAGTTTATTGCTACCTCAAACTTGGATCCAGAGAACATCCTTATCATTCTCAATGAAATGGGTGAAAAACGTACAAATGACACGGCGATTTCGGAATTTCGGTGAGTTCTACTATCAATAACAATGATGATAAAAATGTCTTTCTAAGAGGAGGGAAAGGAAGTATCCATTCGCTCATTTTTGTTGCTCTTGGCAGATTACAATAGAGAGGAAAAATGTTGCTGCAAGCACGATTCCTACAACAAAGAAGAGCCGCTGTGTTCCTCCATAAGATGAAGAAAGCAAGGCATGTAATGAGACGAATCGAAGTAGTCCAGGGATTAGACTGGCGAAGAATCGCTCAAATTAGCTATACTCTGGGTGAAACGAGCCACCTTAACGACCGCACAAGGATCCTTGTGCAGGCATTCTCGGTCTCACTTGATATGTTCAGCTTCTTTTCATTTGTAAAATTGTAATAGAACGACAAATCCTACCTTATTCCAACCGAACCTCCCGCAAACGCCAATTCTCATGCCTTCGAATTCTAATAAAAGGAATCATCGACGAAAAAAATGAGTTTTTTTGTTACCCATATATTTATGTGTATTTGCTTAATAAAGATCACATGCAAAGTTCACGCGAAAAAGTGCGAATTCTGCTGAGATACAGCTCCTCAAATTCTCGTCCGGGTGGGTGAAGCCTCCGATTAAAGCCACGTCCCGTCGCCTGCCACGGTTGGAAACGGAGTGGGACTCTTTACGTGATTTTCTGTTCCTACAATGCGTCTCCGACAGCGGCGGACGACGGGTGGGCATTTGCTTGGAGGTCCCTCGCATCCGGCCGAGACTTTGCGGTGCTGTAACTTAGCCAGATTCGCATTTTTTGCGTGAAACTTTGCATGCTACCCGCATTAGGCAAACACAACAAAAGTCAATGGGTTACCGAGAAACTCATTTGTCCGTGAACGATTCCTTTAATTAAGGCTTGGAGTACTTGAAGACGCTGAAAATTGTGTGGAAAGGTGTTACTTAGTGGTATCCAAAGAAGTATCACGTGGAGAGCGGAAGCGTAGATTTACCGAAGAATACAGCCCATTCCGAAGCGCTTGATAGGGCGTGGCCTGAGTGGCGAGAGTGAGAGTGTGTGGTGAGAGTGAGAGAGTGTAGCGGAGTGAGGGAGTTTATACACTGTCACCGATCCGTAGGACACGCCTCATCAAGCTCTCTGAAGTGGACTGTATGTAGCACGCAAATGAAAAATGAAACAACATTACTGCGAAACATTCAACATTTTGCTTTTCTTCAGATTACCTCCACAGTTGTCATCAACAGTATGCGCGGCTTGCAATCTACTCCACGAAGGTGATCAACTGAGATTGGTCTTCAATCAATTTCTAGTCACAATCATTGCCAAATCAGAGGTCGAAGATGACATGTGATAAATGTCTCAAGTGGTTATATGAGTTTGACACCTATTTAACCATGCTATTCTAGCTTTCCATGATGAAGAAAATGGATTTCTAAATTTGGATGATACTCGAAACAGCCAAATTGAGATAAAAGGACAAAAGATAAGGTTTTTGGCGCTAACAATCCCTTGCTGTGGGATGCGCAGTTCATTCTAATTCCATTCGGAATCGTGGTAACAGGTGAAAGCCATTTAACCCATTTAATGACTTGCGGGGCCCAGCCGATGTACAAGTCAACGCTTCAATCCTCCCAGACGAGTCTAGTACCAATTCACCGACCCCAGAGTGATGGAAGGCTTGCTTGGCCAGGGTGGGCATTGATGCGGGAATCGATCTTCGTACCATTAGAGTGGAAATGCGTGCCACATGTCACTACACCACCGCCAAAATTAAGAGAAACAATAGTGAAGAGATAATCTAACTCAAATTCTCTGTAAAAGGTAGGCCCTTCCTTCGATACAACCTGAGTCAGCAGTAAAGCCATCTGTAGAAAAAGTGACAGAGGAGCATGAGTGAGTTGGTTCTAATCTGGTACTGATTCTTGAAGTAAGCATTGTTCAGGCATTCCAACACCTGCACTATTTTGAATGAAAGTGTGGTGTGTGGCGCAATCTGAGGAAATGCATCAATGTCGTACTTCTCTTTTATATTAAGATTTGATGATTCATGTCGAGCACACTTCTTCAAAAACATTCAAACGTTACGATGTTCGAAGGAAATCGAAGAAGGTCAATTCAATGTTAAGCCACCCTCTCTGATAGCGCACATTGGTGGGCACCAAAAATCTAATGTAAAGCATATCTACCGATGGACCGGATAGCAGGTATATGTGTCATCCACTTGATGAGTTAATACTACATTTAGTCCTCGAGAGCTAGCGTGCTTCGCACCCATTACACAGGTCAGTAGGCAAATGCGCCATCTTCTTCGTATGCATTTGGAGCTACTATAGTCTTTGGAGGCTGTTGGGCTAGAGGTGAACTGTTTTAAAAGAGGCTTCATTGCAAAGGGAAAGAAAAAAATGAATTTCACGTCAAGTTACTGTCCATTCATCAGTTGCCCAGTGATGAACTGCTGAACACGTCGTCTAGCAGCTGTTTAGGTCAGATACATTGTACTTTGACAATCCTTTTGTCCACCAAGAGTTAAGGCCAAAAGTCTTGGTTAAGCATTAAATCAAAGGCAATTGTTGTATTACACATGCGCCTTCGCCACCCGCATCCTATCATAATTCTTAAAGGATGCTAGTAGCAGTGAAGCGAGGGGCAACACGTCATCTTAAGCATTGGGAGCTCTGAGATGGGTGATCCACATCTGACATTAAAGGCTCACTTCGTGATAATCAGATGGGCCGGTTTACCCTCTTGGAACAGTACATCCTTGAGGAACTAGTCAGGCTGCACCTTTTTCGCATCGTCACGGTGCGCTATTACGGCACTGGGTGTCGTCGGAGTGGATCCGAGCAGGTGTAGCGCAGTGATAGCGCACTGCGGCGACGCGAAGAGGGTATAGCCTCATTAATTACTCGACTATCTACTTTTCCAAAAAAGTAACATGACCCATCTGACTGCCGCGAAATGTGCCTTTAACCCGCAAACCTTTTTTCCACACATGTAGTTTACTTTGACCATCTGTCTCCCTTCCTTTGATTTAGACGAGAGGCCTAGACCAAAGCTGCTGTCCCCCACCTCCCTCTCCCTCGTCACCGCACAGCACCTAAGAGGATAAATGGATAGCCCACAGCAAGCAAAAGTATTCTTTCTGATGAAAGCAATGATAATGGATGCCAAATGGGAACTCGCTAGTCATCGAGCTATCCTTGCAGTTGCGCCATACATACTCACTTATAAGAAAGCAAAAAAAAACATATACTCTTCTGCAGGATCCACAATTATCTGTGCACTGTTCCCATGGTCCTTCACATTTTCAAAATCATTTAAAGGAATCGTGCACGGAAAAATGAGTTATGCTGTTACCCATACCCTATATGTTGTATTTGCTCAATAAGGACTGTAAAAATTCAAGCGAAAAAGTGAGAATCCGGCTGAGATACAGCTCCTCAAAGTGGTGGTCGAAAGCGGCTCTTTGGAGTAATTCTCGCCCCGTCGTCCGTCGCTGTTGGAAAGGCATAATGTGAACAGTTACGTAAATAGTCCATGGGCAACATGTGTGGTTAGCAGTGAAACTCATAAACAGAGACGATTCATAAAAGAATAGAATTTTCGACTTGTCATGGAGGCACCAAGGCATAAATTGCTCCTAAAAGAGCCAAAATGGTCGGAACGCAATGAGCCGTTGTCACCACCATCGAAAGGGGAGAGATAAGAATCAACGACGATACGCGGTAGGCTGTCTGTTATGGGCTTCATGAATCAGATGATCTCTATCTGGCGTGGTAGAAATCTCATAGATGTTGGCGATAATGAACTTCAGATAATGAAAAACTGCGCCATTTGAAAGCAACGCTTTCAAGTCGCCGCCTTTTCAGTTTATTTTCATACGAAGTAATTACGATAACCTCAGAATTCAGTGGAAATGAGGAAATCATGTAATACAAGGATATGTAGAAGCATCCCGGTGACCGACCTATGTGGCTCTGTTCCAAGCTCTCTGTGAGTCAATCCATCATGGTCAAATGAAATGCATGGATTAGCATGAGAATTAATCATACGTACACCCCGCCCGTCTTTGGTCAAGGATACGAAGAACCTGGAGGACGGACTTCGTATGTGAAGGCACTGGTTGCAGGATTACGACGTATACAATCCAAATGGTCGAATTCTTTATTAAAGTAGCCCGGAGGTGTTGCGAAAAAGAGCAGATGGGAAGAAAAGGTCGTTTGGAAACGAACATCAGAGGCAGAGCCGATGATCGGTAGAGAATCCCGGATTCAAAAATGAGACATTGTAGTCTGTCTAGGTGAAACAACAAGCAGCAGCGATAAAGTGAAGAAATGAATGGTAGAGTAAGCGGAAGGGTAAGGAAAAAGGTGTTCATGGTGAAAAAAATCCATTGAATTCAAACTCGATGTCTTAGCAAGGTGTCGTGTGTGCAATGTCTGCAACCCAACAAACTGCAAGCGTTACGGTAGCCCTTACCGTAGGCCGAAATTTACACATCCCTGTTTCTTCAATTGTCAATGCTACCCAGCAACTTTATTTTCACTGCTCATTGGAAGAGCTTTTGAACAAAAGGAAATAAAGGACTAGGCACCAGAAAATTGAATAAAAAAGTTAGTTTTTCCCTTGAAATGTCTCACGGCAGATGACTTCGAAAAGAGCCGGTTCAAGTGCCTTCACATGCACGAATTAGTAAGTATATCCTTTCCACTATATATGCCCACCACAATTTGTGGGCCATGGAAAAGTATTCCTCGAACAATGAAACGACTTTCATGAATCGCGCTATTTCGGCTTCCTTATTTTTTGCTTTGCACTGCATTTTGTCCTTTATTCAGGTACTTGTGCTTTTTCTTCAAAACCACTAAGGGTACGGTGATTTATCAAACCGTTCGTTGTGATTGATGTCCGTCTTTTGGTGACCTGTACGATACGGCTACAGTTTTTCAAGAATGTCCATGGCCTTGGTGAAGACGCCTGCTGTGAGGAACAAGGCGAGGGAATTTTACGGTTGAATCCCCTTGTTTGATGTAGGTCTATGGACATTCTTTCATGCGTCCAACGCTACCGACCAGCCTTCCACCCGTAATTCATGAAAACAAGATAACAGCTGATCTTCTGAGAAAAAGACGATTCATCTACCGTATACAGAACAGAAGCAGTAGATTGCCAGAAGGTGGAAGTATAAACAGGTCAGCTAGCACAATATGACAATCAAGTGGGGACTTTATTCAGGAGAAGGTAGCGTGCATGAGCCCCGTAGCTCCATGAAGAACACACTTCGTACACTTTACCCATGAAACAGTTCAAGCATATTAGACCAAGACGTTTGGAAAAGGGTACCTAAAAAAATGTGAATTCTCTCCTTTTTTCTAAAGTTTGTCAAAACAACTTCAAGATCAAAAACATTTGACTCGAAAAATATCTCCCGATGTAAAGGGTTTGCATGGAAGGTGCAAATTCTGTAGATTTCGTAGCTCTTTGAATCGGGTCACACTTTACACCAATAGCATGGAGAGGAGACAATCGTGGTTTTGAGCCTTCCTTCAAACTGCTCGTCATCACTAGATTTAAAACAACGGATTCACGAAGTTTAAGAAAACTTTTTGCCAAAAAAGTAAACAAGTGCAAAGGTGGTTGTAGTTGTTGGATATTGCTGATTTCTGAACAGATCAGTAAAGGAAGCTGTCAGGAGCTACATACTAACCATCGCATAGTAAGGAAGAAGGCGTGGCGACAGCAGCGGTCATAACAGCACCATCAAAAGGTGTGGCGTTTAGAGCAGCGAAGTTCGGTATCAAATGGCTCTCCAAAACTGCGGATCAGCATACAATTCCTGATTAGTCTCGAAATTAGACTAATTTTTCTATCCACTTCCAACTATTATTAGAGAAGCGAGAGTATACTCGATCCCAGCACAATCGTGACACACCAGTAAAGTATGGGTATGACCAGGACACATGTGAACTTTGAACTAGGAAATGTAGATTTTACCCAATCCTGGTAAGGCAAGAGGCTGTGAACAAACGAACCACATGCGCCCTATCCTACCACGACCCACTCCATATCCTTATACAGACAAATGAATGATACAGCAATTATAAAATACATTGGGTAAAGAAGTAATCCCAGAAAAGTTGGGCTCTTTTTATTAACTCTGCAACTTTGTTTGGAGGTTTCCATGCTCATTGCTATCAACGGAATGGGAGACATGGAGGGACTTGAAGCTAATGAAATAGAAGATAGACAGTAGCGGTAAGAGTGAGAGAATGCGAAAATAAAGCAAGAGCAACTTATTTTACCGTTTCTACCAATTCATTCATATTTTAAAATGAGGAAAATTCAGGGGTCTGAGCGAAGCTCACGAAGCTCTACATCAAGAGCCCCTCATCTAAGGCGCGATATTGAAGTACATCACACAAAGTACACCTCTCAGAACCTTGATTAAAAAATAAGAAAGAAAATGGGCGGTCCAGTAAAGTACATGAAGACGCGAAGAGCTGCAACTTTGACGAAATTGGTTGAGACAGCACGTCTAGTGGCACGTTATTTCAGGACGCAAGTACGTTCAAATTCAAAAAGTAAAGGAAATTGGGAGATGAACATCTTCTAGAATCATTAAATTAATCGAGCATTGGATAAGGAGATGCGGCAAGCAAAAACGGTGGAGATTACCATCATGACGCCGACGGACGTAAATGGTAAGGGATCTCTTCGATTCTGATCATAAATTCGATTTTTTGGTCAAAAAAATCGACGTTGCGACAAGAAAATTATGATTTTTGTGGCCCCTGTGATTATGATTTGATTATTGATGATCATAAACGAAATTATGCAAGTTAGAACGGAGCAAAGAAGTGGATGGAACGATCACAGTGTCGAGAAGTAGCTTACTTCATCTGCCCAATTCCTCTTACTATCAGAATAACTGCTTCCTATGCGGAAATATTTAGGCCGAATCAGCTATATTCCATTCTTTTTATGTGTGAAAAAATAATGTGGGCTCCAGAATTTTATTTTTTTTTGAAGAATTTTGAAGCATCACATTATTTTTTTCACACATTTAGATTGATATGAGACTTTAGGGCAGAAAAAATACTCAGAAATCTTCTCTTTATATTTGATCTGGCAGTACAAGCTAAGGGAATTGTTCTACACGCGTGCCGTACTTTCACATAAGTATGTACTAAATATATCTGCAGGAGTTGTAGTTTTTGCTATTCCCGGAGGATTCAAGGTGAAGTGGAGAAAAGGAGCACGGAGTAATGGCACGAAAAATCGACCGAAGAAAAAGACGCGACTTCATATGCTGTTTTAAAGCTCTGTGTAAATGGGGTGAGGAACATTTTGGAGAAAGCCTTTAGAATAGGAGGAAGATGGTGTAGTGACAGATGGTACCCTTCCACTCGCACCGTGCGGAGATCAAATCCAGCAACGACACCTGCCTAGGCCAACTTAGCATTTCAATCCTTTGAGGTATATGAATTGATACCAGACCTTTCTGGTGGATGAAAGCATTGGCTGCACAGTAAGCTGTGGCTAGCCCTCGCGTTCCTACATAGGCCCAATCGCATTCATCTGCCACCGCCACGAATGGAAGGAACTAGAATGCGTGGGACATCCAGCCAAAGGGACTTTAACGCTAAAACCTTTAAACCCTGTATCCTAACACTGCGCAATCAGATCAAACTAGTAAAGGTGGAGGAAGATACGAGGTTATGATCAGGATACACGGGAGTCAAGAATTTCAGAGGATCATGATTGCAGAGGTTAGCAATGCCTAGAATAAATGATAACTGGAACACGCTGTCAGTTGACCCGATTATGTAAGACTTATGATTGAATTTTAGTGACCAACACAAAATTACAGTAATAAAATCCATAGGAATACTGTGCAATCGGCAATAGTTACTGATTCTGTAGAGGTTATGTAGACGTTGAAAGGGCAGGGATACCACTTAGGTTCCCGTTGAGATGGGGAGGGGGGGGGGGGGGGAGGGGGGAGAGGATCGTACTGAAGAGGCTCTTTTCCTCGACACCTGGGTGTGCCCTGATTCTGATATGTCCCCCTCCTTTATGCTCTTCTCCACCATCGTCGCTTTTGCCATAGTCAGTAATTCTCGAGTACATCATGACCAAATCACCACAGCTATTAAGCTAACGTCAAAGTAAAAATCAAAAAATACAGCAAACTTTCAAAAATTAGAAATAGTGTAGAATTGAGACCATAGGAAGGCAAGCCCGAGCGATTCAGAAGCACATTTAACGAAAATTGCCCAACACAACCACTAGAGAGATCACGCCAAGCTGGAGTTAGCGGGCTTCGGTAAGGACGTAATGATGACGATCGAGGACATCGCAAGATGTCCCAGTCCAAGCGTCCTCGCACTTTTTCTTCGAAAAGGCCGCTATTCAAACAATGACCAACTCGTTGAAAAAGCTATGTGCGTGGCTAATGCGATGGCAACGATGGATGGGAAAGGTGACATGGCGCATGAGAGTTTTATTGGAATGCTGGGCATTCATGCACTTTAGCTGCGAGTTCTTTGACTATATGCCAAAGTCCACCTGAGCATCCAGGTGAGATGGATGAACTTGATGTGGGAGCAATCAAAGGTTGAACAGGGCCCGCCGAACATAACCAGCCTTCAACCTCCCTGTGCAATAAAATCGGCACCGGACTCTTCAAAAGTTTTAAAGACGCTGACTTGAGTATCAACATCGGCTCAAATCATTAAAATCATCCATATACCTTTCCGATTATGAGCGGAGGTAATGTGTGGTGCACTGTAACGAGATCTCCTCAAACTTCCTCCGGTCGCTGCCCACTGCTGCACCGCAAAAACCGGATCATCTCATTTCAAAAAGAAAACAAACTTTACCATTAGCAAACGTGATTTTTCAATGATTTTATCACATTATCGTATATTTACATGCACACTTAAGTTTTTTGATCATGATTGGAAGTAAAAGTCAGAATTGTTCAAAAGCGTAAAAATCATCCCAACGACTGAAACCGGGTCAATTATCATGGATAAATTCAAATCAGATTGGCATTACAAATACTCGGAAGTGACAAGTACATATGAAACCAGTTATGCTCAGTATCGCTTCCTTATAGTCGCACTCGATCCCTCGAATGGTGTAGGTTTCTTCGTAGTCGCCAGTTTCGCCTCTTGCAATTCACGCTCCGTATCGAAACGCGACTTGTAGTCATACCGTATGAAAGATAACTTTCCTGAAAAAATTTCAAATAAATCCTCGGAACACTTAGGCTTAGTCTATTCGTAGCTCAGCTATCCAAACAACCATCAAGTAAATGTTATATTAAGCCCTCGACTTCAAGTAATGCTTCCGGGGCACGCCATGCATTCGACTCTTATAAGGAATAATAGAAACACTCAAATGCATATGTTATGCCTTCATTACATATATGGCGGAACAGTCAGTTTGGAAGGTCAGCCAATTCTCATACCGTCTATTTTATTATCACAAACAGTTGGGACATTTCACATTTCAGGGCTCACACGAAGGTATCTAAGCGTTATGATAGAAATGAAATTAGGCGTTACACGCCTTTCTCTAACCGCGAAGACCAAGCCGAGAACAACATTGAGCTATCATCTACAACGGATGGAAAAAATAAGTTAAGTCTAAATTCTGACCTGGCTTGTAGTCTTCGACGCATACGACTGGTGGTAATGTTTGCAGAGTATCAAGAAGTTCTTCGGCTTGATCAGAGCAAAGACTGTTGGACGACGGTTTCTTCTTTCCATCCAGGCGTTGCCCCGACCCAGTAAATGCTGAGAAGTGTGATCCACTTGGAGCTGGCATGGCCTTTACAGCTGGAGCTGGAGGCTAGAATAAATGACTTTTCCAGTGCACGGGATTTCTGAACGATTGCTAACTCTTAGTATAGGATTGTGATAGGAATAAGTTAATGAGTAGACTGTCTTGCATGTTCTAAAAATGACCAAATTCATCAAATTATTTGACATAACCACCTTAAAACCAGCGGCAGGTTTAGCCGTCCTCGGCTGTTCAACATATCCCTCCGGTGCATCAAAATCTAAATTTAGATCGCATTCGATGATGCAAACCGCATTGCTTGGTTTCACCTCCTGTACCAGAAACTCCAGCACTTGATCCGCATACTGAAAATGAATTACTGTAGAAGGGACCAACGTGTAGAACACCATTCACAAATACACTTTTTGAAAAAATGCAGCAGAAAATGAACACGAACCAGAACAGCAATGATGTCGTTCTTCGTCAAACAAGCAAACTTTCGCAGTTCAACTTCGAGGACAGCTCTAAAACAGATATTTAAATTCATTCGGGTCATTCTTATCTATTTAACATTAACTTTGCATCGCTGTGGAGGCGCTATCGTCTTTCAGGGGGCTAACTTGGTATGCGATTGTGGGCGAGGACAGATGTAGTAATATTACCACAACATATTGGGCTAAGACACGCAAATTCATCTTATTCGGCCCTATTCAAGAATAATTCACACTGTTCATACCATACTTCTGACTTGCTGCTACTTCTTCGAAAAAAAAAACCCTGAATGAATGCTCCTTCAAAATGAGCAGTTTTTGAAGGGTTCAGCTCTTCCTCCAAAGACATTGCCTGGGGTAAGAAAATGGCGGGACTCGTCTGGAAAAAGCCGCACTCGGGTCCTCACCGCAATCTCACAGTCCTGCTAATTACAAACCTCGCATGCGCTGGGCGAGTTGCAGCGAGGACGGGCAACGGTCGGGGCAGGCTGACTCAGCCCCTCGCCCTTCCGATGGGTACTTGGATCTGCTCGGGCTAAACCTTTGTTGCGGCTGCACGGTGCACTCTGACGGCGTTCGTCTGCTTGAACACAACCAAGCCACGCCCACCTAACCGAATCACACCTGGCATAACGAACAATTTTTCAGTGTGGAAGCCACCTTCATAACCGCAATGACTGTTTCACTGAATTATCCTCTCTTATCGGAAATTTTCTTCTGCAAGTGCGCGTCATGTTGGGAAACTGTTCGTCTAACATAAGGGCAGGTTGATTTGGTCGGTGAGCGTCGCTCGGTTGTATTCAAGCAGGCACAAAAGCATGAGGGTGCACCGCGCAGCCTAGCCGAGCGTGCAGGTGAGCAGTTATCTAAAAACCTGCTGGCTCCAAAAAAGGAAACCTCTAATTTAAATACTGCGTGGTGTGCCTTTATCCCATTTCAAATAACTTTACACGAACACATTTATACTCTTGTGAACTGCAACTTCATGAAATGAGAATAGCGAGACTTCTTTTAATTGGAATCGAAGACCATAACTCTACGTGTACAACGGAATAGCACGGGATGCACTCGTCTTCCTACACCTTTTCATAGCATAAACAATCACTAAGAAGACTGCAATGAACTGCAAATTGTTTTTCTCCTCTAACAATAAGAAACCTCGGAAAAACGAATGAGGGCACCAACCCTCCAAAACGAAGCCGAAAAGGAGCTACTGACCTGGGGTTACTGATGTTCAAAAACTCCAATGACTGCGGTTTCAGTTTCGCATAAGTGGCCGATTGAAGAGTCACCGAGTCTACACGAACCTCAGCGCCTTCTTCAATGCGCAGCTGCTTCATCATCTATAAACACTTACATTTTGAAATTTCGAAAGAAGACTAATTGTAAAATCCATATTTAATCGAGATGTGGGGCCAGCTCCACAATTAGTTGATAACCTATAAAAAATAATACCTTACCCATTGAGGAAGATAGCACTTTCCCTCTGGAGCTGAGAACTCCAAAACTCCACAGTTTGTAGATCGAGCATTTTCGCAGACAGACGAAATCTGAAAACCTCATAATCCATGCAGAACATTCTGAACAAATGCTATACACTTTCAAACCTATGTAAAGGTGCAAACCTTGAATAGCATAGGGTAAGGCACATTGTAACGTATCAGATAATCCAGTGTCGAGTTAGGCAGTAAGATCTGAAAAGGGGAGTGTTGCCAAAATCATTTAAAAAAACAACATTCCCAATACGTTCACCTTTCCACCATAATTGAGTTCAACGACTTTTGCTGAATCCGCATCGATGAATGCTGCAGAATATGCACGCATTTGACAACTATACCTACCACCATATCCTCCTCCCATGCCCATCATACCACTCAGTATGTTCATCATCTTGCTGCAACATAAAACGATCAATTGATCTCAAGAACAGCAAATCGCTCAAAAGTAGAGCAAAAAAAGGATATTGCAGGCATCCAAATGCCATTCAAAATAATTGTGCACTATACCCACCTTCCACAGTAACCTCTACCCCTTTGAACTTGGTCAAAAGTTTTTAGCACAGTCAGCAAAACTACAAACGAAAATAACTCCTTTAACCCTTCCCAACCCCAGTAGGTATCATACATCCGACATCCAAAAAAAAAACAAGAAGAGAAAGTAATACGCAGTGGGTTCAATCACACCCAATGAAATATCAAAAGATACACAACAAAATTATAATTTATAGCCTCAAAGCAATACCACAACCAAAAAACGAGCCAGTGAGAGAAAAAACCGAGTAGTGAAGCACAGCAATCAACAAATAAGGATAAAGCTGAGCTCCACGGAAAACAAGATATAACAACATTGACTACAATAGTGAATCAATAGGACATCGGTGAATACTGTCATGTGAAAGAATAATGGCATAACGAGCGCCCCTAAAAGGATTGCAGACAGATAAAACAGCAAAAAACTCAACAGAGCCAACCTATTGCATGCTTAGAGCATGGTGTTAGACTGAAACAAAACGAACCAAACCGGTGCGACCGAGAAAAAACAAGGAATCAAACCAGAACCACTCCCAAGCGTTATGCGTGGGTAACAAGGCTATCTAATACTCAATACAAATAAAAAATTGAAAGTTACAAGTAATACAAATGGCAACAATCATTCCTTCCACTGAATTAATGAAGATATTATATTAAAACTAGAGGGGCCCTAGTGGCAATAACTACTATGCAATAATTAGCCGAGTATGCAGAATACATTAAACAAAGTTCAGCTATCAAACGGTTCTTCGCCTTCCGTGTCGCTCGAATACGTGCCGTAGTAACGATCCCCAAAGTTGCCCATTCCCGGTAGAACATAAAAGTTGTCGGAAATTTGTGGATCCACGGCGGTCGTTATGAGTCGGACCTATAGCATGGTAAGTTTAAAGATACATATGCGAAAATTTCGATAACGTCACAGATTCATCAACACGTTCAGCTTATGGAATAATTCAGCTGGGAACAAATATAACGATTTGAATGGAGGATCAAAGCACTAAGACATCTAGCATAACACTATGAGCCTAGAAGAGGGCGATATGAAATGGAAGGAACCAGTAGATAACTGTGGCAGGTAACTCATGTAATTTCAAAGTGCATTCGATAACATGAATAGCACAACATAAAAAGTAACAAAAAAGCGAATTCAATAAAAAAAAAAGGCAGCCCTGAAGCCAACGATAAGAATGGAAAAGATACCTTCGGAAAGGCGTATGCAAGAGCATGAACCCCTGGCTCAGACATAAGCAATGACAAAACATAAATGTTCTCCTCTGGCACGTCATGATCAAGAAGAATACGAATTGCCATCATAGCTGCGGCACCTGAACAGAAAATATTGCGAATGGTGGTGTATCAAAACTATGATGTGGCTTATTCTCGAAAGGGGGGGGGGGAGGGACAGCTGAACATCTTCATAGCACAAAAGGGCAGGAAAAAGAAAAAAATTATAATGAACGAAAAACCAGGCTCCCCACAGCATTTCACGAAATTTTGAGAAGAATTCGGGTAGTCACGCTTAAATTAACATCTAAGATTGTGGAACGGCTCAAAAGTCAGCGCAGTGAGAACGGCAAGATAGACATTCCAAGAAATATTAGGAAAGCGAGCAGAATTTGATTAATGTCTCAACGGAGGAGTCACGCTGACGGAGGGTTCACGCCTAAACACTTGAGATATCAATCCAATTCTGCTCGCTTTCCTACTACTGACCACCTAGTCTGTATTAGCTTCATCCAATATCTTTGATCGAGATTGTGAACCTCTGATGTTCAAATAAAAATCAAAAAGCCGATGAACCTGTTGCGACTGTCGCATCTAACAGCATCACTTTGTACTTGTCAATGTCCTTCGGCAATCGAAGGTAATATAGTTCAGGCTCCATTGTGTTATCATTGGTTTGAATCAATATCTTTCCCATCTAAATCAAAAGAGAATACTTGAAAAAAATGATACCAAATGTTAACAAATCATTCACCTTACAATCCTTAACGACAGCCCGAAGAGAGTTCTCCATTGTTTCTCCTGCTCTCATGATAGCGATGCCACAAATCTGAGCAGACTGTCGACGTCCTCGAACCCTGAATTCCTAATATTAATGATTGAATTACAACTTGGGAGGGCGGTTTCGCAATAGAACAGGGACACCAAGGCATGGAAGGAAACGTTTTATTAATTAATATCAACGTAACGTTCGAGACAGCTATCTGGCAAAAGTACCTTTGACCGTTGTTGAGCTCGATCTCTACATCCATATATGGCATGAAATTCATAGCTTCCTCGACAAGAATACGTGTGAGACGCTCCGAATAGAAAATCAGCTCATCTCTGGAAGTATAACAATCGGCTGACAATAGCAGTATCGTTACATTCAGCTTGGAACGCTCCTGCAGACTAAAGTTTGAGGACACTTCTATTTAGTTCGAAAGACGTTAGCTTTTTTGTACCGCTCAACATCTGAAACTGAGCAGCTCCCAAAAAGTTGAGTCCCAATTCAAAATACTGAGTTGACAATGTGAAACCAAGGTTTAGTAACGCTACATAATAGTTAGTAGTCACCGCCATCATTTATTGGACGCGATAATAATTCTATGACAGAAATTCACAGAGCCATTTACCTTTTCGTATACTTATTTCGGATGAACGTGTGCAAACCACGAACTTGTGGCGTTTCCCTAATAATAGTAAGACTGTCAGGTAATTCATCAGGAAGTTGGCTCATGTTTACCAGGTCGTGACGACATTGTGAGTGAGCCGTTTGGTCATAACCTATAGCACGGAAGCTCAAAAAGTACGAACAAATCTAAACTAAATCACACCTAACCACGGCTTACCTCTCTTTACAAGCTGGGTCATCACTTGTTTCGCAATGAGATTGATTGCCACGTCATTGTCCCCACCTCGAGGCACGATGATATCAGCAACCTTCATTCCCGGCGCGATGTACGCTTCAAATGCCGGCTGTAATGTTGTCTGCTTTTTGTCGACGAATTCACATTCACATCATAAATACGTGTTAAATTTACAAAAACAGCAATTCTAATAATGACCTCTGGTCAGAATACCAACCCAGTTCAATAGTTATGGGAAGCACAGAAAAATAACTACGCCTAAAATGGTATCGGAATAATATTTGTTTAGCACTAATAACCCCCCTTTCAGTAATGGAGTGCACAATCTCGGCGGAATGATCTCCTGTACCGTATTAAAGCCAAGATTCAGTCTCTACTTTCCTTACCAAAAATTGAGAAATGAGAATGAGATGATGAGCAGAAAAATGAAACTACAACATAAAGAAAAAGAAAGGTAACAAAAATGGAGACATTGTTATGGAGATACGAGATATGGAGACATAGAAACAAGTAGAATATGGGGTAAGTGTCTCTGTAAGTGACGAAAAAAAAAATCCTGGCGCGTACGTACCCAGACAATAAGAAAGGACGTAAGCTTACCTTCACAAATTTGAAATACTGATCAAGTACACCGACGGTGTCACGGCCACGTTCATTGATGTCACGATTTAATCGACGAGCTAAACGTACATCACCGTCCGTATCCACGAATACCTTGAATAAATGTTACAGAAAGATTAGCGTTGTTCAAATACATAGAAAATAAAGACCTTCATATCCATCATAGCGGTTATCTCAGGACGATGGAATGCGAGGATCCCCTCGAAAATCAGTACATCTGCGCCGTACATCACCTGAATGGACATATAGTAGGACTTATCGCTTCCCAAATGACATTAAGATTTTCAACCAATCAGGTTCTTAATTCCAGTGACAAATATCCGAGGGTACTATGCGAACAATCATTGAAGAGCAACCAACTTTCGGATTATTATCTCGAGAGTGGGTGGTGAAATCGTACACTGGCACCTCGCAGCTCTTTCCTTCTCGTAGCCGAGTTAAAACCTTGAAAAAGTATTGCGTATATGCTGAGATTCCACTCAAGGGTTGAAAAGCGAGTACCTCAACTACTAAATCGAAATCGAAAGCATTGGGATGATCGAAATTGTAGTTGCATTCTTCAGCAAGAGCGTGCTCCTTATCGTTCAATACCTGGACCAGATACTTCAAGAACAAGCCGTCAAAGTTAACAACACACCATAAACTACCTTATAAAAACTATCCATACTCAAAATTGTCACCCATGGTATCTCTAGCTTCTCAATGATCTTTTCAGCAACAGTAGTTTTACCACTGGCTGAACTGAAAATGGAATGATGCGTACCACACGCCACAATGGTTCAGAATACAAGATCGCAGTCTGAGCTACAAACAATTCATCAAGATTACGAATGTTAAACCCAATCCGTCATAATGTCGAAAATCAATAACAAACAATGAGATCAAGTACCAAGGAACCAACCCGCCACAAATGCCGATTACGTATGGCTGTTTGAGTGTATTTCCTCTACTGTCGTACCAAGGCGGCCTTCCTTTCGTATATATTTTCTAAATAACCATCGTCAACCTCGATGCCATAAAAAAGAGATAAGTTGGAAACATCTAAGCTCAGATATTTCTTGGCAAAATCAAATGCGTAACCCGCTAAGGTAATGGAGAACAGGGAACTAAGAAAGGTTTTAGTTTACAGCTTACTTCTAGGTACAGATCAAGTATGGAAATTTCAAAAAAAATGGGAAGTTCCCAAAGTTGGCTTAAAAAAGGGTATATACACAAATAAGAAACCGAAGAGACAACTCCAGTAATGTGTGAACTATCTCACCCTTCCAGATTTCGTGGTGAAGAGATGGTTCTCGCTCTTCGAACCGCTCATCGTTCGTAACCGCCTCCGAGAAGCAGGAGGGGATGGAGAGACTCGATGACACACACCATTCACCAACTCGTTTACTGACGAGCCTAAATAATTTCGATCGAGATTTGACCAACAATGTAGATGCAACTGCTTAAACGAATCACGGGATTTCAAGCAAGTGTACAACACGTAACTAAACATGACCACATCGGCTTACCGCGTCGTTTCATGCAAACTACTGTTTCAAATGTGACGCGTTACAGATTAAACACATCTAAAAGCATGAAAAAATGATAACTACATTTACAGAAAAGTAATTCTACCTGAAGAATTACAGCAATCAAGTACTTCTCCTATTTGTACGCTTTTCTGAGATTTATCACCATTCCCATTTTCGGATGGTCCCGGCATACCTGAAAAAGTGATAAGAAAAATGTGAACTCACTCTAAGAGTTCAACTTGCAAAGCATCGCAATATTCGAACATTAACGAAGATCCTCCAGAGAACACCTGCGATTTCGAAAAAAAAAACAATGGAGCATTAACCTCTGCGAAAAGAAAAAGGCACTGTATTCATTTGGAAGCTGGCAACATGAGAATAGCAAATAACACTCACCCTTACTGAAATGAAGAAGCGAGGGGACTAATTTCAACAAAACACGAATGCTCAAAAAGGCTACCAAACTTTTAGTGAACATTGTGTTACGAAAAGGTTGGCGATAGCAGTGTAAACAGGAGCTGCAGAAAAGGTCGAAGATGCAATACAGCATCATATAAAAAGTTCTGCGATGCGTAGGCAGATAGCATTCTTTCTCAAGCGCATGGGACAGATAGGAATTCCGTGTATCTGCACTTCGTGAATAACAAAAAACACAGCAGCAAACGACGACTTGGGGCTCGTCTAGCCTGTGAGAACAGCAGACAACATTTCTATGATGAATTCCAGCTACACAAGACCAGTACGTGTAAAATGTGGACCAGTTTAATGGCAGTGCTCTTGTTTACAATGGGAAAAATACGCAATTGGTCCAGAAGGTCGTACACAATTCAAAGTTTGACACTTCTTTCCGGACATGCGTTCGAGCCACTTAGTTGGAAACAGTCTATCGAATCCCATGGTAAAGCTTGACTTGTTGTCTTACCGAAGCTGCGGCCACTTTCAGCTATCTAGCCCTTGATTCTCGCCCCAGAAAAGTTCCTTTAAGGACTGCACAAAAGATAGCAAACAGGTGTTCACTCATATCCCGAGCAAATTCAATTATTTAGTTCCAAAGCTTTTGTAAACCCTCCCTGCTACCACTGGACCTTGCCGATATCATTCAAAAAGCTTTCGAAAGAAAAAACAAGACAAAGGGAGACTCCAAAAAGAACGTCCTGAAATATTTTCGAATAGATCAGACGCAATAAATCCATTGCCCCATCTTTAGAAGGCAACGGTGGGCATGAAAATGATGTCTACACATTGAGGACATTTAGCATTGATTCTCCTGTAGCGTGTAACATTCCATTAGGGCTGCGAGCAAACTGAAGACAAGGGAAAGAAGTGCTGGACCAAAAGGACACTATTTGGAAACAGTAATTGATAGTGGAAATCATAGTGGAAACTTCTTCCTATAGTAATCATAGTGATCTACAACGCTGAAACGATAAATCTCGATCCCAAAGGCAGTACTCATGGCACCCAGTTTCTCAAGCGAACCACATCACTAATTCAGGGATCATTCACATTTTGCAATCGGAGATAGCTCACTTTCACGATCACCTACAGGAACCATTAACTGCAAAAGATCACCTTCAACTCCGACTAGAATAAGGGTATCACCATCAGCTCAGAAACATGGCCAGTGTGTTTCGAGTCTACTCCTGATAGCTAATTTCTGCAAATAGACTAGACGAGAGCACAGAATTCTCTCGGAACGTTATAATGCGATGGGAACTTAGATGTGAAACTTTTCACCAGGATAGCACAAGAAGACAAGCGTTGGAAAACTAAAATCGGCGCTACTGGAGTTGGGGGGGGCCACTCGACAAAAGCATAAGTTGCCCCCAATTTCTGTTTATAGGCACTCTCAAGGTTATTTTATGCCTAGATACAGCTAACTAACTGAAAAAACAATCAAACTATTCCTCCATCAGAATATAACGAGAAATTCACTTCAACTAGACTAAACAACCACTTACGCATATTCGCCTAAGCCTAGGGAAAAAGGAATCTCCTTCCCCAAGGCTTAGGCTAACATAGGATGAAAAAAAAGCACGAATTTGCTTCACTGGAATCGTTTCTATGCAGTATTCGAAGCCGATTCGGCTAGCGCTATGGCTTCTCTGCGCTCTATCCCTGCGTTAGAGACGCAGAGCACAGTGCGCTGGCCCCCCAACTCCAGTAGCACCCTAAAATCGATTAGATTTTGCTAGTTGAGATCCAGTCAACCGAAGACTGAACGGCAAAACCATACTTAGTAATGCACCCATAAAGATAGAAATCGCACTGACTACAGTAGCAATTCAGAAAAACAAAAAATAACCTACAAAAATGCTATCAAATGACGTCCAGAATGACGAGAATATTCCACATAATTACTATTAAATGACGAAATGAGGGAGGAAAACTTCTCGGAACAATGATGACAGTCACGTCGTTAACGATGGCGCAGAAGTTATGAAGCTGGAGCGCACAATCTGCCTAGCATTAAATTTTTCCATCAATATATTATTCGAACAACGTCTTTTTAGCTAGTTTCCATTTGAATTATTACAAGATGATCTAATTTGTTTGCAGTCCATCACTGTTCTGGATGATTAAATTAACTAATGGGGATCTGTTTTAGAAACAATTTTTAATTTTCTTTCATAAACTATGTTTTCTGCCAACGAAATGTGCTATTTTCTTCATTTTTTATGATTATCAACATATTCAATTCGTGTAGTTGGTGATATATTTTTATCTTGCGCAGCACATGTTCTTCGACCCTTGTTGTTGGATTTCAATCTTATGAGGGTCCTCATCTTTAATTTCGTTAAACTCAGTCGATATCAGTCTTGTCTTCGGTTTCAGTGCATGCGTTATACATTATTGTTACGAGCTACAATCAAGCAAGTTCAAAAGTTGATCAGTCACGATCTGGGTGTCGTCGAGCGAGACACCTATACAGTACGAGTGTGCGCTGGATCCGGTGGTCATGGCTTATCACGGTAGGAAGCTGGAGCTTTTGCATTTTAATTAGCCACTTCATCCAGAGCATCGGAATCTTAAAAGAATAGAAAGCATGTAGGGCAAGGAATTACGGAGTTCAATCATTGATTACGCTCTGTTCGGAGTACGCGATTCAGAAGAATAGGGGTGAGGCGGAAAGGAATAGATACATATTGATTTAGCGAATGGGCGACCAGGCGGAAAGAATAAGAAACATACGTATTGAATGGGCTTCGCTACAAGTGGTCGCATGGTCGCCTAATCGATATGTACAGTCCATTTCGGAGCGCCTGATAGGGCGTGGCTTACGGACTTGGGTGAGAGTGTGTCAAACTCTCTCACCCCGCCACACACTCTCACTCTTGCCAAACACTCTCACTCTCGTCCCTCATCCATGTCCTACGCCACGCCCTACCAGGCGTTCCAAAATGGAGTATATATTTTCTTTTCCTGATCGCCTGAATCACATGTGCCACAGTCAACCACTACCTAAGCCACCTGGGAGCAATGGGCTCAAGCTTGCTTAGCTCGAAATGGAGCCATTTCTGAAATCATTTTTGTGTTAAAACGAGTCTAAAACTAGGGACTGACTTTCATGTGATCTTTTCATTTGTTTCTTAATTTTGGATTTGAACATTTTTTCTATGTTCATCATCATTATTTGGAGTTTATTTGAATTTTTCACCTGTATATATTGAAATTTTATTCGAATTTCACGAAGAATTCCTCACTTTTGAAGGCATATTCCAGGATTACTTCAAGTGGGTTAAAGCGCTGAATCATGAAAATAGAGGTGCTGAGAAGTACGTCGATGAAAAGAAGTCCGAAAGAAATTTCCTAAAATTGCACAAAATAAGGCCTGCCATCTGACCTTGAAGAGATTACCGCATGAAAACGAGCCTAATCACATCCCGCTGGATGGTATCATAAGGAACTCTGGGATATGACCTGTTTCCTCATGCCAACGTCATCTTTATCACTGGCATCACTTCCTTATCTTATATTATCACACAAATCATAGGCTTCATTTGCCACGTTGTTGCCACTGTTGCCAACAATCACGTCTGGGGTGGGCCGGCCTGGGCTGCCTGGTGCAATTGCTGCTGCTTGCTTCTTTGGCTGTGCACGCTCCAGGAACTGACACCCACGCCTCGGAAAAGGTACAGCCTACCGGTTGCGGGTTGAACTATCTGACCGCGGCGGAAGCTGTAGTACCCCAATAATCCTGGAATGTGCCTTTAAAGGAATCGGAAGGGGTCCGAAAAAAGAGGGAGATGCAAAGAAATGATCATTTTGTAATGAATATTCAAGGTTAGAAACGATAATCGTTGGGAAAACCCGGATGCAAAAGCGCGGTGCTGTAGTGTACATTCGCATCACATTCGCATCATCACACTGACTTTCCGAGTTGCCCGCTGTAAGATGTCATTTGTTGTCTCGTAGAGTGTATTTTATTCATTGGTGATGATGTAAAAGTGAAACAACACACAGCAACAAACAAGTAAAACAATTAAGTGAAGAATAAGCGAAAGCATAAAAAAAAGGATGATTACAACTAAAACCTAATTAATTTACTTTCGACGTGCTGGCAAGGTGCCTTGTGTGCATTGCGGCAACTACAGGCCACCGCTCCCCCATACCGTAAACCAAAATTGCCCTCCTCCCGGTGTCTTTAAGTGGGACAAACGTGGGTGTTTATTTTCAGAGTTACATGGACTTAGTACGAACATAAGTTGAACTTGCAGGTATGATGGTCGTGGAGGAAATGGAGGTAGCGTCTTCGTGATGGGTGTGCCAGATATGGCCTTTTCCGACATCAAAAAGCGTCTGGGTGGAAAATTGAAGGTGAAGGCCGTGAGCGGCACGTCTAGTCAGAAGGTGAAACTGGTTGGCGACAATGGAGAAGATGCGGTACGTTTTTCATCCCACTTGTGATTATCCGTTCTTCTCGTGATAAGGGGTAAAGACGTGTGAGGGGGAGGTGGCCGAATATAAACGCTTAACTGATAGATTTCCTGTAATTCAAGCCTTATTCGCAGTGGAGCTGACAAATATTTTAATGCGACTGCACCAGTGATCATGAAATGGCCCCTGACGCTTTTCATAATTTCTGACTCGCTGGTCATTGCATGGGTCCATCACGGAATCTCAGGCCGCGGTCATACTTTACGGTCCGGCGGCAGGACGTGGCTGCGTATCTCTGCGTCTCCGCATGCCACTGCCTCGTTGCCTGCGTCATATCTGCATCTCCCCCGTGCCACTCTCCCTCGCTGCTTGTGAACGCGGTCACGCCGGCGGTGAGTATGACCGCGACCTAGAGGTTCTGTTATTTCGAGTGTGGGTGGAGCACTACAAAAAGACCTTGATCTGCGCTAGCTAAATGGAGACACTACAGAGTACCGGAATTCCTCCTGTTTTGTAACCTCAATCGGACGAATTGCAGTTACTACAAGTTCCTGTCGGAGTTGAAGCGGTCGATGAAGATCGAAATGTGCTACTTGCACGATGTTCCAGGCCATTTCAGAAACATCTGATAGCGAGAGGTGGTTGTGGTGGAGATGCAAGAAGTAATTACAAGTGAGTCAACAGCTACAGTATTTGCCTATGACTTGACTTATGGTAAGTTTCAGGGGTGAGCCAGGCGAACAGTTCAATGTATCGCTTCATCTGAAACTCCGTCCCAATGTAGGACTCGTTGGTTTTCCGAATGCCGGCAAGTCGACATTGATGAAAGCTTTTGTGCCACGAAAAAGCATCAAAATTGCACCCTATCCTTTCACGACGGTAGTCTTTGCGTTTTGATCCTTTTCGCTTAGAGCGTTATTCTCTAGAAAACATTAGTGGAAGGTCCAGGTTAATACTGAATACCAACCAAATTTTTGTAGGATTGTTGATGTAAGTCGCCTACGTGGCGCAATCTTCCCCTTATGATGTATATGTTCAGGTTAAACCACAATTAGCTTTTTGGACTCCACAGAAAGGTAGAAAAGAAGAAGAAAGCGATTTCACATTGTCTCTAGCCGATTTACCAGGTAATCCGAGGCGGTTTTCCTTGCCGAAGGTTCCTTCACTCTTTGGATCACCTTAAAGGAACCGGAAGGGGGTCCGAAACAAGAGGAAGATGCAAAGAAATGAGCATTTTGTAACGACCACTCAAGGTTAGAAGCGATAATAGGCGAAAAAACCCGGACTCAAAAGCGCGACGCTGCGGTGTGTATTCGCATCCCATTCGCATCAGTGCATCCATTCCGAGTTGTCCGCTGTGGGAGACGGGCCGTGGGCCAACGTTAGTTGTAGCACCTGACTCCCAGCGCAGTGGAGTGGCCATTCCCAACTACATTAGCATTCATGTAAGTACATCTAGAAACAATATAAGAAAGAACAAAGTAAAAAGTAAAAGAAAAAACAAAATTGTAATAGAAATATCTTCTTTTGGCACCATGCCAAGGAGTCAAACTGGCGAGTTTGTGCAATGGCGGCCCCTCAAACTCGTCCACACTACGTCTGTTCTACCGTAAGCCAAAATTACCCCCTTTTGGTGTCTTTAATCCTTGTATGAATAATAAACTTTATTTTCCATGCATCGTGTTCAGGATTGATAGAAGGAGCGTCACTAAATCGTGGGAAAGGATACAAATTTCTTAAACATCTCGAATTCTCTGATATTCTATTATTAGTAGTGGACTGCATGGGATTCCAACTGTCCAATAATTTAAATGAACCTTTCAGGTTAGTTTTTATTATTCTCTACCACATAATAAAGGTTGTGATATCGTCTCCATTTTCAGACTTTTTAAGTAACAAGCTCTCGTAAAGACCACTTCTACCTTCAGATCTCCAATCGAAGTGGTCGCTCTTCTAAATCGTGAACTCGAAAACTACGATAAGAAGCTGCTTCGAAAACCTGCAGTTCTCCTTTTTAACAAGATTGATATAGCTCCAGAAGGGGTAGGTAGACAGCTCAGGGTAATATGCCTGGCAAGCCTCTCCTGATTCATTTCCTATTCAGGAACCGGAAAAGTTAGTGGAAAAGATGCGTGGCATGGATTGGCCTCAACATGTTCCCGAACAGCTTCGACCAGCAGAACCATTAGCATTTGATTATGTACTTCCTGTGTCAGCAAAATTGGGTGACGTTGAGGAAGTGAAGAAAGCTCTCATTCGGGTATACAAGGCACTGCGGCCCTCTGTGGTTCCAGAATCGACATTTGATGATCAAGATGGACGTCTATTATAGTTTGTTGTCTTTTAAAAAATGATAAACAAAACGTAGCTCTCACTGTGCAATTTCACAAACACAGTTATTGTGTGCTCCAATCATACTTGCAGTCCTATGAGGATGTTGTATGGCAAGAGGATACGGTTCAGAGCTTTGCATTCTTGAAACCATAAAATCCGCCCAAACGACAAAGTCTTCCTACAGTACTCTAGGTCGATCGACTGGAAATAGGCTAATCGCGATGATGTCATTGCTGCTAGGAACACATACAAGGCCGCGTTCATACTTTGCGTTGCCGGCGGCAAGGTGTGGCTGTGAGTATCTGCGTCTCCGCCTGTGCCACACTGTCTCGTTGCTTGCTTCGTCTCTGCATCTTCTCCGTGCCACTCTGCCTCGATGCCTGGGATCGCATCCACGACCTGCCGGTGTAAACATGAGCATGCCTAATATGGAAGTTTGTAGAGGTTCATTGAATTAGCCGAGTATGTCATATCATCTTTTCATCATTTTGTGCCAGAGGCTGGTACGTGGCCGGGAACTAGTGCATGGCTCATCCCGTTAAGATTTATCCACTCCGCAGATCTTGTTCTTGGCCACAAAAGCATAAAGCCGAGTTCACACTTTGCGGTGCCGCCGGCAGGGCATGGCTGCGTGTCCCCCCGCGTCTCCGCCTATGCCACACTATCTCGTTGTTCGCTCTTTTCTTGCACCTCCTCGTGCCATTCTGCCTAGCTGCCCGTGAACGCAGCCACGTCCTGCCGGCGCAAAGTATGAACGCGGCTTAATAGGGCGATCAAGTTCCGACGGAACCGACGTTTTGTCCATAGCTCATCATCCCTGTGGCGTTATTTCTGGCAGTCCATCACCGTATTTGGTCGAGGACCATCTTGCATACATTGTGCTTTGTTCACTCGTTTAATCCTTTATTGATAAGGACTTGTCAGTTACTTCAGTCAGGAAATAGGACAAAAACGGGAGGATTTTCTTCGCACTCCTCTAGCCATTCACTGTAACGTACACGTCCAATTGTAGGTGGGAATCTATAACATCTGCACTTCTATCTGTGAATTTTTCTGAACTTCTAAAGGTCCTCCTTACCTCAGATTCGTTGCAAACATGAATTCAACCAGTTTCATTCCTTTTTCTGAGATACGCATATATGGACTCGGTTTTGTTAGTAATTCGCCATTCTTAATTACGATTACAATTACTAATGCAGACAGTTATCTGCAAATTGGTTTTTTGCAAGAAAAGGAAGGGAAGGGGGCATTGGTGTGTTGAACGGGGAGCGTCAAACATCTTTACCATCTGATGGCAGATTCTCATCTCTGGAGTTCGATCTCCAGCCCAGTACTCAAACGAGAATAAAATGGACGGAAAGGAATGACAGCTGAAAGTTCCGTGTTCCAGCAGTGTGAGAATGGCCTAGCCTACCGATCCACGCACGAAAGCTCGTCGCCCATCCCATACTGTGGATGCCAAATAATTGACAATTTGTTGGGTTTGTCCAATTTGAAGGATAAAGGATAAACAAATAAGTAATTATTAACAAAGAGATAGTTTTTTTGGGGAAGAAGCAAAGAAGTAGTTCAACCTCCGTCTTGCACGTGCCCTTAGACGGAGGGTAAATACAGCGACAACTAAGTTTTTGGTCCTAATCAATTTCTTCAAAGTAGGATGCGCCACGAATTCTAGTACTATTGGGAAACATGGTGGCAGGTGAATGGAATTAGCCTATACAACGACTTGCAGTGGCCAGCCGATGTACGCGTAATTGCTTTTATCTTTCAGGAAAGTCTGGTACCAATTCACCGACCCTGGAGTGATGGAAGGCTTGGTTGGCCTGGGAGGGCGTTGATGAAGGATCTGAGATCCCCGCAGCATGAAAATGGAAGTGCGCGACACCTGTCACTACATCACTTGGGGGTTCATCGACTCACTGTTCCGAATTTGGCCTTCTGACCGGTGAGCAGACGATAGAGCAGAAGTCCAACATGGAAAACATCGTCCACCTTGCTTTTCGCCCTGAATATCCAATTTTTCCTACCAGTTCATGCTGAAAAGTGCAAAACATCGTTCTATACCCTGCTGCTTTGGACGATTTCACTCTATGAACTGACGATGACACAATAGTTTTTGCGTTCAAATATCTGTCAAGGACGACAGACGTGAAGTCCAAACAACCATGTACCACTTCTCTGCAGTGCAGGAACATAATCGCTGAACTCACATCTAAATAGGCATCGGTACTTTATGCTACCGTATTGCAGTTTAATTTCAGTTACTTCGAATAATTCCAGCTGCAATGTGCTCTTCAACCGGAAATGGTCCGTGTTTTTTCAGAAAATCTTCGAGTGTGATTCCTTCAGTGACATCGTTTTCGTTCTGAATGTAACACCATTTGATGTTGAATTAATTGAGAATGTTTTAATATTATGCTAATTGACATCCACATTCGATAACTTGGGATAGATGTAGCCTTCGGAAGTGAATATAATCCAAGAGGAGCCCATGAGGTACCGCAAAGCGGTAAGAGCGGAGTTTTTCAACTAGCGTGATGGGGTATCGAATAAAACCGCGTTTATACTTTGCGGCACCAGTGAAGCAAAGTATAAACGCAGCCTTCTTCGAATTTCCGTGTGGCCGAAGAGAGAATCGTGAGCGACACCCTATATGGACCCTTCTGCACCTCTTCTGAGGACATACTAAGCTACAGAATGGCTTAACAAGCTTCTGCCCAGACTAATACGGTGATTTCGGCTTCTGCTGGTTACACGTGATCCTTCAGTCGGTAAGGTTACGACATATCGTCTGTGGCCCTATGGCACCTTCGTCTTTCACACCATTTAGGCCTTTTAGTTTCTTTTCGAAAGATCATAAGCAGCGACCTGTGAAAAGATCATTGCTGGCTTTTCCTTTTGGATCATGTCCATGTACTCTTTCCTCAGCTCTTCCAAAAGGGCTTGTCGTTCTTCTAGGGATTCATTGACTGTTTCAGAATACTGCGTTGGATCAACTCTAAAAAGCTAACGGAACATTGACATCAGAAGGCCTCACTAGAATTCAGCGCTAAACGAGATGGAAGTCACTATTCAAAGGAAGGGGGGGGGGCAGCCTGATGATTGTTAAACAGTAACATGCCCTCGTATGAATGGGGTGCTAACGACGTACCGCAGATGTCACATATAAAGACTGATTGATCGGTAAACACATGTTGCTGTCCAAATTTTAACGACTGTCCCCCTCCCCCGCCCTTATAGGGTAACATCAAAAAGCGTTTTTCTTGAACAATGTCGAAAGAAAAGCACGCTAACTTTTCAATTGGCCTTCTGGGCTCTAGTGAGGATCCTTCTTTGGGTAGCTGCCGACTGAGATCATCCGATGTTTCCAGATCGTCAATACAATCTGCGCTGAGTTCTCTGATTCCGTGGAAAGATTCTCTAGAACATACCAAATATTACCTGAAAGAGACATGCCGACCGATTTGAGATGAGTTGTTGTTTTTAATGAAAATGGTCCGTTAACGAAGTGTTCACTAGTGCCACCCAAACATGTGAAAACAACAAGTGCGATAACCGCAAGGTCAAGGAACCTTTTGATAACCGCAAGGTCAAGGAACCATTTGAACGATTTTACTACCCTTTATTACCATTGCTTTACTTGTTGTGTTTATCACGTCGAGTACTTATTTCCTTGCAGAAGCGATTACAGCGATTGGCTGCTTGAAGCCAACTATTGGCCGATAGAAGCCTATGTCATTCTGAAATGAATTTTCCAAAAAAATGGCTACTAGCGGCTCATGTAACCACTAAGACTTATGACTGGTTTTGAGGCAGCATTTATGGAAGTGAAATGGGTGGAATTATGGAATTGTAGAAAAGATTGTATATGTATCGATCGGGAAAATTGTGGAAATAGAGAATTTGCGTTTACATGGGAATGTGGAGTGTGGATTCTTCGTTTCTCCATATCTTTGGACTGAGAGGAGCTTGGAAATCTATACGGAATTCAAACAAAGTCAAGTACCGGTTGAGTAATTCACAAGGGGTCTGTTTTTAATACTAGAGGAATCGCTCTTTTTTCCAGAGATTTCTGCTGACAGAAAGGACGGAAGCGACGATAACGTCAAGTTGGAGGTCGCATTTCTCTCATTTCTCTCAACTGTCCTCGACGATAAGCTTGACTCTGACCTAATACCTTTTTTTTTGTAATTCCACGCCTCCACAGTTCCACAATACCGTCGCAAATTCCACGATTTTTCATCCGATACTTATCTTTGCCATTTTCCTCCCATTCCACTACTGTGTGCGATGACTTGTTTAACATATTCCCTATCCTTATCAAACCTTAGACCGTATTTGTGATCGTTTTCTGAGACTCATAAAGACTTATTTACGAGGAAAATTTTCCATTCGAATAGGATACTTTGTTTATTTGAATACGCCTCATGTGCAAGTGGATATTTTCAAGAAAGTGCGCAGTGGTATTAGAATCGATTTGTGTCAACGGGTGGGGCGGGTAGTTACATCAAGGGGCGCGGTGATGATGAGTCAGTCAGTGTGGTGGTCGTCAGGACTTCCTCCAGTGGGTATCCTCTCCCACATTGCCGTTAACCAGCGTGATTCAGTCGTCAAACAGGAACAACTCGCTCTCGCCCTTCTCCACCAAATCTCTGCCGTTCTGTGAACACAACGAGTCTGTCGGTAGCGGCGCATACACCGAGAGCCAGCAGTCTGCCTGCAGCCGTCCCTCAGCTGACATCGATCGAGTCCATCAACAATGAGCCAACCTCCGCCATATTATTCATCGCAACCGACTGGTGTAAGCATTACAAGCTTTTTTCTGGTTTTTTAGTTTATAGATTTTTCACTTTCAACTTAGCCCCAAATTCTTGTCCTTCGCACTATCACAGCTGCTTCTCTAACAGATTATCGCTGTCCTTTTCGCGTACCTTTACTTTTTTCTGCCTTTATCGCATTTTCACCGATTCTTCCGGGCCCCCAATCTTTTCGCATCACACAGGAGAACTTACAAAAGAGTTGATAGTGCGGTTCTTCATCCATATACAGCCCTGCTCTTTCTTTTTGTGCCTCTTCCTTACTGAAGCATGATTATCATTTATCCCTCCCAATCATTCCCCCCCCCCTCCCCACCCTCCAAACCAGGGAAATAGTGGTGTTAGAAGTGCCTTTCACATACTTCCGTCTTCTCATTCCACATCCTTAACCATTTATCAACAGTAACTACTTATATTTTTTAACCAAAACGGTTATAAGCGATCGAAATATCCGAAAAAACGCGTCTTCCCTTGACGTCACACTTGGGGCCTCGTCTTTATCGCTCCCTCCTTTCCGCGGCTCTTCTTTTTATTAATTTTTTCTATTAACTTACTCCTCTCTATTTAATTATCTGCTTGCCTATCACTCTGACTCCTTCTTTGTATGTCTTATTTTTCTTTTAAAAACCCTTTTTCTACTTTCAGGGGCAATATTATCCACAAGGTCATGATCCCTATCCTCCGTATCCACAAGGCCAATACGCTCCACAAACTGTGTAAGTAGATTATTCTTTGCAGTTATTTCATACCATAAAAAACGGTCAGTGTTGATAGATCTTTGCCTCATGAAATTGACCATTCTGTAGCATTTGGTGCATATTTGACCCGTACAACGAATTGCGTAGCCACCCGATGTATGACAATCCCGCTTTATCTTTGCGAGCGAACCCCTTACCAATTCAATAAACCCTAAAGAAATGGAAAATTCACTTACAGTCCATTTCAATTACGGCTGGCAGGGCGAGGCCTACGGACTTGTATCGATCTCTCTCACCCCGCCACACACTCTCACCCAACTCTGTGGGCCACGCCCCGTCAGCCTACGGGAACTGGACTGTAGTTGGGGTCGCATTACTCATGCACCAACTAATAATGAACTCGACACCAGCTGGAGATTTCGCTTGCCAAAGGTTGTCTTCCGCATCAGTCGCGAAACTCCTAATCTTCTTTTAGTCATTCATCACACAAAAATAAATATGTTTAATGATCAGTTAATCTAATTCTACCTTCTCTATCAATCATCAATCAGACTTCGACCCTGAAAACTGGAAATTTGCGGTTCATTCATGATAGATCGTATGTGAAAACAACACAAACGTCATAGCTTCTCGCGCAGTACTGCGTGTGCATGAATGAGTCATAGTGTTTCTTGTTTGCCGGCATTTCGTCACCAAGAAATTTGAAAACGCAAACCAACGTGTCTCACCGCCAGTGTAATGGATTTCCATGCACTAAGTCGTTTTGGAGTTTTTCTTTCTCAAATTTGATTGATGCTACATGCTCAATTGTCGATGCAGTTAGGTGTCCTAACAACGAAGCCTTTCTGGAATTTCTCGTTGCTCGAGAAGCAGACTAAGCAGCGTATGTAGGAAGTGATCAGTATCGTCATCCGCTGTAGTGCAATGGTACGAAGCCATCTGAAAAGACCGAACTCATAAGCGTGGAGCGCCATGTGACATAGAAATTGAAAATGCCCAGATAAGCGCCACCATGACCCCATCTCAAATATCAACAAAGGCGTCTCTAAGGTGATAGGATTGAGATATACAATAGTTGGCCCTTGCAAGCCACTGTATGGGCTACTAAATAGGATATGTAGTTTCCGAAACCAAATGAGAATCAAATGCATGGCGCGTCCTAAGCCCACGACGCTGACGTATTCCTTTTGATACCATTCAGATTGCAGAAAATTAAATTTTTTTTATTATCGCAGGTGAATTGTATTTTGGACTAAAATTTCAAATTAAATTTCAGCTACGTCCAACAGCCACCACCACAACGAGATGACTGGTGGCTGACGTCGCTGTTGGCGCTTTGCTGTGGATGCCTCGTCGGAGAAGCGTGCTGTGATCAACCATGTCTTTGCTGCGTCTTTCCGTGTCCCATAACTTTACCAAGGTTTCGCTAAAACCGAAAAAGGATAAACATACATCAATGCAGTCTAAATCCGTCGAAGGGCCGATTATCCATAGATCTTCATGAACATTCGATCATTCAGAAATTTGCTTTTTTCTCAGTTTTACCTCGTCTCATGGCTTCTACCCGGTAATGTACAAAATATTATACTTTCTGTTGTACAGAATATTTGATAAAGTATGTTATCTTTTTGAGTCTGTTCACATAGCTTATCTTATAGCAGGAATTATATGTTTTGCTGAATTGAGCTGCAACTTCTATCCTCGACGATGAGTATTCCATACTTTTGAAAGCAAATTTTATGAGTGCATTATGTATGTAGGAGAGGGAAATAGAAGGCGAAAATTCCTAGTAGACACTCCATCTCGTCCTTTTGGGGGTGGGGAGAATTCCAGTAGGAGAGTACTTATCGGCAAGACAGGCCTCCTGTCGCCCTTGCTGAGCATAACTACACAATTCTACTTGGTAGAATGCAGATATTAATACCAGTTAATTAGGGGAATACTTAAAGTTAGAAAAGAAGTTATATTACAAAGTAAGAAAAGGAGAAGAAAAAGAAGAATTCAACAGAAAAAGAATATATCACGAATATAATATATACTTTTTCCGTTGAATATATTGTGAATATAATATATTCACAATCTTTACACTAAAACCTACACTACTTTTTTGCTTCTTCCCCAACCCCCCCCCCCCCTCCCACTTAATTTTTCTAAACACGGTTTCCTTGTTTGTAAATGTTTGTTTCTTTTCGGGTGTTAAGCAATGTATTTTTTCGGAATGAGAAAACTCAATCATATTCGCGTCAGGTATCCCTTAAATGTATGATTTTTTATCTGAAAAGATCATTTGAAGTTTTTATGGTTTCGAAAAGCCTCAAATAAATATCCATCAGTATTTCATCGTACATAAAGGTAGTAGCGAATAAATTGAATGCAGCTGTCGTCGCGATGTGTCTTTTTGAATGAGATCATGTTGAAGAATTAGCGCCACCGAACTGCACATCGAACAGTACTTGCAGGACCCGCATCTGAAGCAATACGGATAGCCACGAGAACGAATCAATAGGCAGTAATATAACACAGACCTTTGCTATTTCTCTCGCTTTCGTGCTAAGTTTCGAAAGTCGAAGCGCTACCAAGTGACCAAACATCTCCTCTTCTTCATCTTCGACCCGTTGCCATATGGGCGGGGCAAGAAATCGACTAAAACGGAAGCTATTTTGGGATTCTCAAAAATATTTTGAACGCTGAACTTACGTAGGAGGAATTGGAAGCATGTGCTCGTTAAGACTATATCGTGGCCTTTTTTCTGGTGGAGGCAGGTCACACGGATCTGAAACATTCATTAATCAATAAAGCAATGAATTCAAATAAAAGTAATGAAAATTGGTTTCACTGGGCTTTGACGTTAGAACACGTATAATTAATCAAATGCTTCCACAAATTGCAAAACAATGCCCAAGACAGGAATCGAACCTGTGTCGCCACGGCCACAACGTGGAGTACTAACCACTATACTACTTGGGCCAATGTAAGTTGCACAAGCACACGTTTTCGTTCAGCCTCTTCCGTAAATTACCCGCAACACAACTATTGTACAACCTTCATGAATGTCGGAGCTTTGTTCACTTCCCAGCAGGAAATTGATCAAAATACGTAATTATATTTTATGCGAATATAGCAAATGCAAGAAGCAACACATTAGATTCGCGATATCGTGCTGGTCGGAATCCATGAAATGAACGAGTGAAGGCGTTCGCAGGAGTAACTTGATCAACAAGACCCTCAAACTGATGGGCCCTCATCTAAAGTTTCCGATAACGTCGCGAGCGGACGCGTAGCGGCTGGTCCAGACACGTAAATTCCACTTCAGTGAGACTTATCGTTAGAACACAAACCGCATCGCATACGCATTGCATCAATAGCTTACAAACTGCAGAGATGTTCAAATTTATGAAAAAAGGCCATATCTGTGAAATCTCCCAATTAATGACGCGCAAACCTTGATTAGAAAGAGGCGTTAAAGACGGCGAATTAGCAACAACATCAGTGGTCGATGGCTCTGCTGCTGCTTCCGCTGCTCGGTTCATCTCTTGCTTGATGAACGAGATCGCTGTTTCCATTGGCGAGATATGTCCGTTATCTTCCTCTTTGACAACCACATCATCATTACTGAAATCACTCACTTTACTGCATTCCATGGTTCAAGGGCTGTATTCCCGTCCAAGAACAAGCCAAAAGACCAACTACTTGCAAACGGGTGGGGGGAAATACGCCAAAAAATCGCGTCAGCGGCGTCGCACTCGCGGCGCCACCAGTACGACTTGCGAATCGATTTTGCTCTTGGGAGCCCGGCAGAGCGTGGCTGCGTCACTTTTGCACTTCAGCCATGACACACTGCCTCCTCCAGCCGCGCCACCCTGCCTCCTCCACTTTTGCCACACTGTCTCGCTTGAAGGCCGCCAGCACTACCACTCACTCGCACCCGCCGCGCCGCTCGCCGCGGGCGGCCACGCGATTTTTTGGCGTATTTCCCCCCACCCCTTGCAAACAGTGCATTAGTGAGTGATTTATAGCGCGAATAGGCTGCTCGGACCCAAATGCAAAGCTTCCACTAAAAATCAAGAAACCGGCAGAGATTCAGCTGTTTGGTTTGGTTTTCAAAGCAACCGCCCGACGAGGTGGAGCTGTCCGTGGAGGCGGGACCACGTGGGCTCTGGGAGCAAAGAGCGGCCGATTTCACAGCACACCATCCACTGCAGAAGCGGTATTTATTTTCAAAAACAGACGGATCACCCTGATATATGAAACCAGCTACAATATGGATCAGCCATATATGTAACATGGTAGGGGGTCTTGAAAACACACCTTCGTCATCTAGTCTCATTGGATCAAACAATGTCCGCAAATGGAAGGAACTTGAATCTGATTCCGGAAATCCAGTTATTCATTGTTTTATCTAGTTACCTATCTGTTATTTACTTTGCACTACAAAGTCCTCCCACGCGCGTACTCACTCTACCAACCGATTTTGACAACGAAAAAGGAACTCACGGTCGTTCTTTGGGTACTGTCTGTATAAACCGTAGTGGTTTCTGAAATACCCATGTAGCCGGTTTTCCTGTCATTTTCTCCTTTTTTTCTTCTTTTTTGAAACGATCACGCAAGGTTTTCCATCGAGTTTTCACGTGTTCAGCTAAAAGTAACTCGTTTAAAAAATTTATATATGAGCATGGCGCACATTCTTTGTTCACAGTTTACAGAGACTTTTGTTGCCGTGGTAAATAAGTGAGACAAAAACCAAATTATCTGTATTCTTTCATCAGCTACATCGCCACAGCGACAGAAATTTGAGAGGTTCGTCCCTGCAAACTCACGAGAGGAATCGAGCGTTTCGGCGATTTCTACCCACGCATTGTTCCGCCATGGAATGAGGTTGTATCCTTCATCGGTGTGATCGTAAAGATAGCGTCGCGATTTTACCTGGAACTCAGCATTTTGTTATTTGTGAATAATACCTAGAAATATGGACTCCGTGAAAAAACCTCCACGAAAATTCATTATTTAATTATTGCTGAGTCATGGACAAAAGCTGCGGCTTCTAATGTGATAAGTGGCTCAACTTCTCCTGCCTGAAGCATACGGTTCTGTCTATAATCTGAGATGCCTCTGATATTTCCAATGCGGTCTGTGCCGGTAATCAGCAGCTATCAAGAAGAATGTCCTTACTACTATTATTAATTCGAAGAGCTTCAGATTTGGTGCATATGGGTGAGCACCAATAAAAAGGAGCACGAGCTCGAGCTTTACCACATACGAATATTTTTCATTCAAGGCTTATTGAAGTATCGGAAAGGATCGGAACGAATAACGGAAGCGTATAACAGAAAGGCCACATGAATCACAGCAAATTGATATTTGGAGCTAATTGAACAGCCCCACTTGTTGTTGAGGGTGCCCCACTCTCCACCGCCGGCATGATGCCCGGCACATCGTGCTATACCACCAAAGTCCATGAGGAGGAATGGTAACGCTGCTGCTTTTTGCTTTCCAACTCATGGATGATTATGGATGTTGCTTTTCCGATTACTACCCTGAACTGCAAATCATTTTGCGGGTGCACTAGGCCGCGTTCATGCCCTGCGGTGCCGGCGACAGGGGATGGCTGCGTGTCCCTGCGAGTCCGCCTATTATACCCTGCCTTGTTGCCCGCTCGTCCTCGTGCCACCTCCTCTGTGCCACACTCCACACTGCTTGGCTGCCTGTGAACGCAGCCACGCCCTGCCGGCGCTGAGTATGAACGCGACCTTATTTACTGAACAAATGAGCAGGCGATGGAGTGCAGACGTGTATCAACCGATTTTTCGATACGTCTTCTTTTCGAATGAGACGTAGCATAGAGACAAGAGAAGAGGCTAAAGAAGATGAGATATGAGATTCAGAAGTAAGGGAGAAATCCCGAAAGAAGGTAAAATCAGCCAAGGCAAAGCCTTCTATCCTTGAAAGGCAAGAACCAGATGAATCCGAGAGAATATTTGCGCAGAACTTTCTGGCCCAATGAGGGGTTTATTATGTTTGCTTTCGATGCGGTCGCAATTAGTTGACACTTTCTCCTCTCCTTTCCACCTACGCTTGCGATGAGAGCGCAAGCAAATTTAAATATTAACAAATAAATTCTATGTGTGATAATGCGGGTGTGTGAAAGCGGTCATTTCAGAGCGCAATGGTAAGTAATAAATCTGCTCCCAGAAGAGCGTTCAGTTCCATGGACGTTCCAAAGGGGAGGGGGGGGGGGGGGGGGAAGGGAACACGGTTGGATGTCCAGCACTAACATGCTTCTATTGTAAACTGAACCAGAGAATTAGGGAATTGATTTGAATGGGATTTTCTTGATTTGGATGGATGAACATCCTCCCAAGAGAAAGGTTTACATCGCGCTAGAAGTGGGTGGGTGTCATTGGGAGAGAAAATTCGCGCTGCGGCCTCCGACGTGTGACGCGATGGTGCGATTCATGCGCTTCCTATTGGATGGGTCCTCAAGCAATAATGGTGCTCTACGCCTTCTTTTAGGTGTGATCGCTCCAGCACTCAACAGTAAGCCGCCCCTGTCTCGTACCATTTCGTCGCGTGTCAAACGCGGTCACGCTAATGCTCAGTCCTAATGGCACACACCTCGTTTAAAGTAGATCATTCAACCAGCAACTATTTCCCCATAAGCACAAACCACGCCCCTCCCTTGTGCAGGAGGAAAAAAATGCGAAGGTCCTTTATTGTCACGTCAATCATGGGAAAACATGTCACTGATTTACGACATGTAAAGACATGTTACAGTTCAGTATTCAACAATGCCCCCCCCCTTTCTCTCATACCACCAGGAAATGTATGTACGAAAGTCAAAAAAAAAGAGTGCTTTACAGATTCAAGTGAAGAAAACACGGCAAAAAAGTTTGAAATTACGAATTTCACGATGATTGCTCTCATTCGCAACATCTGGTAAAAAAAGAGATCTATCACTACAAACTACACGAACGAGAAAAATTCTTCAAGAAATGCAATGGCTGCCGTCAGACTTCGCGATTTTGTGATTTTGTGAAACCGCGATTTTGCGGCGTCGCACTTTCGCGCGTGATACTGCGACCTTGACATTTTGCATGGCTGCAACTTCAAGTGCGGAGCCGTGATGACTCCGCAAGTTCGTAGGATCGTCAATTCGCAAAATCGCACGATCGCGAAGTCTGACGGTGGCCTATCAGGGTGGTCGATGAGGCTTGAACAACAGGCCATTCCAGCTAAGTAAACGGATACGCTGGTCACGGCTGGATAGCAAGCCAGCACTGACAGATTACGGCTGTCACCAAGGAGTTACATACAAATGGCTTGACAATGATTTTTATAGAAAAAGAAACCCTAGAATAAGGTATAGAAATGGTTAAAATAATGTCGAAAATGGTAAATAAAATTAATAACTGGTTGACAACAACTACATCTCAAAACTAATCAATAAACATGTTAATCATCATCGGTCACATATCGTACATTCCCATACATTCTATGAACAAGAAGAAAAAAAAATAGATACTCGATGAATAACAAAAAAAAAAGAAAAAAATTGAAAATAAAAGAGGAGAACGAGTCTTCTGCTAGTGAAGTACGTAAGAGAAATAAGAAAAAGTGCACGGAACGGGTGAAAGAGCAAAATAAACATGCAAAAAATGGTTATTATTCCTATGACATTTTTAGTGGCATTTTCTTTTTACCCCTATTATTTCGATATTTTAAGGTCAAGTGAGATTTGCTGTTCTCCTCTTGCTTACCTAAAATGTTTCCAACAGATTCTGATACAAATATCCTATAATTTTGATTTTATTCGTTATATCATCTTTATATCTTTGAGGATAAAAATTCAAACGCAAAAAACTCTACGCACGATAACGATAGACGAATTCCTCACAGGATTCTAAATGTTTAGTAAATCTTCCAAATCACAACTTAACAGTCAAATAATAATAAAGGAATGGTTCAGACTTATTTGAAGAGAAATCAGTAATTTTTAAACCAATTATTTCTTGCAGTGAATATCGTACCTCAGCGATCAGTCGCATATTGAACGCCGGTGTCTCATCCATTCGAACACCTCGACCGGAAGCGATCAAACTGCTTAACTGAAAGTGCACAAGTGACAACTTGAAATCAGAGATTTTAATTACGGGATTTCCAGAAATTTCGGAAAATTTCTTGACAAGTTGTTTCGAATAATTATGTGTATGCTCATGTTGATGACAATGAAGAAGAAGAGATAGAATTATGGAAAATGACTCTTATTTTTTCTTTTTTCTACCCACTAAATCAGCGTTTAGACAGTTCTACGTGGACAAACTTCAGCAATTACAACTCTATTGGATGCGCTTTTGCGTACATTCAGTTGAACGTCTAAAAACATCTACACACCTGTGTAAGTGTATCTTCATCGAAAGCGTCCTTCAGAAGTCCTTCACTGTCTTCAGATTCCTCTGTGTGCTCTGACATTTCTGAAAAACTCTATTTGAAGAAATTTCTCGAAATCACAAAAATGTAATTGATCAATCGATAACAGACAGTGACAGTGTTAGATCGAAATCGGCTTTCGGGAAGCTTTTAGAAGAGATGGCGGGTTCAGAGGAACATAAGCCCGTAATTAAACCTTCCCTGCTGTTACCTAGGATGGATCGAACTAGTAATCTGAGAAGATTATGGGCGAAATCGTGTCTGATGGCTGGCAAGGTAATCAGAGATCACCCCACTTACGTAGGTTCACCCCAGAGAAGTCTAGAGAAGGACAAAGAGTTCAGATGAAGGATGGCATGCAGAGAGCCGTGTAGTCGACCGGTGGGAGATCGTCGTGGCGGTGGCGGTGGTGGCGACGGATGGCAGGCGTTGCAACGCGGCGCGCAACGCGGCCCCCCATCGATGCGGAAGCCGCCACGGAATGCCGCAGACGGCCGGGTGGCGCCCCCGCCACCCGGGGTCTCGACCGCGACCTCCCAGCCAACCAACCACCGCCAGCAGTCTTTCACCTCGGCGCCTCGAACACACCTTTCAATCACAGAAACCGTCGATTTACAATCGTACGCTTCGGTAACCCTAACGGGTAAGGGTTAAGAGGGGGCAAAAAAGGGATTTGGCAGTTGAATTCACATTAAAGTGCATGACCCTTCAGTGATGCGATCAGTGGTGTGCGTAGGGTTATAATGGCATAACTAGTACTCTACAGCAACATTAGCAGCTTAATGGGGATTAGAAGAGGGTTACCAGGGTGGTAAGATGCTTGACCGTCACCAACCGTTTCAGCTCAAAAAGTACGGCTTAATATTTTCTAACCCTTTCAGTTTCATGGCGAGGATTCATTAGGGGACGGTTCATGATCTCAACTTCTTTCGTCGCCCTTCGCAGTCATTTCACGAGGGTCATCGATAGTAAGGACACACAGTGATCCATAGCCATTACCGTATCCGCTACTTTAAAAATGTCCAACTTTGCAAGGCCTCAAGGAAGCTTACTATGAAGTCATGCTCAGATCGACGATAGTGTCCATTAGCGGCAAGGATTTCGCGACATTTTCCTCCTAATTTTCTGGAACTTTCCGTAAGTTTTTCTGACCCGCCGCGCATTCTAGTGATATTCAGGATCGTCTTCGTAGGTGAATACGATTTGACCTATCCAATGGCTTGCGGTGCCAGTTCACCGAAGCCGTGAAAATGAAAGTCTTGATTTGGCCTGTGCGGGGTTGATGCTGAATTCGATCCCCGTACCATGAAAGTGGGGTGCGCGCCACCTGTCATTACACCACCCCAGCCCAAAAGCTAAAAAATAACCTGGTAAAATAGCATTCAGCCGAATACGGAAATTAAACACTATGAGAAGACAGGATCGAGGTACCCAAGACAGCAACTACACTTTTAAAATTAGCCTTCTGAACTGTTGCGTTTACGTATATTGCGGGTCGAATCAAACGAAGCCATGGGATCAAGAAAAAAGTTATGAGGCTTCACAACCGAATAATTATGATAAACAATTGAATGATTATATTACGTTGTTGCAAAAGAAGTGTAGGCTTGCAAGCCTGCAAACGTTATATAGCTCAGAATAAAGTTATTAATCGAAATAAAAGCATTACAACTCAAAAATATTGCGAAAATCACGAGTTGACATATGCAATTAAAATCCAGATATTGGCAAAAAAACACTATGGTGACTTTCAAACAGGATTTTTAAATGGGCTCCCGTATGATATATAACAATATGCAGGAAAGCAACGCTTTATTCGTATGAAATTGCATTAAATACCAAGAAAACAATAATTTGAACAACCTAACACACTGTAGAAGAAACAAAGTTACAGACTATGAAAGAGGAGAGCCTAACAGAGGTTAGAATAATTTGTTCTGCTCTGCCTCACTGATGGATCAATCCTTTAAAAAACAGCCAAGATAGTTGAATTCATACCTGATTTTTCAAGCACTTGATAAGCGAGCTTGACTATGATGAAGTACAAGGGTATAACTCAAGGTTTACCATAAAATTTATGGGTTAGAGGTTCATTAGCACAAGTACTACTCGATCCCACGAGCTGAAGACAGTCATAACAGGATCAAAAGACCAAGTTTTTATCGTTAATCATCTCCTTCCGTGGTCCGCGAGAAGAGCTTTCAGAATGAGGAAGAGAGTATTCTACTGGGTTGAGGAATGAGTTCCCGCCATTTTTTATTTTCTGGGATTCACAAAGTTTTCGCCATCTTTCGACAAACCTTATGCTATATATGTTCGATAGAGCTTTTTTTATACTACAAAATAAACTAATCGTTTTTCGACTTGTCTCATTGCTCAATATTCATGAGGTTAAGAAATGAAGAATCTGAGGGTACAAATTCGCACTCTCAACATTTCCTCCTCTTCATATGCTATCATGGTCAAAAAGGTATGTGCACATGGTTTTGGTAGAGCTAGTGACTATTAAAGTAATTGAACAGACATCTTAAATAAATAGAAATGTAGTTCATTATGCCTTAGTGTATACCCTCGGATGTGCTCTATTCCTTTTCATGGATTTCATCAAAATTTCTGCCCTTACCATTGTTTTCTCCACCTCATCTTTGTCAGCGGCTACGTATTTTTCAGTATAGAAGCACTTTTGCACTGGATATCCTCCCGTCAGATTCACTGCATTCTGCCAACGCATCACAACATGTTGCAGTCAGGTCAGTTCTTTTTTAGGTGGGGCAGGGAGGGGGGCGGGGGGGGGGGGGGCCAAAAGGTCTCTACTCTAAAGCCTCTCTCTCTGTAGTCTTTGTGGTTCAGTTCAGGCAGCACTTCTCTGAGGCTACATAGGCTGTCCCATCTCATTTGTGCAGAGCACTTCTCAACTGTGTGCTAATATAGCTGACGACAGACCTGGAGCTTCTTTGAGATCACGTGAAACCCTAGCTGTGGTCAAATCATGCCCTGCTACTGGCACTCTCACCCGCCGCGCCACTCCCCGCGGGCGACCACGCGGTTTTCTGGCGTAGGTAGCCTCACCCCTACTTCCCTATCAATCCCAAGCAGTCCAGCATAATGTGATAGTCAAGGCCCTTAGTAGGCTTCAGATACAATACGGTTTGATGAAAACGCCACTGAATCGAATACGATTGTATCTAGTAAATCTTATATTTACGGAGTAAAAGTTTTTATATAAATATGCATTTAGACAACACTGTTATTTTTCTATTCCTTGCTGAAGAGCATGGAGGGGAATATTCATTAGTGGTTTCCTTCTGTGGGCTTGTGCGTAACAGAAAACAAGGACCTTTTTGTTACACGACCCCTGCCCCCCCCCCCCCCCCCAAAAAAAAAAAAAGATTCCTTCTCAACCAATGACTATCCTATGTTACGATAATTCATCATCGCAAAGTAATGCTCCACTACATTCCTTCATAGTTCAGAGACGATGCTTTCAAAAAACTATCACAACCATTTCATTTATTAGTAGGCAAGCGAAGAAAAATTGGGAATGAAACGGCCGATACCCAAAATAATAAAATAAGACCCCTTTCCTACGGTTGATTTCGAAAGAGGGCGGATCACGTTGACAAAGGGGGCGGGGCATATTAAAACATGTGGTAGCTGTTGGAAAAGACTGCTCTTACAGGGTCAGAGAACGCTTCTCTTCGTTAGGAATTTCTATAGTCTTCCCAGATCCGTAGCTATCATGTGGCCCACTAAAGGAGTTCTCATCACTCACATTACCCTTACACTATGTAGTTTCAACTTTGTGCAAAATTCGCGGTAAAACTTGTCACTTTAACTACAACGAAAACACAGACAGACATGGCTAATTAGTATGTTCTGGATAGTACCTATAAGCCGATTAAACGTAAAAGAAAGTCGCGGTGTGGTAAACGCTCGCACAAACACAGGAATTCTGAAAACAAACCTTGGCAAGGATTATGAGAACTATTCGAGATTAGACAACGCTAGTGTCTTCGTATTTCTGGGTTATAACGATATTACTATACGTTTAGTGAATTATATTCTTTTACTACATTCCTATTGTTCCAATCGTGCAGCTTCTTTGAAATCGCATGAAACCCTAGTTATGGTCAAATCTTCTCCTAAAGGTGACGAATTCCTCTGTTTTCTCTTCCACTGAAGGTGGAGAGCTATTCTCCAAAGAGGAGATTCGGATTCCTTATCTGAGGGTTCTAATCCCACACAGAAATTCCCTTTGGCTTATGAAATTTGTTGCAAAATTCTGTCAGGATCAGTTATAATACTTTATTACATTCATTTGTATGGCTTTGTAACATTCCAGGCGAAAATTAACGAAAATCCTAGGAAAAGACCTGTAGACTGTGAGCTGATCGTGTTGAACCTTTGTTATCGTAAATATTTAGTTATTCTCATTTTATTTCTTGTAACTATATTATTTTATAGCTTTTTGTTATTTTTATTTATTTTATTGTTATTTGTTACTTGCTTTATTGTTTTTGTTTTTTTTTCGTTTCTTTTCACTCTATCTGCTACTTAACACGGAGATCTATGGCCATCTTTTCACAATGTACAGGTCTTTTCCAAAGATTTTCGTAAGTTTTTGCCTGGATTGTTATAAATTCATGCAATTGAAGTTTAGAGCGTGACATTTTACTTCCTTCCATACATTCTGGAGGATGTTTTTGAATTACTCTTTTCGTTTGTCGGTCCCTCTATTTCGCGGTGCTAGGTTAGCGCAAATTGAGTTTATTTGCTGTCCAAGGGCAACTGAATGTACATGCAAAAAGACGCGAAAAAATCAAAACGGAAAGCTTTGCAACTTTTTGAGGTGTATTTTTCATTGTGACATGCTGCTGCAATCCTTCACAACCTTTTCTCTGGTTTTTAGCATGGGAAGTATGATTATCGATTGACGACCTCTTTTGAAAGATCGGCGACCGGCTCTGTCGAGCAGTATTTTAAAAATATCCCTCAAACTTCAAAAAAAAATTCAACCCAAACCTTCCATTAATCCGAACTATAGTCACCGTCGAGGAATCCCCGACGGAGGTCTGTGCTTGGGTGAAATCACCTACTATCTCATCTATCATGGAACCTTGACAATGGCTTTTTGAAAGCTGTTCACTGGATGCTTCTAGAAACGTCTTCGGATAGAAATGGTCCGTGCTCTTTATTGTATATAAGCGATCACAATGCCACGTGCTAAACGACCTTGAAATGAATTTTGATAAATAGGTCAGACAGTTCTCATTTTAATCCTGGGCAAGCAGGAAGAACAGCGACGACTCTACCATTTTCCAGATTATAAAGCCTCAGTGAGGCAGCCCCGCAGCCTCGCACCTTTATATAAATTGGCGAAAATATGCATGTTTTTCAAATTTCTTTAATAAAACATGCTCAACTAGTTTGAGGTTTTCTTCATGAGCAGAAACTTGTTTTCTATTCCCGTTAATCCTCTCGCTGCTAGTAGTGGGTGTCAAGTTGTCAAAATATGGGAGTCTTATTTCAAGCTGCTCTAGAAACCCTGTTAGGCTTTGAGGCGAGGTGAAGGCGTGGGATAAGGCCATTAGATCGCTCTCCTATGCGGAGCTCTTCGGAAAGGAATATTCTCAACAAAATTATGCTGAACATCGTTATTTAAGCCATCAAGAGGTCTTTGTCACAGACAACACATCACTCACAATGCCCGTAAATTACCGCAAAATTCTGCGTCGATTGTGTAGATAAAGGCTTAAATTACAAAATGCGTGTGAATCGTTTATTTGTTGAAAAAGTAGCTGTTTAAGTAGTCAGGGACCACTAACATTTGAGTGTCGCCTCAAAAATCAAAAACACTTTTTTTCCAATGTCCATTCATTTTTGGCATTTCAATTGTCACCTAAATGAACATGGCAAAACCAAATTCAAATAATTATATCAAGATTGATTCACTGAAATATTCGTTTAGAGTTGACAAAGCCGGGATTTCTATGGTATTTATTTATTTTATGGTTGCTTTTGGAAATCAAACATACTAAATTATACTAAAAATTATTGACATATCAAATTTAAACCTAGTTTACTTTTGAATCAAATGCTAAATTCAGTCATATTGTTAGAACCGTCTCTAAGTGGATCATTTTATAGTGTCGATTTCTGAAACTCTTATTCAGCTAAGGAACCCATTATCAGACCCTATGGAATAGGGCTCACGGTCATTGTGACAAGCGTCCATACGAATCAATGAAAATTTTTCAGAATCCTAGAAAGCTCTGTGTCTCCTTAGCCAACGTCCAATTTAATGACCTCTCATTTCCTTTCTCGATTCATTTCTCGAGCTATGCGAGAATTTGTGCATTAAATGGGAGGACGGCCCCGCTTGTATGATGGATATGTGTGAGAATCCTTTCCGCCGTCGAAGTATCTGATTTCTGCCACTTAAGCTGGACGGCGTCATTCAAGCCTATTTTGGGATTTTTTTCCTTTTGCCGTTCTTCCGGTTCTTTTCTTTGATTTAACATTTCCAACTTTCCATTTTTTGTTTGAGAAATTTTTGCGTTAAAGGGAGGATAGCCGAGTAAATGGCAGGTATATGTGAGAATCCTCTCCGCCATCGAGGTATCTAATTTCTGCCTTTTAAGCTGAACGCTGTTATTCTAGTCTATTTGGGACATATTTTCTGTATTATCTCTCTTTATCCTTTTTTAAATCTTCAATTAATTTCCATTTTCGAAATCCACTCCTAATTTGGCACTTGCACCACGCTTTGGCTGATGGATAGTTTAGCATCCTAATACACCAATGGAAGCTTTCCGATCAGGTCTATCTCACTTCCACGTCACTCCATTTCCATGACTCGCCAAATGTATCCCACGGGACAGCGAAAGAAGAGATAGAAGTGTGAGAAGGGCTATATCGACCCTAGCTGGAGGCCTCGCCATCAAGGCCGACTTTCGTCCCGTGAGGCCCATTTTGAAAGTTTATAGGATGCAAACGGCTAGCTGTATCCGCATTTCATATGAGCCCGTCTCCATCACACGTCTGTACCAAGGCCAAGCATGAGTCGGATAACTCTCAGGGTTGTGGTATTTACGCAAATTCCTCGAAGATCTTCTACTACCAGCCCTTGATAAGTAACTTTTAGGACGGATGAGGCGGTCGTTAGTCGATAAATATATTTATCACTAGGTGGCAATGTCAATAGTATGATTAGCAGTTAACGATCTGAAAGGATTCGGCCACGGAAAATGAGTTTTTCTGTTACCCACATACTTATGTTGTATTTGCCCAGTGTGGGCCGCTTGCAAAGTTTCAGGCGAAAGCATATGAATTCTGCTAAATAGAGCACCACGAATCTCGACGAGTGGGCGGGGCCTCCGATCTGGTGCCCACCCCGTAGTCCGCCGCGGTCTGAGACGCATGGAAGGAGCAAAAAGTTACATAAACAGTCCCACTCTTCGTTCTTAAACGCGGGCACAACGGGACGGGGCTTTTACTCGGAGGTCCCGCCCAACCGGCCGAGAAATCGGGGAGCTGTATCTTAGCCGAATTCTCACTTTTTCGCGTGAAACTTTGCATGCGGCCCTTATTAGACAAATACAACATAAATATATGGGTAAGAAATAAACTAGTTTTCGCGTGGACAATTCCCAATTGTAGTGATAGTCAGCACTGAGGGAGCGTGGACATGGGGGACGTGTTTTCCCGGAAAAATTCGAGTTTTCCTCCACACTATGTAGGCTCAATCCCTACCTCCACTCTTTAACGTATCGTCTCCATCGTGCCAGGATGGAGTGAATTTCTGAGGACAATTGGTGATCAGCGCATGAAGCTGGCTCATGAAAATGACGGACATCGCTTCGGCTATATACGGGGTTCGGCGGAAGAAATATGTGCACGCGTCTTTTTCACATGACAATTTGACGAATCCACTATATCCATCAAGCCGTTCCGACAAGTTCCTGAAATTTCAGGCTAGGAAAAATGCTCTTGACATACACGCTACGCTTTATGGCATAGTTTGATTTCAGTTTATAGCCCCTTAGCTCATGCGTTAAGACGATGATTCCATGGGAACAATTCGTCATCACCGACTTATCCCAAATCGACCATAGTTCGCTTCAACTGGCAGTTCAAGCTTTTTTTCGATCTTCAGGATTCTTCTCAATGGTTATCAACAAAACGAGTGTTAATCGTTGATATTTTTTTAGGTAGCTATTTGAGTAGTTAGAGGCCGCTAGCATTCGAGTGCTGCTTCAAACCTAGAAACATAAATTTTTACAATGCCCGTATGAAATTATTAGGTTGTTGCAAAATCAATTTCGGTTTCAAAGTATGTATAAATAAGTAGATTTTTTACCCTGAACTATTCCATCCCAAGGAACGCCAGGCATACCATTTGGTGGGTTTTTTTCTGCTCTTTCAGAAACTTCTATGAATGTCGCTCTAAGTTTTCCAGCCGGCCTTTTCCAGGGCTGCGTATAATCATGAACCGACGCGACTATCGAGTCATCATGCTTTATGAGTTTAAATTGGAACACTCCGCAGCGGAGGCAGCTCGTAATCTCAGCAGTGTTTTTGGGACGAATTGCCCTTGCGAACGAACAGTGGAGCTCTGGTTTAAAAAATTTGCTTCTGGCGATTTTGATCTCGAAAAGAAGTCGGGTCGCGGCCGCAGGTCATCGCTTAATGATCAAGATTTAAGGAGAGCCGTCGAAGCAAATCCGGAGACGAATACTCGTACGTTAGCAGAAGACCTAGGCGTACATTACTCTACAGTGGCCAGACATTTGCTGACAATCGGCAAGGTGAAGAAGATGTCGAAGTGGGTGCCTCATGACCTGACCGATGAGCAGCGTCTGGCACGTTTCGACACCTGCTCTAATCTCCTAGTTCGCCATAAAAATGAGCCATTTGTAAACCGTATTATAACTGTAGATGGAAAATGGGTTCTTTATGATAACAGGAAGCGGGGATTAGTCTGGGTAGATGAGGATGCTCTTCCAAAAACTTTTTCTAAGCCCGACCTTCACCCTAAAAAGGTTATGGTTACTGTGTGGTGGTGTTGTAAAGGTGTAATCCATTACAGTTACTTGCAACCTGTTCATCCAGTCACAGCAGAGTCTTACTGTTGTGATCTGGAGCAAATGTATAGAAAGCTGCAAAAATTGTGGCCGGCGGTGGTGAATAGAGGAGGGCCGATCCTGTTGCAGGACAACGCAAGGCCGCACACCTCACAAATCACTCGGTAAAAATTGACCCACTTGAGTATAGAAGTTCTCCCTCACCCAGCGTATTCTCCCTACCTTTCCCCAACAGACTATCACTTTTTTCGAGCCCTCAATTCTCATCTGCGTCAGAAACAATTTACTAATTTAGACGATGTTGAATGTGCCTTCCTTGACTTCGTTGATTCTCGTGATAGTAGTTTTTATAGTGAAGGCTTAGATTTATTGCCTGTTCGTTGGCAAAAGTGTGTAGATTCTGATGGTTTTTACTTCGATTAATAAACTTGTGTTTAAGCTGAGTTATAGTAGTTTGAAGTATGCGGTCCATTTACGAAATTAATTTTGCAACAACCTAATATTTTAGCATTTCGAATGTCACCTCAAGCTGATATGGCAGAAGGCAAAAACGAAAGCAAAAGGAAAAAAAATGAAACAATCGATAAGTGATAAAAAATGCATGTCACTAGTCGTCAGGTTTCCTACTTCTAAGATTCACACGGTTCTCTGGTTCACCTTTTCCATTGTGTCGCATTCCATTTTGCCCCCCGTAGGCAGTCCCCATTCAAAAGAAACTTTCGGTTTGGCAGTGAGCTACCCCAATTTGTAGGAAAAACCTCTGCTACAGCAGCAAATGAGCATGTTACTCCTTACAGCTCATAGGTACATATTTTTTATGAAATATCCATGACTTCCAGCGAACTTCCAGATGTCGAGGAAAATAGCCGCTTCAGTACGATCCCCTTCCCCTCTACGGTGACCAAATACGACCCCCTTTTCTGACCTCTACAATACCATTAACCGTTGCCTGATTGCATAGTTGCAATGCGTTTTATTGCTATATACCCTTTCCTGAGGCAAAAAGACATCGTTTTCCATTTTGTCACACGGATTTGGTGAAATACCCTTTGCTTCTTATCTGATTATTGAATGTTCAGATTTCAGTGCTTTCGCTGACCTCTGAAGGCACGATACAGTACCTTCCTATCCTGTCAAATACGACCCCCCGTCCGAGAAATCCTAGACTCTTAGTGAACCCTGATGCTTGCAGCGGTTGCACTAGAGTAGACAAGTGGCGCCGCTCTCACTATCGTTGTCGAAGTATCAGATCTTGGATCAGTACCCAGAGCCAATCAGGCCTTTCAGCCTTCCGAATCAGATGAATTGGTGCCTAACTTGCATAGAAAGTTGAAGGCGGTGAATAGGTCTCTGTTGGCTTCGTAATTCATTGTACATGCGAAATCCCTTCCAATAAGCTACTACGATTTTGGGTGGATGTTGAGTGCACGGCGCCTCCCGAGATGGACAAAATAATGTCCAATGACTTATACTTTATTTTATTCATAACTGAGAAACTAAAGGGAAAATCCCGGAAGTTGCTGAAACCCCAATGCGGAAGTCACTGCCAATTTTTTTTCGTCCAAAATTTTTCTTAAAAAGAAAATGTGAAAAGCTCTAAAAATGTCTTCGTAATTTATTCACTTCCTTTCATTAACCAATTCATTTTTCTTTCCTGAACCAGCGAGGGACTCGTTTCGCATGCTGGTTCCTGCAGTCTTGCATAAAATTATCTATTTTTGAAGAAAAACTATAGCGATGAAATCACCTGAAATTGAATTGTCATACGGTAGGAAACTCCTCTTGGTGATGTCACCGGGGGGTTTTTCTAACAAGCCTCAACAAAGCTTTTTCGCAGTGAGCTTGCGAGACGGCGTTTCCGATTCCCCCTGGAGACATGTCGACTACAAAACGCTTCAGAGTTCTCTCCTTTGCTCCCCCTTCTCCCATCAGCCACTACTGCCTCTCCGCTCACACACAGTGTGCCGTCGTTGTCGTCGTTCCATTCGGAGGCTCGATTTCCCACATTCGCAATTAGAACTTGTTATTAATTGGTGAGTGTCATTATGGCTACGACGGGGATTTTGTCTCCCTTGCAGTGTATCCGTTTCGGTCTCATTTTCCAGCCACGTTCACTACGAGCTCCGCTGAGCCTTTTTTCTACGATGGGAGCGAAAACTATGCTTTAGTTCATTTTAAACGTGTGTACTAGTAGTATTGGGCATGGCCTAGCTCGCAACAGGCGGCAATTCGATGGCCGCGATAGCGTCTGGGGACTTATCTGATGCGATCCTTCCCACCGGGGATGAATTTCACGAGCCTCTTCCAGCTGCTCTACTATCGAGCTGCTCATTGGATTTCGTTCCATCTACTTTGGAGACACTCCTATTCAAGTCTTTCTTGCGTACTCATATGGGGTATCGAGAAGTATCGACCATCCTTCACTTGGGAATTCGGAATGAATTGGAGGCCAGCATCAGTTATTCCACGGAATCTCGGCCATATCGAAGTTTGCCAGTCATATGAGCGGTTTCAGTTGACATCACATGGTTAAGCTTCTCAGTGCCGTTTTAACTATAATTTCTCTGTTACCCTTGCGTACCCCTCATCTAACAGAGCACCTTCTATAAATTTTTGCTGAAATTGACCTGCTCTATTCTTTTTATTCTACCAGATCTTCATTGCATTTTAGGGGGCCATACTGATGACGGGGGGGGGACAACGTGCAGAATGTGGATCAGTAGCATGTCATCACAGAATGGCACATGTATATGTATATCTTCAGTCATCTATGACACATTTTTCACACATCAATCATGTAAAGGCATGTTACTGTTTAACGTCCGGCAAGTTCTCCACCCCCCCCCCTGTTACTATAAGACCCATATCTGCTCTTTTGCCTGCGTATTCTGATCCTTCTGACTAGCAAATCCACGCTCTGTGGGACAAAAGATGACCCAGCGCTTTTCGATCATGGCCATGAGCATGACAGAACAAAGCGATGCCCGAAATCCAATTTAAGGTGGCGAGTCTGGCAAGACAGAAAGCTGACTGCTTACTATGCCAGCCTCCGAAGGGAGGAAGTACTAACTCGATTTTCAGCAATCAGGCTTCCATTCTTGTGTGCGTCAAGCGCGCACCGTCAGTCTCTGATTGCACGCACTCGGCGGCCAGCCCAAGTCCTGGACATCCATTCGGTCTCACTGATGGCTGAGTGGCTGACTACCTCTTGAGCAGCTCTATCGCGCCATCGGCTTAGCTCACAAATCTGACGTCGACACCATAAAAATTAGCTTCGTTCGGTCACCAATTACCGCTTATTCAGCGCTTCTCGGCATTTCTCAAGCCTGCGATTATGCTGATTTTCTGTCCCCAGCAACCAACGATTCTCGAAGGAGAAATTACCGACAGCTATCTCTCTGAGCTGCAATTTCAGCTGTCCGAAGATGAAGACTCGTCACCGAGCCCATCCCGGGGGGAGATGGCTGAAGCGCTGGCTGAGAAATGACGGAAGCGCGTTTCAGCCTGAAACTCGTATTTCAGCCTGCTCACTGCTGGCTAGGCGCCAACTTCTCATCGCTCCAATCGCAACTCGTGGCTCCGCCCACTTTCGATACTGTGTGTGTCTTTCAAGGTGTCCGCCGGCCGTGTGATAACAGATACCTTTTCTATTTTTCTTGGCATTTTGTCAAAAAACGCTTTCACTGCATCCAGCATCGGCTGAAGAGCAACCGCTCTCATCCTATTATGCTAACGTCCTTCGCGTGCTTGATTACCATTTGTCGTTGTCGCGCGAATTCCGCAGCTGATTGCGATGATTTTGCCGGGATTTTGAATTCTTTGCCTGAAACCTTAAAAATTCCACCCTTTCGAGGCGTCGTCGTTACCTTCAGCTAGTCAATTATGTGCATAGATAAAGGTGGGTATCGTCACAGCGGGAGAACAATACATTGTCTCCACCTTTTGTTAGCACCACCACGATGCATACGTTTTCAGAGCTTCGAACTCATTTCTGAGTCTTTTCCAGGATGCCGTTATTTTAGCTTTCTTCTAGATTAACTATATGATCCGCTTTCTTATCATAGTGCTAAGAAGATAAGCCCGTCCGTCAGTCCTACGGCTCCCACTTGTCGATCCACAATCTGAAATATGACTCCTAGACACTGATTTCTTTGGCAGTTTGAGTGGCTGTAACTGCAGATTGGAATAATTGTTCTACGAAAAATTCTCTTCCAAATGCGATCCTTTTCTGGAGTTTCTCGTTTCATATGCTTTATTAAAGTTACATACGGGGGGAGATTTCATTTCAACAGCTGATACAACAGAGGATATGAAGAGCAACGTTTTCCATCGTATTTAAAATGAACTCGTAAATCTTTCCTGTTCTATTCCTTGACTGCAAGACTCAGCGTTTAAGCCCAACGCTAATTTTATCTCTATTTTTACAAGCTTTCGTGGCTCAGGGTATGCCGTGACTAGAATTTTTTCCATTATCATGCCGCTCACTTCTAGTTAACCAACACTAACCAGCCGACTACCTTTCCTTACGAAGAAGCAAGTATGGACGCTATATTTGAGGGGGGGGGGGGGCATCCTATTGAATTTTGGTCAGTGAATGGAATTTGGATAGCAACATTAGCTTTACAAGACCATACATGTACATATATGACATCTACGTAACATTATTGGCTCTTCAGTCTTGTAAAGACACGTTACAGTTTAACTTATGACAAGTTGTCCCATCTTACCTACAGTTTAACATCTGACAATTTGCCCCATTTGACAAGTTGTCCATCTTATTGGCGAATCACCAATTTTGCCTTCTTTTTTGAGAAATTTCACAAAAGGGTAAGTATGTTAAAGGCTACATATTTGTATGCACAGGCTTCAGTGATTCTTTTTTGCAAAATTTTTAGAGCTTATCTTATTTATAGCCGTTTTCGGTTTGCGAACTACACAGTAAAACAAACCACTTTTAGAGGTATTGCCGAATTTCCACAGTGATTTGCGTACAGCAAAGAGTTTTAAATCATGCTGCTCCTCCCAAAAAACCCAAAATGTGACAGGTTCGCTGAAACGTCGCTTACATGTGTCTTTATATCTCACTTGACATAAGATGAACAAGATTTTATGTTATCGGTGGCTGGTTTGCCTCATAGCCGTGAATGAGTGTACCCATAGCAACTGAGATGTACAAGTACAAAGCTGTAATTTGTGAGAAGAAGGCGCGTGAGATTCTTCTATGTGAGACCGAAATGCTCACGTACTCGTATAGTAGTCGAGTGAATTCCAGTTTCGATACGACTCACTAGAAAGGTCGTCGTAATCAATGTTAGGGAGACTGATGTCCGTACAAGTGCTCCCCGGGGTCCATGCAGAGGGGGTTGTGTGTGTTGTTGTTGTTTTGAAGTTGTGGAGCCATCTGAAAGCAAAGCAAAAGCTATTTTCCACTGTGGAATTTTCGATGAATTGCTAGCATCTTTCGTTGTTTTGCGAGAGAACTGGGGTCGGAAAGTAGCTCATGGAAGGGTCCACTTCTTTTGATCAGTGACCTTAAAGACATGCCGACGTTAAGGTGGTGGTGCATCAAAAGTAGGACTCGCGATGTTAAATGTTAACCTATGTAAAGTAGGCAAAAAAAGGCCCACTCTACCCATAGACTTAGCCCCTCTCCATAAATTATGCGAGAGAAGGACCACTCACCGCAAAAGAATGGTGTATTGGCGGTAGGTGTAGGAACAACAGTTCGGCTTAGAGAATTAGTGGTTCCTAGGTGGATGCCAGTGGACCTTTTTTGCATGAGTGAAAATGTTCCATTCACCCCGGGGAACCTTTCCAAGAGCGTGGGTCAGGACTGTCGAACTAGATCATGCCACGCGATATACATCGGAGTCGCGCCTTCGCATACATTCAGTTCACAACGAGAGCGACAAGACACATAACATGCGCGGCTGCGCAATTCTTGTAGCCCGACTCCTAGTTGAACAGCAGTCCTGACGCACCCTCCATCCCTTAGACTTAAAGACATCGGAAGGAGTAAATGTGGCAGATCGCGAAATATGAAAGTAAACTTGCTTAGCAGTGCAACAGCAGAGAAAGAATGAAATAAAACGGAAAAAAACAGAGAAACAGAAATTCGAAAACCCCATTTCCTCTTGCGTCGCTCTGCGTCATTAGCCGGGGTAGACTGCAGACAGGCGAGTGGCTGAATCAGTCATCTGCGAGCGTTGTCCCGCCTTCAGCGGCAACTCACCCGGCTGATGAACTGCAAACGACACGCCCTGTAGCGGGATCGTGAGACCCCAAGTCGCCTTTTTCAATGTGAGTTTCGCTAAACATCACCTCTACTAAAGTGGGAGGTTGGTATAGGGAGAACATGTAATCTCAGTACTTCTTTCTCTTTATCCCTCCCGGAGCTTTCGAATAAAAACCTTTGTCTCCGAGATCTAGTCGCTTTCAGAGTCCATCGCACAAACCTGAAAATCTAGCAAAAACCATTTTCACCCCTTTTCCCCTTCACACAGAAATATTACCCACAAGAATGCCTTACTTTGAAAAGCCGACCATCAATTTGTTTACGGTAACCCAAAGGTATCAGTGAATTCTTTTGTGGATAAGCGCATTAGAGTGCGCAGTCTTAGTTAACGGAAATTCACCGATGTTAGAAGGTGCTGTTACTGTTGCACTGCTCAAGATGTAATTTTCACGCGGGTCTCATATATATCGGTTACTGAATACAAATCCTGTTCTCGTAGTAATGCCCTGCTTGAAACCACAAACGGCTTCTATGTTTGTAGGACAAATACAAATTCAGGTGCCTCTCTGAGTGGATGGGTCAAAGATATTTCCTGATGAAAAATGTACATCCCTGCTTTATAGCCTTGCCACATTATATCACTTTAGTTTTCCCTTTTGTTGCAGAACGGGTGCAAAACATGGGAAAAAATTGAGCGTCCTGAAGAATTCCGAGAAATTTTGACGCATAGAGGAGGCACTTGTCCCTATTTGCAAAATAAAATTTCGTGTCGATATCGTAATTCCCCGGTGTCGCTATGGGAAATTCCAGAAGATGAGTTAAAAAAAATAGAAGGCATAGTTGAACCTCATTTTTCAGTCATCCATTAACTACATTAGAGGCAGTTATAGTCGTTAAGGTATTTTTGCGTTCAGAACCGTACAATATTCATAATATCAATCGATACACATAAATCTAGTGAACGGACACATTAGGAACTGAAATGATCAGCTTTACCTTGATTGCCCCAATTGACATGGAATGAAAATTGACTCCTTGCAGCCGCACCTTCACAACGTATTAGGTCGCGTTCATACTTTGCAACAGCGATGAACGCGACGCAACCGCAACGCAGGCTCTAAGATCCGCCGACTTGGGTGTGTTGTTAGCGGGGATGGCTTTGCATGTGCGTTCCGTCAATCTCGATAGGCGATCCTAAGTACGTACTACGTACCGGTTGCCCAGCACATCTGTCGGTTTTAATCACCATCTAGCTCCCATCGCTGGTTCATAAACGGACGCATTTTGCTCATTCTTTTGTTCTCGTTGAAGTTTTAGTCAATCCCACAAGCTATCTTTTGGAAGCACCACCAGGGCTGGAGAGGAAGTGAGAACTGGTGAAACTTATTCTCTGTGAACGAATGTTCTAGTGAAGGGAGTGACATGTGGTGAAACTACAATTGAAAAAGCGCGTCTAGGTTCTTTCTCATGAGCCCACGTATATGCCACTCACGCTGCCTCGCATCCGGTGGACGAGTTGCTACGAGGGTGAAGTAACTTTCGCGTCTGGCTAGCCTAGGTCTAGCCCTTCTGCATATTCCTCCGGAGACTCACCCCGGAGGCTAGTGATGCAGGAAGAGAGAAGGAATAAGAAGGAGGGTTTTCGGGCCCCAATTTGTCGAGTTCTCAGACTTTTATTCCGTTCTCGTTCTTTATATTGTTAACTGCTGATAACTTCGACTTTCATATTCCTCAATTATTCTGCAATCTACCAAAATTGCTATTAGGGGTGTATTCAAGAAGTACATGTAAAAAATTCAGAAATCAGTGTCATGGCACATAAAGACAGTTATAAACAAAGAAACCGTGTTCATAATTGCTTATGTGTCCACAGGGTCTAATTCATGTACAAATGCTTTTTGTATGCATCATTTATTCTTTGAGAAATGCGCATTACCGTAGTTCCTCGAATATTCCTGAGCACTTTAATATGTTATTCTGCTCGTTGTAAAAAGAATGAATTGAAAATGAGACTAGGCGAACAAGCTCACCAATAAAATGCTGTTCATGATGTAAAGGAGGTTGTACCATTATTGCTTGAAAATCCTCCAATCTATTAATACCTGTTTATATCCCATTCGCAATTATGTGTCAAATTGCATAATTGCAGGGGCATAATATACGAACAATAAGCTATCCTAGTGGCTGCTTGGCTATGCTATATACAGTATATGCAAATTCAAGTAATAATTTCGGAGGGTGATGATAACAGTTTTGCATGATATACTTTCGAAACAAACGTTATCTGAAATGAAATGTCTCTTTTCGACTTGAGAAACGGGCAGGGGGGCCGAAAGCTCGCTAATAGGCTCGAATCTCTTTTGCAATATTTTTGTGAAACCTTTGCGGGTCTTCTGGAACGAAATCACGAAGCTTCGATTATTTTTGATATTTGTATTGGTACAGGGCTGCGGGACAGAGCAATATGTACTTCCGTAACACTATAATGTAAAAACATAATCAAAAAATATCAAAAAAGATTTTAAAATTGGCAACCTCAAAAAAACTTCTGAATGTGTTGATATTAGCTCATATATGCACATTTCTCTGGAGCAAACTTTCGAAACTTATGGCTAGTATCGATCAAATCGATCAAGTGGTATAATGACCGGCAGTGGTTTCAGCTAAACAATTTCACACAGAATTATAACGAAATATATTCAACTTTTTACATAAATGATATTCACGTTGCGTGCGTTATCACTATCAAAAAGGGGGGAGACCTTCGATAGGATGGCACAATCATTTCATGTTACCGATTCACCTCTTGAATTTTTGTCAGTGATGGTGCCTCCCTTCCGTGTCTGGTGAATGAGTTTAACGGTACTGATTCAGCCTCATAGTGTAAAGTAGGAAGTTGTCAGCATATCCCTACTCCTCTATGGAGAATCCTGCTGTGTTGCTTAGAGAAGATATGACACTAAATCGCATCATTGGTGCGTCTTATCGATATATCGGAAAGTGTAAAAGAGTGGCGCATTCCAGATTAATGGATCACTGCCGAAGACGGTGGCTCTATCTTCCAAGATAAAGTGTACATTACTCAATGCTAAGTTGAGTGAATGGGGGGAAGCAAATAAAATGGTTTGGGATAAGCTCAGAGAGCTCGTTCGCAATTCAACAAAACGTTTATGAATGGATACCATGAAAACAGAATACGGTAGAATGAAAGACAGATTGATGACAGGCATAGTCTTGGCTTTCAAGCACTTCATCAAAGCTGCAGCATGATGCCTCATCACCAGAACTGCCAATCCCATGTTGTGTGCAACGATTGCCAATTTTCGTCCAATATAGCATAATTTTCTGTTCCTTCTGTTCTTTCATGCTGATAGGGATACTGATCCTTATGCGAAGTACCTCAGAATAAAACTATCTTTTACCTTTCCTCAATTTTGAATGAATTGAACAGCCAAATACCTAAAACAGTGATTAACATAGATATGTGTTTAGGAAGAGGCTTACATACTCCACGCCTGGCCACAGAGCGCACTCTCTCCAACCTCCACAGGGACCAACAGTTATGTTCAAGGATTCTAATTTTTCAGTTGGCCTTATGAAGTAGGATGTTTGCTACTTCAAAAGGGTCACGAGTTCTACAAAAGGTGCACCATTTTGAGTGTTCTTGCTTTCTGAAGTCATGTAAATGCCAACGGTGATTGCGAAAGGTGACTACTTTACAGCAGCATGAAAATGTGTTCTCGGGTCAGTTGTGCCCGAAATTTTGCGCATTCCTTTCACAACGGCACGAACTCACGAATATCGCTACTACTCATTGCTGGATTTCGCGACTCTACCCCGAGTTACCCGCCTTTAAGTCCGCTGGATTTGTTTACATGATGGATAGAGAAACGGTAATAAAAGTTTTTGGCGTTGATCAAACCCTTGTTGGGATGCGCCACGCACATTGTTCCATTTAGAATTGTGGTGGCAAGTGATTGCGATATGGCCTATCAATGACATGCGAGGGCCTGGCGATGGCAGCAAGTCAGAGCCTTTATCTTCTTAGACGAGTCAGGTACCAATCTATCGACCCCGAAGTGATGGAAACCTTGATTGGCCTGAGCATTATTTGATCCCACATCGCGCCAAGGGGAGTGCGCCATCTGTCATTATACCACACCTTCGCCCTAAGAGGATTAAGGAATAAAATTGTGAAGTTTTCCAGCGTTAATCAATCCCTATTGTGGGATGCGCTGAAGCTGATGCACACATCACTGTTTGTATAATCCGAGGCAAATTGGTACCAATTCAATGACACCTGAGGTATGGAAGACTTGATTAGCCGAGGCAAGCGTTGATGCTGGAGATCGCCGCACGATGAGAGTTGCAGTGTGCACCACAGTCACTATACCACCCCCGAAGCAGTGATATCACCTGAGAATGTTGGCATTCGATACATTCCTCGAATGGCCTCTTCTATTAATATTTAGGGCCAATTCAGATTATGTTGCATTGAAAGCTGTCATCGAGCTTGAACAATTTGATTGTTTGAAGGCAGCATAAGGGGTAATGTGGCTATTGAGGAATCCCTGAAAGAAGTTACTCACATGGGAACTATGAGCCTAAGAAGGCTATTTGTGGCGAAATCCCGGTGAAAAAGTGCGCTTCCGAGCTGTAGAAGCGGCGCAACGGATAGGAGCTGCCGCCTTTCGCAAATCGACCCCGCCTCCTATCGCCGTGATACCTGGTCGGCTACGATGAGAGCGGCCAAGGATATCCGGTAAGATCGCAGGTATTCAGCGCACTTTCGCTGTTTCAGCCTGAAGTTCACTCCAGTAAATAGATGCTCTCGTATCTCCAAACATACCCTCGTGTTTACTTATTGTTAGCAGCATGCCAATAAAAATTTCGTTTGGACTACCCACCTCTTGACGGACAGATCGTCCGCTTCGAGAATCAGCAGTGGAAAGGGGTCCTATTTCTCGGGTTTTTGGCCAATTCCATCCGTTTTTTCACTGACCTGTTACTAGGCATCTCGACTTTCAGATTCACAACTTCTTTTACTTTTCGTCCAAATTTCCCTCAATGCTGCCTTCGAGAAAAAGAATAGTAACACTGGCGGTGACGGCATATATCACTGCCACAAGAATGGAGGATCTGGCGCAGAGCTGATCAAGCCTTCAGAATCGTTGTTCTGTCTTCGTCTTTCCTGAAACGCCCAGCGAAAAATAACAGCAATAAACTCAACTGTTTACGACGCTGAATAATATGGGCACCCAATAGCATTTTAATTGAGTTTTCCCTGTGTTTCTTGACTCCAGCTGATTCTGCAATTATCCGAATTTGAGAGAGTTTTGTTTCTCATCCAGTAATTATTTTGATTTCAAAAAACTGTTCAAGATAGAGAATACCTGGGTGGACTGCAGACCCAGAGCAAGCAGATAGAATCTACTCGCTCTGGGTCTGCAGTCCACCCAAGGCAACGATATGGGCCCGACTATGCTTCTATAACAATTTCAATAACCATATTGATGGGACCGAGAAGGCGCAGTAAACTGGCCACGGCATATCTTGGGACTTTGAGGGCACCAAAGAAAGTTTATATCCCTGAAGGTTGAGTGACAGCGTTCCTGTCCTAGAGGATCAGGAGGCGAAAAGATTAGGATTGGGCAAACCAATAGAATTTATCGATGATCCTTTGGGAATTCCTTTGGGAATTCGTAAAAATCGAATGAAAGCTCCAGGAAACAGCTTATTTTGGAGTTCTATATCGCATATGGTTACCAAGTATGCTCTAAGCCTACTCTTATGATGGCGTCACTTCGAGCTTGAGTTACCGACTGATGTATGCTTATTGTGATTTTTTCAATAAACTTCAGTCAACAAGAGCTATGAAAATATTCAAAAATATTTAATAAAATTTTCAAGATGTTGTTCTATCGTTTAAAACAAATAGAGAGGATTACTCACAAAAAGCTCTCAAGAACATCGGTTCTCTTGAGGGAAGTGGGGGGCGCAAAAAAGTCGTAGTATTTAGGCATCGAATTGTTAGATCAAAATGTCCCTCGACCGTTATCACCACCATATACGGTTGCTCTTTTCCAGTTGTTGTCTTCTCAGCACCTCAGTAACGATGTTATTTTGATGAGATCTGATATACACAGACATAGATCTTCATAACGAAATCGAAATTCGAATTCAGACATGGTTACATTGGGGGTTGCACGACCAAGTGTATGACGGCAGTTCCATGCTGAGTTCATCTGCCCATAAAAACGATTTAATGCTCTTTAATGAGTTTTCGGCTCTTATTACGTCTATATTTCCGAAAGTTCAGTGTCTCCTGATGCTGTTCTGAAACTTCTCCGAACGTCTGATCCGATATCATAACTTCATTGTAATTTCTTTCCTTTTCATTTACTTTCCGCCAAGTCGTTAACAGTTAATCTTGTCTAGTCCTTACTCGACTAAAGGCAGCAGCACTATAGGAATCTCTACAAGTTTTGGTAGCAGCACATGATTGCAAGACAGTTTGAATACAGCAGACAGGAAAAAACCATTTCCATTTTATGTAACATTTATATACTTTTCGCTCCAATACTCGACGCTGCAAATGGACGAGATGCAGTGGATGAGATGTTGCTCTATGATGCAAGTACGTGACTTTATATTATGTGAACCGTCCGCAGAAGGCTGTGAGCGAAAAACTGAAAAGGAATTGTTATACTTGATAGAGACGTGAGACGTAGGCTCCCTCCCAAACACTCGCATGGGGAAACGAAGATATCGCCCGGAGGCATGCATCTGTGAATGAAACTTAGAAGCAGAGGAGGCGTGTTTTGTAGTGAAGTTCGCGTTGAAAAGCTCTCCCTAGAACTCAAAGGAGTTGCGCTCCGGTCGCTCGAGTTATAGCGGCCGAGCAGCTGTGGGGCAGGCAACGCTCACCAATAACTGATTTAGCTATCTTATGTAGAAGTCTGCAACGCACCCTTCAGTAAAGCAGAAAGAGCGAAAAGACGTTTTCGATGATAGCAGCAGCTCTATTTCTTGTAGTTTGACAGTTTCAGAGAGTTTGCACTACTTCGCACCTCTACTTTAATTTTCCACAATCATTGAAATTCGCCTGGCAGCGTATTCAGACAGTGTTTTTGCAATATGACGCTTTATTGCTCATTATTATCAAATAGCTTGATAGACTTTATCAGTCGCCCTTGATTAATAATCAAATTTAACTACTACTTCATTTCAAATGACTCGTTGGCTTATAATTAATTAGGCACAATAACTCTTCTGCCTCAAGTGCTGTTGGCATGCCATGATGAGTAGTGCAATCGGTTTTGCCCTTCTCCATCTTCTGTGAGTGCCGTTCATGTCAAAGATGACATGGAAATTGAAGCCTTTATCTTACCGTGCCCTAGGAAGAGCAATGAGAGACGATCAGAGGTCCGCATATAAATTGCATGGTCATAAGACGAATCCCAAAAACAAAATCAGGAGCCTTGCAGCCTTCAGAGTAAGCTAGGGGTTATACTCGCTCCATAACGCATCATCAGAGTAGCTCAAAAAGGTTGTGGAGCGTCACGTCACAAGAAATGTTGCGACCGATTGAAATTGTGACTAGATCACCGAGCTTGTACTCCAACAGGAAAAAAGCACTTGGAATTCTTGTTTCGGTGTTGATCTCTCTTGTCCCCATTAGTGCGACAGTCACAGGATTTTTTGAGGAGAAATGATTGGAATTCGGGCGTTTTTCAAGGATTTTGCCCAGTGATATGAGCAATTTTGCTGGCCTTTGCAAGTAGCTGAATGTCCTCTGTTTCAGAAGTTCTCATGAAGAAATAAAAGCAGCCTCATCATGATGTTGTCATTCAGTTGTGCTTTGGAATACCATTATACGAAATTTTGAAATGTTCTAGACATTTAGAAAATCATTTTAAAAACTATTTTTCACCGTTTGAAGACTTCGATAGTCTTAGAACTTTCTTCATTCCTTTCTTTCATAGGTCAGTTAACTATCCCCAACATTAATTGCGTTCAGTAATCAACAGACCAACAATATACATTGATTCAATTATATTACTTTGTATTCCCTACTTATATTTCCTATAATTAAGAGGAAATGAAAGTCATAGTTGTAGTTAGGCACATTTTGTTGCAACCTTAGACCTAAACCAATTTTTAATCGGAATTTCTTTCAATTAAAAGTTGGAAAGCCGTCTTGTTACTAAATCACTATCCCTGTTGTGTTAAGATTTATCCAAAATAAGGGATTCAGCTGAGAAAAGCGATCATTCAATACTTGCTGGCAGGATTTCTATTTTCCCTTGTTTATAGAGCAAGCCACAGACCTTCATTTATTTTTGTATGTGATCAAAATATTAAACATGTAGAAAAATAAGAAAAACAATGTAACCAAGTATCTCAATTCTCTTTCACCAGTTGTTTCTTATGCAATAAGTCATGTGCATCGTCATCAACTTCCACGATAAGTTCTGAAGCATTGTTAAGAGTCCGCGATTCTGGCGAACAGGCGAAGAAAAGGAGTATCCATCAAGCGATCGAGCGATCAGGCGAATAGGCCTCAAACGATCAGCCGTAACATCAGTCATTCGTTAGGCAGTGTTCATAGTTCACGATTCAGGCGATCACGCGATTCAGGCGGAAGGAAAAAGATACATATTGATTGGGTGATTCAGGCGATCACGCGATCGCGTAAAGCACGCGATCGCGCGATCGCCTGAATCGTGAACTATGAACACTGCCTTACGTATCTTATCCTAACCGCCTATTCGTCTAATCGCCTGATCGCCTAATCGACTTGTATCGTATTCATTGAGCACAGTAGCCTAATCGCCCGATCGAACAAAGCGCAGGCTCAATCACAGACTTCGAACTCTGCCCATATTGTTGACTCTCTTATTGTTAGTTCATCTCTGCAATTTTAACCCTATTCAACAAGAATGTAACTAATGTGAACCGAACTATGATGGCGTTTTGTCTGTCTTCAAATCGATTATGGATCGTTGTGGTTGTTACAATTAATCATGGTGAATTCGTTTCAGAATCGTATTTGACTCATCGAATCACTCGTTCATCGCTGAGTTTTAACTAGCAGGTGAGCACCTTCAAGAATTAATATTTAGACACAAAAGATCTTTTTTCGCTATGTGACCTATATCTGTGACTGAACTGTAGAGATGTAGAATCCTCTGAAAGTTATAAAGGTGAAATCCATTGGAATGTGCCCTTGGGTGCATGAACGAATTAAAGACGGCCTATTACTGGGCCAAAGAGGTCGTGTCACTATGTCACGCGTGGGTCTTTGAACTGAATTAGCAAGGTGGTTGTAGTGCTCCGCAAAGCAGGCTTCGCCACTGATACGCTAATAGCCAGTGGGATCCAGGACAGTTAGCGTTTCAGGGCATGAGGTGGTCATGTCCTTGGTGAGCGCTTAGTTTACGACAGGCTTCGTGAGGCCGTGTTCATACTTCGCGCTCCGACGCCGACACTGGCGCGATGGCGGCAGTTTGACGCCGGCGGTAAAATCATGTGCCCGCCGCCGACCACGGCTGCACTCCGGTGGTACTTCGTTTGTAAAACGCTCGACTCAACCACACTACAGTATGATGGTTGTGGTGAGAGCCCATCAATTCAAGTTTGAATCTTGGCATAGTGCTAAACTGTGCATAATGATCGTGGCGAGAGCCCAGAGTTTGAATGAACCTTGGTACAATGCCAAGCTATACGAGTTTCAAATGCGAATCATTGGTCGCGCCAAGATCATATTGTACTGTGGTTGGGTCAAACATCTTACAAACGGAGCGCGTTACCGAAGTGCCGCTGTGCTCATCGGTGGGCACATGATTTTGCCGCTATCGCCACCAGTGCCAGCGTCGGTGCGCAAAGTATGAACGCGGCCTAACGCCGTTGACGGGCGGGGTTTTTTCGAATGTGGGCCCCTGAACCAGATCTCTCCATTGCCCAAAAAAAGCCGCTTCAGTACGACCCCCCCCCTACAATGACCATATACGACCCATTCTCCTTTTTTTTCGACCTCTCCTATACCAGTAACTGTTGCGACCCAGATGCGGCTCAGATGCTAGCTATCGCTTAGCAGAGCATGTAGTATGCCTTAGGTGGAAATGACTTTGTATGAAGCTCACTCCTGTTTTTGAAGAAATTTTTTGATAAACCTTAGCTCATCTACACTGCCTTAAAATACTTTTTCAGGTCATGTTACATAGATTTGGGCGTTTAGCGTATTTTCACTAATGAAGATCCCTTCAGGAGTAATGACACTGGAGGGGGTAATTTTGACCGATCATGGAATACGAAAGTCGACTGAGAGAGGTGCTGAGTAGTGCGCAGGGAAAGAACTGGATGAAACGGTTACTGAAAACGAGAGAATTGAGGTCCTTTCCCACTCTTTACATTTCGCCTTCTTTGCTTCAACAGATTCGCTGAGAATTAGATCCAGATGGCGAGGAGTTATGCCAGCCACACGCGAACGTTGCCCTCTTTCGCACAACTCGGCCCCATGCAGCGAGAAGGGCAGAACGCAGCGCAGCGAGACCCTGACCAGGAATTCAGAGCGCGCTTTATAACGCCAATTTCACCACAGGCTATCTCTTCACAGCTGGCCTTTTCATTGACTGAGAACCTCCTTCCCAGTTTGGCTTTTCCTTCCTGCTTCGCTTTTGCTTTTCACTTCAAAATTCGGCACGTTCACAGAGCAATGCCATGCTGACTCGGGCACAGGCTGCCTCCTCATTTAGCCACATGTACAGCCTTCAACTGTCCGACAGTATTCCATTCGTTTACCATTTCTTCAAGCAGATTCATGGATTTCACCTCAAAATATATTATGAATACCCAAATTCCTTTTGTGTGTTTTTGTGCGTCCCGCCCACAGACTATGTCATGTGTGTCGAACAGTACTGATAGCCTATCGATCAGTGATCATGCTAGCGGTGGGCGGGGCGAGCGTTGATCTGTATAATTGAGTCGGCTGTCGCTGTTGCAGGCAGCACTGTGTCGTGTTCTCCTTTGTGTCCGTGTATGAGATGAAGCGCTAATCGCCCCGCCCATCGGTTGGTGCTCGCTGTGCTCGTGCTCGCCACAACGTGTTCTTCTACATCAACGTCATCGTCGTCGTCACACCGTAATCGTCATCATCATGGGCTTCAACGTGCCAATTCTGAATCGTGATTCGGACGCCGTCCGGGCGGCCACCAAACAATGGGTCGAGCAGCCACAAAATCAAAAGAAACTCGTACTGGTCATCGTCTCTGTGGCCCTACTACTCGACAACATGCTGTACATGGTTATTGTGCCAATTATTCCTAAATATCTCCGTGATATTCATGCATACTCAGTAGAATTCTACGGCTATCACAATGAAACGGAAAAACTCCCCAACGGTACCATTATAGTACGGGCTGTTGGAGCTAAAATCGATTACAAAGATGAAGAAATCGAACTCGGCTGGCTATTCGCCTCAAAAGCCCTCATTCAAATATTCGTCAATCCATTCTCTGGCTATATTATTGATCGAATCGGCTACGAGATTCCGATGGTTATTGGGTTGGTGGTGATGTTCAGTTCGACGGCTATATTTGCCCTCGGCCACAGCTACAGCGTCATGTTCTTCGCCAGATCATTACAGGTTGGTATCTTCTGAATAATTTTTAATTTTCCACGAAAAATTAAAAATTTCCTACCAATTTTGAATGCACTTTGAAATAACTCAGGTATAGACCTGGGACAGGCAAGCAGTACATGCCGTCAATGTTACCCCATTAGATGATGTAGAATTAGGTAGTTCCAAAAACCAGCACGTGGTCACCTGGGGGAATAACCAAAATCTTGCAAAAATTGTGGCGCCTGCCTTGTCGTGGAGGTTTCGATTTTAAAGGTTGAGCCGGCCAAGAATTCCCTGGGGTGTGTGCCTATGACTTCAAGTTATCTTCCGGGAGATCCAAGACTTTTATTCGTGCTTTAAACTCTACAAGAGGAGTATATAGATATCAGGTTGTAGAGTTCCTGCGCAATTTTCCGGAATATCCGATAAGCTTCCAAGAACGGTGCCGTCGCGATGAGGGGGGAAAGGGGTATTTCATAAAAAAAGTTGTAGGGCTAGGCACCTACGAGGGATCTTTGAAGAGTGAATTTGAAGAATTTCCGAAGGGTGTCAATCTGTACACTCAACTATTGCCTTAACCGAAGTGGACAAGGGGAGGGTTCCATTTTTCCTTCCAGGCTTGGACAGAAATAGCTTTCATGATGGGACACCCCCTGCCACTGCACCCTAGGAACTTCTGTGAATGAGCTTTATAGTGAGGCCACCAATACCCTCAATAATTGAAACAGGCCCCATGTAGTCATCATACGAAAAAAAATCTCAAAATTTTGCCTTTCATAAGAGTAGCTGAAAGTCAACTGTTTCAGGGATTTGGCTCAGCTTTCGCGGACACCTCTGGATTAGCGATGATCGCCGACCGTTTCAAAGAAGAAGGTGAACGTTCAGCTGCACTCGGTATAGCCCTTGCCTTCATCTCCTTCGGCTGTCTCGTCGCACCACCATTTGGATCTGTGCTTTATTCGTTGGCTGGCAAACCAGTACCATTTCTGATTCTCTCGTTCGTCTGCCTTGCCGATGCACTGGCCGTGTTCATAGTGATTCAACCCGGTCGTCGTGTAGCGGTGGATGCTGCAGGAGAGCGTATTAAAGGCACACCAATGTGGCGCTTGTTCATGGACCCGATGATAGCCGTCTGCTCTGGGGCGCTAATCATGGCGAACGTTTCATTGGCGTTTCTTGAGCCCACCATCACCAACTGGATGGCGGAAAGTATGCCGGACACGCCCGTGTGGCTGGTTGGAGTTATCTGGTTGCCGGCTTTCTTTCCCCATGTACTCGGTGTGTACGTCACGGTCAAACTTCTGAAGGCTTTTCCCAATCACACATGGGCGATCGCTTCCGTCGGCCTGGCCATGGAAGGTATTTCGTGCTTCGCCGTGCCCTACACGACTTCAGTACTTCAGCTGATCATTCCATTAAGCTTTGTGTGTTTTGGCATCGCCCTTATTGACACTTCGCTTCTACCAATGCTTGGATTTCTTGTGGACACACGCCATGTACCTGTATACGGCTCAGTGTACGCAATTGCAGACATTTCCTACTCGTTAGCCTACGCATTCGGACCAATTATTGCCGGCTGGATTGTGGGCAATATGAGCTTCTTCGCTTTGAATATTATCATCTTTATCTTAAATATTGCCTACACACCAATGATATTCCTGCTGAAAAAAGTACACGGGTACGACTCTCTAGCGCCAAAACCGGGAATGACGTCATTGAAAAATGACAATTACGGTAAAATCGAAAGTGATGGTAATGCGACGGAGATGACAGCAACAGTACAAGCCGGTTATCAGGGAGCCGGCTACGGTACTCAAGCGCCCAGCTTCCAAAATAGTTTTCCACAAGCTGAATATCCGGCCGGTTTCGATCCGTTGAACCCGCAGTGGTGACAGCCTTGTTGTGTCTGTTTGTGTTGCATCGCTTAGAGTGCTATTTATTTGCATTTGTGTTATTTTGATAAATTATTGAAAATTAAACAGTGCACAGGTGTAGGTCACAGAGAACAAAAAGCCAAATACAAAATATAAATAGGTACTGTAGCTTACAGTACTATCAATTTTAGAGCAAAATGGAACAAAACGGTGGCGTGCGAAAGTTCTGCTGTGGATGGTATGAGGTTCGTTTTCGACATGCCATGTATCCTTTCCCACTGCCTGCAAGCGCCGACCTTTCGTAATGTGCTCCCGGGCTATTCCATTAGTGAAGGTGCGCATGAACGATCCCCTCAGGGACCTTGGGCAAGGGGGGTTTATCACTGTCTCTTGCAAAGCAGCACTCCTCGTCTCCATCTAATTAAACACATCACCTCTACGAGCTCCCTCCAAGGCCGCAATGTCGCTTCGCTTGACGTTCTTCAACGCCTTGGTCAATGATTTCAGTCACCACAAATTGCTTTCAACCCATTCAATTTTCGCCCCGATTCCCGACTTCTAAAGCTTCCCTCTCGCCGATCCATTCTTGGGAAGCGTAAAGTCCTTACACTGTAGCACAGAACACTGCAGTTGGGACGTATCTGTGGACTCTGCCACCCCATAAATATTCGCTGAAAATCCAAAATGACTGTAGGAGAGCCTTTTCTCAAATCCATGGTGCGCCTGGCAAACTATTCCATCAGAGCCTGCAGCATAGTGACGGTAAGTCCACATGTACGGGTTTTATCTTCAATAGAGGGTATGATATCTGAGTCTCGAAAGCTTATATGGTTTCAAGTTCCTCGCATATTCTAAAAAATACTAAAATTATGATAATTATGGTTGGCAGCAAAGTAGCTTAGGCTACCCTACTTCTCAACAGCCCTTCTTAGATGACGAAGCATTTTCCAAGAGTTTCTGTTTTCAGCTGTACCACAGCTGTTGTACTTTACCTTAATCGAAGAAGCCTCAGGGAATGATAGGTTGTGGGCTGACGTTATTTATGAGGAGGAGGTAAATTGATAGTTAACAATCAGCTTTCAGAAGTTTGAAGCTTGATAAACTGAGATGACATAACAAGATGTCCACAGCCTGACTGAATGACTTCCGTTTATCACCGAACTTTATTAGAGATCGTATTTTCCAAAATTTCCCTCGACAACTGCTGTACACCCTCGCGCTTTGGAGAGCCCCTGCGCCGTAAACGAAGTGTTGAGCCGGTTTTTTTGGGACGATGGCTCGGGTATAGACTCTGTCAACCAGGGGAGATTGTCGAACAGAAAACGAGGAAGAGGGGGTCGTATCTTTGAAGAAAATTCGGAAGAGCAACACCTTTTAATGGGGGATGGTATTCTTTTAAAATTGTTTTGAACGTATTCCCGATCCACGTAAGCCTTAAGCCATTCTGAGCCCCGGAATCAGGTCAGAATTCATCAAGTAGTTCGGCGTTTGGCGCCAACCCCTTTGAGCCGGCAGTGTGGCATCTCTCGAAAAATACCATCGTCCGCTCTGCCCCCTCTCTCTCACACCCCCCCCCCTCAAAAAAGAAATGGAGCCGAGCGACTGAGGAAATGGGGGAAAAGGTGTATTTCCGAATTCAGGATCACTATGACACCCATCTCAACGCCAAATTTGACCACTTTTCCATGCAGCGTCTATGTAGCCGTTTATGGAAAATTTCTCAACGCAACCTTCAACCTGTCTGGAATGCTTCCAGAAAGAGAAATAAATTGTGTTTCTTGGAAATATTGTGCCAGTACAGTCAACTGGCCAACAACATCCCATGCACTAGGACTTCACGCCTTTGGTAATCGGGATGATGGCCCTAGTAAGTTGATTTGTGAGTTTTGATTTCGAAACGATCTTATGACGCCCGTAAGCCAAACAATCCCGAAAAAAGAGAACCTCACAATTTCACGAGACGTCATGGAACACGCGGTCTTTGAGAGTGGATTAGGGAAGAATTTTCCAGGATCACGGAGGAGACGTTGTTGAATAGGGATTCACCTAAAGTAGATCTCAGCTGTTGCACTGTTTAAAATGGTATAAATGAATTCTTTCTTCACTCCATGGGCTCAAATGACAGATACCATAACAAGCAACCAAAAGGAGAAATCCGAATCAAAAATAAGCTACCTTCTAATATCGAATCCAATTAATCAAAATGTGATACTTTTCAAAAACTGAATTATCGGACTGGGGACTATTGATTAAGAAGGTTGTAACCGAAGATTCTGGGCCCTGCACTCTTCGAATGTTCATGCCTATCCCATTCGTTGTGTAGTATTGCTTGTCAATTTAACAATTGCTATTACCTTACAAAAACCACAGTAGCATTTGAAGTGTGTATGGAGGTGGCATTAATGTCGGCGGAAGAGGAAGTGGCTCATCCCGTACTTGTAATTGCCAATAGGATTTGAAAAAATAAGTATCTATAAGCCAGGGAGAAGATTGTTCGTGCTCTTTTGAATTGGAATAGATAGTTGCAGTGGTGTGAGTTGGTCTAGCCCCTGGCTAACGAGCTCTGCCTCAGAATTCCCATCAGCGTCGCTACCTGCACTAGCAAATACAGAAGCCAGTTGAACAAAAAAATTAAAATAATTGAAAGGAAAATGGAAATAGGATGCATGGATGGCGATGATTTTGCTCATTGCACTACACTACTGAAGCTATCACCTGTATCATCTGTCACCTGTCGTCCCGTTGCTCAACGGGAGTGCTGAGCAGCCTCAAGCAAGGTCCATAATGAAGTAGTTGCTAGATTTTTTGAATACTTAAATTTTAAACAGTGAAGGATTACATCGAGTTATAATTTGCTCCATTATCACTGTTGAAGTTAAGAGAGTATTTTTGTGATTTACATCTGGGCCTTGCAACGAAGAGTCGACATGATTTCGATTTCGCTCGAGAGGGTATGATATCTGAGTCTCGAAAGCTTATATAGCTTCAAGTTCCTCGTGTATTCTAAAAAATTATAAAATTATGAGAATTATGGGTGGCAGAGAATTTTAGACGGGAACCAAAAATCAGCACTATCCTCCTTCTGTGTTATAAGTTTTGATAAGCAAGATGTATAAAGGCACACGGCATTTATTTTAAAACCGAGCAATCTCTCCTGAGGAGCACGCCGTGCACGCTGCTTCCATTCTGAGTTGCGCATGAATGAGTTTTGGGGTAAAGGGACTTGTGGCGCTAATCTGAACAAAAATCAGTGGGCAGTACACCTAGCATAGAAGCTCTAGCGGCTAGAATTAATCCATTTGTGTGATAATTGATAAACAAATATGAAACTGTTCTGACTACAGAACTGCGCCGGTACTTGAGTGGACACCATTAAAACCATGATATTCTGAAGTAGACACCGGTCAGGAAGACTAGACACACGAAAAAGGAGTAAACCATGTCACCAGTTACATCTCGGATGTTGCATGGTTCTACAGCTTCCTGAAGACCAGTCATAGCAAGATCATCCCAGTCCCTTTCCTGCAAAAAAAAACTGCAAGGTATTCCGCTTATAAGCAGTTTTGCGATAATCTGAGGTTGGCAACTAAGTAATTGCGGATTTTTAAATACCGCTTTTTCCCTCAAAACTGCTTTCCACAAAATTTCTTCTGTACATATATATGTACTACAAGTCCACACGCATCTATAGGTATTGTTGTCTTCCATCTCCCGGATAACCCTTTTCGGCTAAATAAAAATATCAAAAGTCACCTCATTTTTAATTCCAATTTTTTTCCTTTGAATGGGGTTAGACAGGGAAAGGGAAAGGTGATAATCCGATGGAGAAAGATCAGAAATATAAGGCAGCAACTTTTATCCAAGCTTGAAAATTTTTTGAAAAAAAAATTAAATTTTTTTTACCACTATTGAAAAAATGACTCGCCAAAAATTCTCGAGCTTGGATAAAAATTGCTGCCCCATCCACCTTATAGCCCTGATCTTGCTCCATCGGGTTATCACCTTTTCCTTTCCCTATTTAACGCCATTCAAAGATAAATTTTTGTGTTGAAAATGAGAGTGACCCTTGATATGTTTATTTTGCCATAAGGGTTATCTGGGAGATGAAAGACAATAATACCTATAGATGCGTGTGGACTTGTACTACATGTGTATGTACAGAAGAGATCGCTGGAAAGCAGTTTGGAGGGAAAAAGCAGCATTTAAAAATCCGCAATTACTTAGTTGCCAACCTAATACCTGTGCCATTGCTTTTTGGCGCACAAAAAATCAGCGAAGGGTTTTCTACCTAAGTTGCAGTCATTGCTTTCTAACATGATAAGTATCATTGAAGAACATCAAATACGCCACCTGCTGGTGTCCAGACTCTTCTTCACGTGCGTCCTCAAAATGGAGTAGAACATGTAAAGTACCATAACAATTGTAGTAACAGTGTGGGTTCGAGTCCCGTCCGAGACCAAAGCTCTCACCCATATCTCAGATTTTGGTAACAACATACGGCGAAAATCAGCAGTTAACAAGAATCAAAAGCAAAAATCGATAACAATGACACATAAAACACATAAAAACACCATAGCGCAATTGGGCAAAACTCGTGAGTGTGAACTAATTAACTAATTGAACTTTTTAAGGGTAGTACAGAACTTTTTAAGGGTAGAACATGAAATTACTGCTCAAACCACCTATCATGTCCTTCAAGCGTTTTCCAGCTTTTTTTCAATTTTCTTACTCCCCCGATAAAATAAATTAATTTGCGCCTCAACGCTTCATCGTTGACTAAACAAACAGTAAATAGCAATTAGTCTCGAACAAATCCTCAAGCATGTACACACTCAAAAACTGAGCTGTAACACGCTATTCATTCATTGAAAGCACTTAACATGTATGTGAGTTTTACGATTTGGTGACTAAACTGTTCTTTTCAAATCTTCCTTCCATGACCGTTCTGTGTCGAACTGACGTCGTTCTCATGACAACAACTATTGCTGCCGACGCCGACAGCTCATACTATTACGCTCCACTTTATCCTGGGAACGCCAAGCTTTTCTCGATTTCAAGTTGATTATATCATTTGCTTCATATTTCGTGAAACCTCCTCCATTTGCCGAACAGGCAAATTTTCTTAACAATCACGATTTCTTCAAAAAAATTTCTCTTGTAGTTAATGATTTTTGATTTTTGATAGGTGCTGATTTCCGCCGCCTAGGGTTATTAGCTTGCTGTGTTATGGGCAAAAGCTTCGGTTTCTGACGGGATTGGAACCCACACCCCATGCTTTCCGGGCATATGTGCTAATCTTACTTTACCGACACCCCTTTCACCTTTACCATAGCTTATCATCTATAATGGATGAGTCGGTTGGCCAATATCGGCATTGCACCGCGTAGCTGAAAGCTCAAAGGAATCGTCCACGGAAAAGTAAGTTTCTTTCTCGGTCGGATGGGCGAAGCCTCCCATTGAAAGCCCCATCTCGCCTTCCGCCGCGGTTGGGATTGGAGTGCTGATTACGTAACTTTCTGTTCCCACAATGCGTCCCCGACCACGGCGAACGACGGAGTGAGCATTTGCACAGACCCCCCCCCCCCTCTTCACAACCGGCCTTTTGTGGTACTGCATCCTAGCCGGATTCAGATTTTTCGCGCGAAATTTCGCATGCGGCCCACATTAGACAAATACAACAAGAGTATACGGGTAACAGAAAAACTCATTCTTCCGTGGACGATCCCTTTAAGGAGATAATCATTTCGCGCTGCGCGCTGCGGAGAAAATCACAGCTATCAAACTTCGAAAATCGTTGTCTACTTAAGCTTTTAGCCATGGTTCAATGCCGATATAGACCATGACCAACCGGCTCAGCATGTTATGCGTGTGAGTGCTGATAAGCTATGGTAAACATACCATTCGGAAGCTGGGTCAATGTAAAGAAGGCTCGGTAGTACAGTGTGTCCCAAAAGTATAGGTCCACCCTATTTTTCATCCATATCTCCAGAATGGACCAGCGATTCCTTTCCAAATTTTTATCTGTGGTACCTGATCACTGTAGCAATCAAACGCCTCAGCAAAATTGGAGACATAAAATTGCAAAATTTTATTTGCTTTGTTTTTTAAACAAGGGTGTCCCAAAAGTATAGGTCCACTCAGCTTTTCCGCCTTGCTTCCATCGAAAGGTAAGTTGTGAAGTAGATGTGTTGACGCATCCTTCTGAGATTCACTCTACAGTGCCATGCCACGCGGTACGCATTCATCTGAGTACGAAAAAGGGCAAATTCTAGCCTACAAGGATGTGAGACTCAGTAATTGCAAAATTTCTGAGAAGATGGGCCTATCCCACAAATTGATCAGCAGCTTCTGTCGCAACATGGACCTGTACGGAACGGAAAAGAGAAGCGGAAGGCCGCAGAAGCTTTCTGAGAGGCAGAAGCGTCGGATCCTCAACGCTGCGTCCAATTCCAGAGAGGGTGTTTGTCGGTTGTGCAGGGAACTGGCACCTATTTATGTATGTACCGCTGTTTATATGGTGGTACATTACTTTCTAGAACGTCCTGATAAGCCCTGGAATCCATACGATGCGTGATGAATAGTATCCTGCTCTTACCAAAGTGAGAGAAGGCGGCCCAAACCATTACATTACCACCAGCAAATCCGCGCCTCGAGAAGTGACGCGGCTCCTTTCTCAAATCCTTCCATTGACTTGTCAAGCCATCGGGTTCATCGAATTTGGACTTTTCTCATCAGAAAAGATACCGGCAGCACTGTTACTGATACGCCGTGAACTATACTACGTCAACAATGTAACCGTGCAGACTACCTCATCCCATTGATGCGTCCAGCTGACATTTTACTTGGCAAAATGGATTCAAGCCTCTTCGTGCGCCCTCGTGAGGTATGGCGTGGAGGAAAACCGTCTTCGCTCAATGTGAGGAGACGACTTGAGCAGACGGTCCACAGTGCTTTTCGATACAGTAGGTGCCAGTTCCCTGCACAGCCGACAAACACCCTTTCTGGAATTGGACGCAGCGTTGAAGAGCCGACGCTTCTGCCTCTCAGAGAGCTTCTGCGGCCTTCCACTTCTTTTTTTCGTTCCGTACAGGTCCATGGTGCGACAGAAACTGCTGGTAAAGTTGTGGGATAGGGCCATCTTCTCAGAAATTTCGCGATTGCTGAGTCCCACATCCTTGTAGGCCAGACTTTGTCCTTTTTCGTACTCAGATAAGTGCGTACCGCGTGGCATGGCACTGTAGGGTAAATCTCAGAAGGATGCGTCAGCACATTTACTTCACAGCTTACCTCTCGATGGAAGCAAGGCGGAAAGACTGAGTGGACCTATACTTTTGGGACACCCTTGTTTAAAAAACAAAGCAAATAAAATTTTGCAATTTTATGTCTCCAATTTTGCTGAGGCGTTTGATCGCTACAGTGATCAGGTACCACAGATAAAAATTTGGAAAGGAATCGCTGGTCCATTCTGGAGATATGATGAAAAATAGGGTGGACCTATACTTTCGAGACAGACTGTAAAACGGATAAGCACATATACCCGGTAAGCATATAGTAAGGGCTCGAGTACCATCCGAGACCAAGGCTTTGCTTATAACTCAGCAACCTATAGACAATTACCTTGCAGTGTTTTCTGGGAATCCTTCCAGCCTTCACATTCACTCATTTCCCCTTCTCAAAACAGCTTTTGTTTCCTCCTGCAATTGAAAAAAGTCTAGTTTCTAACACGATAGTCTCTATAGAAATAATCCTAGGGTAGAGGTTATGTAGTGATAGGTGACGCTCCACTCCCACTCTCAGCGGAGGGATCAAACCCCGCGTCAGTAGCTTCTCAGTCCGAGCCTTCCATCCTTCCGGGATTGAGGAATTGGTGGAGTCAGACTCGTTCGGAAGAACAAAAGCCCCATCTTTCGCAGCGGTTTCGGGAGTCATTGCCGGATCGCAATCAACTTCCAGCATTATTCTATAAGGAACTATAATACATTCATGGCGCATGCCGGTAAGGAATTAATTAACGCCTGAACTTTGTCTTTTATCTTGCAAGGACGATATTAGAAAAGCTTTCTACACCTCTTTATTCCAACTTCACAGTTCTCTTACCCTCCCCGAACCGATCGATGAATTGAGCATCCTTTGAGGATTCGACCCTTTCGCGGTGAAATCTGCGGTAACTCATAACTGGATTCATGATCTGCTATATGACGTCAATAACCGTCCTTTTGTCCTTCTACCTACTCTTCTACTTACCTATAATAGATAGGAGACAAATCTCCGTTCTATTAACTTTCGAACAACGAAATTAGAAAGTTTGAATTGAAAGTTTGAAATGAAGTTCGAACTTTAAATTTTTTTAAACTGAAAGGTTGAATCACATGATAAAGATGATGAACCACGTTAGGAGATTTTTTATTGGTATCCAAGAACGCAGGCCGTTGGCCACTCCCCATCTTTGCTCGTAGCAAACTCGGGGATAGCAGAAGCTACATCCAAATGCTAAATAGAAGTGGAAATCACATTTTCCCCTATTATGAAACCCTAACACAACCATAATTTTTTGATGAGTCGAAAAATGACGTATTTTTCAGGGTCCCCTTCCCAAACCCCCTATTCCGACATTAGATCACACTCTCGATCGTTACATCGAATATGCCGAAGTTGTCGCCGAAGGACGTCATCAACCGCTTCAGCGGACCCAACGAGCTGTCTATGATTTCAGAAAAGCAGGTCTTGTCTACCAGCAGAGACTGCTGCGATTGGCTGAAACTGAAGAAAACTGGGTATGTTAGGCCCATTTTGCAGTTGCAAACCTTTCAGGGGACTGAAATCTTTATAGATCAACCAATTCTGGCTACCTGAGATGTATCTACGGATTCGAAGTCCATTACCAGTAAACACAAGTCCGGCATATATTTTTCCACATCAGCACTTTGAGGACGAGGATGATTGGCTGAGGTTTACTTATTTATTTATTTATTTATTTATTTATTTATTTATTTATTTATTTATTTATTTATTTATTTATTTATTCACTAATGCGCGCTGTGACTCGTCATCATAATACACAAAGCTACGGGTAGAACTGAAGAGGGCAACGAATGAATAAAGAACACCACAAATCTACCAAACAAGAAACATATCTAATTCCAGAAATCTAAGGAAATCTTATGAAACATATATACATACTACAAATACTACAGATGTTTTACACAGAAAATGACTTTGAAACTTAAAAGAATCGACCACGGAAAAATGAGTTCCTTTGTTACCCATACATTTATGTTGTTTTTGCCATATGAGGGCCGCATACAAAGTTTCACGCGAAAAAGTTAGAATTCGAATTCGAAAGTTAAATTGACACGTGAGCATCTACTGAAGATACTGAGATACAGCTCCCCAGATTCTCGGCCGGATGGGCGGAGCATTTGAGTAAAAGCCCCGTCTCGTACTGCTTCCATAATTCCCGGCCGTATGGGCGGGGCATTTGAGTAAAAGCCCCGTCTCGTCGTCCGTCGCGGTGGGAAGTGGAGATTGGGACTGTTTAGATAACTCTCTGTTCCTACAATGCTTCTCCGACCGTGACGAACGACAGGGTGGGCACTTGCTCGGAGGCCACGCCCACCCGCCCGAGACACTGTGGTGCTGTATCTTAGCCGGATTCATATTTTTCGCGTAAAGCTTTGCATGCAGCCCTTATCAGGCAAATACATTAAAGGTGTGTGGGTGACAGAGAAACTCATTGTTCGAGGACGATCCCCTTAAAAACAGTCCTACTCTTAGAATTTGGTTAGAACGGCCATACACATTAAAAAGGTTTACTCACCTTAAAGATGCCTTTATTTCCAGGTACACAGCACTTCTGATCAGGGGATTCGTGGAGTACAAAAACAAAATTGACACGTGAGCATTCTACTAAATTTCAACGACTTAGAAACTGCTGAATTCAGAAGGTGGTTGTAAAAGAAACTCTCCATAGCTGAGTTTTAGAAAACAATTGGAGCGAGAGGTAGCAACAGGGAAGCTCAAAACTTATATGTGCATGCAACAGTATGACAGAATCCTGGGATGCTACAGGTATGGAAGACGTTCCCCAGGTGAATGTGATACGCTCACTGAAGCGATGATTTTTTAAGGCAACCTGCGACTGATGAAGATTTACATTTTCTAAAACCAAGGCGAAACACCGAAAATGAGCATATCCTCGTCATGTCTAGGAATCAGGTATGGCATTCTAGGCTTCTAACGTAGTTGGGAGGGAGGGGTGAGTGAGGGCAATTTTCGTGCTCTTGTCTCTCACCTGCTCACCTGGTAACTTCCTGCAGCTATCGGTTTCTTCTCGTAAGGTGTGAAGTTTTAGCTGGTCCTCAAAGGGACCGGAAGAGGTAAGAAAAAAGAGGATGATGCGAAAAATGATCATTTTGTAGCGAACATTCAAAGTAGGAAGCGATAATCGGTGGAAAAACCCGGATTCAAAAGCGGCGCTGCGGTGTGTTCGCCTCACATCCGCTCAACAGTCTAGCTTTCCGAGTTGTTCGCTGTACAGATGTCATTTGTTGTCTCGCAGAGTGTATTTCATTCATTGGTGATGCTGTGAGATAGTGAAACAACACACAGCATTGGTAAAACAAATTAATGAAGAATAAGCGAAAGGGTAAGAAAAAAGTGTGATTACAACTAAAACCTAATAAATCCACTTTCGACGTCTTGGCAAGGCGCCGTGTGTGCATTGTGGCAACTACAAGCCACTTAGTGTGATGAGAGTTCACCCTCCAGGAGCTCAGGCTACAATTTAGCTGAGCATAGTGAAGTAGCCCCACCCCCTCCTTCAACTGCCTCAAAACCATTCAGATAACCATTTAGGAATAATTTATTTGAATTTTTAGAAACAAAGCGATCACCAGCCTGAGCTCCTTTTTTACTGCATATATCATGAGAATACAAAAATTTTCACTGTAAATATGAGGGTTGAGAGAAAATATGAGAAACGGTGCAGATGTAATAGTTGGAGGGGGAGGGGAGGGCGGGGAGGGGGGGGGGGGACACTCCGGTGAGCACGGCGTCCGGCGCTGTCGCGACGCGAGGCGCACCCACGTGACAACTGCAGTCAAGACGGATGAGTGCGCCTGCATCGTGGTCACGTAGAGAGCTTCTAGGAGATGTCGCTACAAGACGCTGCCACGTGAAGAAGGCGGTCCTGCCCCTAGCTGCCCCTGTCGATGGAACGTCATATGCGATAACCTTCGAGACGACCTGTCATTGCGTTTGGACCATTGCGTCCGACCACTGCGTACGTGTATAGTGATGTTGAATTACAAGCGCTATGGACCATTTATAGAAAGATGAAATATCGTATACCACAAGAAAATAAACAATGGAAATAAAATGGCATTTATGCTTAGCCACAATGAAAAGCAGAAATTTAAACATGGTAAACCCACGGGGTTGTTCCTCTCCTCATTAGGGATTGTCGATTCCCACCAACCCCCTCGTCTAATCCAACGGCGTCAACCAGGATTTCGTCGGCACGTCCGGGCGCACGTGGGCAGAGGGCGAGAGTTCTCGCCCATCCATATCCTCGGGCAATCCTCAGCTGCGGCTGAAATACAGGTGCGCATAGATATTGCTTGGGAAAAGCAATTGCGCGGTCGAACAGGAGACGAAAACGGAAAGGTATAGCGGTGGCAGGTGCGCTAGAGCCTGGCATACACGCAGAATGACAAGGAATGGAAGACGTCAGGTGCGAGAAGCACCGACCACTCGTGACGCTGGCAGGAGAAGAAGGCTGGCTATCGATCCGATTTGACCCGATGGCGGCGTGATCCAGAACATCCTGCGTACGGTAATTTGCACGGCAAGACCCAGGCGCGTGGAACCGCTGATTTCCCTTTGCGAAACGGCCACAACGGAGATGTTAGTATTGGAGAAGTTGTGCACGACTCACGACCAGCGCTACTTTTGCCTTGGTTTCAAGCCTAAGCCATAGATCAGCAAGAAGCCCCTACTCTTCTAAAGTGAGGCTTAGGTAAAAATGTGCTCTCGAATACACAAAGTGTTGATTGTATAAAGAACTCGAATGAGGGACGACAGAGCGACAATGAGGTTCGCCTCCCCTCTCCCAAATGCAGCAGCACCTGAGAAATATGAGAATATGATAGAATAAGAATATGAATATGTGAATATGAGAAAATACATTTTTATGTGATATATGAGGTTTCAAGTAAATTTACTCTTTATTTCAGGCGTTTGTGGTGCATACACGGGTAGGCGGCAATCTGCTACCGGTCGCCGATATTCTCTTCCAATTACGACAAGTGTTGCGGATGTCTGAAGCACGGAAAGGACTTGCTGTAGCTGTTGGTGCTGCCGGAGTTGGTGATCGTGATAGAGCGGCGCGCTTCTGGAGTGCTATGCAAGAGGGTGGGTACGCGAAGCCTTTCGGCGTGAATTACTCCGAAAAGCTGGCACTTCGTCGAAAATCTGGATCGAAAATTGTTGAATTCATGCATATTTAGTTGAAACGAACAGCATTTCGCTCACGTGGGCCCGTGATGCTCTGTTCGTCGTCTGCTTGGACGACGAGGAAGCGAAAAGCGCTTCTGCTCAGAACGACGATGCTGATTCACAGTCGCACGAAAAAAATCTCATTCAGCAGGGAAAGCATATCCTCACTGGTGGTGGTAGCCGTGGTCATGGTTTGAATCGTTGGTACGACGCGACCATTCAGGTCAGAAACAGCGCTTGCTATTTCAATACTGAAAACCGTTCGGGAATCTACATCCAAGTGTTTCAGCTCATTGTCAGTAGTAGCGGTACTAACGGTCTGTGCATTGAGCACTCAGCTGCTGAGGGCATCGTCATCATTTACATGGCTGAAAGCGCCCTCCGATACGAGCGGGAGAACCGGAAACGAATCACAGTGAGTTTGTTCGCAAAAATCTGGAGAGTGTTCAATCACAAAGATAGTAAGGTGGCTCTGGGCGCTGCCATGATCAACTTTCGTCCCAGATATGAAAATAGCCTATAATATTCACCATACTATGATCTCAAGCAGCATCCATCCCCATTGCAATGCCCGCCCTAATTGGTCGAGAGAAAACGCAGAAAATGTGTATTAGCTTTTTTATCATTTTTTTGGTTTCCATTTCATTTCTCTGCGAGTTTCCAATGGAAGAGTGTAATATATACCTCATCTTAGCGAGAGAAAATTTCAAACCTTGTCCCTTCGTTTCCTTTCTAACAATTCAAAGAGTCAGAAGAAGCTCGAAGGAAGAAGAAGATGCAAAGAAATGATTATTTTGTATAGAACATTGAAGGTTAGAAGCGATCATCGGTGAAACATCCCGGATTCAAAAGCGCGGCGCTGTGGATTGTAATCGCATCAACACACTGACTTCCCGATTTGCCCGCTGTAGGAGACGAGCCGCGGGCCAATGTTAATTTTAGCAACTGACTCCCAGTGCAGTGGAGTGCTCCTTCCCAACTACATTAGCATCCATGTAAGTACATCTCGAAACAATACAAGAAAGAACAAAAGAAAAAGTAAAAGAAAAGAGCAACTTCATAACAGAAGCATATCTTCTTGGGACCATGCCAAGGCGTCGAATTAGTGAGTTTGTGCAAAGGCGGCCCCTTGAACTCGTTCGAACTACGACTGTTCTACCGTGAGCCAAAAATCACCCTCTCCCTGTGTTTTGAGGGAGCTATGTACATAAACTTTCAAATCCGAAGTTTCGATGCTTTCTTTGCTAGTGCATAGGTAGATCGGTATATACGATTTAAAAGAAAAAGCCTTGCCGAATAATCTTTGATGCATACGCACTCTGCTTTCCACAAGGGTGTGTAGCCTTATGTCAAATTTTCGGTTTGCGGCGTCGCAGTCGCGGCGCCATCAGCACGAATTGCCGCGATCGGTTGGAATTCGACTGAAGACGCAAGGGGCTGGTACCACGGAGGTCGTCTAAAGATATAAGTGTTCATCTTATCAATGTCTGAAACCTATAGCGTTGTACCCTATAAAGACAAAATAATAATATAAAAGTGAAAGAAACAATAACCACATGATGCAATCTTGATAAAGAAATAACCAGTGCGGGAGTAAAAGTTTATAAACACGAAATGTACGCAATCACACGCAAAGGAATCCGCCGGGCCGTTCGTCGCGCGTGCCCGCGCGAAAATTCGACATAAGGCTACACATCACCTTTCATAGAAAAGTAGAGCACCCTAATCAACGTTTCAGATCAGTCGAGCCGAACGCGAAATGAGCGCAAAGCCTTTAACCTGGCATGTTGGTGCTGATGGCATGGAGATACTCCGGAAACAAGCATCAGAACTTGACGAGTGAGTTCCGAGTCATTTTATCCATTTCCTACGTCAAACCTACGGTATTCGTTCTAATTCGAGGACCATGGAATAATCCATTTTACTGCATATCAAATTCACAACCTTTTTTTTCAGACTCACAAATGAGCTCGATCTGGAAGTGTTGATATTCAACGATTTTGGGCGAAACTTCATGAAGAAGTCCGGCTTTAGCCCCGATGGCTTTGTTCAATTAGCACTACAGCTAGCACACTATAAGTGAGTCTGGAGATTATTCAGCGTCTCAGGGAGGTAATTCTCGTGACACTAGAGGTGGTAGCGAAAATTATGATGTAACATTGAACAAAACACTAACTGACCAAGCTCCGGTGTAAATATCCAAGCTGCATCATTCTACTAAACAATAACTCTAGTTAAAGCCACAGGAAAGGGTAAATTTGGCACATCATGGAATAATTGTAGAATGTAGGAAGGAGAGCTAAGCGGTATAACAGTAGAGAAAGAACAAAATTGAACGGCGGAAAGCTCGAGAAATAGAATACCGAAAACCCTTCATATTTTAAGTCCTTCTGCATTACTAGCCGGTGGGTACATGCAGAAGGGCGAGGGTCGAAAACAGGTGGTTGTGAACGTTACCCCTGCAGGCAAGTCCTCGACGGATGCGTGGCAACGCGACTCGCAGTGTGGCGGGAACGTTGAGACTCCAAGCCGCGCTATTTCTATGCGAGTTTGGCCACACAACGCCTTTTTTGAGTTGGAATGTTTGTTTTCAGGAACATGTCTTCCGAGTTCGAATTTTCTGCTCACCTCTGGCGGTACCTCCAAAGATTTTGTATGAAAGCATTAGAAGCTGCATTGTAGGCTTCACGGTTACCTCGTCTCCACTTACGAATCAGCATCACTCCGACGATTTCGAGCTGGTAGGGTGGACAATATACGAGCGAACACGAGGGAAGCACTTCAGTGGGTGAAAGCGATGACAAAGAACGAATCAAAGGTGGCGTAATGGAATTGTTGAAATCTACCTCCATATCGAATAGGCTGACCGATGAGAAAGTGAATCAGTACCTCTTCTTTCTTTAGGAGACCCGTCTTGTTCTGATGCGTCGAGCAGCCGAAAAGCAGGCACTTATAACGCAAGAGGTGAGTTGTGTATTTGTGGTTTTACCGCTAAGGCCACCTTCATATTCTGGGCCGGCAGAACGTGGCTGCGTTCATATGTAATGAGGAGGGGTGGCATAGGCAGAGACGCAGAGACACGCAGTCCGCCGGCACCGCAGAGCATGAAGGCGACCTAAACTTTGAGATTCTACCTCCGAGCGCGATATGGCGACGGCTGCGGCATCAAAGGCACCGGGAGCGGAGCAAGGGAAGAAAGCGCCCCTGGAGACGTTTCATTTCCTAAACAAACATTTGAACCCAAAAAAGATGTGTAGCGACAATCTCATTAAAAAAACGCGCTTTCAGGGAGCTATTGGGATATTAGCGCGCTTCACTCAAACTGCACGCTTCAGGCCAGCCGACGCTATTGTCATTTAATGTGGCGTAGGGTAAGATTGTTTCATTTATGATGACGTTGGACTTGTGAATAAGCACAGCAACAAACAAGCCAATTCAAGAAAGGGATATTTGGCGAAAGACGGAGAAAAGTGTGTCATAGCTGAAAACAATGAATTCACACTCGACGCCTTGTTAAGCCGTCGTATATGCAAAGTAACCAACAGCAGACAACCGTAACCCACACCCAACCTACGCCGAATCCCCCTCCCTCACACGGTGGTTTTAAACATCATAAGACCATTGTAGTCAGCGGCCTTTCGAAGTACATTGCTCTAGCAGTTCAAGATTGGGTGCATGCAGGAGCTTTCGGCATAGTGCAGCTATGACGCCTCATACAGGCCATTCAATCAGTGAACGTAAATGTTTCCAGAATCTAGTCGGACACGGTATTGACAATCACCTCTGTGCACTACTCGTCCTGGCGAGACAATCTGTGGAAAGTGGAGAAATCGAAAGTTTGCCGGATATCTTTCGGGATCCCCTATGGACAGAGGTGTTGCGATTTCCATTGTCTACTAGCCAGGTGAGGAGTACTCGGGAGTTCTTCATATACTCGTTCGCTGTTCTACCTTTCCAACTTTCTCATGTACCGTCAAAGTGCCTACCACGAAAGCCATGGAACTTATGTCCAATCTGTGTCCTTTTTTGGCAGTCGACAACGGCTCCCATAGCCGGCGAGCAAGTTTGATCCTGAGACGATCTGTTCCTGTAGTCTTTGCTCTAATAGGTCGGGGTATTACATCGTGGTTGCGAGGGATCCATGAGGTCCCTTGCAACCACGACGTAATACCCGACCTGTTAGAGATGGGGTAAAGGCAGGTGTGGTTTGAAGACAGTGGTAGGGGTAGTTTGGGCGGAATATGAAAAGATCATACCAATGAATATGAAAGTCAAGATGTGTAGATGTACGAAAGTGAAGAAAAACAGAATGAGGTGGGAGATATGACGTTCCACCCACACCATTCATTCTGAAAGAAGCGGGTCGGATCAAAAAAGAAGTGGGCTAAGATAAAATAATTGGTAGCTGTTGAGATAGATGCTCCATCGAAACTCTAGGTCCATCAGGTGTCTTGCCACATCTTGTAGTCTTCCTTAACCCCCACCTTCCATTTGGATGACTCATTCCAAGGGTTTTCATTATCCCCATTACTCGCATCACTGTCTTTGAAGGATGCAAAGATAGGCAGTACACCTCCTCAAAGTGAGTGAATTAAATGTCGCAGATGCGTTTAATGGTTCTTAAGAGAACACTGCCCGTATCCTTCCCGATTGTACCCTTTTGCCTTCACCAGTTGCTTTAGTTCCCATTCTCCTAAGTGAATCGTATTTTTTCAAGATTTTTCTCAATTTTTACAATTCTAGGTCACTACGTCTCCTGATATTACAAATTGCTATCTGTGCTATGGTGCTGTGGTTCGTGATGGATACGGTTGCGCGTATAACCTTCAAAATGACACCATCATCTTTTCACCGTCTGCATTCAAATCGAATCCACGAACAAATCTTGCTGCTTTTAAAGATTCAATACGATCGGCACTTTATGATATGAGAAATCTTCTTGTGAACTGATCAACACTTTTCAAAAATACCCCAGTCTTTACTTGCTTCTATCTTGATTTTGTTAATAGTCTGATTTATATGTGTAGCTAGATTGTATATTTGTGAATAGTAATATATTGGAAAGATTTTGCTGAAACGGTGAAATGGTGAAATGGTGAATTTTTGGTGAAAGAAGAAATAAAGTTTTAGCCACTACTCGTTTCAATGAAGTAATCGATCAAGACAATGGGTGTATTGTGGGCAGGATTTCGCAACGCACATGCAACGCGATGCGTGCGTGCTAAGGACTCCGTATATAGTTGGGTCCTGAGGCGATTCCCATCATTCACACCTGGGGCCGTATGCTGTCCTCTCCCGGCCGGGTGACACCCCCGGCCGGGGACACTTCCCGACCAGCCGTATGCTATGCTGCCGGGAGCTCCTCGGGGAGGAAAAGACGCAGAGTTGTATTGGCGCGTACTTTCGAAAGACCTTTTTTGTAACCGTGTGTCAGGCAAGTGATAATGGAGCACATGATTGGACACTGTTCAATCATTACAACCACAGCAATTTCAGAATAAGCAAAAGAACTATTTTCTCTGAAACCTCATACGATGTGGTATTTGAAGATGCTGATCACGCATAGGATAGTATCTGCAAATACCTGGACGGTTCGGCGCGACAGTGATTTTCACTAAATTATAAGTAATTTTAACTAAATTCAACCGAACAATGTAGCACTAATCTGGTGGTGAACGACATAAACGCAGAAAAGAATGACATGTTCTCAAAGATAGTACTGAATATGCTTGTATTTTGCATTCTTTTATCAGATTCAATGACGCCAAGTAGCGTGAGCGACAGAAATGAGTGTTTATTCCGTGATCAGTACCCCAGCGGTGCTGTCGCAGTGAGGGGGGGGGGGCATCCCACTACTGGACCCTATTTTTATCAAAGCTAAGAAGGGGAAAGGAGCCTATTCCTTCTTCCTTCAACGCTTAGGCATACACGCTTGAATGAGCAGGGTGACCCACAAAAATCCTAAAGAAGTACTCAGGTGTGAAGCTTTTTGTGAGAGACCCCCCCTCCCATTGCGATAGCACCCTCAACCACCTCCTCTGCAACTTTTGGGGTTGTAACGGTTGAAAAATAATCCAAAACAGAACACAAAACACAAGTGACCACAAAGCAAAAACATACACCAAAATTTTGCACTCAGAACAAGATCATTGATGCCTAAAACTCTGCCAGTAAGAACACCATCAAATCGTAAATTACATTCAAAACAAAAGATGTACAAAGTGCGCGAATTTCGAGGTTGTTGACTAACAGTTGACTTACAGCACCCCTTCGGACAAGTGCAAGACCTAAAGTTGAAATTAGAACCAGAGGGCGGGTGCTGTACTCTAAAAATACTGTTATACAGCAGTTTTCCTTTGATCACTTTCGAAAATAGTGTGCGCTGGCGCAAATGCTCCGCTCCGCGATCACGAGATTACTGTATCCCCGACGCTTCCCGACCCCTTGTCGGTCGGGGACGCACCCCCGAGATTCGGCGGGCGGAGCCTCTTCCCGACGGCTGGTTGGGGACGCATAGCATACGCCGTTGGGGACCCATCCCCGGCCGGGAGAGGATAGCATACGGCCCCTGGACACAGCTATTTCCTTTATAGGTGAGCTGGAAGAAGAGCAGAGGGGATAGGAGCCGGCTGTCAAGGGAGTGGCGCGTTTCAACAGCGAAAGGAGTCTCAGGAGTTGGCTACACCGGGATTTGTCGGCAAGGAGGTCGTATTTGACAGGACAAGAGGTGGTAAAACGTACCTGCAGAGGTCAGCGATAAGCACTACAAGCTAAACTTCCGATAAGCAGATGAAAAGCGAAGGGTATTCTGTGAAGTGCGAATTCTGTGAAGAGATGTGAAATAAATACTTTTTGTTTGAGGTAAGAATACACAGCAATAGAATACATTACACCTATAAAATCCGGCGACAGTTACTGGTATCGTAGAAGTCGAAGAGAAGGGTCGTGTTTAGCTCCCGTAGAGGGGGGCCATACTGAAGCGGCTATTTCCCTCGACAACGTGGAGTGCCCTGCTCAGGAGCCACATGACTAGGTCTCTGCCAAACGCTATCCATGCTCGTTCCCGCCTTCGAACGGATTTCACGCCCATTCCGCCTTCACCCGAGGGTAACGTTAGAGAGAACTCTTGCTCTGACGGATTCTCAGCACTTCTTTGGCTTTTCTGCTCGTTCGCACAAGGCCCTCTTTTTGCTTTCTTCAACAACAACTAATCATTCGAGAATCATCGGTTTCTTATTTCTGCGTGAAAGGCAAACAACTGGCTTCTGAACAAACACATCAGTTCAAATCACTAGCAGTAGAATTAGTTTATTATTAATTAAATTAAATCTGACATCGTGGCAGTTTGAAGACGCTAAATCGAGCATAAGCTACTTCCCAAAGTCGCTGGATAGGTATCATAGAGGCGATAGCTTTTTCCGATCAGGTGTGTACACTTATGTCGAATTTCTGCGCAGCCGCGAGCGGCGCCCTGGATTCCTACGCGTGTGATTGCCTACATTCCAACACCATTGGGATTTACGCCCGAATTAGGCATTTCCTGATTAGGATTGTTATCATCTCCCTTTACCTTTTAATATCATTATTCTAATGTAAAAGTTATTGTTTTTAGACAATGATGAGATAAACAGCTATTTGTTAAAGGATCTCCATGATACCACACTCTTGCGTCCTGAGCGGAAATTCAACCGACCGCGGCAAGTTGTGCTGATGGGCCGCGAGTGCGAGGTCGCAAAGCGATGCAAACGCATTAGAAGACACTGATTGCTTGCAATTCCGTAAGACACCCGTTAAAAATCCGAGTTTGTTAGCATCTGTGAGGGTGTGTCGCACGCATATGTCATAGGCGAGGACGGAGACAAGCACAACCGTGATACCACGACATTTCGGAAGATCTTCTAGTTCGCGTCTAAGAACGAAAAAGATCAGCTACGGCCTCTTCTTCCACTTTTGTTACATGCATGTTTTCGCCATGCCCCTCTGCACTGCAAATGAACGGGAAGAGTGGAGGGGCGTTGCAAAAACACTCAGCTGTGTATAGGGAGAACTCACAATGTATGACCACTGCTATCATTGCATGCTGAGTAGGAATCGATAAACACGTGAGTTCCTTTCCGAATGAAAGCTGTTTTTTGCGGAATTTTGAGATCAGGATGAATTTCCGCTCCCCAAAAGCCTTAAGCACATTGTCTTGGATAAAGAACCTGAATTTATTCAACTTGAAGGTATTTACAGTGATATTTAGACTGAGGAATGATTCAGTTCCTAAAACTGATTGGTGCCAGAGCAGCCAGAAGAGAGGACCGACCCACAGTCGCCTTCGAGATGGTGACTGTCCTTCGACACATATTCGTAGGCAGTTTGCCTGTTCCACTGGTGGAGCGTCGAACAGAACACGATCAAATGCTTTGGGCTCTTTGCATGATGTGTTTTCTTCGATTTTTCGATAAGAATCGCAAGTGGATTTCACAAATGAAATATGGTTATGGGGATGCCAGTCCTGGAAATTCGCTTACTTTCTGCTACTGTTTACTATGTGGAACTGCAATGCACTTCCATCAAAGGAAACTTCCTTCCAGTCAGTTCAGAGACGAAGTAAACTCGCCTGTGTGAAAACCATCAAGTCCAGCGCACATTCGGCTATCAAGGCGTTTAGAGGAGCAATCGCTTCTAGCTGTTGGTCGCCAGCGCCTCCTGCCTAAATGTGCAGCAATTGTAGCATCCGGACTAATAAAAAGAGGCCTTCCGTGTCAAGTGGGAAGGCTGGGGCGGTTTTCATACGTTGCGAGGCTGCTGGCAGCAGCTACAGCGACACTTTAAATTAGCAACATACTGCGCAATCTTGTTTTCATTTCATCGAATATCTCGAACCACAATGATAAAAAATGCAAATAATCAAAGTTCATAGATTCGTAAGTACTTCACAGAAGATGAGAAAGTTGAAAAAAGAAATATAAGGAAGAGACCGTTGGACTGCATCATCAAATAAACCCTTAGGTACTCAGAGTGAACGAAGCTTAGCAAGGTTCTGAACGAGGGTGGCGAACCTAGGATTTTGCCGAGATGATGTGGCACATCTTGTTCACGCAGGAGAAGCTCCCGATCCTGTTCGTGCAGAAGGGTGGTACGGAGTTTAGTGATAGTATGTAGCGTGGTCGTGAATTTGGAGATGGAATTACCTCGTCAGAATTTGCTGAAGTTCGGCTGAAGTGGGGTTGAAAGGGGAGGGAAAAACTACTTTTTTTGCACCCCCTGTACATTTCAGCTTCCATTTCAGCCTTCTTAGTTGCCGAAACAGTCTTTTGACACTTAGTGTCGACTGAATCCAGTAAGTAGTATGATGATCGAGGGAAAAACTACTTTTTTTGGCCCCCCCCTGTGCATTTCAGCTCTCATTTAGGCCTTCTTAGTTGGCGAAACAGTCTTTTGACACTTAGTGTCGACTGAATCCATTAAGTGATACGATGATCGAATTCATTTCTGCATTTATCGCAACGGTTTCAGCAATACAGTTTTGCCCAAAGTTATAATGAGGATGCTATACAATCAGCTTTTTACATAATTGATGTTCACGCAGGGAGTACGTTCAGGCTCTTGACGTCACTATCAAAGTGGGGGAACGTTTAGTAGGAGGTAACAATCCGTTTACGTTACCACTTGGAATTTTTGTCAGTGGCGATACCTTCCTTCCGTGTCTGCTGAATTAGTTTAGCGGTACTGGTTCAGCCTCATAGTGTAAAGTAGGAAGTTTTCAGCAAATCCCTACTCCTCTATGGAGAATCCTGCTGTGTTGCTTAGAGAAGATATGACATTAAATCGCATCATTGGTGCGTCTTATCGATATATTGGAGTGTGCAAAAGAGTGGCGCATTCCAGATTAATGGATCACTGCCGAAGACGGTGGCTCTATCTTTCAAGATAAAGTGTACATTACTCAATGCTAAGCAGAGTGAATGGGGGGAAGCAAATGAAATACCTCGGAATAAGCTCAGAGAGCGCTCGTTTGCAGTCCAACAAAACGTTTATGAGTGGATAGAAACAGATTACGGTAGAATGAATGGCTAGTTGATGGCATACATTGCTTCGCAAGTAGCATGATGCCTCATCATTAAAACTGCCAGTCCCATATTTATAGCCATTTGTGTGCACCGATTGCCGATTTCGTCCAGTAGATATGACATAATTTCGTTTTTTCTGTTCTTTTATTCTAATGATGATCAAGGTCCCATGCGAACTACTTCAAAATAACCTTTTCACTTTTTTTCTCAATTTCACAGAGACACAGCCAGATACCTAAACAGTGATTATCATACACCAGTTGGCGGGCGCACACTACTGTGCGCGAAACACCATGTGCGTCAGTAGGTCGGCCTGTATTGCTCTTTTTCTTGAGGACAGAGTATTTCAGTGCACACCCAGCCCACCATGGGCGGAGCTTAAATTAGTCCATGTGTGGTCTTCACTTCTTGCCCCATGCCCTACCCATACCACATTTGTCCCCATCTCCACAGGTCGTTTTTCATGTAACGTCCAAGCTCCGCCCACCAATTTAAATGCTCTGCCCACTGTGCCCTGCATTCTTCCCTGACCTTCAGAAACTCATCCCTGACCTTGATCCATCTTCTCCCTATGTCTGGGGCACATTCGAACACAATCAACAATTTTTGAACATTCCACGACGGCCCCGCCCATTATGGGCGGAGCTTAAATTAGTCCATACGTGGTCTTCACTTCTTGCCCCATGCCCTACCCATACCGCATTTGTCCCCATCTCCACAGGTCGTTTTTCATGTAACGTCCAAGCTCCGCCCACCACTTTAAATGCCCCGCCCACTGTGCCCTGCATTCTTTCCTGACCTTCAGAAAAACATCCCTGACCTAAATCCATCTTCTCCCTACGTTAGGAGCACGTTCGAACGTAATCAACATTTTCGGGCTGAAAGCCAAACATTCCAGTGCACGCCCCGCCCCCGTGGGCGGAGCTTAATTTGATCCATGTGTGGTCTTTACTTCTTGTCCCATCCTACCCATACCACACTTGGCCCCATCTGCACAGGTCGTTTTTCATATGATACCTAATTTCGTGACAGACGGAGGGACGCCTTAGCGCTTTATATATAGTATGGATATGTTTATAGGACGAGTTTTACATATTCCTTGCCTGGCCAGACGTACTCTTTCCAACCTCCAAAGGGACCAACAGTTATGTTGATTCTCATTTTTTAGTTGGCCTTATGAAGTAGGATGTTTGCTACTTCAAAAGGGTCACGAGTTCTACAAAAGGTGCACCATTTTGAGTGTTGCTTTCTGGAGTCATGTAAATGCTAATGGTGGTTTCGAAAGGTGACTACATTACAGCATCATCACAATGAAATCTCGGTTTAGAGGTGCTCAGAAGTTTGCGCATCCGTTTCCGTACGGCCACAACTCATGGGTTTCTCCGGGCTGGGTTTCGCGACTCTACGTCGAGATACCCGCTCTATACACCTTATGTCCGCTCACCTATTTGCAAGATGAGGGAAAGAAGAAGTAATAAAAGTAATAAAAGTTTTTGGCATTGATCAAACCTTCACTGTGATGCGCCACGCATTCTTGTCCCATTTGGAAACAGGGTAGCAAGTGATTGCTATGTGGGCTATCAATGAAATTCTGGGGCCAGGTGATGTGGAATTCAGTGCGTTTATCTTCTCAGACGAGCAGGTACCAATTCATCAACCCCGGAGGGATGAAAGGCTTAATGGCTTGAGTGGGGATCCCTGCACCGGGCGAAGGGGAGTTCGCCATCTGTCACCCACCATTTCCGCCCTAAAAAGAGGATAAAATTCGGAAGTTTTTTGGCGCTAACTAATCCCTTCTGTGGGATGCGCCGAAACCGATGTACAAGTCAGTGCTTTTATACTCTTCCAACATGGAAGCTATTTTGCCTGAGCTTCAAATGAAAAATGCAATCCTTCCCTCCTCCACTTGGGTTTAGGCAACAGCTGAGTGTACAGACTGACCCTTTAAAAATTTCTCATATTCACCCATCAAAGATGCCTCTAGCTGCTTAATCCTACAACTTTTTTAATCGATTCCCCTTTCCCTCACTATGACAGCACCGTTTCTGGAAGCTTAGAGGAAGTTCCGGGAAAAGTTTCGCAGAAATTCAACAACTTGATGCCTATATGCTCCGCCTATAGAGTTAAAGCCCAAACAAAAGTCTTAGGTCTCCCGGAAGATAACGTGAAATCATAGGCACGATACCCCAGTGGATTCTTGACCGGCTCACCCTTCAAAATCGAATCCTCCCCAAGGCAGATGATTTTATTCAGGATTTTTATTATTCCCCCCGCTAACTACGTGCTGGGTCTCACCTTATTCTACATCACCTAATGGGGTAACGTTGACGGCATCTACTTCCCTTTGCCTGTCCCGGCTCGATCATGGATGAATTTACAGTGTATTTAAAATTTGCAGAAAAATCGTGCAGAAAAGACCAACCTGTAATGATCTGGCGAAGAACATGACACTGTAGCTGTGGCCGAAAGAAAATACGTGGGTCACCATTTATATTTCGGGGATAGGCAATACTGTTATCATGGGAGTAAATCTGATGATTACATCGTAAAGTTCGCCTCTTTTCACCATGGACCCCATCATCCAATTTGTCGCACGGCGCTATTTGTTCATTTTATAAATTTTTGAAACTTTCGTCGACACAAGCCTTTCTTAGTGAGTTTGTCAAATTGTGTGGGTTTCAACTGAAACTATTTTCTGCAAATCCATGTGTTCAAGTAAAATTGGATGTTTGTTGGTGGAAATAATGGTTAGGGGTGCCTCAATCTTAGGATGGGTGAATTGGCGATCTTGCTTAATCATATTGCATCGATGTTTTTTCAAACAACTGCTAATTTCGGACATCCTTCATGAATCTCGTCGGACAGCGGACTACGACAACGAATGAGTTCCCTAAGCCAACGATACACTGTAGTCTTTGATGGAGCTTCATTGCCAAATTTTTTAAAAATTTTTGAAATTTCATTTTCATTTCCTGAAAAAACAAAATTTTTCAGATGAATGTAAGAATAAACAAAAAGCGCCGTACGGCAAATTGAATGATGGGGTATATAGTCAAAAAAGGCGAGCCTCACGATGAAACCATCAGTAACCACCTGTATAAGTGGCTCGGCTGTCGCTGTAGCGCTCGTGTTGTGTTCTCGTTTCTGTCCGTATCGATGCTGTGTGCAATATGATTAAGCAAGATCGCCAATTCACCCATCCTAAGATTGAGGCACCCCTAACCATTATTTCCACCAACAAACATTCAATTTTACTTGAACACATGGATTTGCAGAAAATAGTTTCAGTTGAAACCCACACAATTTGACAAACTCACTAAGAAAGGCTTGTGTCGACGAAAGTTTCAAAAATTTATAAAATGAACAAATAGCGCCGTGCGACAAATTGGATGATGGGGTCCATGGTGAAAAGAGGCGAACTTCACGATGTAATCATCAGATTTACTCCCATGATAACAGTATTGCCTATCCCCGAAATATAAATGGTGACCCACGTATTTTCTTTCGGCCACAGCTACAGTGTCATGTTCTTCGCCAGATCATTACAGGTTGGTCTTTTCTGCACGATTTTT